>JABELC010000013.1:0-1200000 GCA_028455995.1 Scleromitrula shiraiana
ATGATTTTTATTATAATTATTTTTATTCTAATAATTTTGATTATTATATAATATACAATTATTAAATAAAATTATATACTAAATAATATAGCATATAAAATTATATATTATTATTATTAAAATAATTTTAAATAAATATTTAAAATCAACTTTTATTATAAATTAAATGTTTTTTAATAATTCGTTAAAATGCTTTAATAAATTGATTATTATTTATAGAATTAAAATATTTTATTCAATTTATTTTCCTTTTTTAATTTGTTTTTTTATATTTTTTTTTTAATCCTATTTTTATTTTAAATTTTCTATTATTATTTTTATATTATTAAACTTAAATTCTATTAATCAATCTTTATAAATCTTTTTTAAATAAACTTTAATTTATTTAAAATATAATTTTATATATATTATATTTTATATTATATAAATTATTAATATAAATATATTAATATAAATATTATTTTTTTATAATATTTTTCTTATTATTATTAAATATTTTTTATTTAATATTTAAAATATCTTTATATTTATATTTTTAAATATTTCTTTAAAATCTATTTCTAAATCTATATTAATAAAAATTTTTAAATTATTAATTATATATTTATTAAGTTTATATTTTAAATAACAATTCATTATATATAAATTTTTTATATTATATCTTTTATATTTATTAATAAAATTTAAATTATTTAAAAATAATTTATTAAATAAATTTTTATAATATTTTTTATTTTATTTAAATTTAAAGTTTTAATTATATTTAAAATCATATATATTATTATTTTTTGATTATTACTTTCTTTTAAAATTAAATATAAATTTTTTAAAAATACTATTTATTATATTTTTAAATAAAAAAACTTTTATCTATATTTAAAATATCAAGATTTATATTTATCTAAATATTTTTTATTAATATTATTTTTATAATAAATTTATATATATTAAACTTTTATTAAAATTTTTCAATAATATTTCTAATACTAATTAAAATTTTTTGATTTGATTAAATATTTATTTTAATTATTAAATTATTAATAATAATTCTAAATCTTAAATATTTATATTTATTAAATTGTTTTTTTTTTATAATTATTTAAAGCTCATATTTATATTTATATTTTTTGATCTTTTTTTTTTTTTACATTATTTTTATTCATTATATTATTTATAATATTATAATATAAAATAAAAAAATGTTTATAATAATACTATATATTTATTTATTAAATAATATAATAATTATTATTAAATTCATTTTTATTTAATCTTTTTATTATTATAAAATAAATATTTAATATTAAATTAAAAATTCAATCTAATAAAGCTTTAAATCAAATATAATCATCTAATTCAAAAAATAAATCTAATATCAAATCAAAATTCATTTTAATAAAGTTTTCAAATTAAATATAATTATTTTAATTTATAAAATAAATATATAATAAACAAATTTATTATAAAATAAAAAAAAAAAAAAAATAATTATAAAAAAATATAAAAATATAATAAAAAAATTATTAAAAATTTTATAAAAGTTTTTAAATAAAAGTTCTTATATAAATAACTTCATTATTACTTTTATAATTATAATAAAATAATTATTATTATTAATATTTTTATTTATTAAAATATTTTTTTAAATAATATAATATATATTTAAATAATATAATATAATTTATATTTTTATTATTATTCTATTTATAATAAATATTTAGATTTTATAATTCTAAAATCAATTTAAAAAGCATTTAATTTACAATAAATATTCAAATTTTATAATATCTAAACCAAAATTAAAAACTATTATTCTTACAATAAATATTTAAATATTATAAAATTCAATTCTTTTTTTTATCAAAAACTAAATAATTTATAAAATCTTTTATTATTAAAAATTATAAAGAGTTTTTTATTAATAATAAATAAAAATATTTAAGATTTATCAAAATTAGTATTATATATAAAATAAAAATTTTAATTTATAATATATATATTAATTAATATTTATATAACTCTAAAAATATAAAACTATACAATTACGATATCAATCAATATTATATTATTTATTTAAAAAGTTCAAAAAAAATATTATACACTATTAAGGATATATATCTCCTTAACAGATACGTGACATAAGGTCACGTGTTTGACTATACAGACAATAATAATAAAGATGGTAATATTTAATTCAATTATATAATTATAATTAATATTATATATATTAATAAAAAACTAATATTATATATATTTAATAAAGCAATAAGATATTAAAAAACAATATTTTTAAATAATTTGTTAATAAAATATATTTAAAATACAATTCGGTTTAAATAAATTGATATTTATATAAAATTTTTAAATTATATTATTATTAATATTAATATATAATTTGTTATAAAAGAATTTAATAAATATATAAATATTATAATAATCAAAATAAAAATAATATTTATAAAATTTTATTAATAAATTAATAAAATTGAATAATATTATAAAATCATATAATAAATATATAAAATTTTATAAAATAAATTATGATAATCTAGTTTTATAAAAAAATAAATATTATAAATAATAATAAAGATTATAAATGATTTAATAAATTTTAATAAATTAATTTTAATACTTTTAATATTTGATATATTTATATAGATAAAAAAATCGGATTTATTAATAAAAATCATTATTAATTAAATAATAAAATTATAAAAAGCAAATAATGAAATTTATAAATATAAAGCGATTTAATTAATAAAAGATATATTATAAAAGTAAAATAAACTATTTATATATATAATATATGATTTAAAAATATATTTAAAAGTTTTAATATATAAAAAGATTATTAAAATAAAGAAAAAAGAATGGATAAGCCTTTATATTTTTGAATTAATAAAAGGCAAAAATTATAAAATTAGTATAAATAGTTATATTATAATAATATGATTAATATTAATTTGTTTATATTATAAGGAATTTATTAATTTAATATTAATATTATTAATAATATATATAGAAAATTATATATTATTCATATTCATAAACAATAATAATAATTAATTAATTATTTAAAAAACACTAAAAATAGCAATATTAAAATCATTTAAATTAATAGTTTATAGATATAGTAAATTCAAAAAAGATTAAAGCTCTAATATTTTATTATTAATAATAATTGAACTTTATTAGTATACTTAATAAAATATATAATCAAAAATGCAATTTAAATTATATATAGAAAATAAGGATTTTAAAAAAATATTATTAAATATTATAATATTATTAGATAGCAAATATATTATATATTTAACTAAAATCTTTTTTATTAATAAGTTGATTTTTTTTATTAAATAAATTAAATATAATAAAAAAGAAGTAAATGAAATATATATAAAATTAAAGAAAAAAAAACTAAATGGATTAATAAAAATTAATATATTTAAAATAATGAAATAAAAAGAGATTTTAATAAAAATAAAAATTTTTCAATACAAATAAATTAATAAATTTAAATATTTAGATATAAAAAATATATATATAAAATTAAAGTTTATTATATAAAATTTTAATAATATAAAAAAATATATTATATTTATATAATATTTAATTATATAATATTTAATTATATAATATTTAATTATATAATATTTAATTTATTAATTAGTATTAATAATTATAATTATTATAATAATAATGAAAGATAATAATATATTTAATATTTATTTCTATAATATTATTTAAATATATATATAAATAAATTTGAAATTTATATATTTTATCTTTATATATATAATTTTAGAAATGAAATATTTATTAAAAACTATATTTTATATAATATAATTATTATATAAAATTTAAAATAATAATATTAATGTATACCCTTAATTAATTATATATATAAAAATAAGAATTTAGAATTATAATAATATAGATAGATAATATTTTGATTATCGTTAATAAATAATTTATTTGTAAAAAGAAATATTATTTAAAAAAAGCTAAATTTTTATATAAAAAACAAAAGTAATTAATTAAAATATATTTATTTAAATTTAAAAAAAATTAATTTTATTGAAAAATTTAATAATTATAATAAATCAAAAATTTTAATATAAAAATTTAGAATAAATCAAAAATATTAATATCAATATATATAAAATATATAATAAACTTTAGAAAAATACAATATTAAAAAAAAAATATATTATATAATATATTTATAGTGTTCATATTATAATCTATTACTAATTTAAAGCTTTATTTAATTTAATATAGATTATAAAGAATATTAAATCAAATAATAAAGATATAAAAACATTTAATAAATGTATATAATAATAAAAGGAAAGTTTCAAAAAAGGACTTTAATTTATATTATTTAATTTTAATATTTTTTATATATATATATTTATTAATATTTTATATGTTAATAATTTTAATCTATTATTTTAAATTAAATTTATTATTATATGAATAAATAAAAATAAAAATATAGATATTATATATTAATTTTTAATTAAATACAAATATATTATTTAAATTATATTAATATTAAAACTATATAGAATAATTTTTAATTTCAATTTAATAATTATTATCAAAAGTATAATCAATAAAATCTTTAATAATTATATTTTGTTATTAATTATTTGTATTGATTTATATTTTTTATTTTAATTATTAATTAAATTTAAAATAATAACCAAAAAACAGTTTATAATTAATATTATAATATTATATTAATCATATAAATATAAAAAAATCATAAAAATATAATAAATTAATAGCAATAGAAATCTAATAAATATAATAATAAAGATAAAACTTTATTTAATATTAAAAAAATTATTTAATATAAATAAAATATTAATAAAAATCAATAAATAAATTCAATATAAAAAAAGTTTTTTATTTTTTTTTGATTTCATTTTTTAAAAAATAATTAAATAATAATTAATATTTTTTATATTTAACTTATTTATTGATTTTTTTTTATTTTTTTTTAAAAAAATCATTAAATAATAATTAATAATTTTTATTTAATTTATATATAACGGTGATAAAATAAAATAATAAAATATATAATATAAAGCATAATAATAATATAAAATAATAATAATATACAATTTAAATAATATTTATCACAATCCAATATTAAAATATTCTATTATATATAAATAAATTATAAAGATTTTAAAAAAACAAACAGTTAAAAAAAGTTTATTTTATTTTTATTTTATATAAATAAATCATAATTTTTATAAAATTCAATTCTTTATATATATAACATTAAATTTTCAAAAAGTTACTAATATCTATATAATCAACATATAACTTTACATTATATACTCATTAAAGAAATATATACTCTTAATAGTGTATAATACCCTTCTTGATTTCCTTAAATATATTAATATAATATAAAAAAATACCCATATTGTACAATTCCATACCCCCGGAGTCATATAAACAATTAAATTTATATTTAATTTGATTATTATTTAAAAAATATTTTTTATATTTACTTTATTTTTATAAAGATTTATTGATATGATTTTTAAATGATTTTTTAATTTATAAAATTATAATTATTTAATTTTTAATTATATTCTAAATTTCATAAATTTTATTATTTATTATATATATTTCTTTATAATTAATATATTTATTATTTTTTATTCTGTATATATTTTAATATATTTTCATTAAATAAAGTTTATTATAAAATTAATATTTATATTTGTTTTTATAATATTGATTTGAATAATTAAATTTTTAATATTTGAAATATTGATTCAAAAATATTCAAAAATAAAGTTTTTTAATTTTCATCAAAATATTAAAAATATAGAATTAATAATATATTATATAATTGATTTCTATTCTTTAATAAAAATCATTATTATTAAATTAGTTTTTCAATTTTACTTTTTCTAAAAAATATTAATTAATATAGTTAATTAATTATTACAAATCTTTTATTAAATATTAAAATTTTATTTCTAATTAATTTTATTGTTTTTTAATTATTGAAATCGATAATTAATATTTTATAAAAAACTATTTTAAATTATCATTTATTCTTTTAAATAAATCAAAATATAATAATCTTTTTGAAATTGATTATTTTTTTATAAAAGATTTTAATATATAATCTTTTATTATAATAATAATAAAATTTTTATTATTTTTATTCATAAAAACAATATGGAATATATTTTAAAACTTTTAAAAAAAATAGCAAATAACAAATTTAAATTAAAATAAATCAAAATTAATTTGTTAGAATTATTTTTTTTTTTTTAAAAAAAACTTTTT
Organism: Scleromitrula shiraiana; assembly: GCA_028455995.1. NCBI lineage: Eukaryota > Fungi > Ascomycota > Leotiomycetes > Helotiales > Sclerotiniaceae > Scleromitrula > Scleromitrula shiraiana. The sequence goes on from JABELC010000013.1 coordinate 6,325, forward strand.
ATTTTCAATCAACATATTAATCTATTTAATATTATTATTATTTTTAACAATATCTATCTAAAATATATTAATTAAAATAAAGTTTAAAGAAAAAATTGCAAAAAAAACCAACATCAATAATTCAATCAATTTTATATTAATTTTAATTAATATAACTATATTTTTATTTTAATATTTTTTATAAGATTTTATAAATTAACAATTTAAGATTTTATCATAAATAATAGATTTATTAATTAAAATCTGATAATTTTTAATAATATTCTTATTTCTTTTTTTCATATATATTTTTCAAAAATGTTAATAAAATCTAAAAACTTTATTTATTTTCTATTATTTTTCTTTATATTTATAATCTTTATAATAAAATTAATAATAACTAATTTTTGAATTAAATATATATATTTTAAAAATAATTTAATTTAAATAAAGAATAATCTTTTTTTAATATCACTATAATTAGCGTAAAATTAATTAACAATTATATAATATAAAAAATCATTAACATTATTAAAAATAAATTTCATTAAAGTTTTAATTATTATAAGTGTATCATATTAAAAAAAATAACTCTAATCAATCTAATAAATTAATATTCAATAATACCTCTTTATAGTTTATTTACTTTAATAAACTCAAAAAAAATAAATCTAATTCTAACTTAAATATATTTATAAATTAATAATAATATTTATTTTATATATAATAATAATAAATATAATATAAAAATAATATATAAAAATCATTTTTTGAATCACAATTTTTTATAATAACTAATTTACATAATACTATATGAATATATAACTCATTCTAAAATAAGAATCAAATATGTTTTTATCGTGATTAATAATTCTTTTATTGAAAATGATTGTATTAAAAAAACAATATTTATATTTATGAATTGACTTTTTTATAATATTAAAATAGAAAAATTCTTTATTATAACAATATTTCATTAAATGTATTGATAAATATAAAAAAAAGTCTATTTTATAGATAAAAAATAAATGTAATTTTATATATGTTATATAAATACAATATTAAAAAAGAATTTAAAGTATGAAAAGAGTTTAATTGAGAATCTAAATAAAAAAGTTATTTATTTTAATAATATTTATTATATATATTTTTAAAATAATAATAATAAATCAAAAAATATATATTCTAAAAATTTTAATAATAATATTTATTATCTAAAAAAACAAGAATTTTTAAAAATACAAATTTCATTAAAAAACATTTAATAATAAATCTAAAAATAAAATATAATTTAAAATTATTGTTAATATAAATATTTAAAAAGTTTTCAATTATTTAATATATTAAGAATTATTGAAAAAACATAAAATAATATAAAAGATAATTATTACAATTTTTATAATTGAATTTAAATATTTAAAAAAAACAATGTAATCTTTATAGAAGAAATTAATATAAATAGATTTTTTTAAAAATTAATGTTTATATGACTCTAAGGGAATAAAACAATACTATATAGGTTCATTCTTTGAATTATATAAATCTATTCAAAAAGATCAAGAAGGATATTGTATATTATTAAAGGTATATATCTCCTTAATGAGAACGTGATATAAGGTCATATGTTGATTATATAAATAATTAATAAATTAATAAAGTATAATAAATTGAATTAAATTAATTAATAAAAAAGTCAAACAGATAAAATTTTTAATAAACAAAAATAAATAAAAAAATAAATAAAAACAAAATATCTAATTATATTATTGTTTTAAATTTGAATTTTTTAAATAATAGATATTTTACTTTATTAATATGAGTATTTTAATATTATAAAAACTTTTTTTTTAATCTTAATAAAAAGTGATTTTTTTGTATTGTAAAAAATTTAAGATTATCATCATCAATGATTTATTAGATAAATTTCTCATTTATTTATTTGAAATAATAAAATTTATTAAATAATCTAATAAATTCAATTACTCAAAAAGATTCATAATATATAAATCACAATTTGTATTTAGTTTCAATAAATTTATAAATTATAATGAAATTTCTCAAAAAGCAAACAATTAATCAATATATACTTATATACTTATATTATGATATTATTTTTAAATTAATTTATATTATTCATCTTTAATTGATATTAACATTTAAACTTTTTTTTGAATAATAAAATTAAAAATAGAGTTATTAAAAATAATATCTTTATCAAAAGAAATATTGAAATCTAAATTTCTAATTAAAGATTAAATATAAATAAATTCATAATTTATTCAATTATTAATTAATAAACTTAATAATTAATAGTTTTTTTTTATTTGAAATAATACTAATCTTAAATTAAACAATATTCTATACATTTATTTTGAGTATCAAATTGTTAATTTTGAAAAATTATTATTTATTTATTTTGACATTTTTTTTTTGAAATTATTTAAAAGAAAAATTATATTTCTTAAACATTCTAATAACTTTCTTAATTTTCAATATAATATAAATAATAATTATTTTATAAAAATTATATTAAGCTTTTATAATTTTTTTAATAAATGATTTTTAGAATTGATATGTAAATCAATGATATATTCCATTATTTATATAAATTACATTAGATATCTTATCATTTTCTCAAAATTATTATTAATAATAAAAAAATTATAAATTATTTTCAAAAAATAGTTAATTATTAAAAGTGTAAATATAATAATGATTTACTTCAAACTTAATTAATTAATTAATAAACCAAATTTATAAAACTTAAAACTTTTATTTATATATATCTAAATTATAAATTAATCTAATTCATTACATTTTTATTGAATAATATAATATTTTTGAAAAGGATTCATAAAGTTTATATTAAAGAATTTATTAAATTAATTAATTTAAATAAATAATTAAATATTTCTTTTTACATATTTTTATGTTAAATATATTTAAGATAGTCTTCAATATAATTTATAATATTTTTTATTATATTCGATTAATAAAAGTTTTTTATTAATTTATTTAAAATTAATATAAATTAAAAATACTTTTTTAATTATTAAGAAAATAAACAATATTTACAATTTCATTTTTTAAAATACTTTTTTTGAAATCTTTTTTTTAAATAATATTATAAAAGATTCTTTTAGATTTTATATTTTATATAATCTTTTTTAAAAAGAATTTTAAAAATTAAATCTCTAATATATTTTGAAAATATTTTTGAAATCAAATATTTATAAATTAAAAAAAAAAGTTTTAATATAAAATACATCAAATCTTTTTATAATCTAAATTAAATTAAACATAGCTTTTAACTAATTAATTTCAATATTTGAGATATCAATAAAATATTTTTTATTTTTTATTTTAATAATTTATTATATTTCTCTACATTACCTTTTTAAATTTATATATTATTTTTGATATTTAATATACCTTTTAATATATAATCAATATTACATTTTGAATTAAAAAATACAATTTAAAAAAATATATTCATAATAAAAATTTTTAATCTAATAGTATAATGAAATTTGATATTTAATATTTGAATTTTTTTAAATTTATCAATTATAAAGCTTTTTAATTAAAACTATAAAAAACAATAATAAAAATTCATAATTAATTATAATTTACAATATTTTTTTATTATCAAAATAATAATCATAGTTATATAAAAGATAGATGATAGTAAATAATTTTGATTGATAAATTTTATAATGAATTTAAAAATCAATAAATAAATAAAAGTCATATAAAATGAATACTTTTATTAAAAAACTTTTAAAATTGATTTTGATTTTTATAATGAAACAATATAATATTTTTGTTTAATTATTTATATTTAAATATATTTTATAATAAAATCTTTCATCAAAATGATAAAAATAAAAAATCATTAATATTAATTCATATAAAATAATAAAAAATAGATATCTTTATTTTTATTTTTATTAAAAAATAATATTACCTTTATTTGAAAAATAATTCAGAAAACAAACTATTATCATAAAATTCTTAATGAATTTGTAATAAATTCAACAAACTAAATGAGTTTTTTATTATAATTTGATTTTTAAATATTAATGAATTTCTAATTTATTTAATATATTCCAATTTTATAGTCAACTATTTTTTAATGTAATATATAATATCTAATATTGATATTTTATTAATAAACAATTTCATTTTATTAAATTCAAATTTCATGTTATTTTAAATAATTTAAAAAGAAATATAAGATTGAAACATTCTATACACAAATTTGAAATTTAAAATCATTAAAAAAATCATTTTAGTAAAATTTCAATAATATAAAATTTCAATTATTATTTAAAATCAATAATAATAAAAATATTATCATAATTAAACATTTATATTATTATAAATAAAGATATTATTGTTTTGTATTAATGATATATATATTTATTAATATAAAATATATTAATTATATATATATTTATTAATATAAAATATATTTATTATATATATATTTATTAATATAAAATATATTAATTATATATATATTTATTAATATAAAATATATTAATTATATACCTTAAAATATTGTAATAAATTTAATTTAATCAATTTGAAAAATAAAAAGTACAAAACAATAATATAAATTAAAATAAATTAAAATTATTTAATATATAGTAATAAAATTAAAGATTATAAAGTATTTATTTTAGAAATCATTCAAATAATTATAAATCTACTTTATTAAAAAAAACTATATTTTTAATAAAATCTTTTTTATTTAAAAGTAATCAAAAATAAACTATTATAAACTTTTCAAATCAAAACATACATCATTTTTATTTTTATAAATTATTATAACATTTATATTTCATTTTAAAAAATGGCTATTGATATTAAATGTTTGTTTGAATATATTTGATTTTAAACTAGTTTATATGAATTCTTATTACGCACCTTTTTGAAAAGAAATATAATATTTATTAAATTATAATCTATATAATTTAAAACTAAAAATAAAATTAATATAATAAATATATAAATTAACAAACGTAATGTTATATATTAATTTTTTATCTAAATTATAATAAATGTATAGCAAGTGTTTCATTTTCTTTTTCATATTTAAACAATATATATTATTAATTATTAATTCTAATTTATTATATTATATTAATGTATCTTTTATGAAATTAATAAATATATTTTTCATTTTGAAATAATAAAAAATTAAATAAGATTATATAACAATCTTATATGTAAAATAAAGCAAAAATAAACAATTCATTATATTTTTAATATATACACAAAAATTACTAATGTAAAAAAAATATTTAAAAAAAGATTATAACATTATTTAAAAAAGTATAATAACAAATAATATCAAGAATCTTTAATAATTATAAATAAAAATTGATATAAATTAAATTAAAAAAATTAAAAAGAAATATTAAAAAGAAATGTTAAAAAGAAATGTTAAAAAGAAATGTTAAAAGTGAATATTAAAAGTGAATATTAAGAGTGAATATTAAAAGTGAATATTCAGAGTAAATATTAAAAATAAATATCAAAAATAAATATCAAAAATAAATATCAAAAATAAATATTAAAAAAGATTGTAATAATATTAATAAATAGATTCTTGAATCTTGTTGATTAATGATTATATATTTATAAAAAATGAAATAAAATTTGAATTACTAATATTTTAGTCATTTATTTATTAATATAAAATAATAATTAATTTGATAAAATTAAATATGTTTATTTATTATGAATAAATTACATTTTTAATTTTTAATAATAAAAAGATTTATAAATTTTTTGACTTATAATGAAAAAAAGAATTAAATTTTATAATATTTAAATATTTATTATAGAAAAATAGTTTTTAATTTTGATTTTAGTATTATAAAATTTGAATATTTATTATAAATAAAATAGTAATAAAAATATGAACTATATTATACTATTTAAATATATATTATCTTATTTAAAAAAAGTATTTTAATAAATAAAAATATTAATAATAACAATTATTTGATTATGATTATAGAGATGATAATAAAATTATTTATATAAAAGTTTTCATTACAATTTTTAATTATCTTTATTTTTTTTAGGTTTTTTTATTATCTTTTTTATTTTTTTTTTCATAAATTGATTTTATAAATTAAAATAATTATATTGAATTTAAATTCTTATTTGATTAAATTTTAATTTAATATTAAATATTTATTAAATAATAATATTAAAATTTAAATAAATTATATTTAATAATAATTATTATAATATATTATTATTTAATATAAAATATCATTAAAAATGTTTTTTTATTTTATCCGTGATATAATATAATATTATAAATATTACAATAATTAAACATAATATTGTCTCTATAGTCAAACACGTGACCTTACGTCACGTGTCCGTTGAGGAGGCATATATCCTCGACGGCGCACAGCACCCTTCTTGAACTCCTTGAACGAATAATACAATACTGATTGATACCGTAATTGTATAGTTCCATACCCCCGGAGTCATACAAACAAATATAAAATATAAAAGAAATATAAAAAATATAAATATAAATTTAGAATAATTATATGAAAAAAGGCATTTGTTAAATATAAATATTTAAGATGTAAAATTGTTATTAATATTTTAATAATTAAAATTCTTCTTTATTTAAATTAACACAAATGAATTAATATTGAAAATATTATTAAAAAGTTTTACATAAAATTTAATATATAAAGATTTATTATAAAAATAATATTAATATAGTATGTTTAGATAAAAAAAATATAAATATTATAAATATAAATAAACTATTTTTTATTTAAAGTATAATAAGTTCTATTTTTAGAGGATTTATATTTATATTTAAAAAATAATAAAGATAAAAATATAAATATATATATAAATATAAATAAAATTGTAAATTTCAATGATATCAAAAGTATTAAAAAAAGCTTTTTAAAAAAATGTTATTTTTAAATGAATTAGATTTTATTGATAAATTGAAGGAATCTAATTTAAAAAATTTATATATAATAAATTATTATTTGAAAGATAAATTTGATAAATATATATTTCATAATCTAAAAATTTTTATTGATATAAAGTTATAAATAAATTTTAAAATAGTTTTTAAAGATATTAATATGAAAATATTTTGAATGTTAAGTTAGAAAGTTTAATAATAATAATAAAAATATTATAAACAATATTTAAAATACAATATAACTTAAATAAGTTAATATTTATATTGAATTTTATAATATACATTTTATAAACAAAGAATTTTTATAAATAATGATAAAAATCATTAAGAATTTTATAAAATGAAATAAATTAATACTAATATTATTAATATTAAATATTTAAATTCGAGTAAAAAAATTAAATTGATTTATAAAAATTATAATCAATTATATATTCAATTTATATAAAATTAATATTAATATTAAAAAACATTATATAATAAAAAAAGTTAAAAATACATTTTAGTACTATAATAAACTTTCTATATTTATTATATATAATTAATTATTAGATTTAAAAATGCAAATATAAAAAAAAAATATAAAAATTAAAAAAAATAATTAAAAAAACTTTATAAATTAAAATTAATAGGAAATAGAAATTATTATGAAATCAATATTAATAAAAATAATATTAATATTAAATCAATTTGAATATAATTTTGATATAAAAAGTTAAAAAACTTATTATTATTAATATAAATATTCAATACAAAAAAGTCTTAATAAATTAAATTTATTAAATAAAAACAAAAAAAACTATAAAGAAATATAAAAAATAAATAAAAATCATTTTGATCTATAATGATCCGATTTTATTAATCTATTTATATTTAACAATTTTATTTTTTTAAGAATATTATTCTTTTAATTAATATATATATAAATCAATTAAAAAAATATTAATATTAAAAAAAAACAAAATCTTTCAATATAAATAAATTAATAAATTAATAAATTAAATAATTCAGAAATAAAAAAGATATATAAAAAATCTTAATTTATTATTTAAAATTATAATAATATTAAAAGAAATATTTTTATTTAATTAATAATGATTTAATAATTAATATATTAATTAATTATTATTATTATAATTACATTTATAATAAAAAAGAAATAACATTATTAATGAATATTTATATAATATTATTTAAATATACATTTAAATAATATTAGAATTCAAAAAATATATATATATAGAAATAACTTTTAAAAGAAAATTATTATAGAAAATTATTTTATAAAGAATATAATTATTTTATAAGATGTCAAAATTAAAAAATTATTAATTCAAGATAAATTTATATTATTATATCAATAAATTTAAAATAAAACCTTTTATATATAATTTATATTTATAAAAGAAATAATGTAAAAATTATAATAATATAAATAAATAATATATTAATTGTTATTAATAAAAATTTTATTGAAAAAGAAAATTATAAATAAAAAAACTAGATTTCTTTCTAAAAAATAAAAGTAATTTATTAAAATGTATTTTTTTAAATTTGATGAAAAATTAATAATATTAAAAAAATAAAATTATTATAATAAATTAAAAAATTGAATATAAAATTTTTTAAATAATAATAAAAAGTAAAAAAATAATATATATACAATATATATAGAAAAAAAATAATAAATAAAAAAAGAAAATATTTCATATTATATATTTATACAATATATATTATTATACATTATGAATTTGAAATATCATATAATTTATTCTACATAATATAAGATATTAATTTAATTCAAATTAATAAAAAGATATTAAATAAATACATTTTTGAATAAATAAATAATTTAATTTACAAATTATCATTTATATTTGTTTATATGACTTTAGGGGTGTAGAACTGTATAATATAAGGGTATTCTTTATATTGTACTCGGTCAAATTAAAATTGAAGCACGCGCAAAATAAGCGAATCGCTTCAAAATCGACGATTTTGTACAAAACACCTTTTGCGTCGATGTAAATAAATCGATCATTTGTTTATAAAATTATTTAAAATATTAAAGATAGATTATTTTTATATTAAAATATCTATTATTATAATTTAAAAATTAAATAATGATTTTAAAATTTATAATATTTAATTAAATATATAATAAAAATTATATAAAAATATTATAATTTTAATTTAATTTAAATTAATCAAATTATTATATTAAAAAATAATAAAGATATATATGAATATATAAAAAAAAAGCTTTTATTTAATATAAATATTATATATTAAAGTTTAATATAATATTCTTTAAAAATCAAAATTATAAAGATATTTTTAACTTTTTAAAATCTTTAAAAATCTTAATAATTTATTCAAATCAAAATTATATTAAATAATATTTTAATATAATAATTATCAGAATATAAATTATTATATATAAAAATTTAAAGTTATTTTAATGATTTTTAAAAATCAAAATTAATATAATAATGCTTGATAATTAATATTTATAAATATTATATATATTCTTTTTAATTTTATTATATTATATCTTTTATATATATTTAATATATATAATATTTATATCAAATAAAAGTTTGTTTTTTATATATTCATATATATCTTTATTATTTTCTAATATAGTAATTTATTTGATTTAAATCAAGTTAAAAATATTGTATTTTTATATGATTTTTACTTTATATTTTATTAAATATTTTAAATTTTAAAATCATTATTTAATCTTTATATACTAATAACAAATACTTTAATATAAAAATAATTTCTATTAAAAATTTTAAATAATTTTATAAATAATTGATCGATTTATTTACATCGTCGCAAGAGGTGATTTATATAAAATCATCGATTTTGAGGGTTTTTCGGTAATTTGCGCGTGCTTCAATTTTAATTTAACCGAGTATTACTATATTTTAAAGAAATTAAAAAAAGTATTATATATTGTTAAAAGTATATATTCTTTTAATCAGTATATGATATAAAGTTATATATTAATTATATAAATATTATTAATTTTTTAAAAATTTGATATTATATATATAAAAAACTAATTTTTATAAAAATTATGAATTATCTATATAAAATAAAAGAACATAAGCTTTTTTTAGGTTTTTTTTAATTTAATATTTTTATAATTTATTTATATATAATATAATATTTTTATAATTTATTTATATATAATATAACATTTTTTTAATATTAGAGTAATATAAATAATATTTTAATCATATATTATTATTATTTTATATTATTATGATTTTTTATATTATATATTTTATTATTTTATTTTACAATGATTATGTGCAAGTTAGATAAATAATATTGATTATTATCTAATTATGTTCTCAAAAATAAAAAGAATAAAAAACTTTTTTTATATTTAATTTATTTATTGATTTTTATTAATATTTTCTTTATATTAATAAATTTTTTTAATATTAAATAAAATTTTCTTTTTCTTATTATATTTATTAGATTATTATTATTATTAATTTATTATATTTTTATGATTGTTTTATATTTATATAATTAATATAATATTAAAATATGAATTATAAATTTTTTTTGATTATTATTTTAAATTGAATTAATAGTTAAAATAAAGAATATAAATTAATATAAATTAATAATAATAAAATGTAATTATTAAAAATTTTCTTAAATTAAAACTGAAAATTATTGTATCAAGTTTTAATATGAAAAAAATTTAAATAATATATTTATATTTGATTAAAAATTAGTATATAATATTTGTATTTTTATTTTTATTTGTTAATATAATAATATATTTAATTTGAAATAATAAATCAAGATTATTAATATATAAAAAATTAATAAATATATATATATATAAAGTATTAAAATTAAATAATGTAAATTAAAGTTTTTTTATAAGATTCTCTTTTATTATTATATATATTTATTAAATATTTTTATTTCTTGTTATTTAATTCAACATTTTATATAATTTATGTTGAATTAAATAAAGTTTTGAATTAATAATAAATTATAATATAAATATCATAAATTTATTATATAATATATTATTTTTTTAATATTATATTCTTTTAAAATTTATTATATATTTTATATATATTGATATTAATATTTTTGATTTATTCTAGATTTTTATATTAAAGTTTTTGATTTATTATAATTATTGAAGTTTTTAATAAGATTAAATTATTATTAAATACAAATAAATATATTTTGATTAATTGTTTTTATTTTTTATATAAAAATTTAATTTTTTTAAGTAATATTTCTTTCATAAATAGATTATTTATTAACAATAATTTAGATATTATTTATTTATATTATTATAATTTTAAGTTTTTATAAATTTCATATAATAATAAATAAAGGTTATATATCAATATTATCATTTTAAATTTTATAATATAATAGTTTAGATATATATTAAATTAATAATTTTTTATTTTTAAAATTTTATATAATGATTATATTATATAAATATAATATATTTTTTTATATTATATAAATATAATTTTTTTTTTTATCTTATTAAAACTTTATATAATAAACTTTAATTTTTTATATATATTTTCTATATCTAAATATTTAAATTTATTAATTTCTTTATATTGAAAAATTCTTATTTTTATTTGAATTTTATTTTATTTTATTATTTTACATATATTTATTTTTATTAATTTTTTTAATTTGTTTTTTCTTGATTTTAGATATATTTTATTTATTTTTTTTCATTATATTTAATCTATTCAATAAAAAAAATCAATTTGCTAAAAAAGAAAACCTTAATTAAATATATAATATATTCAATATTGAATCATATTATAATATTTAATATATTCATTATTGAATCATATTATAATATTCAATAATGTTTTTTTAAAATCTTTATTTTTTATAAATAGTTTGAATTGCATTTCTTATTTTATATTTATCAAATATATTAATAAAGCTATATTAATATTAATAATGAAGTATTAATATTTTGATTTTTTTAATTTATTATATTTATAAATTATTGATTTAGATAGTTTTTAAATAATTAATTTAAATAGTTTTTGAATAATTAATTTAAATGGTTTTTGAACAATTAATTCATTTTTATTATTATTTATAAATATAAATAATATATAATTTTTTGTATATTTTAAAAATATTATTAATGATATTAATATTAGATTAGTAAACTTTTTATAATATAAATAAATCAATACTAATTATATTATTGTAATATTATTATTTCTATTAATTATATAATCTTTACTTTTTATTAATTTAAGAATATAAAAATCTATTCATTTTTCTTTAATAGTTTTTTTATATATTAATATTTTTAAATATATTTTTAAATTATATATTATATATATAAATAATCTATTTTATTTTTATAATATATTTTTGATTAATTAAATAATTTTATATTTACAGATTTTATTATTTGTTTTTTATAATTTTATTATTCAATTAATAATAATTTTTATCAATAAATGTCATTGGTTTATATATATAAATATATTGAATACTAAAACAATTAAGATTGATTTATTAAAGTTTATTATATTATTTATAGTTTTTATTATTATTTATAATATTTATTTTTTTATAAAGCTAGATTATTATAGTTTATTTTATAAAATTGTATATATTTATTATATAATTTTATAATATTATATAATTTTATTAATTAATTAATAAAATTTTATAAATTTTATTTTTATTTTGATTATTATAATATTTATATATTTATTAAATTCTTTTATAACAAATGGTATATTAATATTAATAACAATATAATTTAAAATTTTTATATAAATATTCATTTACTTAAATTAAATTATATTTTAAATATATTTTATTAATATATTATTTTATTATATTATTATTTAATATTTTATTATTTTATTATTTTCCTAAACATATACAATATTAATTATAATAATATAATTAAACGAAATATTATTATCTTTATTATTATTAATTTTAAAGTTAAATCTTTTTAATCATTTGTTATATATTGAATATTAATTTCTCGATTTTATTTTTATTTATATTATTGTAATTGATTTATTTAAATATATCATATAATTTATAAATAATGAAATAATTAAAATATTTATATAAATATTATAATCTTGAATTTATAAAATAATAAATTATATTTAAAATTATTACTTATATAAATATTTTATATGATTCAATAAATTTTTTAATATCTTTTTTTTAAATATAACCTTTATAATTTTTGCTTTATTATAATTAATAATTAAATTAATTAATTCTTATAATATTTTATATTATTATTTTTATATCGATTATAATATTTTGAAATTTATTGAAATTATATTTGCTATTTATAGAAAATATTTTAAAGTTATATATAATTTATTTAAAACCATATTTCTATTAATTTAATCATTTTTAAATGATTTTTATATATTAATATATATTTAAATGCTTTTTTTATAAATATAATAATTATTTATAAATTATTAATTAGATCATTTAATATATAATATATTTTTAATATAATTTTATCTAAATATTTTATTTTTATATAAAATATTTTATAGATTTTTTTAAAATTTAATATTTTTATTTTTTACTTTTTTTATAATATATTAAAAATTATTCATATATATAATTATTATTATTTTTTATAACTTTCTTTTCATATTTTTATTAACATTCTTTTTAATTTGATTTTAAATTGTTTTTATTTTATGGATTTTAAATATTAGATTATAATTTAAATTAATTTTAATAATTATTATACTTTTTTTATATATTACAATTCTTTATTTTAATATATTTATTATAATTAAAACTTTTATTTTGATTCTATAAATTATTTGTAAAAAAAGACTTTAATATAAAATATACTCATATTATTATTTTATAATTTATTATAGATGTAGATTGCTTTTTTAATTTTTTAAATAAAGTCGAAAATTTTTGTAATTAATTAATAATATATTTAGATGTATTATTTGATTTATTAATAAAATAAAATTATTCTTTTATAGAAATATAATTAATTTTGGACATTATTCAATGAAATTTTATATAATTATTTTATTTTTATGAAAAACAGTTTTAAATATTATTTAAGTTTTTTTTTTTAATTTCTATTTATAATGTTTTTTATTATCAATTTTATTTCTTTATTTATTATATTATTAAAATATAATTTGTTTAATGATATATTTTAAATTTTATAATTAAATTTGTTATTTTCTGAGAAAATATAATTAAATTTAATTTTTAATTTTTAAATATTTTATTTTTAAATATAATTATAAATATATGATTATTATAAATTTATTTAAAACATTTATATATTATAAAATCAATATATATATAATCATTTTATAATCTAAATCGTTATTTTTATTATTCAATTTTATTCCATTATTATATATTTTATTTAAATTGATGTCATATTAAATTTTTAATGAATAATATTAATAGTTTTTTTTTAATAATATTGTAAATTTTTAAACTTATTTTTTTATATAAAGTCTTTTATTTTTTTTTTAATTTTGTTTGATTTAATTATATTGAAAGTTATAATTATTTTAATTATTATTTTAGTTATAATAATTTTCATTATAATAATTTTGATTAAATTAAAATATACAATTGTGTCACGGTTCTAAGGTTCTGTACAAATATGGCCTCAGGCCATAAGGCTAAAACCATTCTTATATAGTTGACTTTCTTTAGCTAATCTAGATTTAGTTCTTTATGAATTAATAATTTTATTATTTTGATAGTTTGATTTATTTTTTTTTGTATAGAATTTTTTTCGTTTTAAATATATATTAATGATAATTATTTTAGTTTTTTTAGTTATTTAATTTTTATATTTCTTGATATTTTAAAATTATGGAAATTTATTTATTAATCATTTGTTTATTTATATGATTGAGCGTAATTTTAATTTAAAATCTTTTGTTTTTTTGTGTTTTTTGTTTTATAGATTATTTATTAATACACAATCTTTATAATTTATTTTTTATATTTAATATTAATTCTATTTCTTTGTTTTTGTTATTGTTATTATATATAATTTATATGATATTAATAATTTATTAATCAATTTTGATAAAAAATAGTTTTTAAATATGATAATTCTTTTATATAATTTTAAAAAAGCATTTTAATTTTTTAATATTAAAAAGTTTTATCATTACAAAGCTTTTAAAACTTTTATTATTATTAATAATAATAAATAAATTGTTTTTTTTTATTGTTTTTTATAATTAAAATATAATTTATTTTAAAAATAATTAATAATTTATAATTTTATAAAAAGCAATTAAAAATTAAATAATAAATTTATTAAGATTACATCAAGCTTTAATATAATTTTTCATTTATTTTAGATTTTTATAATATTTTCTTTTTGATTTTAGATCAAAAAGAAATTTTTATGATAAAAAAAATAAAGATATTAAATTTATTATTTAAAAAATCTTTTATAATTTTTTTCATTTTAAATTTATTATTAATATCTTTTATTTTTATTTTAAGATTATTAAAATTTTTCATATAATCTTTTTTTTTAATAGTATAACATTTATTCTTTTTCGATTTATTTAGCAAATTGTTTATAAGGATCTTGTCGATCTTATTTAATAATTTTAATAAAAAATAATTATAATATTTAAAGCTTTTTCTATATTTTTTAATATTATAAATAATTAATAAATAATTTTTGTTAAATTGCATAAATTAATTATAGATAATTTGATTTGAGTAGATTTTTATATTAAATTTATTTTATATATTAAATTTAATTATAATGATAATATTAAGATTAATCTGTTTAAAAAAATTAATGATAATTTAAAAGATTTTTTTTGAAATAATATTTTTGTTTTAGTAGATAATGATTTAAAAAAATAAAAACTTTTTTTAATGGATTTTAGAAAAATAAGTTTATTTTTGTATAAAAAAATAAATCTATTTAAAATTTTAAAATTTTTGATATAGTTTTTTTTAAATAAATTTTTAGAATTTTAATAGTAGATTATAATTATAATGACTTAATAGATCTTTTTTAAATTAGATTTATAAAAAAAAGAAATTATATTATTATAATAAAGATAATTATATATATTATAATAAGGATAGTTATTATATAAAAAAATATTTAATTAAAATTATTAATAAGAGTCATAAGATTAATTCAATTAATCTAAAATATTTATATAATATATTTAGTATTATTATTTACAATTAAGGTAATAACTTTGAATTTAAATAAGATTATAAAAATTTTTAATTCGAATATTATTAAATGAGTAATTTTTTTTTTTGCTGTTGTTAAATATCTATAGTTTTTATTTTATTTATCGCGATAGTAACTTTATTTATAAACTATATTTTAAAAAAGATTAAAGAACTAAAACAAAGCATATTTTTAATATAAATCAATATTAAAAATCTTTATTTAATTTAAATATATTAATTTATTTTATAAAGAATTTAAAAAATATTTTAAATTTAAAATTAAATATTTTAAATTTTTTTGTATATAATCTTTTATTATTAAATAATTTATTTAGTTTATTATTTTATAATTTTATTAAACCAAATTAAAATTGTATATATTATATATTTCTTTAATTTTAGATGTTTTATAAAACCTTTTATTAATATTTTGATTATATATTATAATAATTAATATATTTTTGATTTTTTTAAACTTTAATGTTTTTCATTAAATAATAATAAAAGATCCTTTTTTAATAATATAATTTAAATTATTATTATTTATTTTATTATTAAGATATTTAACAAACTTAATTTTAACTTTTTTTAAATTTTTTTAAAGAATTTAATATTAATATTATTTTAGATATATTATAGTTATAATTATATAATTTATATATATATTATATTAATAATAATTTAATTTTTAAATTTCTTTTATATTTATAATATTGTTTATTTTTTACTTTATTATTTTACATATAAAAGGTTTTAAAAAGAATTCTAGCCTTTTTTTTTAAATTTTAATAATTTTATTTTATTTATATAAGATTAATATAATTTTTAGAATTAAAGTAATCAAATTTGTATTTATAATAAAAAATATTATAAATAAATAAAAATTTTATTTATTGTTGAAAATAGAAAATATATTTGAAGATTTAGATTTGAATAATAAAATTTTAGATATTAAAAATTTAAATAATAGAAATAAAAATAATAATTTAATCTTTAAAACTGATATTATAGAAAATTCCAATAAAAACAGATTTATAATTCATTTATTATAATCTAGATTTATCAAAATTATAATTAATTAATATTATATAATCATATTTTATTTTTTATAAAATGTTGTAAATAAATTATTTATTATTTTTATCTTTAAAAAAATAACTAATTTTAATAAATTATTTAGAATATATATTTTATTAATTTTTTCAATGTTGTTTTATTATTAATAAAAAGATATTTAAGTAAAATGATTTATATTAAATTATTTATCAAATTATATTTATAAAAATTAAAAAGCTATTATTGTAGATTTATATTGAAATATTTTAAAAAATATAATCTTTTATAAAGATATTAAAATTCAATTAGATTTTAAATTATATAAATCTTTAGATCAATAATTATTTTTAAACATTTAATTTAAATAAGATTTTAAATAAAAATATTGATAAATATATAGAAAAATAAAATAAATCATAATAAAATATATATTTAATTTAAGTTATTATTAAAACATTAAAATTTTGTTTATATTTTTTTTAAAAAACTAATAAATACTTTATTTGAATATATTGCTATAAATATTAATATTAATTTAAAATTTAATTTTAAATTTTTTTATAATAAAAATTGTTTTTTTGTAATTAAAAAATATAAATTTATTTATAAATATATTAATAATAATATAAAAAAAGAATTTATTAAAAACTTTATATTATTTATAATAATATTAATATTTTTAACAAAAAAACTTAAAAAAATTATATATATATATATTAATTATTACAATTTTAATAAAATTATAATCAAAAATCATTTTTTGATTTTATTAATAAAAGATATGTTTAAATAATTAAATAAAATAAAATTTTTTATAAAGTTTAATATATTTATAATCATTAATAAAATTTATTTAAAAAGAAAAAATCAATAAAAAATTATATTTATTATTTAATATAAATTATATAAATATATAATTGTTCTATTTAATTTATATAATCTTTTAATTT
Source organism: Scleromitrula shiraiana (assembly GCA_028455995.1). Classification (NCBI taxonomy): domain Eukaryota; kingdom Fungi; phylum Ascomycota; class Leotiomycetes; order Helotiales; family Sclerotiniaceae; genus Scleromitrula; species Scleromitrula shiraiana. The sequence continues at coordinate 24,544 of JABELC010000013.1, forward strand.
ATTTTTAAATTTTTATTAATAATTTTTTTTGGATCTCTTTAATATTATTATTTCTATTTATTTTAATAATATCTTAATCTTTTTTATAAAAAAAAGTAATTATAAAAATTATATATAAAAAATTTTAAAAAAGCTTTTTAAAGCAAATCTTTATTTTAATATTAATAAATATAAATTTAATATAATAAAAATAAAATATTTAGAATTAATTATATTTAATGATAAGATTTCTGTAAATTTAAATAAAATCAAAATTATCATTACCTGAAAACTTCAATTTAATTAAAAAAATTATAAAGCTTTTTCAATTTTATAAATTTTTATTCATAATTTATTAAAAAATATTTTAAAATTATAAAATTATTAATAAACTTATTATAAAAAAACATTTTTTAATATTAATTTTTAATTTATTAAAAGACATTTAAAAAATTAAAAATATTATTTACTTTTATTTTTATATTCAAATATTATAATTTAAATTTTAAGATAATTATAAAAATTAATATTTTTAATTGAATTTTTAAAAATATATTATTATAAAAACAATCCAATAACAAATAATATTTAATAACTTATTTTTCATTTAAATATTCTTTATAAAAATATAATTATAATATTTATAATAAAAAACTATTAACTATAATAAAAATATTTGAAAAATAAAGATCAAAATTAAAAAAAATAAATAATTTTAATATTTTATTAAACTAGAAAAATTTTTAATATTTTATAATTATAAAATAATTTAATATTTATCAAATATAATAAATCAAGTTTTTAAATAAATTTAATTTCCACATCTATTATTAATCTAGCATAAAAACAACCTAATCTATCATATTAAATTAATTCTTTAAAAAAAAAACTAATATTTAAAAATATAAATAATAATTATATAAATCAATATTTTAAAATTCTATCATAATTTAATAAAATAGATTTGTATATTTCAAACTCATTTAATTTAACAATAAGTAAAAATTATTTTAAAAAGTTTATTTTAAATATTAAGACTTTAATTAATATAATGATTAATAAAATATATAAACAATCAAATATTACTATGTATATGATTTAAATAATTTAATCAAAAAAATTACGAATTTAATTTTAAAAACTATTTAAACTTTTATAATTGATTTTGTTGATAATTTACTTTATAAAAAAAAGGATTTATCATAAAAGATAACTATTTATTTTTTTAAATAAAAAAATAATAATACAAATTTTTTATTCTAACTATTCTACTTTATCAACAAATCATCTAAATTTTATAAAATATATTAAAATAATTCAATATTTATATATTTAAAAAAGCTTAATATAAAATATTATTTATTTTATAAAAAATTATTATATTTATTTATATTTAAAAACTTTATATTTAACTCTCCAGAATTTATTATATTTATTAAAAATATTTTATTATATTTAATCAAATATCATTATTAATTATATTATATTTTTGTTAAAGTATCAATATTATAATATATTATATAAATATATTTTAATAATTAATAATTATTTAATTAAAATGTATTATTTTTTTTTTATTATTTTTTTAAATATTATAAATTTAATAAATGCTTTTATTTTTTAAATTTAGAATTTGTATAATATTTTCAATATTATAATAAATAATCAAGGGACTTAATTTATATTAGCAATTGAAAAGCAATTATATAAATAATTAAATATAACTTTATTATTATTTAATTTTATATTTTATTTATAAATAAATGATTAATTAACCAATTTAAATTAAATAATAAAAATATATTTCCATAATTTTATTATTTTTTTATAACATAATTAAGTTGATTAGCTATTATTAACTAAAGTCGTTTTAAATAATATTATATTCAAATCAATTTTAATATCATTATTTTTTATGAATTATAATTTTAATTTTAAATTAAAAATAAAACTTTTCTTTTTTTTATAATTGATATTTATAATATATTTTCAAAAAAGTATTTATTTATAAATATATTAATAATATATTTTCAAAAAATTATTTATTTTTTATAAAAGTTTTCAATATTAATATATAAAACTTAATTTAAATATATTAACTATTATAAAATTAATTATTTAAAATATAAAATAAAAGATATAGTTTTTTTAAATATAAAAAATATTTAAATTATTTACTTAATAATTAAATTTGATAATAAATCTTATTTATATAAAATATTAACAATTTATTTTAATATATATTAATTAAGATTATTGAAAAAAATTTAAATATTTTTAAGTTTTTATATATTACTTTTTATATTAGTTTTAATAAATCTTTTTTTAAATAATCTATTATTAATAGATTTTTGAATTTTAAATATATAAATAATAATATTTTTTTAAAAAATAATATTATTATAAATAGTTATATCAAGTAAAAATTCAAAACTATATTAGATATTAAAAAAACTAAAAAATAAAATATGCTTTTTTAAAGTTTAATAAAAAAATTATAATGTAATATTTATTCAAAAAAATTATATATAAAAATATAAAAATTAATTATATGATTTTTATAAATAATTTAAAAATATATTAAAATACAAATTGATATAATTTATACAATAAAAGTCTCTAAAAATTAAAATAAAAGATATATATAATTATTTAATTTTGAGATATTATAAAAATTTGCATTTTATAAATAACCCGATTTTAAGTCGATATGGTCCGCCCCATTCGGCAATAACTCCCATTTGTAAATGGGCCTTTTTATTGATAAATCGGACTCTCTTATTGGTCAATTGGATCTCATTGCCGAATGGGGTATCTTATTGATTAATTGGCTCAAAATTAAATTTTTTGATTGGAATGTGATTTATTTTATAGGGATATAAAGAGGTAGGGGAGTTAAAAATATTAGAATTAAAAGAGTTAAAAAACAATTAAAATAATATTAATAATTTTTATTTTCATTTTTTTGTTATTGATTATTTTATTAATAAATAAAATTTAATTTGAAATAAATTTTTTTAAAAAAAGTATATCTTCAAAATTATTTAATTAGTGAATCAGTCGATTGACTAATGGGATGCCCCATTTGGCAATGAGGTCCGATTGACCAATGGGGTAGTCTGATTTATAAATAGGGCTTATTGCCGAATGGGGCGGACCAGATATAGATATTATATAGAATTGAATATAAAATATGATTTTTTTTATTTGATAAATATAATTAAAAAATATTGAAAATAATTGTTTTATAAATAAAATTTTATGATAAAATATAGTATATAAATTATATTAAATTAAAATAAAATATATAAAAATATATAAAAATATATAGAAATATATAAAAATATATAAAAATATATAAAAACATATAGAAATATATAGAAATATATGATAATAATATAATATTATTATAAAAATAATATTGACATCTATTTCTTTTTTTTATTTAATTTCCTTTTGTTTTAGCCTAGTTTTTAAAACGTTATTTTCATTTGTTTATTTCTAAGCAACTAAAATATACAATTTGATTGATTGATTGATTGATTTTTCATTTTACCGTCCTATATCAATCTAAGCTTATGTAAAATGGTTAGGATTTAATAATCTCGATAGATTTAAAGATTTTTTTGAAATATAAATTAATTATTGTTAATTTGTTTTAAAAAATATTAAAAATTTAGCTTTACTATAAATAAAAAATATTTTTTTAATAAAATATAAATACTTAATTTCTTTTTTTATATTTTCATTATCTTCTTTTTTTGTTTTTTTTATTTTGTTTTTTTATCTTTTTTTTCTGTTTTTTTTTTTTCATTTTTCATGTTTTTATTTTATTTTAATTTATTTTTAAAAAAACTAAAGTCTTTTCGATGCTCATTTTTGAATAAAACAAAATATTTTTTAAAAGATTTATTTTTATTTTATCTTTTAATTATTATTTTAATCTCCATTATTTTTTATAATTTATAACTATATTTATTTATATTCATATATTCTTTTTTATATCAATATAATTTAAAATATCTATATTTAAATTTAAAATAAAAAAAATAATTCATTATTTTTTTTTATTCTTTATAAAAATTAGATTTATATAATCAATTAGATAAAAAATCTTTTTATACAAAAATTTAGATTATTTGTTTTTATTATATATTATTTAAGAATTTTATATTATTTATATTAAATTTGTTTTTTAGTTTTTATTTTTAAAAAAACAAAATTTCTTTTGATTTTGATTAAAAAATTTATAGTTGTTTTTTAGCTATTTAACCTGTTATTTTATTTTTAAAGATATTATAATATTTTAATATTTAAGATAATTTAATGATAGTATTTTTAAAAAAAACTAGTTTTATTATTATATAAATCTGGATTTAAGAAGTTTATTTTGAATTATTTAAAAAAAATTTAGATTGAAAAATAGTAGTTTAATTATTTATATATATTTTAAAAGTCTAATTTAATTAAATAATAATATCGATATATTCAAATATTTATATAATTATTTTTAATTTTCTATTATAAACAAGCTAGTTTAATCTAAAATTTATGATTTTGATGAAGTTTAATAAATAAGAATTTAGTTTTAAATTAATTTTTTTTTTTTTAAATTAAAATATATTAATTCGACTTTTATTTTACGATTTTTTAATATTATTAAGGTATTTGTATATATCTTTATGATATTATTTATATTTAATAATATTTTGATGAAATGTCTTTAAATAATATATTAATTTTTATTATAAAAAAAGCGTTTTTTTTAAAGCAAAAAATGAAATTATTGAATAGTTTTTAAAGAATTATATTTAATAAATCTTTAGATAACTCTTAAATCTTTTTAAATTAGTATAATCGTTTTTTAGTTTGTTTATATTGATTAAACCTGAATTCATAATTTATAATTTATAATATAATTTTATTAATAAAATACGATATATTAAATTTTAATATATAGATAATATATTTTTAAATTATCAAATTTAATTAAATTATAAAAAACTTGAGGATTGTTTTTATTTTTATTAAATATGGTTTGAAATATGTTTAGTATTTTTTGGAGTGCTAAATTTTGTAATGTTTGAAAAGATTTTATAAAATGTTTTTAGTCTTTTTATTGAATGAGGGATTTGTATTTAGCAATATTTGTAATACAAGCGAGGTATAATTGTCGGAAAGCAAATGACGAGAATCCTCTTTTCGAGTTCGCTAGCCTCGCTATGCGGAGAAAGGCGAAAATATACAATTTAAAAGCTAGCAATTATTATAATTCTAAAGTTTTATACAAATATGGCCTCAAGCTATAAGTCCAAAACCACTTCTATATAGTCGGCCTTCTTTAGCCAATCTAGACTTAGTTCCTTATAAATCAACAACTTTATCACCTTGACAAATTGTTTTAATTATAATGATTTTTATTATAATTATTTTTATCATAATAATTTTAATTAAAATGATTTTAACCAAATTGAAATATATAATTATTTTGATTATAATAATTTTGATTATAATATAATATATAATTATTTTAAAATAAAGTTATATATTAAAAAATATTATTCATTAATTTATATATTATTATTAAAATAATTTTAAATAGATATTTATTATTAACTTTGATTATAAATTGAATATTTTTTAGTAATTTATTGAATCATTTTAGAAATTTAATTACTATTTAAATAATTGAAATATTTTATTTAATTTATTTTCTTTTTTTGGTTTATTTTTTTATATTTCTCTTTTATTTTTTTATTTTTTTCAAATTTTTTATTATTATCTTTATATTATTATATTTAAATTTTATTAATTAATCTTTATAAATCTTTTTTAAAATATAATTTTATATATATTATTTTATATAATATAGAAATTACTAGAATAAATATATTAATATAAATAATATTTTTTTATAATATTTTTTTTATTATTATTAAATATTTTTCATTCAATATTTAAAATATCTTTATATTAATATTTTTAAATATTACATTAAAACTTATTTATAAATGTATATTAATAAAGATTTTTAAATTATTAATTATATATTTATTAAATTCATATTTCAAATAATAATTTATTATATATAAATCTTTTAAATTATATTTTTTAAATATATTAATTAAATCGAAATTATTTAGAAAAAATCTATCAAATAGATTTTTTTAGTCTTTTTTATTTTATTTAAATTTCAAGCTTTATTTATATTTTTATTTATATTTGTATATATCATTATATTTTTATTTATATTTATATATATCATTATATTTTTATTATTATTATTTCTTAAAATCAAATATAAATTCTTTAAAAATATTATTTGCTATATTTTTAAATAAAAAGATCTTTATTTATATTTCTAATATTAAAATTTATATTTATTTAAACATTTTATATTAACATTATATTTATAATAAATTTATATATATTAAACTTTTATCAAAACTTTTTAATAATATTTTTAATATTAATTACAGTTTTTTAATTTAATTGAAAAATTAATTTAATTATTAAAATACTAATAATAATTCTAAATTTTAAATAATTATATTTAATAAATTCTTTTTTTTTAAAATTATTTAAAACTTATATTTGTATTTCTCGAATTCTTTTTATATTTCATATTACTTTTATTTATTATATTATTTATAATATTATAATATAAAATAAAAAAATGTTTTTAATAATACTTTATATTTATTTCTTAAATATTCTCATAATTATTATTAAATATATTTTTATTTAGTCTTTTTATTATTATTAAATAAATATTTAATATTAAATCAAAATCTAATTTAATAAAATCTTAAACTAAATATAATTATCTTGATTTATAAAATAAATTTAATCTAATAAAATTTTAAATCAAATATAATTCTTCTAATTCATAAAATAAATATATAATAAAAAAATTTATCATGAAAAAATCAAATAATAGTAAAAAAATATAAAAATATAAAAATAAAAATTATTAAAAACTTTAATAAAAGTTTTCAAATACAAGTTTTTACATAAATAACTTTATTATTGCCCTTATAATTATAATAAAATAATAATTATTATTAATGTTTTTATTTATTAAAATATTTTTTTAAATAATATAATATATATTTAAATAATTTAATACAATTTGTATTTTTATTATTATTTTATTTATAATAAATATTCAAATTTTATAATTCTAAAATCAATTTAAAAATTATTTTATTTATCATAAATATTTAGCTTTTATAATATTTAAATTAAACTTGAAAATGAATTTTTTTATAACAAATATTTAAATATTATGAAATTTAATTTTTTTTTATTCAAAACTAAATAATTTATAAATTCTCTTATTATTAAAAATTCTAAATCTTTTTTTATTAATAATAAATGAAAATATTTAGAATTTATTGCAATTAATATTATATATATATTAATTCATATTTGTATAATTTTGAAAAAATAAAACAATGTAATATAAAGTTATTGTTTATATTATATAATTCTATTTAAAAAAATCAAAAAAAATGTTGTATGCTATCGAGAGTATATATCTCCTTAATAAGCATGTGACGTAAGGTCATGTGTTGACTGTACAGACTAAATATAAATAAATAAACTTTTTAACTTTTACTAAGACTTTTTTTTTTAAAAAAAAAGGAAAAAATAATGAATTTAAAAAAAAATATTGTAATATAAAAAAATAATGAATGATTAATTATAAATTTATAAAGTTCTGATTAATGAAATATTTTTAGAATTATTAAAATTAAGGTCGACAATTTCTAAATGTTTAAGAATTTTATTCAATTAATTAAAATCGATAAATTTAATGTTTTTACTTTATCTTTTTTTTAATCTTTTTTTACTTTTTAAATTAATAATCATATTTTGAATAAATATTATGAAATATAATATTAATATAAAATAAACTACAATTATGTTTAAAATAAAAAAGCTTTTTTAAAGTACTAAAAAACAATTTGAATAGATTCTTTTGAATTTGATTTGAAACAAATCTAATTTTCTTTGTTTTTTCCTTTTTTCAATTTTAAAATATATTTAATATTATATTTATAATTCAAAGTATTAAAAGTTTAATAATTGATTTTATTATATAATTATTAAATAAAATCTTTATCATAATTGTAATAAAAAGTTCTATATTAAAATACTTTTTAAAAAATAAACATTTCAAAATAAGATTATATTATTTTAATTTATTTAGAAAAACAAATTATAATTTAAAATAGTTTTTTATAAACTTATTTAATTATTCTTGTTAATTGAAAAATATAAAATTAATCAAAAAAAATTAAGATTTTGAATAAAAACTTTATTACAACTAGAAAATCTTATTAATTAACATTTTTTGAAAATAAAGAAAAATAAAAAACTAGATGAATCATTATAATTTTTATTATAGAATAAAAGATTAATTATACAATATATTATTGATTTTACATTATTAAAATTTCAATTAAAATTAAAAAACTATATTTTTATATATTAATGATTAAATATTTTGAATATTAAAATTTTGATTATTTAAATTAGTATTATAAAAATGCTTAAAAATATCGATCTTATGATAAAAAGTCTTTAATGAAAATATATTTATTTTATTTTCAAATATAGAAATTATAAAAAGGTTTATATAAATAATAATAGTAATTATAAAATTCAAAAGATAATTGAACTTTATACAATTATATTTTAATATATGATAAAATTTATCTGAAAATTATTTAAATAAAAATTTAAAATTTAAATGATTTTATATTTTCAATAATTATTAAATTCAAGATAAATTTAATATTTATATAAAAATATAAGATCATTTAAATTTTAAATTTTTATTTTATAATATATATTAATTTTATATAGATTTCTTTATTATCATTAAATTTATTATATATTATAATTTATATTTTTAAAGATATTTAAGTTTTAATAAATATCTCTTTAAATTTATTCTATAATTCCTTTTTAATAATATGGAATATTATTTAAAATAAAAATAATATAATATTAATTTATAAGATATATAATAAAAAGAATTAAACAATTATCTTAAAGAAATTCGATATTTATTCTTTTTAATAAAATTCTTTATGTTTTAAATGTAGTAATATAAATGAATTTCTTGAAAAAATTGAATTTAATAATTTAAAATTATATTATAATTTAAACAACAATTTTTTTTAATGAATTTTGAAAAAAAAAAAAAACTTAAATTCTTTTTCATCCAAAAAATTAATATTAACAATTAATAAATCTTTTCAAAAACAAATTTAGATTATTATAATTTTTTATTTTTTATTTAAAATTCAATTTTTATTAAGATTTCTCTATATTTTGTAATAATTTATTATTAAAAAAATGAATTATAAAATTAATGAATTTTTCATTTTAAAATTATTAAATTTAATTAAATTTTTATTGTTTAAATTTTCTCTCTTGATATCAGATATTTAAAATAAATAAATAATTTTTCTAATTAAATAATAATAAAATCAATCTATTTTATTAATAAATTAATATATATTTATTTAAACTTAAATAAAATAAGAAATTAAAAAGTTTAAAAAAAGATATTTTAAAAATAAATAAAAATTATAAAAATATTATCAAACAAAATAGAATTTTTAATCTAAAACTAAATTTTTTTATGGATCAAAAAAATCAAATATAATTATTGAACTCTTTTTTTAAAAAACTAAAGATTATACATTTCTTGTTAAAATAATAACATATATTAACAAATAAAAAGTAAAGAAAACCTTTTCTATTTATTGATTAAATATACAAATTTTCATTATAAACTTTAATAAGAAATATAAATCTTTTTATAAACTTTTTTTTTCTAAAACGTTTATTTTTAAATAAATAAATTGTAAATTAAGCTAATAAAATCAATTTCATTTAGTATTATTAAAGCTTTGAAATATTTATTTAATGAAAACTAAAGATAAATCTTTGAATTTTGATTTAATCATTTATATTATTATTTAACAAATATTGTTTTTAATGACTTTTTGAAATTCGTTTGATTTTATTTAAATTGAAATATTATTTAAAATATTAAAAACAAATTATAAAAACAATTTTAAAAAAGTTTAAAAAACTAGATAATTTGATTTTTAAAGTTTATTAGAAGATCTCTTTATTAAACTATCGAAAAAAAATTAATAAACAAATATTGATTAAAGAATTAGATGGCGTTATAAAAACTATTAATTTATTTTATTTATTATAAATTATTAATCGATTTAAAAAATTATTTGTTAACACAAGAATACTTGTTATAATTAAAACTTAATTAAATAAAAAATTTAAATTAAAAATATCCATCATTCTTTTTAATATAAAAAAAGCATTTAATTGTATAATTGAAAATTAATTATTGAATATTTTGAAAAAATCAAATTTTTTAATAGATTTAATAATATAAATAAAATTATTTTTCAAAAAATAAAAATTAAGATTTATTATCAATAAACGATTACAAGAATTTAAGCAAATTAACATAAAGATATTTAAAAACCATTTAATTTTCTTTATTTTATTTTTAATTGCTATAAAGAATTTTTGTTGATATTTTAATATAAAAGTTTTATTATAGATTAATAATATAATTTTAATAGTTTTTTCTTTATTTTTTTAAAAAAAGAAAGTTTTTTTAATGAAAGAAATTATCATATTATATCAAAAAAAGATTATTGATATAATATAATTTAATATTATTAAGATTGAATTAATCTATTTTATTCAAAACAAAAAAGAAAAATTAATTATTATATTTTTTAATTAAAAAAAATTGGCATTAAGAAGCTTAATTTATTAATTCGATATATAGTTTAATACCAATTTAGTATGAATATATAAATATATATATTAAATAAATTAGATTAACATTTTATTATATAGCTAGATTTATCAATATCAAAAAAAGACTAAATATAACACTGATTTATTAAATTTATATAATTTATATTATTAACATAATAAATTATAATTCAATAATTTAATGAAAAAGTCAATTAGAATTAATTGAACTTGTTTAACAACTTTAAAAATTAAAATAAATTTACCTTTTTTAAGATCAAATTAAATTTCAATATTAAAAAATATAATATTCAAATATTAAAAATTATTCATTAATATTTTATGAATTAAAGTATAATAAATAATAAAACAATTTTATTCGATAAGATAAAATTATTAACAAATCTGTTTTAATTATAATATATTATAATCATTTTGAATAAATTTTATATTGATTAATATTTTTTTGATTAATCTATTAATTTCAGTTTACTTGCTAAAATAAAATATATTATATTCAAGTTCAATTGATAAAATATAAAAAAAAAATCATTTAAATAAATTATAAATCATGAATTTTTTTATAAAGATTTTCTATATAAATATATTTATATTTATAAATAAAATTAAGAAAAGTTTAATTAATATTGATATTATTTTATATAATTATATTTTAAGATTAAAATATATTAAATATTATAATTCACATTTTTGAAAAAATATATATAATAATAAAATAAAAAAGGAGTTTTTATATGATTAAAATAATAAATCAATTTGCTAAATTAAAAATCTATTTTCAAATATATTTGAATGATTGAATTAAACTATTTCAATCAAGCTTTTTATTAAATAACTACAAATAAAATTAATAAATCAAAACTATAAAAATAATAAAACAAATTAAAATATATAAAATCAAAATTTTGTTTTATTATATTTTAAATTATATCAATATTATAAATAATAATAAAATGAATAAATTCGCTAAATCCTTTTATATAATGATATTTAAATTTAAATATAAATAATTTTATATTACTTAATATAAAAACTAATTAATTTCATTAATATAAATAAAGATTAAAATTAAAAATGACAAAACGATTTATGATAAAATATTTAAATAAAAAATGAATGTTTTTTGTCTAAAAATATAAAATAAAAGATTAATGATATATTATTTTAATCAAAACGATAATGTAAATATATTAAATTATATTTATTTAAATTAAAATAAGTTTCAAATATTGATTATATATATAAAATAAAACTTTAAAATATCTATTATTAGAATATTGAAAATATTTCAAAATTTAAAAAAACTAAATGATTTAAAAAAATATAAAAATTAAATTAAAAAAACAAACATAAAACCTTTGAAAATATAAAAATTAAAACAAAATGTATTACAAAATATATTTAAAGAATAAAAATAACTATGAAATCATAATATTTGTCTAAAAGAAATAAATTAATATAAAAAATAAATACAAAAAAAGAAAATAAACGTTGTTTTAAAAAAAGTAATTATTTCAAAAAACAATATTCTTTTCAAAAAAAAAATTCAAAAAATTAAAACAAAAAAATAAAAATAAAATAATTGTTTTATCTTTATTTATATTAAGATTAGACTTTTAATCCTTCTTTAAAATACATTAACTATAAAAATACGAATCTTAAATTATCGAAATATTAAATTTTGATAGTCTTATATAATCAATAACTAAAACAAGACTTTAAACCAAAAAAGAAAATTCAATCAAAATATGTCATTATCATCTATATAAAATTAAAGATCATAAATATGTTTATTTCATTTTAATATATATTAATTTCAAGAAGATATATATTCATTAAATAATAAAATTTGATTGAAAATAAAATAATATCATTTTCTAAACTAAAAAGATTATTTAAAAATTATTTAAATAAACTTTTACAAAAGCGAAATTAATATAACAAAATTAATATAAATAATGATTAAATTAATTTTATTTATTTTATTTATTTTATTTATTTTATTTATTTTATTTATTTTATTTATTTATTTATTTTATTTATTTATTTATTTTATTTATTTTATTTATTTTATTTATTTTATTTATTTTATTTATTTTATTTATTTTATTTATTTTATTTATTTTATTTATTTTATTTATTTTATTTATTTATTTTATTTATTTTATTTATTTTATTTATTTTATTTATTTTATTTATTTTATTTATTTTATTTATTTTATTTATTTTATTTATTTTATTTATTTTATTTATTTTATTTATTTTATTTATTTTATTTATTTTATTTATTTTATTTATTTTATTTATTTTATTTATTTTATTTATTTTATTTATTTTATTTATTTTATTTATTTTATTTATTTTATTTATTTTATTTATTTTATTTATTTTATTTATTTTATTTATTTTATTTATTTTATTTATTTTATTTATTTTATTTATTTTATTTATTATTTTATTTATTTTATTTATTTTATTTATTTTATTTATTTTATTTATTTTATTTATTTTATATTTTTCCATAACTATAATATTTAATTAAGAAAATAAAAACACACATACAAAATAAATAATACTAAAATAATTAAATTTATTATATCTAAACTATAAATATTTATCAAATTCAATTTATACTATAAATCAAACTTTTAATATTTATCTATTTAAAATATATAATTCAAATATCCTTTAAAATTTAAAAACTATTCAATCATTTTAAAAAAAAAATTAACTTTTGAAATTTAAACCTTGTTTTCATATAATAATAACATAGTTTAGAAACTTTTAAAACTGAATTCATTTTTTATATGATAATCAAATACTTTAGATGATTTCTGAATTTGAAAGATTTAAATATATTTCATATTAATTTCAAGACAAATAATATTCTTAAATTTATTTTATTAATAATGAAAGTGTTTATACAGTCAACACATGACCCTATGTCACATGTCTATTAAAGGGATATATACCCTCGATAGCGTATAATACCCTTTTTGATTTTTTTGAACAAGATTAATGCAATATAAAGAATACTTTATCATTATTTTATTTTATTTCTTTAGAGTTATATAAATACTAATTAATATACATATATAAATTAGAATTTTGAATTTATTATATATAATCATTAATTTTAATAAAACTAAATATTTTGACTTGTTATTAATAAGAGTTTTTTAATAATCTTTCATAATAAAGAGATTTATAAGTTATTTAATTCATCATAGAAAAAATTTATATTTTATAATCTGTAAATATTTATTATAAAAAAATTGGTTTTCAAATTTAATCCAAATATTATAAAACTTAAATGTTTACTATAAATAAAGTAGTTTTTGAATCGAATTTGGAAGTATAAGACTTAAATGTTTATTATAAATAAAGTAGTTTTGTGAATCGAATTTAGAAGTATAAGACTTAAATGTTTATTATAAATAAAATAATTTTGAGAATAAACCTTATATCATATTATTTAAATCGTTATTTTTACAATCTTTTTGTATTATTTCAATTCTTTTTTTTATTTTATAATTAATCTCTATTATTCCTATTCATTTCATAAATTAGAATAATATATTTAATTTAAAACTCTTTTTTGATTAAATTTTAATTTAATATTAGATATTCATTTGATAATAATAAGATTTAAACAAATTGTATTCAATAATTATTATTATAAATTCTAATTATTTAACATAAAATATTATTAAAAATACTATGTTATTTCATATATAATATAATACACTATTATAAATTATATAATAAATAAAGATAATATAACAAATTTAAAAAATATAAACATAAACTCAAAATAATTATATAAAAAAATCGATTTATCAAATATAAACATTTCAAATTTAAAATTATAACTACTAATTTGGTGATTAAAAATATTTTTGAGTTACATCAAAAACTTTAAATCATTAATATAAAAAACATTATTAAAAAATATTAAAGAAAATTTGTAATACAAATCAATATATATAAAGTCATTTGAAAAATGATATTAATTATATAAAATCTCTAAAGAAATATAAATTTCAATATTATAAATATAAATTAAAACTTTTATATTTCAAAATATAATGTTTAATATTTTTCAAAAAATTATATTTATATTTAAAAAATAATAAATATATAAATAAATAAAAAGATTAAAAAATTAATAACATTTAAAATTAAAATAATATGAAAAATATTAAAATAAACTTCTTAATATAATATTACCCTGAGATAAATCAAATTTTATTAATAAATTTAAAAATTATAGTTTGAATAATCTATATATAATAATTAATTGTTTAAAAGATAAATTTAAGAAATATATAATCGATAATCTAAAAATATTTACTAATATAGATTTATAAATAAATTTTAAATTAATATTTCAAAATATTAATAAATTCAATATTATATAATATAACATATATAAAATTATATTTAAAATAAATAAAAACCTATTTAAAGAAAGTTTTTAAAGCTTTATTAATATAAATTAAATTTAGTAATGTAAAAACAATAATAAATAAATTATAAAAAAAATAAAACAAAAAAAATAATATAATAAAATAAAGAAATAAAGAAATAAAGAAATAAAAAAATAAAAAAATAAAAAAATAAAAAAATAAAAAATAAAAAAATAAAAAAATAAAAAAATAAATTAAATAATATATTTTAAATGATTATTTAATAATTAGATATTCAAAATATTTTCTTAATTTATTATTAAAATCTATAAATTAATATTATTAAAAATAATTTTAATTATAAGATATTAAATAATAAATAATATTTTTTAATGAATAATATTATTCTAAAATAATCATTTTATTCAATATATTCAGATTAAAGAAATCTAAATATTTAAAGAATTTTACAAAAAATATATAATTATAAATAAATATAACTTTATAAAATTAATGAATTATTAATAAAAAGATTTTAAAATATATAAAGGCATAAAGATAAATAAAAAATAAAAAAAAGTAAAGAAATATTAAAGAGAATAATTAATAATTATATAACAAAGATTTATTAAATTTATTATAAAAACTATAAAAATAATAAAATAGATTTAAAAATCATTACTTATTTTCAAAAAAGAAAATTATGATAAAGTAGATTTGAAAATTATTATATATTATTTTCATTAAAATTTAAATATTAGGGTAGATTTAAAAAAGAATATTAAAAAATTCAATATTAATAATTATATTAATAATTATTTAAATAATTAAACAAATTTAAAAAAAAATCTATCATTTTTTATAAAAAGAATATGTATAATAGTATTAAAAAGATATTATGAATATTATATAATTTTAAAAACTTAATCTTAAATTAATTTACTAATAAATAAAATATATCATAATATAATAAAGTTTAATAATAAAGATAATAATTTCGATTTCAAGTTGATTATATATAAGTTTAGTTTATAATGTATAGATATATTCGCAAAAAGATTTTGGTCAATTAATAGATAAAGGTAGTGGTGATAATTAAAAATTTGTAAAATTAATAAAGATAATCTTAATATACATTGAAGTTTGTTTTTTATTAATAAAAGGATTTTACTTAGTTAAATTAAAATTGAAGCACGCGCAAAATAAGCGAATCGCCTCAAAATTCTCTAAATGCGTTTTTTTATCTTTATGTTAATTTTATTAATTTTATTAATTCTAAATTACAGTTAATAAAGAATAGTTTATAAAAATTATAAGAGTAAAATTTATAAATTATAAAAGTTTAAGTTTATATAAATAAAGACTTTATTAAAGAAGATTTATAGATTTTTAGTTATTTAATATTTTAAAGCAATTTATAAAGAAATCGTTTATATATTAAATTTAAAAAGAAATATGATTATTAAATGTTTATAAAAAACAAATAATTAAATAAAGAAATATTACAAATTTTTATTTAATATTAAAAAAATTTAAAAAAAATTTAAAAAAAGAAATTGAAAAATTATTTTTGATAAAAATTGAAAATAAAAAATCGTTAAAATATATATTTATAATTATAAATTTTATTTTAAAGGAATTGATTAATAGATTTTTGAATTTGAATTATTTATATTTTATAATAAATTGTTTAAATTATATATAATTATAAATAATCTTTTATTTTTAATGTTAAAAAATTTGAATTAAATTTATTTATATATTAAAAATATATATAATTTATATATTATTTTTTGAATATTAATATAAAACTTTATATATTTATAAATTAAATATTTTTATTTTAATATTATTTAATTTATTTTAAAATAAGTATATCAAAAAACGGAGTTTATAAATGTATTTAAATAAAAGAAACTTTTTAGATTACTCGGTTAAATTAAAATTGAAGCACGCGCAAATTACCGAAAACCCCTCAAAATCGATAATTTTATATAAAACACCTCTTGCGTCGATATAAATAAATCGATCAATTATTTATAGAATTATTTAAGATATTAAATATAGATTATTTTTATATTAAAATATTTATTATTAAAATTTAAAAATCAAATAATGATTTCAAAATTTATAATATTTAATTAAATATAAAGTAAAAATCATATAAAAATACTATAATTTTAATTTGATTTAAATCAAATAAATTATCATATTAAAAAATAATAAAGATATATATAAATATATAAAAAACAAACTTTTATTTAATATAAATATTATATATATTAAAAATATATAAAAAATATAATATAATAAAATTAAAAAGAGTATATATAATATTTATAAACATTAAATATTATTATAATTTCGATTTTTAAAAATTATTAAAATCATTTCAAATTTTTATATATAATAATTTATATTTTTATAATTATTATATTAAAATATTATTTAATATAATTTTGATTTAAATGAATTATTAAGATTTTTAAAGATTTTAAAAAGTTAAAAATACTTTTAAAATTTCGACTTTTCAAGATTATTATATTATATTTTAATATATAATATTTATATTAAATAAAAACTTTTTTTTTATATATTTATATATATTTTCATTATTTTCTAATATAATAATTTGTTTGATTTAAATCAAATTAAAATTATAGTATTTTTATATGATTTTTATTTTATATTTAATTAAATATTATAAATTTTAAAATTATTATTTGATCTTTAAATTTTAATAATAAATATTTTAATATAAAAATAATCTATATTTAATATTTTAAATAATTTTATAAATAATTGATCGATTTATTTACATTGGTGTAAGAGATGTTTTGTATAAAATCGTCGATTTTGAAGCGATTCGCTTATTTTGCGCGTGCTTCAATTTTAATTTAACCGAGTATATAAAATTTTTAAAAAAGAGATAGAAAAAAAGAAGAACAAAATGAAAAATATAATGTAAAAATATAATGATTTATTTAAACTAGATTTAAGAAAAGAATTCAAGATTAAAAAAAAGAAAAAAAAAGAGATTTAATTTTTAAAATTCTTTAAAATCTTTATTTGTTAATTAAATCTAATTTTTTATTAGGCAATTTATGAAAATGATAAAAAAGGAGATAAAAATGAGTTATTTAAAATGTTTAAATATAATTATATAGTATATAAAAATAATTGATTTAGAAAAATTTTGATTAATTTTGTATATTAGAACTTTTTATTATATATTTTTTTTAAAAATTTAAAAACTATAATAAAAACAAATTATTAAATTCAAATATAATATTATAATAATAAAATTAAGATTATAATGAATAATATATTTATATATATAAATAAGTTTATTAGAAAATATATAGATTTATTTAATATTATTTAAATGATTTAATTATTTTAATTTTCTAATTTAAATATAATAAAATATATATATAATTATATTAAAGTTCAAATTAAAAAAAAATGTTTTTAATTATAAATAAAGAGATAATTCAAATTTAAGAAAAGAAATAGATCAAAATACTAATTTAACAAATTAATAAATAAATAAAAAATACAGAAAATCAATTTAAAAAAATAATAAAATATAATAAAAATAATTATTTTAATAAATAAAATATATGTAATTTTAAATTTCAATCTTATTAATATAATTAATCTCTTTTTTTATTAGTTATTCTTTATATATTTTTAATATAATTATACTTTTAATATTGAGATTATTTATTAATAAAATAAATATTATAATATAATCATTTTTTTTAATTTAATTTAAAATTTTTTTATTCAAAATCCTTGTAATTCTAATTTATTATATAATATTAAAAATCTAATATTAAAATCTGATAATATTATTTATTTTGAGAAATATAAAAGCATTTATAAAGTTATTAAAAAAATTTATTAAATATTAGTATTATAATATATGATTATATAATTTTATTGATATCAAAATTTAAACATTTAAAACATTATTAATTAAATTGTTGATTTTTAAAAAAGTGGTAAAATAGAATTGAAGCATAATTTTGAGGGTTTTCGGTAATTTGCGCGTGCTTCAATTTTAATTTGACCGAGTATTATAAATAATTCATTCTATTTATATAAATTCTATAAATAATATTAATACTTTTTTAAAATTAGTTTTATTATATGATAGTTATGAATAATAATAACAATACTAATATGATTGATTAATTTTCATTAATTGAAATATAAAAAAGTTACAAAAGATATATTTATTTTAAAATTTTACAAAATAAAAAATAAATTCAAATTCTTTTATAAATATTTAATCAAACTAAATACTTTTTAAAAAAACATTTGATAATTAATTTAACTTTTATCTAATAACTTGAATTATATAATTATAAAAAACCATCAAAATCAACTAAATCACTAACAACAACAATCTTACTAATATAATAATAAAAATGAAGATCTATAATACTTTCAAAAATTTTATTGATATAAATAAAATTAACATTCTTATAATAAAATCAATTCAATATAATTAAGACTACTTTTCTAATCTTATTAAATGATAAAACTATTAATATCAAGATTACTTTGTTATATTTATTTTAATTTCATAAATTAATTACTTTTATACTATATATTCTTTTTATTAATTTATCATTTACTACTAGTAGTATAAACTAGTATATTCTAACTTTTTGATATATTATATAAAAATATATTAAATTATATAATGATTTAATTTGATTTTCTTTTAAATAATTTTAATATTATAATACAGATCACTAGTATATAATAAATATATAATTAATATATAATCATAAGTATACATATATACGATTCTTCAAGCTTAATCTATACTATATAGAATCAATAATAAAACTTTGAAATATCAACTATATATACTCCAATCATGATAGTATTATTATTCTATATCAACCAGTGTATACTACTAATAATATATATAAAATATTCTTAATAAAAATAATATTCAAAATATATACAAAATCATATAAATGTTAATTTAGTTGAGTTTTACTATTATGATATATAATTACTTTTAACTTTTTTAAATCACTATATAGTAACATTTAATTTCATTATTAATAAAGTTCAAGTTGATAATATTATAACTTGAAGGACTTTAAATCTCTAAAGAAGTCAAATAATCTTGATTTAAATTTATGATCCTTCAACTTTCAAGTTAAAAATTAATAATTTAATAATTAATAATAAAGTTGAACGAGTGTTAAGTTAATTTTTGAATACAAGTTTAAACTTTTAATATATTAATATTCAAAAATCATAAAAATCAATTTATATATCTAAAACAATATAGAGTACTACGATATATCTAAAATGATATATTAAAGTTTTACTACTAGTACTACTATTAGTAGTAGTATGTTATTCGATATTTATACTACTAGTAATTCATTTTAAACTTGTATTATTATTTCATTTAAAAACTACTACTAGAATATAGTACTAATTTATTTAATATAAAAATATTTCAATAAATCTTTTTAATATAACATAATAATTCAAAAAGTTAAATAAAATATTAATTACTATATATTTATATCAAAAAATCATTATATTTCAATATATCTTTTTTATATATATTTGAAATCTTTTTAAAATTATACAATTTGAATTAAGATTTTATAATATTATAAAAGATAATTTAATAATATATATCAAAATTAATTGATAAAAACAATATTATCAATTCTTTTTTTAAATCAAATATGAATAAAGTATTTCGATTTTCAAATTATAACTCACTTTCTTCTCTCTATTGTTACCTCTATCCCTGTTTGTCTTACGAGCCAATAATTTTGAAGATGCCACTCTTCATCGGGATTCACTAGATTGAACTCGAATCACAAATTAGCTTTATATTCAACGGTTTCATGGCAAAGAGTCACATACATCGTATCTTGCAAACAGAGTAGCTATGAGCTTATAGATCTCCACAATGGTAGTGTTTTCCCCCAGGCATGCTCTCTTCCCCGCGCCAAATGTCAGATCTGCCTGTTTCATTGCGCTAAGACGAGATTCAAACTCTGTATCTGTCTCTTGGCTCTCAGCATCTCGAAGCCAGCGTTCGGGCCTGAAACTGCTTGCATCTTGGCCGTATACCACCTTGTCGTGGTTGGTAACACAAGGATTCATTCCCACGACTGTTCCAGGAGGAAGATAAATTTCATCTCAGACAGCAAGGCGATGCTCTGGAACCACGCGTTCAAGTAAAAGTCTCACCCCTGGATATATCTGACTGGACTCTTTAATCACAGCATCTAGATATGGAAGCTTGGCTGCGTCTCTGTAAGTGACCGGAAAAGATACATTTGCTGCATCAAGTTCTTGTTGAAGTTTTTCTTGACCTCTAGGATTTTTAGGAGTGTAATATACGATTGCTCGCAACACGATTGCAGTTATATCACCGCCGGCCAGAATGTTTAGGAGAAGGGAACTGACAATTCCATTGCCATCCATCATCTCGGGATTTGTTTTCTTGGCTTCTAGAAAGTCGTTAAGCATATCTCGTTGGTCAACCGACTCATCAATCGTACTCTTTTGACGTGCGATAAATTGCTCAGCACACCAGATTGCCGCTGGTGCGAAAGTCAGAGGTCCGATTGGTCTAACAGGATTCTTCCCAAGCCATTTATCAAGACCTGGCATCTGACCAACAACTGCGAGGTAGTCAAGGCCTAAGTTATTTTTCTGAATGAGTCCATTGTGGTCAGCTCCTGCTGCCATGTAATCCATTGGTTTACCACTAAATAAAATTGCAGGTTAATAAGTGAACATATGGACAACCAGTGGACCAAGTAAACTTGATCAGAAGACCAGCTCAATACACTTGTACATAAGGCAGATATAGATATAACAAGATCAAGAATTTAGGGAGGCTCAGATACTCACATTGTAGATTGAGAAATAACATCCAAAGCAAAGTACGTAAGTCAATCATCCATTCTACACATTATTCCAGCATTGGTGCCATCAACAAAAAGCTCGTCGATTCGTTTAATAGAGGCATCTACGTCTTCATTTATACGCTGTTCGTAACTCAACACATGGGCCATTCGATAAAATTTCTGTATCGGACGAAGCACATGAGCATGTAGTTCATTAATCTGGGCACTGAATACAGTCTTGATTAGGTCTTTTCCAACCTTGGCATCGTTCACGGTGTAGAAATCGCTCTGTGTGTTATCAGTTCTGCGAGTCTCGCTTGATGTCAGTTACATCTTCTCAACATACCTTCGAGAAATCGCCTTTGAAGCTGTATATAGTACGGATATGTGTTGAATTACTCAGACTAACGACATTCGGACCAATCCGCACAGCCTGGCCATATTTTTCATGTACAAGCCGATGAGTCAGTTCAAGTCGTCCTCCATATACATCGATTAAGCGCCAGCAGTTCGTGAACTTTGCCCAGAACGGTCCCGGTATATCTCTGAGCGGAGAATTAAAGTAACTCCAGATGGTATAAGATAGTTGCAATGAGAATAAGAGAGGCAACGAACGGTATAAATGCCATCCTAAACTATCTATTGACATTATCGGTCAGTATTTTGAGCAGTATGTATAGGATGTTCTACAATAATTAGCTTCAGCGAACCCGTTATATATACAGATATATAACCATTAAATTTCAGTACAACCGTTTCAGCTAGTTCCAGATCGTTGCCCAGAACTTGGATTTAATGGAGGCTTGGGTACTGTATATATATCCTTGCATGCTGTGAGCATGCTTGAAGTTGCATTAGCTTGCAGTATAACAATTAGAAAGACCGTATCTTCAGCTAATATAAAGCTATTCTAAATGTTCGTGTGTTTCTGACTACCTTGTTCCCTTGTCATATAGCAATTGCCGATGGTCTCTTCACATCAAATTCTCTCACAGAAACTATACCCACAGGAACCATAGGGCTTGAACTCTCGGGAGTATTGCTAGCAAATGCACAAACGATTAAACCATTCATTCACATCAATGGCTCGATGGTCGTTGATCCCAAGTCACTTTAGAAGAAAAGAAAGCACAGTGCTCACTCATTAGATAGATGTATCATTGAACCGCCATCTACAACAGATATGGCAAATCTGCTATCACGATTTTGCTCGAGATGTATAAACTTGACCAGTTTCTTTTTTTTTCAGGCAAGGCTCATACTTGGGCCAAGATTTTGTGAGTTTTCTCGGTCCTTGTCACTCGTGAAGCAATCTATGATCAATGTAGCGGTTTGTATATCTCAATAATGAGCTGCTCAAAGGTGGCAGAGCGGGACGTATCAAGAAACAAAGCATGACAGCAACGCAATTGACAGTGCATTGATAACAAAAGAACACCTAGCCGGTGGAAAAGTTGCATTTGTAGACCATTCTGAGGTCAGCTCGGATATTTTGTCCAATACCATCCTCAACACACAGAATCTCAATGATGTGGCATAAAACTATAGCAACCAAAACCAAGAGCAGCAGATAATTGCTAATATTATGAATCGTTATTTGGGAGTGGACTTGAGAAGAAGCATGAGCCTTTGGTTTCTCCGAGATGATGTTGTGTCCTACAGTTAGTACGTACCTAACAAACAGTCCCAACATGATACGGAGATAATCATGTCTCTGAGGAACCAGGTGAATGCCCTTTCTTATTCTCGTCAGTATATATCATTAGAACCTTCAATCCCCATCGTGAACATATGTTATTCGATACATCTGAACTTGCGACGAAGGTACACCCCCCCTGCTTCCTCCCGACAAGATTCCCAGTATTTCTCAAGCAACAGTAATTCCTAGAGCTACCAAAAAAGATGGATGACAGGATTCTACAGTCACTGAAAGTGCAACCATTTCTGCAAACTATATAGAATCAGTTATATTTCCACCAAGCTTAAGATTCATGAATACATGTCTAGATGAATGCAAGCCGAATGTTTTGGATATTGAAACCCTCAGATTTCCAGCTCATCCGCTACCTTGATCCTTAATCCCAGTTCACATGATGACGAGGTTGGAGAGCTCTGCTTACCTCTGTTCTGTTTCTGCAAATTTTGTTTAAACGTCAAAATCATCAAAATTCATCTCTAATCACGATGCCTTCTCGGAAACTTGTGAGATTCGGCCGTTCCTGATATTTTCTTTGGGCCAAATCCATCAAATTCCTGCCATATCATCTAATATTATATCTGTTTCTCTGTCAATGAGTATTTCATATACATAAACTTTATTCACATCACATACTGACTCAGCATGATTGATGGCTGATTACGTACTTCTCATACCAAATTCTATGTTGAACGGCATTAGCAATGAGTCTCCTATCCTCCTTCAAACCGCATATCGTGCTTTTCTGGCTGCCCATAACTCCTTGGTATCGCATATCATTTTGTTTGTTTCAGCATCTAAGATCGTGATTGTGAATCATCTTAGCATGACACCCATAGATTCAATGGATACTCTACAGAGGAAATACTTTTTACAATCACTAGGCTTGAGGAGCCGATGAGTAATTGCCCTCCGTTGGTCATTTAGAATACTATATTGTTTGTTTGGAAATCGAATATTTAGAATCTAGAGCCTCTTGTATCACAATAGGAACAGGGGTGAGTGCCACTACCCCAACACGGTGAACGCGGATATCACTATCGTTGAATCAATGTGAAATACATTTTTCTATAGAATGCGTTGAAGCATTTACTCTAGCGTGAGAATCTACATGCCGTACTATGCTATTTCCAAGTTGATATCACCCATGATGCTCATACCAACCACTTGTCTAAACGCTATCACCCATCACCGCTGCCCTGGCGATTGAGTACAATGGTGTAATTCCGGTCCATTTTTGGAACTATGAAGGATGTTAGTCAATTGCGGCTCTGGTTGATGCGCTAAACCTCTAAAGGGAAAAGGTGATTGGGATAAAAAAAGGCAGGAAAGGAGAACGAACCTGAAACCATCCCTGAGCGCTCAATACCTCCAAGCCAGGAATAGCAACCCAGCCAGCATCTTCCGCCATTCTCATCAAAGGTGTCTGATCAGGCTTGTAAGCCATCTCTAGCAATGTTCTTTGCTTGCTCTCGTCTCTTGTTTCATGCCTGAGCAAGACAGCTAGAACTTCTCTCATGTTACTTTCGATGGGGCGATCTGCGGGAATGGTGCTTATAGCGACAGTGGGGGGATTGGCTAGCTCAGTAGCGGCTGCGGCGGTGGGCAAAGGAATGATATTGAAGGATGGTGGGAAGGAAGATATCAAAGTTTGAAGTTTGGAAGGAGTGCGGGCAACAATATAGATGGGGGAGTGCGCCAGTGAGTGAAGGGCGTAAATTGCTGCACGAGCAGTACCTCCAGCACCAACAACGAGAGCAGGTGATGGTGAGTCAGTAGTCGAGGACATGTAGGATGCAGATGTGAGAGAGTGAACCATGCCTAAACAATCTGTGTTTTCTCCAATAAGACGAGGTGGGTTATCGGACGTAGGGACAATAGTATTTACTGCGCCAATGACTTTGACTGCATCTGTAACCGAGTCAAGAAGTGGTATAATGTCCAATTTCAGTGGGATAGTGACAGAGGCACCCCCGAAATTGGGAGAACGAATAATAGATTGCACGTCTGCGGCTTGATCGGTCTCCAGACGAGAATATTCATGAGGTAGTCCTGTTTGCTTGAAGAGGGTATTGTGTAGTGCGGGGGATCGCGATTGAGAGATAGGAGTTCCGAATAGATAGAATGATTTTGGTTCTATCTCACCAATCGTAGACAAAGTTGCTCTGATCTCAGCAGCTGATAGTTGACCTGGAGCAGCCTTGAAAGGCAAAGCTGGGTGGGAAACTGGAGTCATGAAACCGTTTAGCACACGACTCAGTTTTCCGGTGACTCCCATATTGATAGCAATCATTGGTACATCGTGAGCTGCGGCCATAGTCTTCTTGAACTTGGCAAGTGCGAAATTATCCTCCATGGTTTTGGCAGATCCAACCAGCTTGATAACATCACCGTACTGGAGAGCCTTATTGTAGTATTGTATCCAGCCGCCATTTTTCCAGGATAAAGTTCCCTCTGGATCATGATGCGATGCTATGATCCTTGAGAAACCCTTTGCCTCAGTGACTGCTTGAAGAAGTTCATCTGGAAATCCGATCTCTAAATCGATATATTCAATACCCATCTTGACAGCAAGTCGGTACAGCTTGAGAGCTTCTTCATGAGCATGATCGGGGAAACGTCCACCTTGGCTTACGGTTCGTACCGTGAAGATGACTGGTAGATGAACCACGGATCTCAAATGAGCAATTTGAACACTTAAGAAGTCAATACCAGGAATTCCAGTCGTGGAGGACGGATCTTCCAGCAAGTCAATCCGCACTTCTACAGCATCCGAACCAACTGCTACAGCAGGTAATATGTCAGTAGCAGCAGCTATATCCGGCATGGTAAGTGAGACGAAGAATGAATGGGGCTTGCTTCGAATCTCGTCAAAATGTGCACTCTTTCCAGAGATCAGATTCAAGAATCTTGAAAAGTCTTGTTCTGCGATGGAGAGGACGCCAGCACCAGTGCCTGTACTGTGGTATTGGAAGTTGCTACACTCGTTAAACCAAGGCTTACGACGTATATAGACACCCAGCACATCTTCAACGTAGGCTGGCCGAGTTTTATCGATTCGAAGATACTCCATAACCTTTTCAGTATCTCTGTGAACCAATAGAACAATACCGCCAGCTTTGTGGAAATTTGTAAGAAGTTCTCGGGCCTCGGGCGTCTCAACAACTCCCCCGCCACAAGCAAACACATGCTTCTCGGATTGATCAGCAACACAGTGCTTTAAAAGATCTAATTCAGCAGCCCTGAAATACTCCCAGCCTTTTGATCTGACCATGTCAGGTATGGGCATACCGGAAATTCGTTCAAGTTCTACATCAAGGTCTTTGTACGGTCGACCAAGAATCTTCGCAGCCCAAGCACCTGCTGTAGTTTTGCCAGCTCCACGCATTCCGATGATGAAAATGGATTTATCAGGTAATGCAGGGATACCACCCTTCTTAGTATGTAACAACTTAACCTCTTTACCAGTGAGTCCAACGTGGAAAGACTGGGAAAGAATATCCCACCAGCCTGGCCATGTCTTTCCAACGCATTCGCGTTCTTCTATGAGAACAGGTTGGGTAGCAGCAACAGATAGTACGCTGAAGCTCATCGCCACACGATGATCATCGTAGCAGTGAATACCTTCGGCAGGGTGCTTGAGAGAATTTATCGGCAAACCGTCGACTTCGATTCCATCTTCGAGCTCACGACACGTCACGCCAAACTTTGCAAGTTGGTCCTTCATAGCCTTGATACGATTGCATTCCTTTACACGCTGGTTGGCAATTCCTCTAATCCTTGTAGTTCCTTTGGCTACAGCAGCCAGTACTGAAGCAGTTAAGAAAGCATCAGTCATTGGTTCCATGTCAACTTCTTCAATGCCCTTGAGCGATCCGATAGCGGGCCCAGTAACAGTAGTAGCATAGTCTGTCTGATTCACTGTGCAGCCCATAGGTTTCAAGACCTCAATGGCAAAACGAGCATCTCCTTGAAGTGATTTGGATCCAATGTTTGGAATAGTACATGTAGTTCCAGAGATAGCAGCCACAGCAAGAGGATAGGTAGCGGAGCTAGCATCACTTTCGACAACATACTCTTCAGGGTTTTGATAAACACCCTGAGGAATATGGTAAGTATGCTCTTCTGTCTGTGATCGCACAACATGGATTCCAAAGGTTGCCATCATTGCAGTGGTCATGTCAATGTATGGTTGCGAAATTGGTTTGCCCCCAACGAGACGTAATGTCACGGGGTTCTTGGCGTAAGGAGCGCACATAAGGAGAGACGAGACATATTGCGATGACACGGTAGCAGCCAGCTTGATTTCGCCTCCAGCAAAGCCACCGGATGCAGCTACGTTGAGTGGAAGACTGTTCTCTTTCTCGAGATAATCAATATCGACGCCATTGATTCTAAGTGAGTCAACCAAAGGACCAATAGGTCTCACTTTCATTCGGGCATTTCCCGTCAAAATGGTGGATTTTGTTGTTGCCGAAGGTTTGCATAGAGAGACAACGGTAGTGAGGAAACGAGAGGCAGTACCTGCGTTTCCAATATAAAGTTCTGTAGGACTAGCATGAAGGTCACCACCCTTTCCTTGGACTAAAAGAACTTCTCCCGCATCTTCCCATGCGTAAGTGGCACCACCAAGTTTGGCAATTGCTGTGAGCATGAATTCGGTGTCATCAGAATGAAGTAAGTTCTTAATCCGGCAAGGACCAGTTCCGAGAGCTGCAAGTACAAGTGCCCGATTAGAAACACTTTTGGAGCCAGGTGGAGTAACTTCGTTATTTAAGGTTGCAGGAACTCCTGGAGTTACTTCAATGGAATCGGATAAGACGACTCGGATTGATCGATCCTCCACAACACTGGCTTTAGGCTCATGTGTTTTCCCAATGGCGGAAAGTAAAACAATTTTTTTCTTTCTCCCATCATTTTTCTTATCCACTCCCATCTTCTCCAACAAAACATCTACCGGGCATGCTTTTCCTGCCGTGAGCTTTTGAATACGCTTATCCGCAAGCGAAGTGGGCAGACCATAACTTGCAATGCATTTTACAAGTCGGGCGACCGCACCTGGCTTCAAAACGCCTAAATGCCTGGCCAATTCTGCCTCTTTGACCATACCAATTGCCACGGCCTCCCCATGTAGAACCTGTGGTGTGAGAATTGCCTCGTATGCGTGTCCAATTGAATGTCCAAAGTTAAGGATGTTTCGCAGTCCACCCTCCCTCTCATCCGCAGAGACGACATCTGCCTTTGTCTTCGCTGAGCCCAATACTATTCTTTTGAGAATGTCTTGAATTGGGGCTAATCTAGTGGAGCGGTCTGAACTCTTTGCTTTGATTGTGCTCATTATCAGTGTGGAGTTTTCCTCTAGCGCAGCAAATTCGGTTTCGTCCCAGATTGCTGCCGTTTTCACAACTTCAGCCATACCGTTAATGAACTCGCGAACCGGTAGAGTCTCTAAGAATCGCAAATCGATGTAAATCCTCTTTGGTTGCCAGAATGCCCCGACTAAGTTTTTGCCCAGTGGTGTGTCAATCGCAGTCTTTCCACCGATGGAAGAGTCGACCATGGCTAACAATGTGGTTGGCACTTGTACGAATTGTACCCCTCGCATGAAAGTTGCAGCTACATATCCAATCATGTCACCAATAACACCTCCTCCTAAAGCAATTATGACTGTATCTCTTGTACATTGTTGTGCTAACATCCAATCCTCAATTTCGGCCTTCGTTTCTCGACTCTTCGAATTCTCGCCTGGTGGTATTACGTATGTGAGGAGTCGTGGCACCGAGCTTTTTTTGGCAGCAAGTGCTTCGAATGACTGTCGAAAGGCTGGAACATAAAGAGGGGAGAGGTTTGTATCTGTGATCAAAACATAGGTAGACGAAGGAAGGTCAGATAGTAAATCTTCTGCAACGAAATTGCGCCAGATGTCGAAATCAACAACAATATCCTCATTGCCCAATATAGCGATCCGAGTAGGATCTCTAGGGATTGTAGATCCCATGTTTGGAGCTTGATTCCCAAAACCCTTGAGGTACTGCTGGGAAGGTCGTTCTCGGTTCGAAATATGAAAAAATGTATAGTATGACGATATTTACAGACCCTTCTTATCCATGAGATAAATGAATGGAGAAGGGAAGAAGGATTACTTCTTATCCAATGCTCTGGGAATGTCAGACAAATGAATGAATAACTTGTCTTTAGTAATGAGATTGTAAGCTTACAATTGCAATTGTAATTGTAAGCTTTACTTAGTAGAAGGAATGATGTTGAAAGAAAGTGGTAGTGAACTGTGCTGTACTCGAAGTAGGTGAGTCAGTCAAAGAAATCCAAAATCCGAACTTTTTTTTCCCTTACCAGGATCGGTGGGTTGAGTTGAGATGTTAAATTGAGAGCCGAAACCGCACATGCAATGCAATTTTGAGATTTGCAGGTACATGTCAAGTATATTTTACTGGCGGCTGGGTTGAATAAGACAAAATGAAATTTATATTAAATCTACTATCTACTATTCACTATGCACTATTCACTATTCACTATTCACTATGAATTCAAATGTTATTTATACCCATACCCATATAATGAAGTAAGACGGACATTCCAATGTTCAAACCTCAATGTTGAGTCCATTCAACCGAACGACCAAACCAAACCAAACCAATCTAATCTAATCTAATCTAATCCATACCTTCTCTCAGCCACACATTTCAAATTTAAGCCACACACTTCATACATATGTATTTTAAATTCAACGCACATCTTTTATATCTTTTATATCTTTTATATTTGCTACGATAATAATCTCTATATACAACATGATAACAGAACAGCATACCGCGCTCACTTCGTGTTACTACTAAATCATAGAAATAATGGGCTTATCTGCACTGGCATGACGATGACAGCGAGTAGTAAGCTTACACATTTTTCCTCTTTCCTTCTCCGGGATTTCCGTCTCCGTTTGCTCGAAGGGATCGGGGCTCTCCATGATTGCATATCTGCTAGCATCTCTTATGAGCTGAACATGGTGATACCAGCTTACTTAGACCTCTGAGCTTAGGGTGCCGGCCAGTTAAACTCAACTGAATGATGCATCCCTCAATGATTCTTACGACGGTGGCAGTGTCCAACCTCGAATCGCTATAGTATACCGTATTAGGCCACGGTAGGCGATAGGAGGTAATCTGGAAAAGTTATTTAACTACGAAGCGTTGGAACTTGTATAACGATGTCTATTGATTTTATCGTTATCGTCCGTAAACTGTCTGAGTTCATCTCTGACTTTAGTGTCTCTGGTTCTGTACTGACCTATGTTGGAATCGCTTGATTGGAGACGACACAGTCTAGACATTGATCGATAAAAGCCAGACAGCTTGAACCTTTTCGAGATTTCGAATCAACCTATACCGTCAGTGCTTGTGTGGCTACAACATGGTTTGTTTATAAGACCTAATGCGCTCAATTCCAGTTAGTACAGTCAACCATTTCTCTTCCCCAGTGATATGCAGCATTTGCAGACCACATAGAGTTGAACAGATGTATGATGCGGCACAGTGACTTCACTGCTTCATGTACTGCTCTACATATCACTTGACTTCGTAACCTCAACATTGAACACAAGTTACGAAAACGGGAGTAGTATTTCCAGTTACTTGACGTAGAATACTTTCATCTGCTTTCGCCTCTGCTATCTCCATGCCCCACTCGACTCGACTTGAAGATCTCGATACTAAGGTCCAAAGAACCACCCCGAATACATTTGGTAGTTCCATGTAGATTGCTATCAGTTTCAATCTACCAGTAGAATAGTTTCGTGAAGAGATGTTCTGCACCGGAATGCGTTCCGACTACCAGCTTCATATCTCAAGACTCTCTACATCGGCTGTAGTCTTGTTGCAATATCAATTTCCAGACAAGAAATTCCCTTTCGGCATTCAGTATGGTTGGTTCGAGAATTTGGATGAATTGGACCACGCAGGATGTTTTCCAGCTTATTTTAGAATAAAGCCATGCGAAGCAATATGATAGCCAATAATAGGGGTATGTCGATGTGTCCTAGTCTGTCAAAGAAAGGAAGACACTTTATCAAAATTCGAAAATACAGAAATTGATCCTAGCGGATTACTGTTATAGTAGCTCGATGTTATAAGATCTACTGTGGATAGAGGATGGATATCTTTAGATTTTCAAGATCGATCTTTTCCTACAAGCATGTTTCCGGAAATACCACGTGAATTGTATCTTGCATTGGATGTGCGTACGATCGCGGAATTTAGACAATGGATCTCGCTATTTACGATATAAATCCATTATCCGTGTTCCGTCAATATGTGAGCATCCGTCTATCATCCGAATGGCCACATCCGGTTGAAAAATTCAAGGGTTATCTATCTGAGGAGCATGGTATGCATGGCTATCAGGGTCGGCTAGCTGAGGCATAATAGATCCCTGGATCTTTATTGCTGATCATCAACTGTCCGAGAATGCTTCGATTTTCCTCCTGTGCTAGACTAGTTTTACAAGGCCTCCTATCTCCCACTGGCGGAAGCGTGGGTCCACAAAGTGACGGGGTCTGGAGAACCCGGAAATTAGTATTGGATGCTAGGAAAGGTTTTCTACCAGGTTTCTTACAGGGGCAGTACATTAGTTGATCAGGAATTTTGCAGCACAGCGCCACGCATGATAATCAATTATCTCGATCAGTAAAAAGTGTGCCAATCTTGATATTCTACAGCTACAAACCTGGCTTCCACGTTTAATTCATTGGGGTGTGCTTAGGCTTTATTGATCCATTGTTCTTCAGCGTAGTACCCGCTCAATTTCTATTCTGCCGGTACCGATCAGGTACATATTTTTACAGATGTGAGGTATAAAGTGAAGCTCTGCGAAGCCTCAGATCCTTTTTTGTCAAGTTATAGCTTATCCAGCCAAGCGTAACAGTTGTCAAGATGCATTCCAACTTTCTCTCTTTATCCGTTGGAGCGTGCCTTTTTGGCAGCTCTGTAGCAACATTTGGTTTCTTCCAGACTGGCAACAGTGCAACTAGGCTCCTTGGTACATCCTTTGGTGCATTCGGCACAAATCCAACCTATGATTATGTTGCATGTTGCACACAATCCCATTTTATATCAAAAAGCTTCTGAACTAATGATCCTGCTCTAATCAAGATTATAGGAGGTGGAACCGCAGGTCCTACTCTGGCAAATCGATTGACTGAAAATGGAACCTTTTCAGCCGCAGTTATTGAGGCAGGTGGTTTTTATGAAACATCAAACGGAAATCTCTCGCAGATACCCGCCTACGATTTCTTCTATTCCTCAGCTGCACCTACCACTGTTCAGCCCTTGGTTGATTGGGGTATTGTGACCACTCCACAGTCCCAGCTGCTTGACCGAAAAATTCATTACGCTACCGGAAAATGCTTCGGGGGAGGGTATATTATAATGGTTTTTCTATCTATATAAGTTATTTTGATTGTTATTAATTATCGCTAAATTCTTATAGTTCCGCACGAAACTTCTTAGCATATCAACGGTAAGTTTAGAGACCCTAGAATCTTCATACACGAACAACACCCAATTTAACTCTTGATTTTAGAGGCAGTGCTGGATCATACCAACAATGGGCCAACCAAGTGGGTGATCAGTCGTACAATTATTCAAACTTGTTGCCCTACTTCCAGAAGAGCGTCAATTTTACTACACCAAATTACGCAAGGAGAGCAGGCGGAGGGAATGTCTCGTATGATGCGAATGCTTTTGCGACATCTGGCGGACCATTGCACGTGTCATGTGCAAATTACTGGCAACCACTCGCCACCTATGCTAGAAGCGCATTTATAAAGTTGGGTTTGGGACCTATTGCTGGCTTCAACTCCGGTAAACTCATTGGTTATACCGAATTTACGAGTACCATTGATCCACAGGCTACAACGAGAAGTTCTTCGGAAACTGCTTTCTTGCAGACAGCTATGCCTCGACCAAACTTAGTAATTTATCCTCAGACTCTTGGAAACCAAATCTTGTTCGACGAGAATGAGAATGCAGTGGGTGTAAGCGTGACGACCGCAGGCGTATCTTCTGTTCTTTCGGCCAAAAAGGAGGTTATTCTTTCCGCCGGAATGGTAGGAAATCCAAGGGATGATATGCAACTATTATATACTAACCTCATCAGTTCAAACCTCCTCAAATCTTGATGCTTTCTGGAGTTGGTCCTGCTGCGACACTTGAGGCATTCGGCATCCCTGCTGTATCGGTTCTGGAAGCAGTAGGCCAAAACTTACAAGCAAGTAAGCCCAAAACTGCTGTCAGTTCTATTGTTAACACATTATTAGGATCAACCTTTGTTTGGAGTCACCGTTAGAGTTAATGTTACCACTCAATCGGCGTTGTTTAGTAATGCAAGTTACGCTGCGCAGGCAACGTCTGACTACCTCAACCACCAGAAAGGTCCATTGACACTTCCTGGTGGCAGTGTAGCCGGTATGAATCTAAGTGTCTATGTCATAATCCCTCTTAACTTACATGGAATTAGCATTTGAAAAGCTCCCTCAAAGTTTCCGCGGCAACTTAAGCAATACAACTGTTACTTCATTGAGTGCCTTCCCAGCTGATTGGCCTGAACTCGAGTTATTGCCGTTAGGCGAGACATTTGTAGCAACAAGCGATGGTGCTAATTACATGGAATTAGCCGTGGCTGTTCTTACGACAAGCTCTCGCGGCAACGTTACCCTGAAATCAACCAATGCTGGAGACAACCCACTTGTTAGTCCCAACTGGTTCATAACAAAAGCCGACCAAGAACTCGCTGTTCAAGGTTTCAAGCGTGCAAGACAAATAGTGGCTGCTATGGGAATCGCATCTGGAGCGGAATATTCTCCTGTAACTAGTGTCCAGACCGACGCCCACACCTTGAAGTATATTCAACAATCACTTTCACCTGTTCATCATGCTAGTTCTACAAACTCTATGGGCCAAGCTAATGATACAAATGCTGTTGTGGATTCGCAGGGACGTGTGTTTGGAGTCAGTGGATTGAGAGTCGTTGATGTTTCCACTTTTCTACATTTACCCCCCGGCTACTGTCAAGTCACTGTCTGTAAGTAGACCTTCCAATTGGACTTGGAAACGATAAGACCAGTGCTAACTTTGAATTGTATAGATATGCTTGCTGAGAAGATATCAGCTGATATTCTGAATGCTAATTCTGTAGATCTACTTGATTGGCGTGGAGGCCCGACACAACCCACGCATATTTGGGACCAATTGTACAGAAACAATTTTTAGTTTAATTTAATTTTCTCAGTATATCCATGTTTTGTGATACCGTTGTTTGTGCTGTCAGCACTACTAGAACTGTATGTACAGCACTCATCCAGTCACATTGCCTTGAGTTGCAATTTCGATATAAATACTGCCCGTCATGCCACGAGGAGTACTAAACCTGTGAAACCTATATTCCTTGAATATGCTGCTCATCATGCCGTTATTCATAACTGGTGCCCTTGCTGCACAGCTCAATACTACGGGATTCCTTAATTCGAGTATTATCTTGTCCTCGGGCAGGAAAGCTGTCTGTATTACTGGAACTATTCCGATCAGTGTATCGGCTAATAATACAAACTTTTTGTGTTCCAGTCCGGCAAACAATTTTGAAACAATAGAATTATTCATCGAATATACGCAATCTAACAGCACTATCATATCTACGCTCAGCGGTGGCGAGGCTCTTATCCAAGGAACGTACGATATCTTTTCGAAATTATGCTTTCCGGTGAATGTCACTAGGTCCAGCACAGTTCAGATCTTGACCCATGGTGGCACGCTTGATCGTAACTGTTGAGACCTTGCTCCGAATTACAGTTATGTAGATGAAGCTGCCTTGGCTGGTTACACCACATTCTCGTATGATCGATTGGGAACGGGTCTTTCTACGCATCCTGATCCTATCCAGGTTCTTCAAATGGAGATTCAAGTCGAGATTTTGCATATACTTACCCAGAAATTACGCTTGGGCGGGTTTGCCAGGTATAAATTTGGGAAAGTAGTTAGTGTGGAGCATTCGATCAGGTCTGGCTTGACGCAGGGTGTGACGACAAAATACCCTCAGGATTTCGATGCTGTGATTTTGACAGGTCATTCAACTTCCTTCGCTGATGCATTAGTTGGAGCAGTCTCCCTATTGATGCAAATTGCAAACACCGACCCTTCTGGGCGGTTTGGAGATCTTCCCAATGATTATTTTTCTCTTCCTCCCATACAACAGGCAGCACATCGGTCTGCTTTTTACCGATACCCATTCTTCAATATTGAGAGTAAGTTGATCTAATCATATTTATACTAGTGGCATAAGCTTTTGTGTCTAACTTAGGGACTACAAACCTTTTGTGCCTAACTTAGGGTTTGCAGTCTTTAATTCTCAGATGAAGATATCCCAAACCAATGCATTTGGCGAGCTCTGGACCCTCGCCTCTATATACGCCCCAGCTCCTTCATTTACAGACCCTGTCGATGTGGTCGATGGAGAGAATGATTATTTTTACTGTCGCGGGGATTGTACCTACCCGGCAAATGAACCTGATCTTACCGTCTCAGCTTTCTACCCTGCTGCAAGCAATGGTTCCCAATCCTTTCTTGTACCAAATGCGGGCCACAACATCAATGCCCATTTCACAGCCTCCCAAGCCTTTCAACAGATGATCACATTTTTACAGTCACACAATATTTACTAAAAGAATAAAGTAAAGAATCGAAGTTTTTGTTTCAAATACAAACATCTAAACAGCTTCCTAAAGTTGGTCTGCACTTCTACATTGCACAAAACCTTTCCAATATACGTGCCTGCCTCTTTTTGACAAGTGATTCATCTTAAATGCCGCATGCTCTCTATCCGGAACACCTCCACTCTCCGCATGAGCACCCTGTTCATGAATAAGCTCTAGGATATTATTTTCCCTACATCTTTGCTTTTACATCGATTGAGCTATGCATGGCTCTTATCCTGGGTGATAGAGCCATGGCAATTTTAGTGGGGACTACTCTATTTCCCCTAGTATTTGGGTCGGGTCCTATTGACGCACGTTCGAATTCCTTCAATACAAGGTAGACAAACTCTGGGGTAGATAAATTGCCTCACTGATCGGGAGTAACGGCATTGCACTGGAGCATCGAATTTCATATTTTGTCCACAGTTTGTTGGATCCCCTTGCATTCACCATATCTTTCTAGGATAGCTGCAACTGCTCGTATAGTCGCAGAAGGGTTCACAGGATTCTTTCCAACAAGGTCATCAGCGGAGCCGTGCACTGTCTGGAATTCACTAAGAACCCCCAAACCAGGCAAGAGATAGACATTTTCTGAGCAAGAGAGCTCTTGCGGTCCAAGATCAAAAGCATCTAGAAACACATTTTCCATTATGTCACCATATTCGTTTGATGCAATGATGATCTGTCTTTCTCCAAACCCATATGCGAGTAAATTTCGATTCATTGTATCGGGTTGAACAAAATCCACCTTGACGGAATGTTCTACCGACCATTCTTCGGCCCAAACATCAAAGAGTCCATTGAATAAATGATGCTTGTAGACGATAGAAATAGAACCAGGGTTGGCATTGTCGCCCCAAACTTGACGAGCACGTTGCAGAGAATATGACAATAACCGCCCCAGCATGCTTTTGCTGAATTTACAAGTACGACTGATCACCTCATTATCAGAGCTATGATGATTCGAACCCGAATAAAAGCCTTGCGCTTGATCGCGAATGAGAAGAAGCTGAGCAGAATTGCTTTTGAAAAGTTCAACTTTCACGGCCATCAAGTGGAGGCGTAACAGATACAGAGACTGGGCTGTAATGGCTGTTCAGAAAATGACAGGGATATCTTCTGCTGCTGCATCTCTACAGAAATCCTCGTAGTGCATAGCATCGCGTGAGATGTCTTCATCTCTTTCTGTTTGGCCCCCATCGACCGACATCAACGATAGATACGAATGATATATCCTAGATGACTGTTTGAACTGAATATGAAGTGCGCGACCATGGTACACCGTTCCGAATTCATCAATGACCCTTTTAAAGATATCCACCAGTTCGGACCCTGTCCCATGACCCACTGCAATTCCTATTTGGATTCTTTGCACTTTTCCGCTCATATTGCCGGAATGTTAGATATGTTCAAGGAGCACGGGTTGTTCGAAGTTTTATACTGGGTTGGAACCTCAGACGGACAACAGCTGAATTCACAAGAAATCTCATGCCTCATCGTCTCCAAACTTGGAAGTAGCAATGTACTCATAAGTTAAAGTTGCTTCGGCACTTTAATCGTCGGCCTTTCTCCAGAATAATGACAGAGCCAACGCTGACATACGAACAGCATATTCGGGTACCAACGTACCTATCTTCACGATACTTGAACATGGGATGTCTCTACATGGTCCAAATACCAACCATACGATCACGATTTATGCACATCCCTGCGTCGCCGCGTCGGCCCACTCTCAAGCGCGACAATAGAGATTCTGATTTCTAATCGACTAAGAACTAATGTACCTTCGTGGCATAATATATCTCTCGAAAACTGAGGACAGAACTTGCCAAGAATATTGGCATTTACAACATCAGGACAACATCAACGAGTTGTATCATAAATTCCGAGCGAGAGATAGCCATTGTTGGAAGATACATGGTAGAAATAGCATGGGTAGACAATTACGAGTACATAGTACTGCAGTTTTACTCTATCTTCAGCAAATAGGAGACCCCGTACCCCACAGTACATCAAGCTTTATATTTGATGATCGATTACCCTAGTGGATGCCACTAGACCGGGTCGTATGGGTCCTGTCAATGCACCCTTAGGGGATCGTGATGCCTCCACTCCGTTCGGCGTAAAATTCCCGAATAAGTAACGACAGGAGCTGGAAATTAGATCAATCATCGCTCAAATGACATCTTATTGTTTGATCTCGAGCCAATGATTTTACATGTAGGCATCGAGGTAAGATTTAAATCTATATTTACAGATATTATTGCAATCTGGTAATAACAAAATTTATACCCATCGGATTCGGGTCCATCCAAGCCGTATCTTCCTTTTCCAACCCCCACTCTTTCAGATCAACCAAGGATGCATCAATCTCCCATTCAGTTCCCATCTCCTCAATTGCCTCTACCCATATCTGTCGAAACGTTTCAAGGTCATGGATGAACATCTCGCCCCATGGAAGTGGCACTTTAAGATGTACTTCTCGTGCCCGCTGGTAACCTATGACAACTGTTCCTGGTCGGGAAAGTTGATTGATTTTTTTGATAGCTTTGACTTGTTTGTCCCAGTCAAATAAATGTAAAAATTGGCAAGCGATGATGATATCAATCTTTGAATCTAGCTGAGATAACTGGGAATTCGAGTCGAAAATATCTGCTTGGATAAACTGTGCTTTCATGATTTGTTTGTCGTCGAACAATTCAAACCCAAGGTCCCATAGCTCTGTAACGAGATCTGTTGCATACATGTTCTCCGTTGGCACACCTTCAGATGCTAAAAGTCGTAAGTCTTGGCCAAAACAGCAAGCTAAGTCGAGTACAGTGGCCCCTTGCTTTGCACGGTTTATAATCGAAGAATATTCGGAGAAAGTAGTTATACTTGGAAGTAGCCACATGAATTGTCCAATACATGGATAAGGAGCGACAGCCCAGGCACGTTCTCGCTATGAAAAGTCAGTTGCTGAATTGTATTGAGACAGTATCATTTGCCAAGCTTACGATCTCATGGAGACGAGTTTTGAGTGCGTCTCCTCTCAGGCCTGCCCATTTCCGATATACATTTTCGATGACTGGTTTCAGACGAGGGCCAATTTCTGTTCGATACCATTTAGATGCATCACCCGTTGAAGTACTATTCGTAGAATCATGCTCGTGCGGTTTTTGTGCCACACAAACAACCTTTGACAAGAACAATGCACCGCCTTCATGTGTCTCTCGATATGCGCCATTTATGATTTCTTTCATTTTGGAGCTCTCTTCCGCTAGACCGTTTGCTTCCAAGCGACAGGCAAATTCGTGCATAACCATACAATAGTTCTCCATATGCGGCCCTACAAACTCTGGCTTGTCATGATAGTGATGGTGATTTACATTATCAAATCCTTCATTTTTAGCGAACTCCGCAAGCTCATTAGTCCAGTTGTTTCTTCCCCCAGAATATACCATATCTCGAAAGCGATCCAATCCAGGAGTTTTAGTTGATTTATGCGCAGTTTTGACGCTGGCGTTGACATAATTGAGATCATCCCATTGAAGATAACCGCCTGGTTTGAGTAGTTTCATAATATTTCGAAGAACAGGTCCCGGATTACCATTCTCGACAACAAGGACGAGAAGACGAACGTGTACCAAATCAAATTTTCCCAGCAGATCATCAGGAACTTCATCAAAAAGGTTCCAGTTCCTTATTGTAACGTTTGGGGGAAGCCATCCTTTGTGTGGAGCCTTCGAGAAGTCAATATCTAGGCCGAGCACACTTGCTGCTGGGAGCTCTCGAACAACGTCTATAGCCCAAATAGCTGTACCCGTTGCGACATCTGCTATAGCTGCATCGTTTTTGATTGAAATTGAGGGGTGTATATTAAAACCAAAGGTATCTTTCCAAAGAAAGAATTGTAAATTCAAACGGCCTGCAGCTCCAAAGGTTTTTTCCAACATATATCCACGACCATTTGCCAAATTGAAATCAGGATGTTCAGAATCCGGCATAACGAAAGATTCAATGAATTGTTAATACTGAAAGAGAAGGATTACGTGTGAGAGAGTCGGGCCAAAACATGAGACTATCAGTGTATTGGGGTAAAGGCAACAAAGAATATATTCTAAGGAATTCGAGGTCCCACGAAGTAACATTCCATATCGACTGCAACCGGCACTTACTAAACTACAACTGGTGCAACATTATCGATACGTTCGTTAATCATAGTGTGTAAAATATTGAAAACCGGCGGCCGATCAATGTGAGCTTCCAAATTGGGAATCCAGCCAGCCCACTCTCTATCTATTATTTGGATGGTTGGCTGTACAGTAAGGATACTCTATATTTCACAAACCAGTTACCTTTTTCTAATGAAAGGCTCGTCATTATTGTGAATTGAAAAAAGCATTTCTTAAAAATCGAGGAACCTTTGAATTAATATAAATATATCCGGTACGAAGTCAGCACCAGTATATTTTTGTATGCTGTGAACGAACATCCTCATGTGTTGTGTTATGTTGCGCTGAGTAAAGGAGATGGTGATTTGGACCTAAAACCGACAACAGGCCATAATTATAATGATTACCGGAACCTCAAGTTATAAGGTTACTTAACTAAAAGTGATTGTATATCGAGTTGTATATTGGGTTCTTATATAGAATTGTAATGTTGCAATGTTAATCATTAGACCTACTACTCGGTCAAATTAAAATTGAAGCACGCGCAAAATAAGCGAATCGCTTCAAAATCGACGATTTTGTATAAAACATCTCTTACGCCGATATAAATAAATCGATTATTTATTTATAGAATTATTTAAAATATTCAAAATAGATTATTTTTATATTAAAATATTTATTATTAAAATTTAAAGATTAAATAATAATTTTAAAATTTATAATATTTATTTAAATATAAAATAAAAATCATATAAAAATATTATAATTTTAATTTAATTTAAATCAAACAAATTATTATATTAGGAAATAATGAAGATATATATGAATATATAGAAAAAGAAGCTTTTATTTAATATAAATATTATATATTAAAATGTAATATAATAGTCTTGAAAAATCGAAGTTTTAAAGGTATTTTTAATTTTTTAAAATTTTTAAAAATCTTAATAATTCATTTAAATCAAAATTATATTAAATAATATTATAATATAATAATTATGAGGATATAAATTATTATATATAGGAATTTGAAATAATTTTAATGATTTTTAAAAATCAAAATTAATATAATAATGCTTGATATTTAATGCTTATAAATATTAAATATATTTTTTTTAATTTTATTATATTATATTTTTTATATATTTTTAATATATATAATATTTATATTAAATAAAAGTTTTTTTTTAAATATTTATATATATCTTTATTATTTTTTAATATAATAATTTATTTAATTTAAATTAATTTAAAATTATAATATTTTTATATGATTTTTACTTTATATTTAAATAAATATTATAAATTTTAAAATTATTATTTAATCTTTAAATTTTAATAATAAATATTTTAATATAAAAATAATCTATTTTGAATATTTTAAATAATTCTATAAATAAATGATCGATTTATTTACATCAATATAAAAGGTGTTTTGTACAAAATCGTCGATTTTAAAGCGATTCGCTTATTTTGCGCGTGCTTCAATTTTAATTTGACCGAGTAAACCTTCAGTTTTGAATTAACACCTCAATTTAGTGCAACTGCACGCGAGGCTATGTGGGCATATCTTTCTGCAATGAATAATGATAGCAAAGATTTAGCATGTACACCAAGAATCTATCCCTATATCGTGAAACTATACTGATAATCTTTAGATGACTTGGCAATCATTACCGAGTGGGCAGTGTAAGTTCCATCCCCAGAGTTCTAAAAATGTCTCTAGAATTCCTTTTGATTTATTCTTCTAGTCTAAAAGAGCATCTCGCCATCCTGGGGACAAATTTCGCCCTATCCCAGTATATATATCGATTCTATCCTGGGAAGGATGAGACCAAGAAAATCCATTCTATAAGTAGCAGTATCCCACTATCCAGTCGCCGAAACAGATATACTACGATTACGAAATCATCTCAAGTGGATCAAACCACGAATCCTACCACGCCTGATGCGGCAGTCATTAAGGCCAAGACTGAAATTGAGGTGAGGTCTTCGTTTCATTCGGGTGATAGACCTTTAGTGGGAGACCACCATCACTTCCCCGCAAAATCGATAGAAGCGAGTAAAGAAGAGGAACTTTACTGAAAGATAGAATATAGTAAGAAGGAAAAGGAATAGACCTTCCGTGTACATTAATTGGTTAAATGGAGACATCAATGATACACGGCTTGGACTTATATCAAATTGTGACTACGAATGTCAAGCACGTTGAAGGGCTGGCATTTGTGCACCAGAGTTTATAGTCGAGTTTGTCGAAACATTCATGACTGAAATACTTAGTACTAGGAATATACTCATTGACTGCGGCACCGAATTGCCAACATACCGCATTATAATACCGAAGAAACAGCAGTCAATTTTAAAAGACTGGACACCAAAGAGACCCAATGGATACCAGGAAGTGTTCTTCCAATAATGAACATGAAAGCATCTGTAAAGGTTAATAAGAAATACAAAGTATGTTAAATAGATAATCATGGCACTATCATAGCTTAGACGAGAAAGAGTGGAAAGATGCAATTATATAAATAGGGTATCATTTATTCTGAAAACAAAAGCATAAAAGAATATTCTTTTACCGCATCGTAATTCATTCATGTTTCGTTACCTCTCTTTCCCCACCCCTCTCTTCATCCTCTTTCTTTTCTGATATCTCTTACTCTTAACCTCCTCTTTAATGATATCCCTTATTCCTGACCTCCTCTTCAATGATTTCGCTCATGCAATAATAAGCTGTAAATTGTGATCAGTTCCACGTCACAAATTCATGTACAGATTTCTTTTTACTGACCTCGATAAGCTTATCCGTCAACGCAATGCATTCCCTATCCACTTCATAAGTATTGCCCTGGTAAGTAGAATGTGTCCATAAGCCACCAAATCCGATACTTCGTAATAATCCGTCTAGAATATCTTGATTCTCGACAGCAGGGAACTGTAAAACCGAGGTCAATGATCGCAGCAGTTGATGCGCAGATTCCAGTGTTACAGAATTCTGGCAGGACCTGAGAACATCATCAAGTATGTTGATGATTGGACCGGATCTGGAATGTAGTTAGCGGATGATTATCAAGTAAAGAGATGACAGATAACGTACAGACGTATCATGACCGCCGGTGTTTGAGAAGTAAATTTATTAAGCCATTGAAGCCCTCGATTTTGGACCGAATCATCGAGGTAGTGAAAGTCAATCAGCCCAATGGCACACATGAGAAGTAGCTCCTTTTCATTGAGATAAGCTGTGGCTAGAACAGTTTCAAAAGCTGTATTCGCAAGGGCATCATCACCGGTAACGTTAACAGGCCATTGACTGTGGTCTGCATCTTCTGGATTGATGGATCGACCTATTAACAGGCCTAAATATGGCATGCAGCTCACATCTGTTGGGAATGTCATGCCTTCAGGCATGTTTGCAGCTGTAGTGTCGAGGAACGTAGATACCACACGTATGGCGGTTGACCTAGTCAACGAGTCTGTCATACCCTTGACCATACAAACGCAAACTGCAAAATGAAAATTCTCCGGAGTAAAATGAATTCCATATATCTCATCGAGCTTTAATGCTGCTTCATCAAGCGGTGCCCTACCTTGTAGCAATGTTGGGACCATTCGACCATTGCTAAATTCTCCAGAAGCACCAATATTGACCAACACCGCATTGAGAAATACCGCCGCACAGTTGAAGAGACCAATCGGCACTAATCTTACAAGAGACATTGCAAGCCAGAAGAGTTGTGTACCATAGCGAG
The DNA here is from genome assembly GCA_028455995.1 of Scleromitrula shiraiana. NCBI lineage: Eukaryota > Fungi > Ascomycota > Leotiomycetes > Helotiales > Sclerotiniaceae > Scleromitrula > Scleromitrula shiraiana. The sequence goes on from JABELC010000013.1 coordinate 69,035, forward strand.
ATGTTGATGGCAATTTGTCCATCATTTTGGATAATCCTGTAATAATAGCTACCATCAATTCGCTGTCATTGTCATCCATATATCGGCCAATACTACTTCTTAGAGCCACCAGTACCTGATAAAGGAGATCGTCATCGACATCTTCACGAGCCAGACATCCCATGACCGTGAAAGCCCTAGGCTGAATAGCTGGATTACTTTGAAAAGCAGTGCTTGCTACCAAACTCATCCATCGAGAACGCCAAGCGTTTGACAAGTCAACTGAAGGAGCAGCAACTATACTTATGTCAGATAAGAGGACTGCGAGGGATTCTGTGGCTAGCAATGATGAAGGTCCTGTATCTTGTGACGACGGAAGGGATGCACCGTCTCTCGATGATACTGTATATGCCGACTCTTGCCGAGGTTCTGAAATTGAGGATAGGAGTAATTTAAGTTTTGTAACCTTGCTTTCCTCTAAGGTAAAAGTAGTACATATAGCATGGATAGTATTGACAAGTAACCGATGCACAATCAACCTGACCTTGGATGAGCCGGTATTAGCTAGCATGGTGACAAGGTGGAAGACTTCGGGGAGGTATAATTGAGACTGAACACCGCTATCAAACGATACGGAAAGGCAAAGCCTCAGAAGAACACATATTTCGCCCCAAACTATGTTTTCATGTAGCTGTCTTGTAGGTCGCAAAGAGGTACGATTGAGGGCTCTGCGGAGTCTTGATATTAGCTTTCCACGAATAGTTATTGTGCCCAATGAAGCGAGGATAGATCCAAGAATCTCAGTTCGTTCATCATCGATACCGAAGCTGAGAGCTGGTTTTAGGATCTCCTCCAAGAATATATCCATGTACATTTCATCGCGGCAGATTGCAGGCCATATACTCTGTTCCAGGGTAGTGCTGAGAACGACATCTGATATGGCGACTTCAATAAGCTTGCGGAAGATAATCGCAACTTTGTCCCTTCCTTTATCACTATCGGTTTCGTTAGGAATCAGATGCGTTCTTAAGCTTGGTAGCCAAGGAGCCATATAAGCCAGGCTCAATGGCCTTTGCGAGTATGGGAAACTTTCCCAACCAACAAAAAATTCATTGAGAAAGTCCCCAGTTAGTTGAGGCTCCGATTGAGCCAATTGTTCACTGATGTCAACAATGAACTGCGAAGGATTCAATGGCACGCACAATTCTGAAGATTTTTAGCAATATATCATAGTATGGAGTTAGATGAACCATACCTTTTGTGCTCATGAATTTAGAGTCTGCTGCAAATTTGAATGCTTGACACAAGGCACATAGTAGATTATACGATGCAAGCCGAAGAACCGGATCAGGACTCGCCATATTGGTCAAAGCAATATTAAGGAGTGTACCTGGAACATCCTGCGGCCTGACAAGTCTCTCGAATGACTTGAGGGTTCTCAACTCTTTACCATGCTTGGTTTTGGCACCGCGAATAGCTTGCAGAACATCGTACTTTCTTGGACTAGTGAAATACATCACAATCTTACCGTTGTCGGTACGTAACCCAAACGCAGAGTCGTCCTCGGTCTGTATAGAAGTAGGCGCTTCGTCAACTTCTGATAAACGAAAGATATCATTGACGGTGGCATGTAACCTCAATCCTGGAACAACTTCTTGTTTCTTCGTTGTCGTTACTTGGACGAATTGACTACCGATTTTGATAATTACCTCGACTTTACCCTTCGTCTTCGACAACCTAATAATGGGTTGGAAGACATATCTTGTGTCAGTGACAACGCTAATTGTCTCTTTGGGTAAGTGAAGCTGGGTAAGATGGAAGTGAGCTTGCAAGTCTTGAAGACTACCAATCAAGTGATAATCCACGTTCTTCGGATGGAAAGCACTATTGTCACTTTTGGTGGACAAGCGAAGAATGCGGCGGAAACATTTTCTACGAAACTAATATTAGCATCACTTCTCCGGATATTTGTAGTAAACTTACCTAAAAGCACTATTCATGTTGTAAACGTATACCCTTGAGAGCTGTTTTGAAAGTTCGGTCGGTGTAAGACTATCAAGTTTGCGGAAGAGAGCATCTTGGGGCTCGTTCTGACCACTGTAACAGGTTGCATCGATCAGGATTCCAAATGGTTTATGCCACATTCTGCTTGCAATCTTGAGGTATACATATAGAAGAAGATCATAATCTGTTGTTTCCGTATCAATGTTCCGGAGTATGATGCAAATCATCGACAAACCGTCCTTGCTTTCACCACCATCATATACAGCCCTATTGGATACCACGGATTCCGAGCTCCGACCGGCATTTCGTAGCATAAAATGTTGGAAGCGCGAATATGACGGAGGCGTGTTTTGCGAAATTGCAGGTCTGTTCCACGAGACATCCATAGGTGGTGGCCCAAGATTAGAAATGAGCTTCCTGAGAGCATTAAGTATGGGCGTATGACTTTTAGAGGTATCGATTGGGGATCTAAGAGATAGTTGTCTCTCACGAAGGACAAGTTTTTGTCGTACATGATCCCAATGATCGTAAAGAAATCTATGGAGGGCAACGCAGGAACCGAAATCAAAAGATTCAGATTCGGCAAGCGTATCTTTGAGATTAGGTGGGGCCTTTTAATGTAAGTGGTAGTCAAATACATGATACAATGGGTGACTTACCGAAATTTCTCGCAAGAACGTTGTCACGCGATAGATGTTTTGCGTTAAAAAGTCATTCAAGGGATACATATAGGGCTCTTTTGCCCCAAAGAGAACATTGTTGGCTAGATTCTGGACAACTTTTGCGATGAGAAGAAGACCTCGGCGCATTTCTTTTGATGGTGGAGTTGATATCAATCCTTCTGCGTCGGGAGCGACAATAGCTGGGCAAAAGAAACGTAAGAATATGAAGGCGCCAACAGCTGTAAACTTTGCATCGGGAAATCTTCTCATGACACAAGATGATATCTGCAGAAAAGAAGTTAGTACATACTCACAGGAGAGGTGCCGAAAAAAGACATACAATATTGCAAATCTTTCGGAAAGATATTGGGATCCGTGATGCCGAGTTACAGATATCGTCGATGAAGACTTTTGTGACAACACGAAGTTGAAGAGCATTCTTCTGGAGTTCCTCGGGGGAGGTTGTCCTGGCAGGATCCAGCTCGAGATCCAAGTCTTTCGATGTGAGAACAAGACGTTCCAAGACCTTCTGTAATGTGGCTTTTAAATACGCAGCGCCCTTCCATTTAGCATACACAGATAACATTTTCGTTGCGACACAGTTTCTTCGCAGGAGCTCCGCTTCATTTTCTATAAACACTATTAATACTCTGTGATCCCAATCACGTGAAGAGAAAGAACTTACCAGTTTCTTCTACTTCATGCTCGATAAGAGCTTCAAGCAGGGTGAAACCGAGGCCACGTGAATCAAAAATGTTTAGTAGTGATATGGTCATTTCGTCAACTTCCGTACTCGGACATGCATCGCAAAGTGCAATTGTGAGTGTCATATCATTAATGAGTAGCTGTTGATCGTGGTCAGTAAAGTTCAGAAATATTCCGATAATTGGGGGAGTTTACATTAAGCAGCTCGTCGTATTTTTGGTTGACTGCAGCATCGGAAAGATTGTTGAACTCGGTACCTTGAATTAGAATATTGCAAAGAACCTTTACGAATGCAGTCCTAACTTCAAGATCCTCGTGGTAACCAATACCTAGGGAATGCTTGAGACCAACATCGATATTTGCACTCAAAAGATTGGACAGTGCAGATATCGCAAGCTCTGGGCTACTTTGTGAATCATCACTCACGATATTTGTTAATCGCACCTCATTCCTACCAATCTCAGCAGCCTCATAGCTGAGAAGAGACAAGAAGCGGTTGAAATAGGTATGGAACATTTGTGATTTCAGATCGCTAGTATCTGCATCGGTCTGGCCTTCTGCTGGCTGTAAAGGAAGACGATATGTCAGGTCTGCAAGAGCCTTGAGACAAGCGCGATCAAGGTCTTTCTGAAGACGTAGAAGCTCATCAATACGGCCCCCATTCGAGACAACGGCACTGTCGGTTTTTGGAGTTCCTGGTCGAGCAATCCACCCGAAAATAACCTCTAGAAGTTGGTTGCGAATCCGTACATCGTGCCTCAGGTTCAAAAGTTCTTTCTTTTGTGAGAGTGTTTCACAAAGTTGGCATATCTTAATTTTTACTCTCAACGCACTCAGTCCCTCGGTAGAGCCATTGAGAAACTTTGCAAAATTGAGCGCCAGAGCTCCAATATCCACTGACATCCCTACACCCATCTCAGCTGGACTTCCTAGTCTATCCACGATACTCTTCAACAATGCTGCTGCCTGCTCCGCAAAGATGACCCGTGATTCAAGAGGTATCAAATTGCTCCGCGGACTGTCGAACAAAATATTGAGCTCGGACTGCAGAGCTTCAAATAGGGGCAGATGTAAAGGCTTAGCAAGGTCACTTGAGAGCACTTCTCTAGTAGCTTCACGTATTCTAATATTACTATTAGCCAATAACTGGACACTTTGCCGCATGTATTGACTAAGGAGGGTTTCATCGTAGCTTTCTGGGGCGGGTCTATCGATCCATCTTAGGCTTGCCAGCCCCGGGTCCTCAGCGACAGTGGCAAGAGTTTGATATGATACACAAATACCTCCTAGAGAGGCAAGAAAGCCAGAGCAGTTGCGCCACTCGCCTAGTGACCTTTCGTCGAGTACTTCAGTTGAGCGCGTAACAAGATACCTAGACAATTTGACCCATCTATCGAAGATGCTCTCCCAGGCATATACAATGCCGGCAGTAGGATGTTGCATTTGCCTTAGAAGATTCCTAGCCCGTTTTTGAAATGCGACTAAGCCGGTAAACCGAAAATCCTTTGACGATAGCTCCTGATAGATATCCATATTGCGCGCAGGCATCAAGGACAATTTGGTGAAATCCGGTGTCGACTCGACAATTCGAATTTCCTCGGCGAAAGAAGAGATGGTAGAGGCAACTTGCTGACAGGTCGCTATATCAGGCGAGCAAAGTGTTACCAGAAATGCTGTCTCAAGCATAGAGTATGCAGCTGATCGTTCACTAACATCCTCTTCTAGCTCTGCTAAGTCCTGTTTCACGTGAGAAATTGTAAATAGGTTTACAGATTAACAATGAGTAACGAGAGGTAACAGTCACGTAACTAGTAAGAAGTATGAAAGGAAAAGAAATCGCTACTAACTTTAATTGTCTTCAACAGGGCCAATCGTGAGTCCAAGTAGTCATGAAGGAAGTTAAGAGCAGACTGTTCATCGGTTGTTTGGTTGATGATTTTACTTGAAATCAAACTGAGCACCGCAGACCTAGAAAATTATGCCAATTAGCTATAGGATAAGATAGCACCAACCGTGAATAACATACGTAGAATTCCAAAAGTTGAACTTCAAAGAACTTGAGACTGTGAAATTATCTAAACGCCAGGCTAATTCAGTGCCTCTGGTGAGAGTTCCGCGAGAAACTGCACTTGTCAATGTTCTGATTCTTTCATCATCTGATGTTAAAAAGACCATAAAGGCTGAAAATATGTCCTCAAATATATTCTGACTACGTTCAGTATGTAATGTTAGGCCCGAGAACATTGCGAGTGGGAACGCATCCAAGAAAACAAGGATACTATGAACCATTTCGCCTGACGATGCAAATTTCACTTGTTTGTTAAGAGTTACATGCTCAATTGGATACGAATCTCTAAATCTTGAAGTTGTCCCCTATATAGTAGTTAGCATTTGACTCGTGCAACTATCATGATTTCCTACCCGTAAAAATGTACGAACAAAATCAGCGACCTTCCCAAATAATAATTCGTAGTCACTGGCATTGGATTGCTTAGCAAAATGTGTACAAGCTCTAATGACAGCAAGCTTGAAGTCTAAAGATGTATTAGGGGCAAGACAAAACGGTGTCAAACTATCCACACAGGAGTTGAAATTCAGATGTGCCAAACTAACGAACGCTGCTGTCATCAAGCCAGAATCTATGTTAGTGTTCTCCGCGCCCACAGTGTATCTTCTAAAAACTGCTTCACGAACTTCCTCTTGGACGTCCAATGCGTAGCTAAGGATTGCTGCATCACTATCAGGCGGGAAATGTCTTGCAACGCGCAAGACTGAAGTCAAACAATATATGGCTGCCTCGTTTCTATTTCTCAATATTTTTCTTAGTGTTTCCAAAAATGATACTTTCTTCGAAATACTACTGCTCTTCACGTCTCTCATGTTGCTAGCAACTTCAAAGACATCTGGGAGAAGGAATAGTAGAGATGTTTGGAACGGGAAAAGGAGTGATTTTCGTCTTCCTGCATCAATCATAGTATTGGTCATATCGAAGAGCGTTTCAGCACCGCCATCTAGCCTTTTATGCATTGTGTGTAGAGCAACGAAATCTTCCGGGTTGCGCTCTAGCCACCGCGTGATCAATTGTGGAACAACTATTGCTACGGTGGTTTGGAATGCTTTGCGAAGGTGTAAAAAGCTGCCGCATAATTCTTGAATTATTAGGCCTAGTTTCCAACTATCAACCCAAAAAGATGATATAAGACGTATAGTAACCAGAGCATTTCTATCATCGTCGACTACGACGCTGTTTTGTCCTTGATTTCCACTACAGTGCTGGGCTGCTAGTAATCCCCGCAAAGAATTTCGAAGATATTCAAGGGTCCGAGGCCAATTCGAGAATGAAACAAACTCTACCACTTTTCTTATAGATGCCTCTGTAGAATCAGAATGCATCTGGAGTAAACCTGCAGAATCTATACCATTATGCTGACTGTCTGAGCCTGCACATGCCCCACCTCGATAAATATCATCTAAAATACTGGCGGCCGGGAGTACATAACCATCTGGTACAGGGTTCCAAAATAACTTTACTGCATCTATTAATCTTTTGACCAGATCATCATCTAATGGCGCTGGGGGAATATTGCGTGAGAGAAGCTTGTTTCGAGATGCCCTTCGTCCCTCGGTAAACGGCGTTACCTTTGTACCATCCTCAGAAGTGTAGCTTTCGGACTTGGAAAGTCCATCTTCTTTTCCACTAGTATTTATATTCTCCCAGTTCGTTGTACAGCACTCTGCCAATAATTCAAGTACATATAGCTCCGAATGTAAAACATGCAGCGGATGTACCGTAATAGATTTGTAGGGCCTCGAGAGATCTTCTATTAGTCGCACAAGAGATTCGGCGACGATTGCAATGGCAAATCTACTAATGTTGATGAGGGTGGTGCGACTCAAGAGAATAATCTCATCGCGGTCAAGTTCGTTTGCATGAACGCCAGTTCTATGAGGAAGCTTTAAAAAAACGAAATAGTTAGCAGATGCGCGGCAAACAAATAGGGCAAAAGGTAGAGAGTAGAGAGAAAGATGAGAGCAAGAGATGGAGACAATACTCTTGTAATTAATCTCTCCACCAGATTGAGGACGAGACTCGAGGTTTCACTCATGACTTGTCGTGGGCTTTGGCAACCACGCCAATCCGCTTAATGAGTTTCCAACATGCGACAGAAGACTGGGTTTTCGAGGGTTCGTAGATTGAGAAGCTCAGTGGGGGTTAGATATCTTGCCTGCACCAGATAAGAAATAGATAGTTAGTGTCGCAAGAAGTCGTACAAGGTCTGCAAACATAGCACTCAATTGGCAAGGTACAAACCGGTCAGATCAGGTAGATGTAATGCATGTATTGGTTGGTCGAAATTCACGTCTCATTCATGGTTCGGATTGGATTGTTAGTACCTAGTCAATCAGTATTTGAAGAGTGGAAGGGCAATGGTATAATTTCGGCATACGTGTAAACTCACGGGTTGGGTTGACCACCAAGCTCAGCTGAGACTTCTTGAAAAAAAGAAAAAAACTATATATAGACGAAACAATTCATTATGCTGAGATTATCCAGTACTTGGCGGGCTATTATATACCATGTACCTATTACATATCTGTGTGTTGATTAATATTGTTATAATCTAGAACTCTAGCAGAAATAGAACATTGAACATAATTGAGATTTCGAAAGCCATATCATACATAACATCAACCTAATAAGTATCAAAGTCCGATACTCTGATACTACAATATATGAATAATAGAGAATAGTATATTGGTGATATTAATGATTCAATTTTTATAATTTTTTTACATAAGTGAACGCCCCATCCAGTGTTTTTTTGCTCATCTCATATCATATTAAACGTCCCTCCCTTTATAATATTCATGATAATACAGCATTCTAATATCAGACATAGAGTAAACTATGTAAATGATCGAATATGAGGATTTATATAGAACTATCCAGGAATTCTTTCGAAACAGGAGAGAAATTCTTTCTTTAATATCTTCCTCCTCCGTAATTATTGTAATTACCTCTGTATCCGTTGCCATTGCCATTACCTCTTGGTCGATCGTTACGGGGAGCCCCATAACCTTGTTGAGGTGGTGGAGGAGGATAAGAAGGGTAGCCACCATAGGAACCTGGTGGAGGTGGAGGAGGTCCATGAGCAAAGCCACCAACTCCTGGAGGAGGTGGCTGCCAGCCAGGTGGAGGAACAGGGAATTGTTGATTGTTATAGTTGTTTTGAGGTGGATATGACTGATTGTTCCTGGGTGGACCAGAATATTGATTGTTGCGAGACGCATAGTTGAAATGTCCACCTCGTGCATTGCCTCGAAATGGCACTCCTCCTTGGCCTCGACCTGATGTTGCTGCCCTGCTCTTCGTCATCTCAATGTCACTCTGGTTAAGAACCGGTCTTCCGAAATCCACACCGCGGAGTAACATAGACTTATGAATATGTTTTGATTTAGGCATTTCATAGTGTACACTAGATAGCTTTGTCAGTAACGTACTGGAAGTGGAGTATTGAAATTGGTATTCACCTGATTGAACGATCTTCGTCAAGACTAGGCATCGCTCCACTTTCCAATGGAAACGACAAGGAGCTATGTGGAAGATATTCCTCGTTCTTCTCAACCATACCGGTCAAGCCTTCACTGACTCTAGGATTTAACTTTAGATGTGGAGAGTCCTGTTTTTTTGAGTAGAACTTGGCTGTAATCTCATCGTAGAGAGCATGGTGAGCCTCCGACACTAGAAGCACATCTCTTCCAAGACCATTGCGAGCCGCTACATCCGGTGGCAATTGAGGATATATTTTAGCCATTGCATCAAGCAATCGCTTTGGGTCAATGAATGGTAGCAGAGCTACACCTTGCCAAGCCATTTTCTTACCGTTCAAATCAATTTCAAATTCTTCAGGATAGAAGTCGATAATTTCACTGTCCTCGTCGGTCATGAGATGGTGGAAATGTTCTGGAATAGCCTGCCTCGATGCTGCGGGAAGGACACCCATAAGTTGCTCGAAGGGCCTGAAGATTCTACCCTTCTCAAATGTGATTTGCATGTCTTTAAGATTTGCGAAGTCTGCTGCGAAAGGGGCATAATGATATGGGTAATACCATTCCCAAGACGGACATCCCTGAAAATAGTAGAGCAGAACCCAAGCTAGTCCTTGTACGTAAGCTCTGCCAACTTTGTGACGAAATTCAATATCCTGTGGATCAGCCTTGAATTTCTGTTCGTAATATCTATCAGCGTAGCCATCTTCCCATAACTTGATAGTATCGGGAGGCATTTCGTCAGTTGGAGTACCCGGTGTTTTGGGAGTCGATGCACTGCTATCATCTTCGATAAGTTCAGCTTTGCGTTTTCCAAGGATAGATGGTGACTGTTCTTGCTCCTCTGTGGATCCTTCTGGTTTAGGTTCTCCATCATTCTCGCCGGCAGAATTGCCGCTCATCATTTCTTTCAGTGCTGCAGCGGCACTTTTGTTGGCCAAATTCGCCTTGTAAGTTGCGCCTCGGTTGACTACCATGTCATGGGTCATTGTTTTGGCCTCTTTAGTGATATTACCAGGAGTGAAAAGAGGTAACCCGACTGGGGCCCCATCTCCAAGAGACTTTTGTCTACCATTAGATGGAGAGTCCTGGAATCCACCACGGCTGCCACGAGCAGCAGCAGCTCGATCGTTATTTAGCTTACGCTTCTTTTGCTTCTCTTGGAAAATGTCTTCATTCTTCTTCCTTCGTTTAAAAATGGCATCTTCCTGCTTAGCAAGTCCATCAAGGATGAATTGAGCTCTTTCAAGATCAACGTGGCCATCTTTGGTCAAATAACCACCCATAAATGGAATATTGTCACGCCAAATTGCAATCAAAGTATCAATACCACCTTCTCTAATCTCGAGACTTGGAAGATGAGGTAAGAAATCATTTCCAACAAAGAAACACATGAAAACCCAATCGTCAAGTGCTCTTTCAAGATCAAATCTGAATGGCTGGCTGGGGACGTACATCTCTGCAGCCAGATACTCTCGAAGAACAGATACGTGCAACCAAATGAATGGTTTGAGAGCAGGGGCCTTATCCTTTTCATCAAACTCACCGTCCTTTATTTTGGACATTCCAGTACATTCTTTCTCTTGGTGACCAGTTTGGCCGCAGAGTCTGCACATGCGTGGTTTGGCATTATTTGCAAATACATCTTCTCTCAAAACGCGAAAGTGAGGTTCATGTGTTGCTAGCCCCAACATAATCAAGTCAGCATCTAAACCATAAATGACATGTCTAGTATTAGGGTTGTGTTCTGGAGAAGATCGCTGAGATCTAACGAATTCCATGATTTTGTGTTCACCCTCTCCAGGTACCGTAGAATCTGATATGATGACTTTCATTTTTGCCCAAGCTGGGTCAGTGTTGAGTTTGTATGCGATCCAATATCTGAGACTTGATGCCAAAATGTCCATAAAGGGAGTGCCTGGCGTAATTTCGTTGGAATCCCAAGCTTTCTTGGTTTCCGTCTCCTCGGTATAGCTACCTTGAGATTTTAGCATTTTAATTAATTCTAATTTGTCTTCTGCCTTTTCTTTTGCTTCTTGCGCGGAACGAAATCTTCGAGAACGTTGTTGATTCATCTTAGCACGAGGGGCGACTCCATCGATTGCGATCATCAGCAATTTCCTAGGCCGAACCATGTTGACAACTCGATCTGTGTATTTAAAGATTTCAAGCATCATTTCCTCTTCGTCTTTGGGAGGGGGTCGATCTTCGGGGTGACCTGAATGAATGTGTTAGCCTGGCTCATCTGATAAAGCGCATCTGTCGAAAATGCAGAAAATCAGAGTGATACGTACTGCAAGGATGAACAATTCCGTTCATGTCTAGATATAAGTTGTCGCATTCTTCGCCATTAGGATTTGGACCTCTAGCATCGACTGGTATAATTTGTCCATCAATTTCGCGGGGTTGCTCTTCGATAACTGGTGATACAATCTTAGGGTATTTTTGGGACTAAAGATGAAGATCAGTATAACGAGTTCAATATCAATGAGAGTGTGATCGTAGCTACCAGCCATCTAAATAATGCCGGAACACCCATCTTGTCAAATAGCTTCGTAGAGAGATTCTAAATGATATTATGTTATTCTTTTTGTCGCGTGGAGGCTTTTTAAGAAAAAACACAAGGCACCAAACAAAGACTTTGTTTTTCTGTTGTGCTAATTAACATTGAACAATAATCAAAGATCTGAAAATATGGTTGAAAAGTATTTGCAAAGGATCGCCCGTATCTCTAATAGAAGGAAAAAGGAAGATATATGTCTCGTCGCAATGCGATTGAGATCGGAGTAAAGAGTATTTGATACCTATCCAAAGAAAAAGCTGAAAGGAAACTTCACGATAGAGAAGAATAAGAGGAAAGGTAAGGTAAGATAGAAAAAGAGTATGTGTGAGTTAAGAAGAAGAGGCGGCGCGGCTCAAAAAGATGGATGCAATCATTTCAAGCGACCCTTCGATACAAAGTTAATCCGGTACAAACTGCTATCATATGAGCTAAACTACTTAGAGTATATATATATATAGTGCCTCTTCTTTTTGGTACAAAAAGAGAGGTTTTTTTCTTGAAGAAATCTGGAGAAAGCTTCGAACAATTGGATTAAATGATTGGATCAAATTGAATTACTGCCCAGGTGTAACTAATTAATATGCAGGTGAACCTAGAGACATTTTATTATCAGTGAGCCCTTGAAGAAGATGCGATGCTCTATGAATGAATGATATTGTCAACCAAAGAGTATGGATAGTTTCATTATGCAAAGATATTCAGAAATATGATAATATTTTATGGTTTTCAGATCACTGTTATAAAAATTTAATTAATCGAAAACAGGGAGAAGAAACTCCTAAACAGAGGCTTTCATTCGTGCTCTCCAAGAACACCTTTCATATTCTAAGGAGATGTCGAAAGTCGGGGAAACCATTTCTGTAAGTTTGTTGTTCACTTTATATATTTGTTTGGTATTCTACATGATATGTTATGATGTGCTTGTTCTATTTTGTACATATTCATCGCATGTGCTAATTTAATATCTCCCAAGGTTTACGCTTCTCGACTTACCTCCTCTACTCTCTTAGAAGATCGACGGGCAGCATGTCTTGGACTTCGAAGTTTCGCAAAAGATTACCCTGCTTCTGTGGCCTCCGAAGCTTTGAGAGGATTGATATCGACTTTGCGCAATGATGGTGAAGATGTTGATTCTATTAAGGTCGTCCTCGAAACTTTACTATTCCTCTTCAGCCCAAACCAGAACAGCGCAGAAGCATCCGAGGAGCTTGCATTTTTTATAGCAGATGAATTCACAACACGTCAAGATAACATAACATTGTTATTGGATTTTCTAGATACGAACGATTTCTACTCGCGCCTATACTCATTGCAACTATTGTCGGTTATTCTGTCCGCGCGGACTGAGAGGACGGAAGAATGTATTTTCACAGCTCCTCTGGGTATATCAAGGTTGGTGGCGGTATTGGACGATCGAAGAGATGCTGTGAGAAATGAAGGGCTTTCATTATTGACATACTTGACGCCAAGTTCTTCAGAGTTGCAAAAGCTAGTTGCTTTCGAGAATGCATTTGATCGTATCTTTAACATTATAAAGCTCGAGGGATCTCTCTTGGACGGGGATAGGGTGGTGGAAGACTGTCTGATACTTCTCGCAAATCTTTTACGTTTGAATGTCTCGAACCAATCGTTTTTCAGGGAAACTGGCTGTGTATCAAAATTGGCAAAGTTATTGAGCGATGCGTTAGGCGTGGAGAGCGATGGTGAAGTCGCCGAATGGGCCCAAGTTCAAAGGAATAGAAACATATATGCCTTACTTGCAGTCCTAAGGTTATTCCTTATCACAGGAGGGGCAGGAACACAAGCGAACCAGGCATCTTTTTGGCAGCACGGTATACTAAACCAAGTTTTACAATTAGCATTCAGTCGATCAACAGAAGTACAAATAAAAGCTGAGGTATGCGTTTGCCATTTCCCAGTATGTGAAGATTGGTGTATTCTGATGTTACAACTTAGGCTCTGGCGACTTGTGCGGATATGATTCGTGGCAACGCAAACCTTCAAGAGAATTTTGCCCAACAGCAAGTTACCTCGGTACTTGATGAGCCTTTGGTTGATAGTAATGGACAGCCTGGAAAAAATGATATTCCAAAAGTATATGTCATTGATGGCTTGCTCGACTTGACTTTAAGCGTACCTACGTTATCAGCTTTTGACTCCCGCGCTGCGGCCTGCGAATGCATCAAAGCCTACTTCTATAACCATCCTGCAATTCGCAGACACTTCCTTCGCCGTGCTATAGAAGGCCATCTTTCAGGTGCTGATGAGACGGCAAACGTATTAACAACACTTCTCCAACCCTTGGATAGCCATGTATCAAGCGACCCATATCGTTATTGGTTCGCGTCCGTACTCCTATTTCACTTGATATTTGAAGACTCGGACGCAAAGAATATGGCGATGGGAGTTGAGGAGGGTGATGCTGAAAGCGGAGAGGAAGTAGTGACGTGTATTCAAACTATCACTGCAAATTTGGTGATAGGAATTCAAAAATCCATTGATGAGCGAGTTCTGGTAGCTTATCTCATGCTTCTTTGCGGTTGGCTATTCGAAGATCCTGATGCCGTAAACGACTTTTTGGGTGAAGGTAGCAATATTCAGAGCTTAATACAAGCCGCACTTCATACTGGTGGTGGTGGAGTGATGGTTCAAGGACTATGTGCTGTATTACTTGGAATTGTCTACGAATTCTCTACTAAAGACTCCCCGGTCCCACGAGCAACAATTCATCCAATCCTAGGTTCACGACTCGGAAGAGATCAATATATAGATCGACTTACAAAATTGAGAGCGCACCCATTACTGAGAGACTTTGAAGTTCTTCCACAAAAGCTCAGTTCTGCACCACCTGGCGGTCTCCCTGATGTATTCTTCGACAAGTCATTTGTAGATTTCATGAAGGACAATTTTAGCCGGTTACTTCGAGCAATCGATCGCGATCCTGGATTCGAAATTCCCGTCATCGCTAATGGAATACAAAAAGGAATCTCACGTGAAATGGTTGATTCATTGAGGTCAGAACTGGACGAGAAAATCAAAAGTCTCCAGAAGGCCGAGGAAGAGCTAATATCTTTGGGACGACAACTAGGCCAGGAGCAAGCTGATCATCGTAAAGCTAAGGAGACTACAATAGTAGAAGTCTCTAGAATAAAGAACGTTAATGAGGCTCTTCAACGACACCATGAAGAAGATATGAAGTATGTATACATTTAAATCGGCAATTACGAGTACTAATCATGAACAGCAAATTACGTGCCGAACATGCCCGAACTCGTCAAGACCATCAAAAACAACTCGAAGAAGTCCAAAAAGCAGCAAAAGATAACGAGAGAAAACTACAAGCAGAACATGACCGAATCAAGCAAGACTATCAAAAACAACTCGAACAAGTTAAAAAAGCAGCAGAAGACGGTGAAAGTAAACTACGCGCGGAACATGATCGAGTCAGTCAAGATTACCAAAGACAACTAGATCACGTACAAAAAGCCGCTGAGGCAAACGCAGAACGAGTACGACGACGAACCGATGCCGAAATCGCAGATCTCCAAAGCAAGATCGCAAAGCTAGAGGCTGATCTCGAAAAGGTATGATCCCTTCCCCATCATTCATATATATATAGCCGAGTCACAAACACTAACAACATACCCACCAGGCAAACAAAAACCACGTCCAAGATCTCCAAACCGCACACGAAGAATACACGACTCACAAAGCCACCCTCGAAGCGCGCCTAAAGCGGGCGGAAGAAAAAACTAAGGAAGCGGAAACACGAGCTACGAGCGCACATGAGAGGATAGCTAGTGCTGAAACGGCAGTGAAGGAGAAGGAGACGGCGAGGCAGGCGGCACAGAGTGAACTTGATGATTTGTTGATGGTGTTTGGGGATTTGGAGGAGAAAGTTGAGAAGTATAGGGAGAGGTTGAGGAAACTTGGGGAGAGTGTTTCGGATGATGAAGATGAGGATGATGATGAGGATGGGGAGGAGGAGGAGGAGGAGGAGGAGGATGAATCGGGGGTGGATTGAGGGGGTATATTTACTTTTTGATGGGATAAAGGGGTGGAGAGAGTGGTGCGAGAAAGGAGGGAGTGAGTGTTCTATTTCAATCATATTTGAGTTGAGTTGAGTAGTGGGCATATCATATCATATCAAGCATTAAGCATTGCAGGGCATCACTTGATCGAATTGTATACCACCGATTAGGTGGTAGGTATTGCCATATGGGGAGGGAGGGAGGAAGGATTGATGGATGGATGAGTACAGTAGATAGATATGTTATTATTGACTTACTTATCGATCGGTTTGGCCAGGTTAGATTAGGTTAGGTTATATATGTAGTATGAAGGTCTCGTATATGAGTGCAAAATAAACAAGTCAAATCAAATCGATATCAAGCACTTAAAATCTTTCCTATTGTCTTCTTGATGTTTAATTTTGAAGTACTGATAGATTAGAATAATAATACTCTGTCTAGATTTCTTCGTATGAGGGAGTTAAATCTCTCTTCAACAACTAACCATTAAGTTATGGGGGTAAGTTCGAGTTAAATAGCATATCTTGGAGAGAAGCAATATGTTTAGCTTTGATTACTATTACAACAATTGAACAAGATATAGTTTTACATAAACATATGGTCGTTGAAGGTATCCAATAGTCCCACAGCTTGGTGTATTATATTAATAATAGAGGTCGACATCACCTTCTTGCAGCCGGCATATCATTAGGATCCCAAGCTTTTGGCTGCCATTGCTCGCTCGGTCCGCCCTTGGCCTGTTTCCATGGATCGTCCTTGTATTTCTTATCCTCCTTCACAAATTCCTTCTTCTCTTCATTCAATAGTTTAGGCTCCTTCGTTCGCGATAGTGTCTTGCCAGCATTCGACGACACCTTAGAAACTTCCTCCGTCTCCTCCGCTTCCGGTACAACCTCCCTCTTCAATTCCTCACCCTCCCCAACCACACCCCTCTCTTCCCCCCTCCCCTCCACCCTCCGCCTCTCCGCAACCGGCCCCTCAACCAAACTCCCCTTCCTCTTCCACCTCTCATCCGCCTCCCTAGCCAACACCTTCAGCCGTTCCATCCTCACCACATCCCCCCTCAACTCCTCCAAACTCGGCGCCTCCGCCCTCGTATACCGCAACCACTGATGCCATTGCGGACTAATCTTAACATCCGAATATTGCACCGAACTCGGCGTTTTCACTATCCTTCGCATGCGCCCTGCATTTAGCGCGTCGCGGAATTCCCAGAATGTGTTGTTTTGGAGGTCAAATCCTAGATGTATGGAGAAGGTGGTTAGATGGCTGGGTAATGTTGGTGGTGGCGAGATGAGATGAGAGGTGAGGGATGAATGAATGAGCTGGGTGTTGTGAGATGGGTGCGAGATTACTTACCGACGAAAAATCTTTTGCGCCATGGGAGACGTAATGCTTTCCATCTATACCATGCTGCGCGTATAGGTGATAGTTGTGGTGAAGGCATGGCAATATTATGTGGTTATTATCTACCTAGTTTAGAAGATATTGAATTAATTATTGATTATTTGGAGCTTTGGTAATCGAATACATTAGCTCACTAGAACTACTTGGTGTACAGTATAGATAGATAGTATAGTAGAGTACAGTAATCCAAGCATTTTGGTACGCTGAAATTTTCAGCCCTACAAGCTTTGGATTAGGTAAGTAGACTATTATAGCTTATCAAGCTTATCAAGCTTATCATTCATTAATCATCAATTTATTTATTTATTTTTCTAGATTCGTTTCGTTTCGTATAGTTTAGGATTATATTATATTATATTGATCTAGCAAATGATTGCAACCAAGCAGTATGTATACAAATTGTTTTTCAAATACTCAATTATTCCTCCGATATTTTCGCACTCTCAGGCTCTACAATACAAATCTGTCTATCTATCGCTTTGTCACAATTCAGCTCATTGAATGAGCATTACGCGTATTCGCCATAGTTCTATCAATTGACGCAGCCAAGTACATAGAGATGTAAGATACAAGAGATACATCGGGCAAGCATTTCGTTCGTTGCAAAGCCTAGGTAGATCCTCGGAATAGCTACATTTGAATTACAAATTCAATTGCCGATGAATTCAAATTCCTATCAATAGAACGGAGATATTATATTCACTTTGCGGTATCTATCGGAAGAATTGAGCAACGTTACAAAAGATAGGATATCTCGGGGTGAACGACAAGATATCGTCCGAAAAGATATTATCTGTAATTGTTCCAGAACCCCACAAAAGTTCTTCCATACAGTAGTGGCTGCATGCATATCGGAATTTGAATTCCAGAACATTACCATATCAAGTTGTCGTACCCGTTAATTCTCCATTCGGAAATCTTATCCGAATACTTGCATACACTGAAGATGACATTACCCCGATGTACCCGAATCCTATCGTGGCTTGCTCAAGCCTCACTTCAAGCACGTCAAATGCCATGCCATGCGATGAGACGAGATGAGATGAGATGAGATGAAGAACACGATCTCGGTATCTACGGTAGGGCGGAACTAAGGAGTAGATTGCCGGATTACTTGTCCAAGGAAACTTCACAAAATAAGAAAACAATTCAAGCGAATATGAGGAAAGGAATAGAAGGATTCCAAACTCGAATCAAAGATTCACCAACATTGAACTGAAATTTTTATGAGACAAGGTTCAGTAGATATATGGAGATCAGCGAGTATCAGGAACAATTGAATATTGATCTCAAAGACCGCGAGCGGCATAGTACATATGTGTTCAATGCCCGGAACATTCTTTTTCGTACCACCGAAGAATAAATCATCATCTTCTTCCTCCTTCGCTTCACGTTATGTTGTGTCCCCTCAAAAGGCATAAACGGAGATGCCGTGAAAGAACAGAAGCAGGAGCCTTATTTGCAACCCATCGTGTCAACTGTATGCACAATTTTTTTTTCTCGAGGGTTAGGTTACAGATACGGTTATGCTGAGCTGTAATTATGCATCGTCGAGGCAGGCATAAAGAATCAAAATAAAATAAACAATTCTTTTTCCCCCTCCATGTCACAAATTCGGTATAACTTTCCAAGTAAGGGTATTGATTATCTGACCCCAACCCCTGCATGATCCCGCTCGCTCAACTCCGAAGATCTCACAGGTTTCTCAAGACTTAGTGGTCCGATCTCCGAACGAGTGGTGGCTGTGCTTATTTATGCACATGTCACCGTTACTGTTACCCCAGCACCCAACAGGGAGAAGCAGATACTCTAGAGATGCTTACTTACTTCCATGTCCATCCATGGCTTTTGGAAATCTAGCCCCGCGAGCCCCCCCCGCTTATGGATTTCCAGATCGATCTGTGATCTACATGCGATAAGCACCAATGCGTGCGTGCGTGCGTGCGTTCACGGACTGTACTGTACGTACTGGAGAATTGGTACTTTTCTCGATGAATTATCCTATTCGTTACCACGTAGTTACCCACGTACCTGTTTCTATCTATCTATCTATCTATCTATCGTGTATGTACCTGATTTGTTTCGAATGCAATGCTGGCTCAGCTTTCCATGGATTGAATACCGGCATTAATGATTTCCAGCTATTTGCTTCTTTTTTGATTGATTGATTGTAATTCCGCACTTTTGCATCGTGCCTGCAGTAGCTTGATACAACAAATAGTCTCCATTGTTTCTTGCGGACTTGCTTGCTAAGTCATTCGTTTATTTGATATATCGCTTACTGTTATGTTAAACTCTACTTGACAGATATCATATCGGTATGACAACGAAGAAAGACTCACCCACTCACCCACTTCTCTTTTCGATCAAAGCATAGCATAGTATAGCATAGTATAGTATAGTATAGTATACATCTCTGCCTAGCCTAGTCCAGGTCTACCTACAGTACTGCACCTGATAAAACATCAGATCACGAGGCCAGTCTAATTGAGTAAGTAATTCGACGGTTACGGTTAGTCATTTCCCCGTAGTTGGTTTACGCGGTATTTTTACCTATATAGGTGGACCGGTGATTGGTTGAGTGAGTGAGTGAGTGAGGTCGCCGGATGGGACTCCTTCTAGTGTATCCTATTTGTTCTATCCTATCGAGTCGTAAATAGAACAGTTGAGTGAGTGGGGTCGCCGGATGGGACTCCTTCTAGTGTATCCTATTTGTTCTATCCTATCGAGCCGTAAATAGAACAGTTGAGTGAGTGAGTGAGGTCGCCGGATGGGACTCCTCCTAGTGTATCCTACTCGTTCTATTCTATCGAGTCGTAAATAGAACATTGGGTAGCCAATTGTATTTTTTTTTAATTTTTTTACAAGTATAAGTAAATATTATATTATATGAGGAATAGAGAAAGAAATTCTTTGGATGAAAGATTGGATTGGATGGAAATGAGTCAGCTGGATATCGTGATAGGTTCTGACGTGGGGCATGGCTCTTATGTGATGGTTTGGTAGGGAATGGGTGAGTTTCTAGCGAGGCGAGGAGAATAGAGATCTGGCATGGGATCTGGAGTTAGGGTACTACCGGGTAGGTAGGATGTTGACTACTAGTGAGGACGGGCTGATGTGGGTACAGAGGGCCTATTTTACATTTTACATTTTACATTTTACATTGACAGTATTTACTACTGGAACTGGTACCAGGACAAGCCAACCCTCTGCACGGCCAGTGTATAGTAGTAGTAGTACGAAAAACAGTAGATGAAAATAGAAAATCCGGATCTGTTGGTCTGGCTGATTTTTACTGGCCTTTTTTCTCTCTCTCACGTGCCTGGCTGGTTCGGTCTGCATCTGCGGTGAGGGACTACTTTTTTGTTGTCCTTGCTTTCTGGAGTTTTTTTCTTCTTCTTTTTTTCGGGAGGGGTTTAGTGGGGAGTGGGGTAGGGTTGTGATGGATAGAAGATTAGTATGAATGAATGTGTATGAACATGAGTATCAACGGGACAAGAATGAATGAGTGTGTGAAGGAATGCGAGAGAGGTCGCATGGAGGTCGCTCGGTCATCAGCCATAATTGATATCCATAGCATAGCATAGCATAACATAACATAGCATAACATAGCATAACATAGCATAGCATAACATAGCTAGCTTATACGTGGCTTAACATTGACAGAAATTTATTTGGTTTTCTCTCATCTACCCAGGGGTACTTTGTCGCATCGTACTGTATGGCCTATGCATGTATGTACCCATAATTAAAAAAGCCTCCCGGATGCTCCCGGATGGGGCAAAGAAGATCTAGCTAACTAGCTAGTGTGGCCTGTCACTTACTTGTCAAGATTCGCATGGTGGATTGATGGGGTTTTGGGTCGTACATGCATGCGATTTGATGGTTCAAGTGCGGAATTACCATTTTTCTAAGAATAGAGATGGTGGTTTGGAAGGATGGAAGGATGGAAGAATGGAGATGGTGAGCAAAGCCCGAGGAGATATGAAATGCCGAACATTGAATACCATTTCGGATAGCATTACATTGAGCTGTGCTGGGGTAAGTGACTTGTGGAACTTCACGATAGATGGATAGATGGCTCCGAGGATATGGATTTGGATTCTTTTCCTTGTACACACACAGTGTATGTGTATGTGCATGTGCATGTGTCGGTGTTTGTGTTATCGCATTTTGCAGAGGGATGGTTATTCAAGGATCAACGGTATTCCCGAGAAGAATCGACGAAATACCGTTGATGTTGGTCAGCACTTTAAACAGTTTAACCCCCAAAAGGATGTTTGTTACTTAAGTAGGTATAGTGCAGCATAGCGCAGCCACCTTGGTATGGTATGGGGAATTTTAGGGGTCCTGTTGTGGCTGTGTCGCTTTTTTCGCTTTTTTTTTTCGCTTTTTTTTCCGCTTGCCTGGGTAATGGATCGGGTCCGAGAACGGCATAGATCATTCATTCCTTTCTTGATTTTCGAGTTTTCGAGTTTTCGAGTTTTCGAGTGTTCGACCTTTCGACCTTTCTTTCTCTTGTTGTTCTTTTACTTTTGGTACAACAAAGAATTATTGGTAGCGTACGTATGCTTTTTGGATTGTTTCTATACGATACTTACAAATCAATTCCGGAGAAGCTTCTTCTGTTCTATTTTACGAAATTCATAGATTTGTAGACGTAACTTACTTGTCATTTGTCACTTGTCACTTGTATTGGATGAATGACTGACTACCTAGTACCGTACCTACCAAGTACTACCCAGTACTACCCAGTAGATTGGAATTTAAAATAAAAATCAGCCACAAAGCCACAAAGCCACAATTGTTATCAAGCAAGATTCTCGAATGAATTTAGAAGTAAAGCCCTGTTACATTGGAATCGAGAAAGTACAGAGCAAGCATATTTCGTCATGGTTGCATTGTCCGCCTTATGTGATGTCCCGACTCCCGACCCCTCCCAGATGCCATTATTGTTGAAGGGTCATGCAGAAGAATCCACATTTTCAAAGCCTCTTCCACGCTTCGTCAAGGATCTTGTACCACCTTTTTTTTTTTTCTTTTTTTTTTTTTCTTTTTTTTCTAATATGGAAATGTTATATTGCATGTTTTGAATTGGGATTGGGATTCTTTTTTTTATTAGAAGGAAGGATCCACTGGTAAACTGGACACACTGGTCAATCGGACAATCTAACTTAATTAAGGAAAGCTTTAGATATAACTTGAAGTACTAATTTAAAATTTATAAGTCTTATATTATATTGTAATTATAAGCTTTAATAATGATCAATATTTGATTATTATAAAGTATTGATAAAAGTTTATAATGATTCATTGCTCAATTAGATTAGATTATCCGGTTGACTACTAGAGTGTTCGGTTCAGCAGTGGATCCTTCTATCCGGGATGATTCGGGTAGGTAAGGGTCTGTCTGTCTGTCTGTCTGTCTGTATGTCTGTTTGTCTGTTTGTCTGTAATGATGATGTTATGATGGTAATGGAGATGGAGGGGGGGGGGGGGGCCGTTGAACACACCCATTCAATAAAAAGAGAAAAAAAAAAAAAAAAAAAATCAAATTTGGTGTTGTGTTGTATTTTGTAGGTCAATTATTATTATTATATATCGTCATTGTATTGTGAAAAAATAATTATTAATTACCATTCTTCATATATTTAGCTGATGTAGAAGGAAACGTTTACAAGTAAAATAAATTATAATCATTCTTGATTTTTATTTGTTATACTACTAACGTCGATCGCTTCCTTACCAGTATATATAATTGATGGTCAATATTCATTTCATTTATTTCAGATAACATCATAGACTTATATATTCTATTTTATCTATTCACTTATCTATCAACTGATTCTGATATCATCATTATCATTATAATTATCATTATCATTATCAATAATACCTTTCCCCCCCCCTTCTTTCTTCAAAAGATATCATACTAGAAAGTATAACATAAATCTAATCTTTAGAAAGAACAAAACACACCACACCAGACCACACCACAATACCGATCTTGAAATCTAACAACAAAAAACACCTAACTTTACAAATTACTCATACTCTCATACTCATACTATAAACTACTCATACTAAACTACTCAAAATCCAAATCGAATAATCATTATAAAAAATCTAATGACCATATGATCTGATTACTCATTCTATCTTTCAAATTCGATATCATTCTAGGCCACAACTTTTTTATTATTATCATTATTATTATCATCATTATTATTATTATTATTAGTTGTTAGTTGTTAATCAGTTACACTATTCTTCAAAAGCTATTCAAGGTACCTTCCCAGCTAAGCTACCTTACAGCTTACCTTAGAAGAAGAAGTCTCTTGACTAAACTAAAGTCCGACACGAGTACGAATTCCACGAATTCCACAAATTCCATATACCGAGTAACGAGGGGAAATCCTTATATATTAACTCGATCCATTTCGCCACACTTGCTACTTACTATTATTATACTTTATTATTATTATTTCAAAAAGTTTTAATTGCTTTTTTCGCTTTTTGACTATGATATTAGCTCATAATTCAGATACATCAAGACGTCAGTCTTCATTACAATATCAACAACAATCACATCACAATCAAGCTCATCGAACTCAATCATCATCTCAAATACATCAACATCAACATCAACATCAACATCAACAACAACAACAACAGCAATCACCTTATACTCAACATTTCTCTTCACCATCAACACCACAACAAAATTATTCTCAACCTTGGGTTTCAAATTCATTACCTCTCACACCACAATCACAATCAACTTTCCCAACGAACAACAATAACAATAACAATATTTCAAACAATATCAATTTTAATTTTGGCGGGGTTGATCAAATATTATTCGATTTTCAACCACAACAATTCACATCTAATAATCAACAACCACTCATGCAGTCGGAGCAATCAAATACAAGTTGGCTTTCGAATGGTCAATTAACTCCAACTTCTACAAGACCAAATCATCATCGCGAGTCTTCCTTATCATCTATAGGATCTCCTGCCGCTCCAGCTTCTCCATTCGCTCCTTCCACTTCGAATCCTCAAGTCGCTGGTGAATCTTATCATGATTTTCATGACTTTCCTCAGATCTCATCGAAACCTCTAACACCTGCGCATACCCCATTACTAGATCAATTTTTAACACCTTATTCAAATTATTATCCAGTTCACAACCCAAACACATTCGCATTCAATATGGGTCAACCGATCAATAGTCAGGAATTATTGGCAACTTCAGCTACAGATTTTGCAGCACAAGGGTCGTCAAGTAGGCCATCAATAACTACAGTGGCGAGCAATGACTCACCCTCTACGCCACCGCCTTCATACGAAGATGAAAGGCGGCGGACGTCTGGTATGACTTCTAATGTCGATTACTGGCTGAATGAATACTTACTTTTATCCGAACTTTCAGCACTTAGAAATACGATGCCTAAACTCGATCGCACAATGACGGATGTTTATAACGACGAGTTGTACAATCCTGCATTCTCTATTACATCCGCTCCTCCTTCAACACCTGCCACTACAATTCCGGCTTCCGCAAGTTTATCACCTCGAAATGATATCTTTTCACAACGACTTCAAGCTGCAAATAGTCAACATTTAAGCAATCAAATTGCTGCTAACCTCGCTCCTCGCGAACGATCACCTTTTAGACAAGGTTCCCCATTAGCTCCTACACCCAATGTTAGATTTGGAACAGCGACACATATGCGGGAATTACAAAAGGCTCAGAATGATGAGGAAGCGCTAAAACAACAATTTGCGAAGCAAGCTCCGGAACAGGTTACACCTGTTACGATCTCACCAAAAGATGTAGATAAGGTGTATCACGAAACAGAAGAGGCGGCAAACATGCCATTGTTTCCCCCGGTACAACCACAACGGAAACAAACACCTTCAGTTTATCAACAGCAACCTTCGATTAAGCATGAAGCTTCCGAATTAGAAGAGACGGCGTCACAACAAAGTTTTGCTAGTATGGCTACAACAAGGAGAGAAAGTTCATCATATTCTTCATCACCTCAAAATACTCCTCAGCATTCTCAATTTAATTTCGCTCCTCCAGCTGTACCCGGAAGTGTTCAACAAATTCCTCAGCATTATCCTTTCGTGCCTCAATCACGACGACAAACTAGTAACATGTCGAACGTTACAGAAGAATTCCCAAGTACTCTGATGTCAATGGAATCTAGTTCGAGTGAATATTCACCAGAAACTAGATCACCTCAACTTGAAATCAAGAGACCATTACATACTACGGCAGATAGTGGAACTTACACATGTACGTATCATGGATGTACATTACGATTCGAGACACCAGCCAAATTACAAAGACATAAGCGGGAAGCTCATCGAGGTGCGGGATCTTTGACAGCATCATCATCAATGATCGGCAGTGGTAGCGCTCTTGGTAACGGAAGTCGAAATGGAAGTGGGGAAACTGGTATGACGTCTGCGGCACAAAAACTGAATAGTCAAAGCGGGCCCCACAAATGCGAAAGAATTAACCCATCAACGGGTAAACCCTGCAACACCATTTTCTCACGACCATATGATTTAACAAGACATGAAGATACAATTCATAATACTAGAAAACAAAAATTACGATGTCATTTATGTGCAGAAGAGAAGACATTTAGTCGTGGTGATGCTCTCACAAGACATATGAGGGTTGTACATCCTGAAGTACCAATTACTACAGGAAAAGGTAGAAAGAGAGGATTTGGGAATACAATTCATTGAATTGAGTTACATACATAGATGGGATGGAGTTACAGATTTTACAAGTACAGTACAGTACAGTACAAGTGTACATATCTGTCGATTTACTACTGTACACAAAAAGATGAAGGGATAGGAAAAACTTTCACGATCCTCTCAATCGAAACGAAATGGACTTTCTTTCCGGAGAAGAGAATAATCATCGGTAGACTCCGTCATTTTTTTTACCATCTGATTATTACACCCAACCAAACCACCAAACCACTCCACTTTCCAAACCGTACCACCGACATTATCGTTATTATTATGTTATGATGTTTTCGAATGGGGAGATCGGAGAACGAATAAAAAATTATTGATTGGGAATTGAGAAAGTGTTTCATCAAACAAGGATGAATATTTTATTTTTTGGAAGATTCTAAAATATCCTGATGCTCAAATCAAAACTTGGCTTGGATAAAAAGACCCCTCTGTTGTACATACTACATGCATACATACATTATTATGCAGGGTCTTTCCGAGGTTCATTATTTTGGGTTTAGTTTTGATGTTTTGAGTTACGGTAACTCCGCTTTGCACCTGGAAAAGAAGAAGGGTATTTTCGGTATCCACCATTACGGTCAAACCCGTTGTTAACCTTGGCTGGCTCGATCGGGTCGGTTAAGGCTTTGCTCTTGTACTTGTACCGTTACAGCATTGCATTGTTTGTATTGTACAATTTTTTGAAGAATTTTTAGAAGGGAGAGATGGGGAAAAACGAGTGAGCGTGCGAGCGTACTACTGTAGTATCAAGACGGAACTTTGGAATAATAGAAAACATAGTGTTTACTTACATATGGTATTTATTTTCTCATGCTATGTTTTGTCCTGCCTTTACATACATACATACATGATTTGATATTATATTGCATGTATCACGATACTGGGATTTCTTATTATTCGTCTGCTCTTGATACTTTATTTGTAGAATAGACTAGGTGGATGGATGGATGGATGGATGAGGGGTCTTGATTATTCGGTCCTTCCTTCCGGCCTTCCTCCACAACTTCAGCAGTTGATGGACCATCTATGTATTCACGATATCTATGACATGAATTCTTTTTTTCTTTCTTCTTTCTCTTTCTCTCTGCATCACATTCATTTCTTACATATATACTCACTCGAAAAAACTCCCGAAGTCACTTGAGGGGTTTGAGCTAGTTGGAATTGGACTTGGAACTCAATAGTTACGAGGCTTATTTGGATTTTATTGCTTGCTTTTTTTTCTGCGATGAAGCGTTTTCTGTTTTTAGCGGGTTTGGTTTGGTTTTTGGGAAAATGGAAATGGAAATGGAATGGGTTAGATCATGATGGTATGGTAGGACATAGTATTGTAGTATAGTACTAGAAAAAAATGGATTGGGCTGGGCTGGCTTGGATGGTATAGGATAGGATGGGTATTTGATTTTTATGTTTTCATGTTTCTTTTCACTGCTTATGTTTGTTTGTCTTTTCTTCTTGTCAAACATTTAAAAATTAAAATTTCCATTTTTCACTTTTCTTATATATTTCATCTCATATTGTTTGCTTTTAAATTGTTGGATTTCATTCATCTATCTGATCTGATTATATTGGCTTCGGTTGTGATTTGATATCTCATCTGCCGGGCCTTTCCTTTCTTTTCTTTTCCTTTCCTTTCCCTCTCTTTTCCTTGAATACTAATTTTCTTTTTAATACATTATATTTCTCTTTGGTCTCTCTCTTCTACTCTAGTTTATCTATGTATTATTTTGGTTCGGTTCAATGAATACCATGCGGGCATGGACATGACGGATTTCTTTCCTTTTTTTCTCTCTCTGTCCTAGTCATTAATCGAGCATGCGAGCAAGCGGGTTTGTACATTGATAGATCATTGTATCATGAATGACTGGGATAGGATGTATTACGGGATGTATTTATTGTATGAATATAAGGAATAGATGAATGAATGAGAGTTAGAAAAAAGCGAAGAGGAAAAGCACGAGAAAGAAAAGAAAAGAAAAGAAGTGAAATGAAATAAAATAACATGATGCATTAGATTGTAGTATAATAACATAGTATAATATGAAAATTATCCAACTTAAAGATCACTTTCTTGCATTTCACAATAGTGCTCTTAATCATGACTGTTAGATGTTCAAATAACGCGATGCTCTATACTAGTGAATTTCCATATAATGCATATATGGATGGAAGATCGTAAGACTCCAAATTCCCCAGCTCTACTATATAAATCAAAGAGGGTATCATTTACACCGTGCCAAAACATTTACCTACCCCTCCCGCCATGATAGAACGACCCATGAGACTAAGTTCCTTTGACCACCAAACACCAAACCAGACCAGACCAGACCAGACCAGTAGAATCACATAGCTATACTCAAGAACTACAAACCCCCACCCACATCATCAAACTTCTCAATCTCCTCGAACTAGCATCCAGAAAGATCCTCGCAACCTCCTCCTCCCTCTTCATCGCCGCATCCACTTTCCTCCTCACACTTTCATTTGCGCATTTCTTCTCCCGCGCCAGAATCCCCTTCTCAATCGCATCATCCAACTGCGGCGTATGATCCGGTTCGCACACCGTGAAGAAAAGCCGAAACATATTTTCCACCAGAATGGAATATTTCGCATTATCGACCACCGACGTCGATGTCGCAGCCCACGGCAGGAAACACTTTTCCAGAATCGCCTGATTGAGAGTATCTTCTTCGCTGGGGAAGATGTCGGTGGGTTTTGGGACGGAGCGGGGAAGGTAATGGGTGCAGATATATTGGGTGAGGGAGATGAGGACTTTGTGGGGGAAGGGGGAAGATCTGGAGGGGTTGAGGAAGAGGGAGAAGGAGGGGGTGGGGAGGGCGATGGTGTATTCTTCGAAGAGGTCGTAGATGGGTGCTATTTCTTCGAATGTTTCTGGTAGGAAGGCGGATACGCGGGAGAGCTGGGAAGGGATCGTTTAGTATGGTTTACTATAGTATATTATAGTATTAGGGGATTTGAAAATTTACTTACTAAAGTTACAACTTGTTGACGCAATAATATAGCATCGGAATCTCCAATAGTAGAAGAATATATTGGACTTCCTTTTTTATTTCCCGTTGCTGATTTAGGCTCTGGAGAATCCTCAGAGGAATCGAACGAAAGTTCTTCTTCATCTTCATCGTAATCCCCAAAATCCATATCATCGATCTTTTTTGTCGGATCGAACTTCCTCTTTTGAGAAGTGGATTTCTTCACTTCCTTGGTTTCATTTTCAAATATCTCTGGATAATCTCTCAACGCCTGTGGTGAACCATCTGCGAATGCCGATTTAACGATCCGGCGTGCGTTATAGTGATAATCAGACTTTCCAATATACTTAACCAGCAAAGATTCCTTAAGCATTCTATACTTGGGTATAACGTTATCCGCATCAGGATTTCGCTCGACTTCGGCATCATGTTCAGCGGCATCCATAGCTTCCCGCTCATGCCAATCCGCATCCAGCACATCCAGTAGATATTCAAGAAGAATTTTCCAATATCTCCATCGTTTGGGATACCGGACACTGCAGTTGAGCGACCATCCTACAATATGCCAAAAGTCCTTCGCACGATTCCACACACCTTGCTGTGAAACAACCCCTCGAACTCCACTCCCGAGCATCTCATCTTCCGAATTACTATCCCCATCATGAGAATCAAAGGTACCGCGACCCCCTCCACGAGTATTCCGACCCCTCGCAGACCCTGATGTTTCGAACGAAAATGCTTGATCGAGATTTCCAGTCCTTGGGCCTACATTGGCGAGAACATTTCGCAGAAGAATCATTGCTTTAGATGGTATCTCAAGTTTTTCTTTACTATTCGCGCGATTTGTATAGAGAGGATGTACAAGTAATGTACTGGCTATCTGTAGATATTTCGGAGGTGGCACACATGCAGGTTTCGTGGTGGTGTTTTGGCTTGATATACCAGCCGTGAAGACATCGGAGAGTAGATTGAGACCTTGTATATCTATCCGAAATGTAAGCATTTGCATACGAATATCATTTGTTTAAATGGTGGGTATGTACAAATCCGCTCATCGAAATATACTTCAGCATGTTTGCATATCTCATTTGGAATTCGATTAGCTTCACGATACCGTGGACGCTTCCTATGGTGCGAAGCATCGTCTGTTGCTACCGACATGAGTGATGAAGATTCTGCTCTTATTGTAGACGTTGATGCTGTTGAATTTGAGAACATTGGGGAACCAGGAGCTGTGTGGAAGGAACATGGAGAACTTGGTATCATTTCATTTATCATGATGGGTATTAGGATAAGAGATGAGATGAGATGTGGGGGAACGCGATCTTCTTTTTGACGCGTTCGCTCGTGACTGTCAAACTTGGAGACTTTCTACTTTCCACGTACTTTACCTTACTTTTGTGTGACTTGTAAGTGCTCAGTAGGTAGGAGGTAGTTATTAGGTAGTTTCAATTTTACAAACCTCATTGAATTGATTATATGTGCACTATGGAGTGTATTAATTCATGAATCGAGCCCTTAGTAATATTGTGTTATTTATTCCGATTCTAGACAATTATTCTACACCTTACTGCAGTAGCTAGCTAATTCATCATATTTTGCATTATTCATGAACATTCTCTAGGAGATCTGGAAGTCATTCAAATCCCAGCCGTATATAGTAGAAGTAATTAGGTAGAAGTATAAATAATATACTAGCAGTATAATGTTATATCGGCCATTGACAATGTATATGTTCATTCTCGTATTCCCCTTTTCATCCTTCCAACAAAATGATATGGATATGGATATATGTACAAAAAGACATGTCATTCCCCCAACCAACCATCCATCCAAATGCCACAATACTCCGGGTATGTATGGTATGTATTACAATAACAATAGTAACAACAACAAGAAGAAAGAAGAAGAACAACCAAATAGAAGTCACATCGTGAAATTCATCCATCCACGCCTTGAACAAAACCAACCACCTGATCTTTAAAATCCAAAACTATCCAACAGACTATTGGCCTCCGGCTCCTCGAAAACTGTCGGAGGCGGTTTACTCGCAGTCGGACTCAAAAGCGGCGCATTCCCATTAACCTTAGCCATTCCATCAACCTTATCACCTGCACCCAAACCCAAACTCAACCCACCAACTGGCAAATCCGCCACCACCAAGCTACTCCTCCTCCTCAACAACTTCCTCGGATCCATTTCCGCCTGTAGGCTTAAATGATCCTGTTTCGTTGTTGGGAGTAAGAATTCCCAATTCCTTACTAAATCCAATGCTAATAAATCACAGCCCATACGATCATATAATCGACTATTATGCAGTACAAAGGCCCACTCTACTTTTGGTGTTACCTTAGAGGCACCGCGGAGAGTTTGGAGGGTCTTCTGTCGGAGTTGGGAGTAGAGAATTACGAGGGCGGGGTCGTCAGTTAGGAAGAGTTTTGCTTGGAGATCGGGTGATTGGGGGGTTTCGAGGAGGGTGTAGACGGGTGACTATAATGGTAAGTTGGGTTAGCTACTAGGCTTGTGATTGAGAATGAAGGGGTCGGAAGGTAAAATAAACTTACGATCAATGCTCGGACGGACATATCACGACGATGTAACATCCAAAATGCCCACGATGCTAACCAGCGATTACCTTCCTGGGCAGCTAGTGGTAGAACCTTTTCCTCGAGTAGTTCTTTAAGAACGGGTCCACGTTCGCCCTCGTATACCCGTGTGACCGCTATAGCCAATTGGAGATCTTTAAGTTGACTTAAAATCACGTTGACAGCATCCTTGAGACAATCTGCTAGTAAGAAAAATGCTGCAGCATATTCTGATCATAATTAGGATATATTTCATGCTATTGATGTCAATAGGCGACCTACCAAATCTTCGCTTCCCTAATAAAGCATAAGCATTTTTCATTGCAGCAGTCCTCCACTTCTTCTCTGCGAAATTATTTGCTAGCAGCCTAGTCGTAGCTCCTTGTTCACGATTCCAAGCAGCCATTCTCCATAGACCTTGAAGTACTGCTTTCTTTTTGAGAGCGAGATAGAAAAGACTACAATCAATAGGATTTTTGAGATCACTCTTTGTATATTCGTTTCGGGCAATAACTTCGAACTGGGCTTTCTGCAAAGATGTTAGAAGTTGTACCTTGATTAACATTGACGTTCGGAGAATACACACCAAAGCATTTGAATCAGTCATCCACATAAAAATTCCACTCTCCCTGGCATGTTCCCATAGCATTTTCCCATGGAATTGACGTGAAACCATGTCAGCCAAAATATCCTGACTATTACTATGATAAGCCCAATTAATTTCTCTCCAAGAAAGGGAGAGTTCGTTAGCACGACCACGACGTAGAACATGCTGTCTAAAGAAAAGCATGAACCTCGCAGCATTGTCATCCATCGATCTTCGTTGATGCTCGACAATAGCGACACATTCAACAATATCAGCCAGGTGAATTTGTTCCTGTCTAGAAAGTTGAGGCAAGGCGATTCTAGTTAATTTCTCATTGATAGCGGCTGCAACATCTTCGGTGACCGTTTCGACTTCATCGTCTTCTAAAAACCCATCGAAAGTAGCTTTGTTTCCTTTTGCAGAGGTCGCCGCATGTTCTGAACTAATATAGAATTCCTCAATATCCATACCAAGGTGGGAATCAATTCCTTCCCCTTCAACATAATATTTAAGAATTTTATAAAGTGCTAGAAGGATATGTTGAACGACGGCATTCTTCCCAGCAAGAATACATTGACCCAAGAACTGAGGATGATAGACTGGAAGTGGACCATTGAGCCTCGAGACGACATCAAAAAGATCCCAAGGTGATTTACGAGGAGGGAGGAAAGTTGATGCTGCTGAATCAACCTCTTTATCATAAACTAGAAGTTGATTTCCTGCCCCAACAATAAAGTTCCCACCCCCTAACCAAGTCGAATCACCAATCGGATGAGGCGTCAAATCCCGAATATTGACTTCTCGAATTGCAGCCCATGCTGGGCCCTTGTTTAGATAATCATATCGCATCTGAGCAAGGAGAACAACCCTATATCGGAAACCTACTGCCAAAATAGACTGATCGTCTGGCGTCGAAGTCCAATCTAAATCTTGGATAGTATCCTGAGATTCATAATCTTGAGCATACTCAAGTTGTGCACCTCTGACATCCCAGATTGTTAATTCAGACCTGCTAGCGTTGACAAGTGCAGCCTTCCGTATTGAACTTCCGCTAGCTAGAGCTGGTTCGGATATCCCTGTATCCACATGACAAGTTTGTAGCCAATCGACTTTCTTCGCCTCGAGGTCAATTCTCGCTGTCCAAGACCTTAATACTCCAGAATGCGTGTACGAAATTGCTATATCCCTTGCGAAAGTATCCAAGAATCCTGAAATTACTGGAGGTGATCCAGCTGGATCTACTGGTAAAACATATGCCAAATCATCCAGGTCACCAAGATCGAACCGGCAGAATTCGCGAATCGAGGCTTCTTGGTGACCGTTTACCTGCAAACTTCCTCTACTCTGAGGTAATTTGATTTCCCACACAATCCCCTTCGTTTTCGAAGTGATAGTAGCAACATGGGCGACAGGACCCTCTTTCCTTACTTCAGGTAGAACGAGAATGCATAAAGGTTTTCCAACGATCGAAAATTGACAACTCGCCAATTTAATAGCTTCAAATTTCCTAGTATCCCATAACGTGATTTGGTCATGATGTAGAAATATTACAAAACTGCCCTTTCTCATGACACAGATCCGATGAATATGCTCCGACTGGGTGATGATACTTTGACGAAAAACCGAAGTACCACCTGCACGCTCCATATGTTTCCATACGATACTTTCGTTTCCATCTGTGCGTGAAACCACTGCTCGTCCACTAACATTACGCACAATTTTCTTGATGGCTCCCGAATGACCTGTCCAGATTGCTTTCGAAGTAAAACGATGTGATCTGGGCGAAGGATCAAATAAATCTGAGACATCTGCTTCAAAAAACTCAATCTTCCCATCGAAATGATGAGCTAAGATGTTAAGATTTCCACCAGAATGATTACAAAAGTTATAAAGTTGTACGTAGCTCGAGTCATCGTCTAAATCCATTGGTAAGTTGAACTCTAATCCATCAATATGCGCAATGTTAAAGATATTCGTTTTCTGCTTTGTCTTGGATCCTAAATTTTCCAAGCCCCACGCAGAAAGATGTCCAGTTTCATCCAAGACAACACAAATTTCCGGATTACGATTCGCAACCTCGATCAAATGCGCCAACGCATGGTCTTCTTTCACATCACTTGCTGCTCTTTTCTGAACCGCATGTTCGGTCGCAACAGTAAAATCCCTTCCGTCGATGATAAATGTGAACCTCAAGTTTGACCCCTTAGTTTCTCCGATACCCCTCGGTTGTATCGACTCTTGTAGATCAATTTGGTCCCATAGTTGC
This sequence comes from Scleromitrula shiraiana, assembly GCA_028455995.1. NCBI lineage: Eukaryota > Fungi > Ascomycota > Leotiomycetes > Helotiales > Sclerotiniaceae > Scleromitrula > Scleromitrula shiraiana. The sequence continues at coordinate 103,153 of JABELC010000013.1, forward strand.
AGACTCTGAAAAGAATGTACATCCATTGGTGCCCAAATCCTTATCACATTATCCGCGCATACCGTATAAAGCACATTATCAATAGTCTGATCCACATGAAACGGCCTCCTCCAATGTAAATTCGTAACAGTTCTCGGGTGTGAAAGGTAGGTAAAATCGAATCTGCTATCATAATTTCCAAACGACACCCTCCGCCATATTTTCACCAGCCTATCATATTTTCCACACGATGCAATAAATGCCGAATCATACGAGAAATTCGCAAACTTAACCGGATTCGCAAGTTCTTGTTTCCAGACCACTACAGGGACATCGATCGTCGAAAACAAAGTAAGCCAGGAACTTCCAACCAACAGTTCTTCTGCCACTCCCCATGATAACGTGCTCGCTTTATCTTTCCCACTCTCGTCGATAGATATATGATGCTGAAGCGACCACTAAATACTATTTAGCATTATTCTCCAGATGCTTGTATAGGGTTGTGCAATACTAACCTTCAACGCATCTTCCCCTTGTCCATACGGTTTATAAACCCTAACATTAGATCCCGCACATGTTGCTATTTTTCCTGTAGTCTCGTCGAGTGCGATGGCCTCTAGTTGCTCATCGTCGTCATCGTATATCGTTTGAAGGATCGTATCCGCGCCCGTAAGAATTACAAATGCATTTCCGGTTATATAGGCCTATGAAAAAACTAAGTAAAATTAAAAATAGACAGGAGTCCTCGGCCTTTCGTGGTAGACTTACTATAAGCCTCTTGCTGTCCCAATAACCAGTACAGACAGCTTGAAGCTTGGCCTGTGCCTTTCCAGGAAGCACTGCTCTCATACTATATATCAGAGCGCATTCCGGGGCATACTATCAGCAAGTGGGTATGCACGATGTCTTGCAAAAAATTGAACAATTTGTAATCTTTCATTGAGGGAATTGTAAAGCTTCGGAATTGGTCGCGGGGATGTTGTGCCCAGATTATATCACTTGAGCTCGGGATGTGAGCTCATTCGGTAAAACTGTTTTTGCGTGTTCCGAAACAACAGACCAACCATCCAGGCTGATCATTTGAGTTTGTTTCCATTTACTTATTTTTGCATTTCACATCATATATCATGAATATTAGAATTTCTCTGAATAGTCTTTCTCTTGGTATCTATGTATAATAAGCCCTTACAAACTTCTTGGTATCAAAAGGTGAATCTCTCCTAGCGGCTATTCGCTCAAATAGAATGCCATCAAGGCATGATTCGTACCACGACATATGTGGCTATCCAACCCAGTTGCTATATAAAGACCATACCTTACGCCATGCTCAAAAGCAATACCCCAAATCCAAGTTCTTGAAACAATCCTTCAACGCCTTTCCGATGCCCAATGTTTAATATATACAAGTCATCATTCATACCTCCTTCATCCTTCTGGGATATCTGCAAACCCTACATCCGCCCCTAATGTACTTCGTCCTTTTCGAAAAGTTGATAAGGAACCTCCAGAATATCCTGCTCGTAATTGCCGTTCAAGTGGCGTTGATAGAGGTGCTCTGGGTGTCGTAGAATTAAATCTTGATGCTGCAGCGATGACCCTCACCGATCTTCGTGACGGTGTGGCCATATACCCCGGTTTTGGGGTTACTGGAATTAATGGTGGGGGTATGGGTGGAGGTGGCGGTGGATGAGTTGTAGGAGGCGGTTCATCCCTTTCATGAAGCCTTCTAGTAATCTCATCCATGTCGACATCATCTCCAAAGTCTGACCAATTTTCAGCAGTATCGGTTCCTGGAGGTGTGCCGGTGTGCATAATCGGTCGCTGCTGTGCAGTTCGTTGTCGCCAGTAGTTAAATATCTTTCTGAAAGACTTTCGTGTGTTCTTTTCATGGACTTCAGTCGCAGTGTTATTGAGAGCCTTCACTTGAATCGTGCGTAGGCTCCATTTTCGAACAGATCGACCTTGGCGTCGCTCCTGGAAGTCCAACATAGCTTCGATATTCAGAGCTTGAAAAGCCCAGGAACGATCCTTCCAAGCATTAAAGAATTTCTTCAATACTGTCTCCTTCCAAAGAGATTCCATTTCCACCATCTCTTCCGTACGACCCCTCCATTGATCAAACAAGTTCATTCCTATAATGACTGTTTTATTGTTGGCGGATTGCTTTGCCCGATCATTAAGCTTCATTACTTGCTGCGCTTTGTTGCGCCATCGTGCAAGCATATCTTGAGCCAAGTTTATCTTGGTTATCCTCCGAACCTGAGAATATGCTGCCTTACGCTTTTCGCGTTTTGCTGCTTCGGTTGATGCTTTCCACCTCTTTAATGCTTTTGATGCTAAGAAGAAATATTCCGCATTTTTAGCGTTCTTCTGTAACTGCAATGTATGTGCAACTTTCTCACGCCAGGTAATAAGAGCTCGACTCAAAACTCGTGGCGCTTGGAAATCAATTGCCGCCGTTTCTATAGCAGAGGTATCGTTCATGCCTGCATACCACTGTCTGAGTACTAATGTTGCGGTAATCTTGTTATCATGTCTCCGGGCAAGTTCTTCGCGTTCCCAGCGTCTACTTCTCGAGGTCTGAAATCTGTCATACCAAACTTCGAATGTCGTATAAATAGTCTCTTGTTTTTTGCGTCGGAGTGCCATAGCCAATTTCGTCGCCAATGACCATGTCTTGAATGTTTTAGCAACTGCCCGATCATCTGATATATCACGAAACCTTTTGCATCTGACCCCATGTCGCCATGTTGTCAAAGCCTCACGAAGGATCCTGGAACGATCAACCTCAGCAGCCTGTTTTTCTTGTCGAGCGTGGAGGAGCCAGGTAGAAAATGTATTCCGTAGCAAGCGTGAATTGACATCGATATATAATACCTGCTTGGCAGGAACAAATTTCGTCTCACGCCTCCAAATTTTCAAAGCATTGCGGCAAAGTTTAGATTTGTATGCGTAATCTGCTTCCTGGGCTTGAGCAACTCGATTCTCGGCTCTCGCTCGCCAAACGTTCCATGCATCTGTAGCCAAATTCAACTGCCTTTCGTCTTCGGCAACTTGACGAGCATCTTCCACAGCTCGAGCAGAAGAATTCCATGATTCAAGGGCCCGTCGTGCAAGATTTTCGTTAGACTGTTTAACAAATGTAACCACCTTGTGCTCCTGAAACCACTTCCGAAAAGTGTTTCGGACAAGGTTTTCGTCGCAAATTTCGACTGCAACCTCCGCATTTATTTCGTTAATCGCAACACGTTGTTGCCAGATGCCAAAAAATTTCTTCAGTTGCATTTTTCGGACCTTCATTTCATTGGCGACTGTATGGGACTTCCATGCGCTGAAAACACGAGATCGGGTAATATGTCTTTTTGCAACCGAAGTAACCAGCACTTTTTCGGAAGCACTCTGTGCCCAGTGAGTAAACACTTTTCTTTTGAGTTCATTATTCCTTAACTTTTCTATCCGCCTTCCTTGTAATTCACAACGTTTCACATGCTCCTCCTCTTTCTGTTGAGCTTCCAGTTGAGCTCTCTCGATATTTTCAGCAGCAACTCGAGCGGCTAATTGAGCAGCCAATTGTGCAGCTTGCTGATCTTCCAGTACTCGCTGAGCGTGCTGAGCATCTCTTCTTTTGTGAAAGCGTTCGATCCAGCATCCCATCGCTTGGCGGAGCAGTACTCGACTGTCGTGTCGCCACGCAATGAGATCGACCTGTTCTTTGCGCTCTTTGCGTTGTATTGCCAAATATCGCCAAATGCGCACCTTTTTGACAATCATTTTTTGTAAGTAATGGTGAGATATAACCGCAGCTCTGGTATCCAGAAGACTGTCTGGTACCCCCTTTTCAATAACTTCACTCGAATCCAACTGATCTTCATATTCGGACATTGAACTTATCGTAATATCGTCATGAACGTCTTGGTATTCATCTGTACCTGCAAACCGAGGTTCCACGACAGGTTTGCGACCCCTTTGAGGCACCTCTCTATGTCGATTTATACGAATACTGCCATGTGTTGATACTGATCTATCACGCCTGCGAGGCGGCTCATCTTTGGCCTCTAGCCAGGTTCTGACGTTCTGTGCGCCGCGATCTTCACGCCCCTTCTGAGTTGTTCCGGGCGGCTCCGGTAAGGGTTCTTCTGGTAAGGGTTCCGGTGACACTGCGCGTGTTGCTTGTGATATGAAGCTTTGTATTCCATTGATTTGACCGGACGTAATTGGTCTAAGAGGGGAAACTGATCTATTCCTTCTTTGACGCTTCGAGTGAGTCGTTTGAGCTTCATTTCCCAAATCCCAAACCGAGCTTTCTGAATTGCGCCGCGGTAGTTGTGGCCGGTTTTCGTCCTGAGACATAGTATCGCTTTCTCCTTGATTCTCCTCATTATTCGGAGAAGGACTTTGGTTACTCCGTAGGTTATCGTGCTCATCCCCATCGAATTCGAGTGTAATGCCTCTTTGCGACAATACTTCTTCAAATTTATCGAACAGCGTCCTATCGTCGCCGCGTAGATTCCCGATTTTGAATAAGATCCTTGCATATCGACTATCGTGGTCGGCGTTAATACCAATTCTTGGTAATATATCAAAGTATGCTTTAAAAAGTGCATTGGTGGGTAATCGTTCTCGCGCTGGGAGGTTTGGAAGGAGTTGTTGCGCAAGAACAACAATATCATGTAAAACAACCAAATCTACACAATATCAGCATCAAAAGACTCAATTCATCACTATGGCGATCAAACATACCATCATCGGTATAATAGGGCTCAACAAGTGAGCTCGAAACATTAGTTCCTGCGTCGCGTGTGGACTGAACTGACAATGGAGGCATAGGATCTTATTAAAAGGCATATGGCTAGCTGATTTGATAGTTTTGGTACATGTAATATCACATTTGCATAATGACGATACATCAACAGAAATCGAGAAGCAAAATATGCAATATCAAAATATGCACAAATTTCTGAAGCTCTTGATCGCGAGTAGCTGTGGAGCAAACGCGCGAAGTGGAGGAAATGGATATCATCTTCGCGACGGGTCGAGAGTTCGGGACCGTTGATACACTAAGCTAATATAAGGCTAGCTCGCTTATCCCCACTACAAGGCTGAACTATTGATAATATCAATGTTGAAGTCATCCATTTATTATCCTAACATCGACATCTCCTCCTCGGAATTCACTCAACTCCTTGAGTATCAACAATCTCAAGATGCCTACTAGAACGAGACCAATTGAGAAGTTTGCACAAGCCGTTGCCAAGTGCTCAACAGAGGTACGTGTTCAAAATTTTCCAATATTACCATTTCGTTCGTTAATAAAGTTCTTCCTAGGCGTCCGTGTATGGCAAATGTATTGTGGCGGATTATAATGCGGTCCATAAAGACAAGTGCCTCACTGAATTTTTGAGATTAAAAGATTGTTATTTGGTACGTTTGTAAGTTTGTTTATATTGGATTTAGTTCTCACAATCACGCAGGCAGCTGCAAAGAAGAGATGAAGAAGGCTTGTATTTGTTCAGAAAAAAAATAGCTACAACAATGCAATTTATGCCTTTCTAAAAAGCTTTTCAAGAATTCGTGAATGTATGGTCTTGTTCATAATATACCCGAGATCAATAATATCTCTCATCTTTCTTTCTTTCTATCTATCTATCTATCTATCGATCGATCAATCATAACAACCATAGCAATCATAGCTTCAGTAATCTGAGCAAGAATACCGCTTTTTGAATTTCTTGTTCCTCCTCTAGAATGATTCCTTCCTCCGCCTTTTCGGGAATCTGTCCATCAACCTCGGTCACCACGTGATGATCAATTGGTCTTCGCAGTGCCTTCTCAATGGCCTGTGATTGACTCGTGAATGCTGCGCTTAAGCCGATGTTTTCTGGATCCGAGAGGACCTTGTACTCCATCTTGACATCATCAGTTGGTTGAAGGCCAGCCTTCTTTCGCAATCTCTGTACACGATTGATGATTTCTCGAGCCAATCCCTCATCGGCAAGATCTGAGTAGAGTTCTACATCGAGAATGGTGAGAACATCGTCATCGGTGTTAGTCTCGAGGTTCTTTGATGATTCATCGTCTTTGAGACCTCGTTTGACAACCAAGTCTCCTTCTTCAAGTTTGATGCCATCGACAGAAATCGATTTCTCCAACACAAATTTGTGGACTTGTTCACTAGTAAGTCCAGGTAAAGCTTTCTTAACCTTTTGAACATCCTTCTTCAACTTCTTCCCGAGAACTGGCCAATCTGCATTGACACTATACTGTACGTTATACTTGGCTTCGTCCGAAGAAAGAACAAGATCTCTAATGTTGAGTTCTTCGGTGATATAGCCTTCCAAAGAACGAACATCTTCTAGATATACTGGGTCTGGGTGAATGACAATAAGAGTCTTGAGGGGCGTCTTAAGACCAACTGTGCGACGTTCTCTTGAAACTCTAGCCAACTCGATAACACGCTGCATGCGACCCACACGACGCTCAACCTCTACATCGAAAAGCTCCTCTCTCACATCTGGGAAAGCCAAGAAATGAACACTTCTAGGATCCTCAGCTTGCAAGCTCTTGGGGATATGAGGTAGCAATCTCTGATAGATATTATCGGTGATGAATGGTGTAAATGGCGCAAGACCTCTGGTCAAAGTGAAGAGAACTTCGAAAAGAGTGTTCAAAGCGTGTTTGGTGTCTTCCAAACCGAGTTCTCCCTTGAGACGTTTACGGTTGAAACGAATGTACCAATTGGTGGTGTTATCGATGAGATCCAATAATCGAGGAACCACGGTATATAGACGGTAACCTTTCCCCATTAGCGATGATTTCCACTGGATTATGTGTTAAGAATAAACTTACCTGCCATTTCTTGGTTAACGAATTTGAGTAAACTTTGGCAACTGGCAAGAATCCATCGATCCATGACATTGGTATTAGTAGCCTCAGCAGCAGGGTCAAAACAGTAGTCTACATTCTCAATCTTCTTCAATAATGCTACTTGTCCCTCGAAAAACTTGTAACTGTTCCATAGTGGAAGGAGAACTTTAGCTACAACCTCCTTGACTCCGGACTCCTTGAAACGTAAAGGTTCAGCTCTAACCACAGGTGAATTGATGAGATACAAACGCAATGCATCAGAACCGTATTTATCCATAATAATGGCAGGATCGGGATAGTTCTTCAGACGTTTTGACATCTTCTTCCCGTCTTCAGCGAGCACAATTCCGTTGACGACACAGTTCTTGAATGGTGAAACACCGAACAAATGTGTACTAATGACAAGAAGGGTGTAAAACCATCCTCTGGTTTGGTCAAGACCTTCGGCAATGAAATCACCTGGGAACGACTTCACGAACTTCTCCTTGTTCTCAAAAGGATAATGTTGACTTGCGTATGGCATGCTGCCTGATTCGAACCAACAATCGAAAACTTCCTCAATACGCTTCAACTGACCCTTGCCCATCTTACTAGGGATGGTAATGTGATCAATTTTGTCACGATGGAGATCGGTGATTTCACCTTCATAGCCGCTGAGTTCCTTCAATTCAGCAATGCTTGAAATACACACCTTTTCCTCATAATCATCACTGACCCAGATGGGAATTGGGGTACCCCAGTATCGGTTTCGGGAAACGTTCCAATCACGGGCGTTTTCAATCCAGCTGGCGAAACGCTTCTCCTTGACGAAAGAAGGAACCCAGTGCGAGCCTTCAATGTTCTTGAGCATTTGAGGAACGATCTCGGGAATTCTGATGAGCCACGATGGAACAGCACGGTAAATCAACGGGGTATCGGAACGTGGGCACATAGGGTAACTATGTCTGATTTGCGAATCAACAACCATTCTGCCAGTGCCTTTAAGGTGCTTGATGATAGCCTTGTCAGCTGCTTTGACGTGCTGACCAACAAAGTCACGGACTTTCGAGGTGAAGTGGCCAGTTTCATTAACAGGATTTGGTGGTGGTCGTTTTTCGGTAATGGTTCCAGCCTCCATGGCAACATTGTAATCCTCCTCACCAAAAGCAGGAGCTTGATGAACAATTCCAGTACCACTGTCATCGGTGACATACTTCGCGTTCAAAACTCTGAAGCCATGGTCCTTGAATTCTTCGTAGAAATAATCGAATAATGGCTCATATTGCCATCCAAGCATATCACTTCCCTTGATCTTCTCAACAATCTTGAACTTGGCTTTTTTTGGGTCCTTGTAAAGTGTTCCGAGTAGCTTCTCTAATAAAATGTAGTTCTTTCCTGAAGCTTCATCATGAATTTTAACGTACTCAAAATCTGGGTGTGCAGCTAAACCAGTGTGAGATGGCAGAGTCCAAGGAGTAGTAGTCCAAGCTAGGAGGTGAGTGGAAGGGTCCTTTAATAACGGGAAAGATACGACAACAGCTGGATCGGTGATATCTTGGTAGTTTTGGTTTGCCTCGAAGTTGCTCAGAGCTGTTGTAAGAACTGTCGAGTATGGCATGACGCGATAACCTTGATAAACTGCCCCCTTCTTGAAAATCTCGCTGAAAACCCACCATACCGACTCCATGAATTTTGGATCCATAGTCTACAATCGTTAGTTTGTCTAGTATCTCAATATACAACAAGACCTACCTTATAGTCATTGTCGAAGTCAATCCAACGACCTAATCTATCAATAGTAGTCCGCCATTCAGAGGAATATCTCATGACAATAGCTCTACATTCTGCATTGTATTTGTCCAATCCGAACTTCATAACAGCATCCCTCCCAGAGATACCAAGTCTTTTGTCGATCTCGTGCTCAATTGGCACTCCGTGTGTATCCCAACCAAAGCGTCTCTCGACATGGTATCCTTTCATAGACCAATATCGAGGGATGATATCCTTAATGGTAGACGCTAGCAAGTGACCATAATGAGGCAATCCGGTTGCGAATGGAGGTCCATCGTAGAATGTGTATAAGGGTTTTCCTTCGGAAAGTCTGTGGTTGAATTAAATTAGAAAGGCGCATCGCGGATCAGTTCGAAAATAACTTACTCGACCTATACAATTTTAGTACTAATTCTACGATCTGTCAATAAGAGTTGAAGTGCTACTAACCTGTCTCTCAAATGCCTTGATCTCTTGCCAATTATTCAAGACCTTCTCTTCTTCCTTGGGGAAATCGATAGACATGTTGTTTATGCGGAGGGCTTGAGCCTCGTTCTCCGATTTTTATAAACAAACTAAATACGCCCGAGGAGAAAGAAGGTTCTCGAGTTCTCTTTGACTCTCGTGATGAGATTTGGGATACAGTTTTCTCCTTTTCAAATTTATATTTGTAAAAGTATCACGTAGGGTCGAGGGCGCAATAAGAGTTGAGAACCCCGCTGTGAGTCAACAGAGCACAATCAAAATTATTCGCTAGGTAGCCAATCAAAAGGTTTTTGAGGTACCGCCCCGCTTCAAGGCTAAAGTTCAGCCTTACGGTAGATTTTTGAATTTTGATAGAATAAATTTTGCTAATGAAATCCATTCATCTATTAATGCAAAGTGAATCTGCATGTTTACGTGGGACGCTGGGAAGTGGATAGAATTTGCCAAATATCGGATGGTTCTAGGTTCATATGGTTGTATTGCCTACATGCTCTGCTGTTAATCATAATGACCAAGATAGTTCCAATTAATTTATAAGAGAGTTTGTACTACTTGGTTACTACTTCCCAGCCCCTAATCTCCAAGATCCAGTAGCAATGCAAGCCAACATACTCCATTCTAAACTGTACACCAAATTCAGCCTAAAAACAATCCTTTAGCTCTAATAGTCCGTTCATATGAGCTGAAGGGGGTATCAACAAAACGAAAATTCCAAAATATGCAGAACCATATCCTTGGTTAGACCTATCCCAAAATACAGAATGAAAACAACAACGATGACAACGCCGGCATTGAACACCCTTTTGCCCCATGTTACGAAGCTAAGGCAGCACGGCCAGTAGCCGATAGCAAAATAAAATCAATGTCCAAAGCTAGGACGATGTTTTGTATTGGCACCTCCTGAATCCGAGGAAACCCTTTCCTCACTCTCGATTCGACCTGTGGACTCATCAAGTATGGTTGAGTTTGATATGAAGATCTTGCTCTCTTTTCTTTCGCGCTTCGTTTGGATACTTCGAAAATAAGTTTTGCTGCAAGTTCTTCGTCGACCTCGCCATTAGATTCTTGAACTATCTGTTGATTTCTATTTGGGAGATCACTCTTATATGACTTTTCTTGCTCCGGTATAGTTTCTTCAGTTAGCCTTTGCTCAAGAGAAGGTTTATTACTTGGCCTACCTTCAGCGTTAACAACCATGGTGTCCTTCTTGTTGTAATTTGCATCTCTGCATTTTTTCCTTAGTAGGAAATCACAATCCATCGAGTCATCGATATTGATTATGACGAATTTGGTGTTATAATGCCGTTTCGAGTCTGACGGGCACCAATTAAGCCATATGTGACTATCAGAAGTTTTGATATTATTCCTTTCTATCCAACCCTTGTCTACAAAACTCAGAGGACCAACACAATATTCGAATCATGCACCTTCATTCTGGGTTGTCTGGGGATGGAGGAGGACATGCATGTGGCGTGTGCCACTGCCCTTCGCAAATAGTTAGCCCGTCAACTCAGTGCGTTCGAACTCTGAGGATAATTCACATTAATAGTATCATCCAATTCTGGTTGATATCCAGAAATATTTGACGTATCTCGACTTCGTGGTGGTGTCAACGGACGACTGAAATTTGTTTTTACCTGCATTTTACCTGCATCTCCATTCCCTCTTCGATTTGTTGCTTCTTCAATGTCGTCCTCCTCGTTCTCTGCACCTAATTGTATCTGCCTTACCATTTTGACTTTGAAAATGTTAGAAATTTCTCTTCTGAGCTCTTCAAGTTTGCTGTCAGTGAACAATGAACACCTGGAGAGCAAAAGCTCTTTTTTCTCTTACCAATTCATATCGATTCGCAAACTTTCCCCGCGCATTAAAACATCAACGCAATGGTCGATCTGTTCTTGAATATCCATAATCGCTTCATTAGGCCGGTGTCGCGGGGACGAAAGTCAGTGATATGTGAATTGTATTGGGAAAGTCTTCGTCTGTTGTTTTTGTTAAGAATACATTCATGGTATAGTAATTTTGTTATAAAAGCTCTCAGGTAGCAAGTCAGGCGTGAACCGAAGGTATATGGTAGTTGCACATAATCCTACCCCACCAATGGTAATTGGAAATGCCACAACATCTGCGGTCTTGGTTGGCACTGTATTTGTAGTCTGTCTGCAAGGCTAGTAGTATTCTGGAATTACCAGATTCAAGAATATATGGGAACCATAAAGTTTTGGTGACTATACAGCTACTTCAACGAAGCTACTTCATGGCACTACACTTCCATTGAAAAGATTACATAAAACGTTTATCTCTTAGAGTCTTGAGTCTCGAGTCAAGATCCAGCAATATTCCATTTGCATAACTCATATTACATGTGCCATTAGAAGGTATATTAACTTATAAACCATCCCAATATTTGTTGATCAAGACATGTTCAATACAAATATTTCATTATTTGTTTTGGATTTGAATAATCATCTAATTTTATTTGATGTTAATGGATCAACATATTATATTGTGCATTTTTATTCTATAAACAACTATATGTTTCTATTCAATATTAACATATTAAACCCTCCAATTGTTTGGTTAGGGACTAGATGATGAGGATACAAAAATCGAAGATAGCACATAAATTGATTCATCTTCTGTCGTTGCTATGCACGCACTATAGTCAAAACCAAATTCACATTTGTTGACCCGATTGCAATTATATGCCGGCTCGTTCTACAAAAGTGTATCTTCAAGCATCTTGGAAAAGTATATCTTCGAGCCTTTGTGATCAATTAGCGGATTTGGTATCCGGTTTCGTACCAGTCGGCTGTGCATGATTAATATCATACCTACAAGGCTGAGAAAACATCTTTGTCGATTAAATAAGAGCAGCCTGTTGTCGCCCACATGTGCAACCTTTTGGTTCGATCTACGAACAGAGTAATGTTTATATTATCATGAATTCTCAGTCCTCCATAACATACACCGATGAAGAGATTAAACAACATGAAGATCTAGAATTCCGAGCCAACCGAGAAGCCGAGGAAGCCTATATAAGGGAAGGAAGACCGTTGAACAAGCGCCATGCGGATTGGTCACGAGGAAGAGCAGAGAGGGCCAAACGACAAGATCGGCCGCATTCAACGCAAGTAACAATTAGGATAAATGAGAGAGAGATAGCGGAACATCATCAACAAGAAAACGAGAGACCTCGGACGTAATCGACAGCTACAGAAATCTCCCCAGAGAACACTACTAACAATGATTCGGATGAGGACAGAGAAGTGCTAAGATTTGGCCCATTTGAACTTGTTTAAGAGGTAGGCACAAGTAATGTAAATGCAAACTCGATGGTCTACGTTCTCTTGATAGCAGAAAGAAAACAAAATCTAATCACAGCCAAACTTATATAGGCCAAACCAATAATCTACAGTATAAAGATTTGGTCGAAATCTACATCTCGCTGGGATGTCGCCCTTGCAATCCTCAACCCAGATTCCGATCAAAGCTGGATAAGCAGAGGCTTGGTAGAGCGTACGAAGCTTCGCGTTAGGAAATGCGATTCGGCGCACCTGATGATTCATGGAGGGAAGATATCAAGCGATGCGATGGTCGAGGTTACATGGATCAGTGAGCGTCGAAGGAAAACCAAGAGCACGAAATTTGACGTGGTTCCTGTGGATGTAAAGGTTATGTTTGATATTATGTTTGGTCGTAATGATTTAAATTCTGGGGCGACTGATATCTATCTACTTGATGCGGTGGAAGGGAAACCACTGGCAGGACGGTCAATACATCGAAACGAGGTAGGATTGAAAGACTCTCGTCTCCCTTTTTGCTTACAATATTTTTATGACAATTTAAATAGGTATCAAAAATTACTGGAATGGCCACGGTGATCGAGAAGTTGGATTCCAGATTTTCACGGAAAAGTTTCGAGAACTTTTAGTATTTAGAAATAAAGACGATAGCTTATTTTTTTGTACTTCCTCCTATATACATTTATTTATATATGTTGAGTGGTAAAGAATGGTTCGAACGACTTGTGAACATAGCAAAGTCGAGAACTCTTACTTTCTCCGTTGAAATCATAAAATACACAGAACTCTTGTTTAAAAAGATTGAAAGGTCTATCTATCATATTCAAGTTCAAAAATTTTGCTCATATATGCATACATTTATACATTTCAATACAATTGTACTAAAATGAACGTAGTTTATGAATAAAGTAAAGGACACACGATATGATACTAGATTATATACAAAAGTATAACTTTTAAAGTATGAGCAAATAAAAAGTTGATCAACAAAGAATAAAAATCAAGAATCAAGAATCCGATTTGAAGTTGTAATATTTTGACAAAAAATATAATTGCTTCCACCCGGAATTGAACCAGGGATCTCGAGATTATGCTAATACCAATTGGTTTTACAAGTCCCGCGCGTTACCACTGCGCCATGGAAGCGGATTTGATGTCTACATCCATGTAATAATAGCTTAAGAATGGGGAAAAAAACAAGTTTTTTTATTTGATTATTGTGGTGGAGTTGAGTTGGAGATGTGATAGAGCTTATTACATCATATTAGTTTCCGCTTCTTAGATTACGTAAAGTCTTTAATAACTTTAATAAATTAGTATTTTTTTTTTAAAAAAATCTATCTAAAACTTTTTAATATATATAAAATTATAAAACTCAAAAAAAATTAATAATATAATTATTGACACGATGATCTTTCAATTTGAAGTTTGAAAACTAGTATTAAATAATTAACAAGTCTTTCAATTAATAAAATATAATCAAAAAATATTTTAAAATATTTTTAAAATTTATATATTTAGAATTTATATTTTTATATTTAATTGATTTTATACTAGTATTTATATTTACGAAAACTAGAATTTTATACTTGAAATACTAGTAAATTCAAAATTCTAGTCTAGTACTAGTATAACTTATATAAATACAGGAGTACTCTATAATATTTCATCTTATGAACTTTGTTTATAGACTCTAACAGGACATCCTACTGCTACTAGTTGAATCCTACTTCTAGTTGAAATCCACTTCTAGTTGAATCCTACTACTTCCGTACTCCATATAATATATGTCAGAACTCGACTATAGATTCTTTAGTTGTGTGATATCGAATTCTAGATAGCGTACTATTTTGGCCGCCGGATACAAAAATAGATCGTGTACCATTTTAGCCGTTCAATATTGAAATAATAAATAGCCCGGCGGTTCAAGAAGCTATGCCCGCTACAGTGGATCAATCTATTGAAAATTATTTCCAAACCAGGTACTATGTATAAATTCCGAATAAACATATTCAAGTTGGTTGTTTTATGTTTGCTTAGAAGTGTGTGGCACGGTATGCTTCAATGTTTAACTTAATATATTTCCATCTAACGGTTGTCCCGAGATTATTTTGGTTTTGGTCTAACTTTGGATCTTAAGGGCTACCCTGAAGCGTAGATAACTGAGTCGAGCTTGTATATTAGTTCGTTCAACACAATAGAGGGGATGATGAAATATTCTCGTTGTTTCTGGTCCTATTTGTGTCAATTTTGCGTTCGACATGAGGGAAGATAAGCATCGATGTCCATTATGCAATCCGCTCAGGGAAAAACTTTGTGTGCCCTATCCATCGCGATCTAGATAATAAGATATCGAAGATGGTATTTGGGGTTTTCAGACCTTCTATCAATCTGCAATACGATATTGAAGATAGAATATTTAGTATATCAAATTTCCCTGCGGTATTTTCACCAATATGATGATCTGCGAATATTTCAAATCCACTGCAGACGGGACCATACATAAAGATAGTAATACTTACTTGAGCAGCTGTTGCGAACGATGAAGAGGGTACGAACGCTCATCCACTCCTCAAATTAGGATGTGATTCCGAAGAGGTAAGATATGTCTTGCACGAGTTGAAAACAGTAGAGAAGATTTTCATGATTTTCGATTTTCGGTCTTCCAAGTATCCACTGAGAATCCAAGTTTCATCATGTCTGTCTTCAATAAATCATTAACATATTAATATATCGGGTCAAGTCCTCTAACACGCGTCTGTTCTTTATTAGTATTTATATAATAAAAATAATGGATTCTAATTAATAAACTATTTTAAAAATGTATTGAGATTTTTTTAAAATATTAGTATAATAAACTCTATTTTAAGACAAAAACGAGAATTAAATAGCCTTGCAATAAAACTTCTTTTTTTGTATCAAAGAGAAGAGGCATTCTTATATTCCAATATGCTGAAAATGCTTTCTTATGTTTCGGGCCATTTGTAAAAGAAATAAGGGAGGTAAAAGACCAGTTCGTGATATTGAATCTATCATTCTGTCAATTCCCGTTGAAGTTTGTCGTCGTACTTATAGATGTCTTGCATTACATACTATATAGATACGTAACAAATCTCAATAAATTTACTCCGAGTCAGTCGGGAAAAACGTAAAGTCCGAGCAGTTAAAAATTTTGATTTTATTAAAAATTATTAAAAATAGATATTTTTAAGTATTTATATGTCATTAATAAAGAATATTTTAAAAAAAATATATATAATATTTAAATAAAAATTATTTAATTAATAAAGTTATTAATTTTTTAATAATAATTATTATAAAATAATTATTTATATTATATTAATATATATAAAAAATATAAAAAACATATTAAATTATCATCAAAATAACGTATTTTAATATTTTTATCCAGTCTTTACATTTTTCTTGTTTGAGTATGATCATAAAATAATAATTAATCAATAGTTAAAAATGGCATTAAATATGGAAACATACGAGAATAGAAACAACTTGAATACGGAAGTAATTAGTAATTGGATCATATTTTTCGTTGTAAAATTAAAATTATGATCAACCAATTTGGGTCATGACATTGATGATTAGATAATGATAATTCTTATTGAGGTACGAAAGTACCAGGTTAATTGATAAGTTAATTCAAGTTGATGGTTAGAATGAAAGAGTAATCTTACATAGTAGTAGTATGGTAGCTGCACGGTCGGATCACATCATCACAATTCAATTTAAGGATGAAAATCAATATAGTAGTCAGCTTAAGAGGAGGGGGAATTTGGTGGAGAATACCGGGAGAATACAGGGAGAATACAGGTAGTCAGTCGTGTGATTCGTGCCTATAACAAAACATTTTCCTTTGAAACAGGAATAAAATCATCAACCACCTTCATAAGGATTATAATTTATAAATGACTTGCCAATTAATAAAAAGTCTTGATTCAAGTAAGCATAAAGGAATTATCATTATTATTATCATTATTAGGATTTTGATGATCATGGGAAAGAATCTTATAGAAGGAAAATTAAATATTTTAGTAGGAATCTAATGGGATGATAATCGTTGACTTTGTGACAAGTTAGGCTTGGATTTCCGAAATTTATAGGGGGTAAGGTCGATTCAAACTTCCAATTCGTTCTGTTCCTGAATTAGATCCCCTATCACAAACAAGCATATATCCCGCCTTTTCAAGCATCAAAGGGTTTAACCATGCTTTTTTTGGCTGGTCCGGTCGTGCTTCGGTGTAGATGATGATCAAGAAAAACGCGAAACAGTACTATACAAGGTACAAGGTACGGATGAACTTTACAATTATCTAATAGGTCAATGAAAAGAAACAATGGTAACATTTATGCCATCCTTCACATTCGCTAAAGTAAAGTGGATGAGATGATGAGGCTAAGCTTGGCTCCTACAGCGGTCCCTTATACTACCGGTTGAAAGGTCCCCCCCCCTCCCCATGTTAATCCCCATCAAATTGATAATCCATTTTCGTAATACCTAGCTTAGTGACTGAGATTAAACTCATAGGAAGATATTCCCTATTCACCAAACTTCCCACAAGCCCCATTGATGTAATCTCCCAATAACTTATATGGTAGAGGCGTGCCCCTCTCTCTCTCTCTGCGCCTTCTTTTTTCTTTCTCCATCCAATCTGTCTATCTTCAAGATCAAGTACATAGTCTTCTATATTTTTTGACCCAGGTCGTCCATTCTTTACTTTCTACACACAATCAAATCAGTTCAATACAGCTCAACAGCACTGCTTACAAGTTTCATATTCTTCAAACAAGCACACTCAATAATAATCAATATGCGTTTCTCCGTCATCGCCGTTTCTCTCTTCGCCGGTGCAGCTATGGCTGGCACTAGCACTGACTATGTCACTGAGGAGGTCACTATTACTTCTTGCGCTGCTACAGTTGTAAGTATTCACATTGTATCTTCACAAGTATGATGAATTTAACGATTATTTTAGACCGATTGCCCAGCACGCAGCACCCAAGTTTCCCTCACCACCTACCCTAAGCCATCCGCATCCTCCTCAGTGATCGGAACTGTCTCTACCCCAGAGAGCAAGCCTTCCTCTCCATTAACCACCCCAGGCTCAAAGCCCACCGGTAGCTACTCCGTTCCATCAAGCGTTGAGACCGCCCACCTCTCCACCTCCGTCCCTGAAGGTCCCAAACCAACAACCTCCTCCACCCCACTTTCCTCCATCGTCGCCCCCCCAACTCTCAACAACACCCAACCAGCTTCCTACCCAGCAGCTGCCAGCAGTGTCGTTCCCAGCCCTGTTGCTCCCGTTGCTTCCAACCCAGCTGGATCCATCTCCGTCATCGCAATCACCACCTGTGTTCCATCCGTCATCTACTCTACCGTTACCGTCCCAGCCTCAGCAGTAGCTAGCTCATCCGCCATCGGTATTTCCGTTGTTCCAAGCCCAAAGCCATCATCCACTGGATCCATCCCCGTCGGAAAGGGTAACACCACCAGCCCATCTGCCACCGCTCCCCCAAGCACTCAATTCACTGGTGCTGCATCGCATGTTCAAATCGGAGGTGCTGCCATTGCTGCCATCGCTGGTCTTGCTGCTTTCGTTTTGTAAATTACATGCATTTAGTTGACGTTGTTTTTCTTTCTCGCACATTTTACATCAACGAATTTTGAAGGCTCATTCTATTTGGGTTTACGAAAAATGGTCAAATATGGATGGAGAGGGGAAGGGGGGGTCGATGTTATTATGTTTCTAGACTCTGGGATAAATGAAGATGTTTGTACCAGCAACATTTTGCATTTTACTTTTCACATCCAAGATTAATATCTAATTCTGGGTTAACGTGGCGATGGATTGTGAGATAGACTGACACTGGGCATTTTGGGGACATGCAAAATACCATTTACTTTAGATTTCTTAGAAGATAGCTATCTATTCCTCCATTTGTCATCAATTGTTGAATAAATACTCAGAATTTTGATATTAACACTTAAACTTGCTTTTTTCCATCGACCGTTCTCTTTATAGCATGATAAACAGACAAGTAGTGAATATCCAACATGTGCACATTTAAAAATACAACATTAACTTCAGTGAGGCAGAGCAAAATCTAACATAACAGCTCAGCTTATTAATTAACATAAAATTATCAACCGTTTGCAACACGAGGATCCTAATTTCCCCAGATTTGCCAAGAACCAGCCCAGAACCTTTTTCGTTGGAATCCATATCTTGATTGGTGCCGCCAACCAGCCGTTTCATCGTATCTCCACCTCCTGAGAATATGACATACGATATTCGGATCCCAAATGACCACATTTTCTTGCAAAGAAGTATGGAGCTTTTTATTCATTCACTGATTGCCGTCTCTTCTGCAAGTGTAAAAGGACCGAATCTCAAAGCATTCGGAATTTCGGATGCAGATTCGAATTTCTACGGTGTTTCAAATTTTCGGCCTGATTCGTATTTCTTCTCCGTAATCTTATACTATTCCAAGCTGTGAAAGGAGCCTCGGCACTCAAGAGCGATGAATAATACAGGATTAGTTAATATGTTTACATGTATGAATGGACTTACATAACAGGTATTGATAGTAACTTGCGAGTTGCAGCTGACTTCCTTTGCATCAATTCTTTCTCTATCATTCTTCATTATCCAAACCGACTCGTCTCGTCGCCTTCACTAACTAAATATGCTAGTTGCTTCTATCCATATGCATACATGATAGGCACGAATACCCTATCTATTCCATCCCATCACATGCCCATCGATCTATATATATGAAGCAAGTCGCTCCAAAAACACCAATCATATAATACAATAACACTCCTATGGAAGTTCTTCCTTCCCTCTTCCCTCTTCCCCCTCCTATTCCCTCTCTCTGCGAGTTTGCCTCCTCCATTTCCACTCCTCTCAAACCCTAACCCCTCAATCATCTCACATCACAACACAACACAACACAGTCCACCGCATACCAGGTCAAACTCCAAGCTCCAAGCTCCAAGCTCCAAACACAAATACCCCCCTACACACACATCAAGAATAAAAAAGCGGAACCAAGTAACCAAGCAGGTGGAGATATCCATTACATTCGTATTCTCCATCTAAGAATTCTATTTAGAACATCCCTCGTCTCAAATTCCGAGTCGGAGTTCCCAACTATCTATACACAGAATAAAACCACCCCGCCTATACAGACGGTATTCCCACCAAGTCCTCATAAAACTGTCATGAAGAATTACTCCCGCTCTACGGCCCCCTTTCATATTTTTATTTTTATACCTCTCTAGCCGTCGTCCGTCCCAAGCTAAAATCCATCACCCTCATCACTATCTATGAAAAGAACCCCCTCGGTTCGTCCATATCCATATCCACCCCACTCCATCCCTTACCAATCCCCTACCCAACCAAAACCATTTTCCCCAATCAAAGTCCTTATAAAATTTTGAAAAAAACTCCAAAACCCCACTCCTCTTGCATCAATTAGACCAAACATCTAATTCTCAATTCTCAACCTCTAACGCTTCTGTGGTCCAATGGTTAGGATTCCACCCTTCCAAGGTGGAGGTTCGTGTTCGATTCACGGCAGTTGCAATTTCTATTTTTCTTCTTTTCTTTTTTTTTTTTTTTTTTTTTTTGAGAGACGGGGTATATGTTTTCGTTTAGGGTTGGTCCCCCCCACTCTCCTATCCACTCTCCTATCCACTCCTCTCGAGCCACCCATGACATCGAACTCTATAGTATTTTAGTATCAAGCTATTGAGGACCAATTCCCAATCTAATCTAATCTAATCTTATCTTATCTTTTACATATATATATATAATCTATCCTGGTCCTAGAGAAAAGAACAATATACTGCTCCTCTCGCAAAAGCGGTTCTCGGAGATGTATTCTCGGTTTATTTTTCTTTTCCCTCCCTCTATTTCTTTTTTTCTTCTCATGAGGATAGATAGATAGATAATAGTATAAAAAATGAAAGAAAGATACAAAGATAGAAAGATAGATAGAAAATCTGCTACGAGTCGTCACTTTACTAGAATCCAGGTTTCTGCTTCTGACGGTGGTGGTGGTGGTGAGGGGGAGGAAGTGGAGGAGGATGATGATGGGGTTTCTTGTTCGTGGTCATAGGCATGTGGATATGGATTGAGGGCTGTGTATAGAAATGTCCATTCATCACCCTTAATTTCATCATCGTCGTCGTTATCGTCCCCCTCTTCTTGATAGAACGAGTCGTTTAAAAATCGCATGATATCAGGATCAATATCAGTATCATAATCATGGTTGTGATTTGAATCCGATGATAACGGCTGGTAGAGTTTGCCCGATAACTTCGCCATGGCAATACCTTGACGTGATGATGATGATGATGATGATGATGATGATGATGATGATGATGATGATGATGATGATGATGATGATGATGATGATGATGATGATGATGATGATGATGATGATGATGATGATGATGATGATGATGATGATGATGATGATGATGATGATGATGGTAACTTCCTCCTCATAGTGCGACGCAGCTTTGGCGGTCGGAATCGAACGGTGTAGGGTTGCTCTGGATCTGAGTGGATAAGATTCTCCGATCTTGGTGGTGGTGATGATGGTAATGACGAGTGAACAGACTTCGAGTTCGAGTTTAAATCGTCATAGTGATTGTGCTTGAGATTCCCCATTCGAATTGATGCCTATGAAGGGAAAGATGCGTAAGTAAATGTATCTATTTGAAACCTCTTTCCATCCAAGACTTCTCAGTCCACTGCACACACATGGAACACTGAATCTTCCATCCCCCCTCCAAGTAAAAAATGAAAAAAATAAACGAACCAAGGAAAATTGGATGTGAAGATATATATTTCGTTCAGACATGATGATGTAGTGATTGGATGAGAGGAGAGGAGAGGAGATGCGATAAGTACGAGCGCCAGCTTGACTTGACTCCACTTCACTTCATCGCACTCCACTTCACTTGACAAACATCACCCCTACGGATCCGTATAATCAACATCCCCCCACAACCTCAACACCACCTCCAACATAGCAGGACAAAGATCAATATCCTCCTCACTTCCACTTCCACTTCCACTTCCACTTCCACTTCCACTTCCACTTAAACCCCCCTCCTTATAACCACTCACCCCATCGCCATCCTCCTCATTCTCATTCTCGCCACCAAAAAATCTCCTCTGCATCTCCAACTCCATTTCCCACATCTCCTTCCTTTCTTTCACTCTTTCCTTCTCAATCTCAATCTCAATCTCAATCTCAATCTCTCGTTCGAGAGTTATCCACCGCCCTAAACTTTGTTCGAAGTTTTGTCGGAGTAGTGGTGATGGTTTTGTTTTATTGATATCGTTATCGTTATCATTATGATTATGATTATAATTATGATTATAACCATAACAAGGCGGCAACTGTAAAGAGAAATCCCTCGCCTCCAAAATGCCCTCCTGAATATCCGTTTGCAGATCCACATTCCTGTTGAGCGAGCGACGGGCTCTCGAACCGGGTCGTTCTCGTCGTCGGTTTTGTCGGTGGTGAGGTGGTGCTGGGAGTGGATAGTTGGGGATTGTTTCTGCCATTTTTAGATTTAAAGGGGATGTTGGGTTGGTTTTTGTTTTGGTTTTTGAAGGCGGTGCTTGATATGTGGTTTGTTTGGGTGGATTCATAGGATGGGATGGAAGTATGTATCTAAAGATGAATGATATCAATAGCAATAAATACTTAACTTAAAAAACAATATCAAACGGAAAAGAAAGAGGCAAGAAAAGAGAAGATGAAAAAAAAATTCTAATAAAGATATTAATCAACTTTTATATTCATCAAATCCAAAAATCAAGTTACTCATACTCTTATATTCATCCATACTATACTCACCCCACCACTCATCCCATCCCATCTCATCCCACTTCATCCTAATATGACTCGAAAATCTCTCACACCATAATACTCATCCACCACCTACTCACTCACTCTTTACCTAAACTACTAATAACTAATAATCAATCGATCAATCACATGACTATCCCATTTCATCAAATCAACTAATAACCCATCCATCATCCATCTCCCATCTTCCATTCCAAGCTCCGTACTCGTATATCCAATTACTTGGTAACCCCCAAAAAATCCCCATAAACAGTGAGTGAGTCACCCAAATCCCGACCGACTGCGGAACAAAGTGGTAATGTCCAAGTTCCCTTCCCGTCACAGGGGTATTCCTGACATATGATATTGCAATGTATCGTATTGATACCATACAGACAGGTAAATAGATATGAAAAAAAAACAAAAAAGAAAAAAAAAAGAAAAAAAAAAACCCATGGAGATTTGGAATTATTCGTATTTCGTATGTTTTTTCTTCCGATTATTGTACATTCTGAATATTAAGTTGAGAGTTTCGTGGTTAAGGAAGCCTGGATAGATCGATCATCTCTCTTCACGATATGGGTGATGGATGAACAGCGGCGAAGTCATACATGCATGCATACATGCATGTATGTATGTATGTTACTCACTTCATCTCCACACTAGACCACTCACCACATGGCATCCACGCAAATTTCTCATCTAGACCATACATAAGATAACCACCAGGTAATATACGAACAAGAATAAAAATAGGAATAAGAATAAGAATAAAAATAAAAATAAAAATAAGAATAAGAATAAAAATAAGAACCCCCTCTCAATCACACATAAAATGCTAAGACGGGTAATGAATATATATACCTATGATTCTTGGGGCCAATTCATACCAGCTAGTATGTAGCTTATCATGCCTAGCTAGCTACTATATCATACATATGGAAATCTATATCTTTCTTTCTTCCTTCCATGCAGGTACGTAGATATATAGATATATAGATATATAGATATATAAAAAATAATACCATAGACCCTAGAATCCGCGCTAGATAGACTCCGTGTATTCTACTGTACATAAGGCACTGGCGAGGATGATATGGTATGATATGATATGATTCGGTTCTAAAGTACATCTATCTATCAATCATGCAACACAATAAAATAAAATAAAACAAAATAAAACAAAACAAAATATCTAGATTCTCCAAACGCGAGGAAATCATACAGCCTGAGTATCAATCAATATGGTCCTTCTGATCGCTCTTCGCGGTCCCCTTCCCTTCCCTTCCCTTCCCCTTCCTTTTCCCTCCCCCTCGCCCTCTTAACAATCAATCTCTAGAACAGACTCGGAAACAACAACCCAGAGTAATCAAGTTACGTATCATACCAACCAATAAACTATTAAAAGTATATACATATAAACATATATCAATCATTCACTATCATCACATCAAGTCACATACACATCACAACACATACATACATACATACATACGATTCAAGTTTTTTATGGAAAGAAAATAAAGACAATATGGGTATAATGCAGTCTATATTTCTCTCATCTTCGTAATCTTCTTCATCTTATCTCAAAAAAAAAAAGATTCCCAAGAAATAAGTCCAACAACGAACCATGCAACAACTAACTAACCGCTCAAAAGCATACGAAATAACAAAAAAAGATTTTTTTGATTGTACACAAGGAGATCGATCTAAAATCTCCTCTAACTTCTTCTTCCCCTCAATAGATCCGATCCCAAACATCTTGGACCCCCCACCTCCGTCAACCATTGCAGGTATTTTTTCAGTGTTGAATTAACATAAAAGCCACCCAACCAATCCAAATGAAGAAATATTGCACAACCAGGTGCTCGACCTATCCTTTAAAAGATAAAGAGCATACTGATAACCCAGGTGAGCCATGTCCCATCCTCCCACCAACCACTGTATCCCAACCTTGCAAACACATACACCCCCAACGCATTGACATGCCCATCAAGAGCGAGAGAGATGAATCCCAGAAACATTCCGAAGTGTTCTGTCCTTCTTCGAGTCCCATGTATAGACAAACCCCATTTTTCCCAAGAATCCAAACCCCCACAAAACAGGAGTTTTTTGCTTCGTAAAAGAAATCCATCATAATGATCATCAGTCCCGAGTCAAGAAAAAGAAAGAAGAAAAGGTCGTAGCGCCTATAGAGAAACATAAAACTAAAAAGATATAAGGAAATAAAACAAGAAAGCTTGGAACGAGCCAATAACGATGTCTAGCATACAATAGAATTCGCAAGGCTATGCAGTAAAAGGGAAAAAAGAGAGAAAATGACTAAGGATCATATACAATGGGGGGATATAGAAAGTGTCAAAGGCGACTGAGTGATGAAGACGTGGTATTGAAGCGGCTCTTATTCTAACGACAATTCGGAGTTTAGGTTGAACTCTATATTTGTTGTTGCATGAGTTGCTGTGTGTTGATTAGCTGACTTGGAGCAGCCATACCAGAACCGACCATACCCATTGTCATATTGGGAAGGCCATTGAAATTCGATGTCATGCTTTGTTGTAGGTAACCATTTTCGGAATTTGGAGAAGCATCTCCGAGAGGTCCGAGATGATCTTCACCTTCATACTCCTCTTCTTCACCACTGTAGCTGCCATAGGCACCTTCAGATCCATCACTACGATCATGAGTGCGACGATGTCTAGTAAGTAAACTGTTAGTTCATGTTCGAAAAGATAGAGTTGAGGCGAGTGTTGTGCTGTGCTGTGCTGTGATGTGGTGTAAAGATGCAAATCAAATAATTTATAACATACTGTGCTAGGTTGTCGGAGCGGGAGAATGCTTTTCTACATGTTGGGTTTGGGCAGATGTAGGGTCTTTCTTGTGTATGGGTTCTCACATGTCTGGAGGGGGCAAGTCAGCGGCCTGATCTACAGCCGGACAAATGAAATATTTAGTACATAGAAAAATATTAAACATACCGTTTGAGATGTTCTAAACGCTTAAAAAGACGACCGCAAGTGGGGATTGGGCATGAGTGTGACTTTTGGGGATATGGGCCAAGTTCCATCATGGTGGCACTTCGTGCTCTACGCACTACTCCACCAGGTCCTTGCATGAGTCTGCGTGGGGAATGGTCAAGTGGACTATCACCTGAGAAATCATCATTGTTCAACTGGAAATCAGTTTGTTGCAAAGACATTGGGTTCATGTGTGGGCTATCTTCAACAGTGGAGAGTGGTGTTCCGTGTCTGGATAGCTCAAGCAATTCCTTGTGATGATGTGAGATCTGGTTGATCTGGTTGCTGTAGGTAAGTCCGGGTGGTGAGTTATTACCAGACTCGTCACCTTCAGCAACTGGTCCCACAGATGTCGATACTGATCTTCTCAAATCCGAAGGTCTATGAGCAGGATGAGAGTGTTGACCAGCAGGTGCGGTAGCAGCAACAATCGCGGCTCCTGGGGGGATTGAAGAACGACGTCTTCTTTGCTTGTAGGTTGGGGAACCTTCAATCACAGAGTAGACATTGTTTGCTCCATAACCTCTAGTGGCATGCGCGAATTGTGGGCCAGACAAGTTTGATGGGGGTAATTGCATCATGGTGTGAAGACCGTTAACACCACCCATATGATCCGGAATAGCAGTGTAAAGACCAGTTTCTTCGTTTGCAATATAAGCAGGCTCAGCACCCATTCCCAATGCTTGTTGTGGTGGAGTAATAGGCTCAAATGAAATACCACGAGCGCCGTAGTCTTCGTAATGCGATGAGACAAACGATGGTGCGGGAGAGTACTCTAAACCATATGCGGGCATGGAGGCATGTCGCTGATGTGTTTGTGAAATCGGTACACCATTTTGATTGTATTGAACGCGACCAAAATCAGGTTCCCTCTTTACAACTTGTTGCATCTGTGGTTGTTGCATAGTCATTTGTTGATAAGCAGCCATTGGGTTCATTTCTTCAGGCATCGCCATTGATTGAGGCATCATTTGTGGAGGTGGCATGGAATCCATAGCGCGCATCACTGGAGAGGTTGATTGGGACTGCGATTGAGAGTACGATGGTTGTTGAGCGGAGAAGGATGAGGAGTTCGCTTGTTGGGCTTTGGTGAGTTGTTCGAACAATGATTGCGATGAATCGAATTCAAAAGACAAAGCGGGCTCATTCACTGCGACAGTTGTGGCTTCTTGTCCCATCTTTTCCCTCTTCAAATCACGCTCGAGCGCATCCAAGAAAAGTCTGTCGTGCGGTACGCTATACCAATAGAAAACCTTTTGCTTCTTTTGTGTTCTTATGCAGTTGTTCTTGTATAGGAAGTCGAGGAAACCACTCTTTGGCTCTTCCAAGGAGGCATCGGTGCCAGATTTGAGATTTCGTAAATCGGAGAAAATACCCTCCTCAAATTTCTTTGAGTTCTTAACTGGTCGACCAAAAGCTTGGAATCTGAATGACAGACACCGCACAATATCGGTACCAGAGATGTGAAAGAGGTTGTTCCATAACACGCATGAAACATATTCACCAGTTGGAAGAAGAAATCGTCGAATGTATTGGTCCGGTGTCCAGTCAACGGGGGCAGATATTAAAAAGTATTTTACTATCGCAAAGTCAGTAACGCCAATAAGTTTATTGAAAAGTTAGACTTACAGTTGTCTACTTGTTGAAGGGCTACTTGAGCATCCTGTGGTAGACTCTGTTGTGCTTCGCTACTTAACATGAAAGTTTCCGGCTTTTGTGGAGGAGCCATCGTCGCATGATGTTGGGAATACATCATCTGCGCCATTCAATTGAGTCGAAACAACGATCCAAGAACGGTAGTATGATAAGGTAGATTGATACAAAGATCAATCGAAACACCGACAAGGCTGTAGGGCTGAGTGGTAGTGAACTGTATCGAAGTATGAGACGTATTGATTAATGTTGTGAGGGGTAAAGTAAAATCAGCGACGTCGATGAAGCAGTAGTGTCCTTGGTAGGATGTATGAAAGAAGATTGAAAGAAGCGAGTGTCGGAAGTCCTTAATTTGAGAGAGTATTTGGTACTTTTTGGTATCGTTAAGGGATATTTTCTACGTGATTTGGAAGTTTGATGTTTTGGGGGGAGGGCCTGCTCCGATCAAAAATTGCCAGATGGAACAGTTAATGTCCGAGGGTTCGAGGCCAGCTAGAACTCGACTTAAAACTCTTCGATATAGCGAATTGATGAAGTTGTTTGTGTGTTTTTCTTTTTTTTTTTTAATTGAAGGAGGAGACAAGAAGCAAAACAAAACCGTCTAGGTTGCGGTTAAAAAAAAAATAATTAAGAAGAGTTTAGAGAAGAGAAAGAGTTCTTCGTTTCGACCGATGAATGGGAATAACCAAAGGGAAAGAAAAAAGAGAGAGAAAGAGAGAGAGAGAGAGGAAGGTAGAGAGAGAGTGAGAGTAAGTGTAAGAGGAGGAAGAGTAGGAAAGAGTAAGAAGTTTCAGAGAGAAATGGGTTGAGTTTAAAAAGGGAAACCGCGACAATAAAACGAGAACACGGTCGTTTTTTGTTTTTAAGAATTCCTTCTTTTTATTTTTATTTTTGGGTTGTCGTTATTTTAACTCTCTTCTGATTTTATTCTTTAAGAAAAGAAACTTAAAGAATAAAATAAAATAAAATAAAATAAAATAAAATAAAATAAAATAAAATAAATTTAATTTTGTTTCGATCGATCGGAAGGAGGTAACCAGGGCCAGAGAAGGGGGAGGGGTGATGGTGAATGAGGAATAGTAAGTAGCAGTAATAAATAGTAAGTAAGAAGGATAAAATAGTAGTAGTAGTAATAGTAATAGTAAAATAAAATAAAACAAAACAAAACAAAATAAAAAAAGGTTAACCCTCGGATGAAATAGATGAAATAGATAATATATTCCTTTCCTTTCCTTTTCTTTCCTTTTCTTTCCTTTCCTTTTCCAGTTATTTTCTACCCCCAAAAAAGAAGATCAAAAGAGATCGATTCAAAGTAGTATTCGAAGAGAGGAGCGACCTGCGACAAGAATGAGAGACGTAAGATGGAATATTCTTCCGAGTTTGAGAATTAAGAAGGGGAAGGCACGGGAGGGGTTTAGAGGGTTGGGAGGGTTTAGAGGGTTTAAGATCAAGATGAAAAAAAAAGATTGGGTTCATTTGGTTCTAGTTCGTTTGAGAATCTGAGTACCCTCTTTAAAATAGAAAAAAAAAATAAGTTTTAGTCTCTTATTATTATTATTATTATTCTTGTTTTTCTTACGCGGGTCGAGGTGGTAGGGTTATTAATTTGGTAGGTGGGTAAAAAGATATGTAAAAAAGATATGTAAAAAAGATATGTAAAAAAGATATGTAAGAGAGGAAAGAGGTTTTTAAGCCAAGGGATAACGATGA
Organism: Scleromitrula shiraiana; assembly: GCA_028455995.1. Classification (NCBI taxonomy): domain Eukaryota; kingdom Fungi; phylum Ascomycota; class Leotiomycetes; order Helotiales; family Sclerotiniaceae; genus Scleromitrula; species Scleromitrula shiraiana. The sequence goes on from JABELC010000013.1 coordinate 131,804, forward strand.
AAAGTACTTCTGTACTGTACATACATACAGTGTAAGTGTAAGTTGATGAAAATAATTATGATGTTACTTTTTAATTCCCTAATCTGGTTGAATACTTTAATAAACTAGTTTTAATTAAGTTTAAGTATTCCATCAACATTTCTTTTTAATTTCTAAATTAGGGCTTTGGCATTTTTCAGTGATAAAAAAGAGGGTCCTCTCGTTCTTTTACAAGGGATGTAGTATGGTTAACATGGTGAGAAATGAGAAAAATAGGATTATTGGTTGGATGGTTGGATGGTGTTGTGCTTTTTAGAAATACTTTAGTGGGTTTAGTAAGGAAGTCTTACCCCCCCCCCCCCTCTCTCTCTCTCTCTCTCTCATGCTGTTAATAATAACTTTGGAACCCTTGAAAAATACTTGTGCCTTGACCTTTTGGTCCCCTCTTTAGAAATCGTCGCTTCGGTCAAAGCTATTTCTTAAAGAGCGAGAGGAAAAGAGAAAGAGAAAGAGAAAGAGAAAGAGAAAGAGAAAGAGAAAGAGAAAGAGAAAGAGAAAGAGAAAGAGAAAGAGAAAGAGAAAGAGAAAGAGAAAGAGAAAGAGAAAGAGAAAGAGAAAGAGAAAGAGAGAGCGAGAGAGCTTGAGTCGTAACTTTGGTTGGATCGTTGAATAAGTTGGTCAAAAGGAGGTATAGCTGAACAGGGTTAATTTGCTAATAATTATATGGATGTATGGAATATCCAAGAATAATGACAAGGTCATCATCAGATTGGTTACTCTTTGAAATATCTGAAGCAACTTATACGGGATAATAAACAAGATACCTGTGATGTACCTATGGTTTTTATGAAAAGGGTTGGTAATAATGTCAAGGTATCTGTGTAGGTGTATATTATGCGTGTGTAGCTTACCTTGAGAGAGAGGAAGCTCTTCAAGCAACAGCAGCAGCAGCAACAACAATAAAAGGGAGGGTTGGAAGGATCTACAAATTCTGATGTTCCGCTATAGACATGGAATATAATAATAGCAATGCGTGATTCTTACTATAAGTTTCAGAATGCTCTCAACCAATACATTTGTGCCTTCCCTCGGACGTATTATTTTTCCCTACTAATAACTCACATCCCATGGGTACAACCACACACGGCGCACCCTCTGCTCCTGGCGCTTCTTTCTAAATTTCTCCTCCTTTTTTTTGAGCTCTTCCCCCCCTCCATTACATACATACATACATACATACATACATACATACATACATACATCTACTTACAGTACCTATATTACACACACACGTTCCTATTCCCACCTCATTCTTACATACAAAGAAACGATTCAACCAAATAAATGTAACGCAAAAGAAAGATGTTACTGTGCCGTTGGTTAACTTGGTTTGGCGGTGGCTTTGGCATAGGCTTTTTAACCATCCTTCCGCTTTGTTTTCTTGCATCCAGCGAAATTAAGCACAAAAGCACAAAAATGCGAACAAAACAATTATTTACATACACCTTGACATTTGTGTTTCAGAATTTGTGTATACAGTACGGGGTACTAAAGCTAGAATCTCTAGTAGAACTAGTAGACCTAGTGGGGGCAAGGCTCTAGAACTTATGATCATCAACGTTATGACCGTTCTGTTCGGTTTTTTTGTCCATGTTCCATAATATTTGATATTACTATTGTGCAATCAATATCAATATCAATGCTTTGCCTTCCCTTCCCTTTTCTTTTCTTTCAATAATGTATCATATCATAGCATCAAATGAAGTCATAGAAATGTATGAAACATATCTTTTCCCCACAGTTTTCTCGCTTTCCTTTCATACCTCAAACTTCTCTCTTTCTCTCCCCCTTCTTTTCCTCTCTCCCTTGTTATCAATCCCTACTAGTTCTAAGGATATATATGCATATTGTACATATGATTATGCTTGGTCTCTAGCTGCAGTCTTTTTTCATAATCATATCATATTAAACCATCGGTTTTCAACTACCCCATTCGAACCGTAATCTCTGCCTAACCTTGCCTTGTGCATATGTACATGCACAACCCATGTAACCAGTTAAAGGGAGTTAGGTTACTCTAGTTCCTCCCTATGGAAATTACATACTTGCATAGATGTCATTCAATTCATTCATTTACCTAGGCTTGACACGAAGTGTAGTATTCGAGAACGAATTATTGATTGATTGATTGATTGATATGACGATCCAATACAAGCATTATGATTCATGAACGCTGTCGTATAAGGTAATACTAATTGCTCCATAAACGGATTGGAACTACGTTACGGAAATTACCAGATCGGATTGGATTGGATTGAATATCGTGCTGACTGTGATGTCCAATCCTGTTCTGTTCTTTTCCGCTTGGGGACTCGGGGATATGCTTTGGGATGGCCGGTATTCATGGATACATGCATGCAGCCAGAAATTTCCAATCTTTGAATCTTTGTATCGGTGGGAGGGACTGTGGGTCTAGTCTAGATGCTCCCTCAACTTTCAAGGAATGGATATGTACATACCATACTGTGCTGTAGAATAGAAGAAGGAAGAACGACAGTGGTACAATACTGTATGTATGTATGTATGTATGTATGTAAGTATTATTCATGAGAGTTGAAGATACCAGAGGCGAAATATCAAAGCACAGATGATCTGGTCAGTGCAGGAATACTAACTAGTATCGAGTATCTGAAATTCATGCATTGATTGATGCCATCATATCCATCCATACTCATCCATACCCATCCATACCAATTCCCATCTATCTATCTATCTACCTATCTACCCATCACCATAAACATCTAAAAAAGTAGCCATCTAGCCATAGCCATAGTCATAGCCATAATCATATCCCACGATCACGATCACGATCACGATCACAATAGCACCAGCCAACGCAACAAGCTCGCCCCATCTTCCAGAACAACCCACGGAAATACAACCCACGGAAATACAACCCACGGAAATACGACCACCGTATCAATCATTGGCCTCGGCGTATCTGAGCGCCAACGACCTCTTGGATCATCCATCGTTGCTGTGTTTGCTATGACGGGGGAACCTAACTTAACTTAACTTGACTTAACTTACTCGCTCGAGCGAGCGAGGGCGAGCGAGGGCGAGGGTCCTACACTACCTTTTCATATCATGTCGGATTTGTCTGGGCCCCGGATTTTGGTTATCGTGAGGGGACTGGTCCGTAAGTTCTGGTGAGTGGGTGAGAGGGAGGGTGTGGGTGAGAGCGAGAGAGGGTGATCTACCGCTATTTGTGTAGATTAGTAGCCTGAGAGTGATCAGAAAGAAGCCTGCCAGTGAGTGTGGATACACTTTTTTCTTAAAACAGTGTAGAGGCTAAGCTGACAGAAAGACTCGGAGCAGCTTTGCGGTATTTTTTTTTTAATTTTTTTTTTTAATTTTAATTATTCAAGGTGGTGTTGATAACTTGAACTTGGCGGAAGATAATTTTTATATTAATATTCAATATCATATTCAAATGATATATAACTTGAATAATTTTTGTATAAATTTATCATATAATTAGATCAAAATCTACTACTAATAACTTGAAAATAATATTTTAATTAATGTCAACTTCAAGTTTATTAAAGATTTATAATATATGATTAAGAACTTATAAAGATAAATTAAACTTAATTTAGCGTTTTTATTAGTCTCTCAATCTAATAAGTTTAATCTAGATTAGATTTTTGAGCTTGGCCTTTTTTAAAAGTACTAGTATCCACTCGATTGGAAATTAGAAACTTGGAATCGCTTTTGTTTGGTATCTTGGAATTTTGGCTTTGGCTTTGGCTTTGATTGCATCCATGCATGCATTTACCTGAGGGTGCTTCGCGTACGTACGTACTAGTAGGTAAGGTTATCTAGCTATCTATCTATCTATCTTTCTATCTATCTGAATACCTCCTACCTCCTACTAGTACCTCCACATCACAGCACAACACAACATCCACTCACCTTTCAACCCACTCACTTTCAAGTTCAGCCCACTCACCTTTCATACCCGAGTCAACATCCACTCGACTCGGTGGGTGGCTGGTAAGCCCGGCAAGCCTGGAGGTGTACCAACCTGAAACACCACTGAGGATATCTCGGCTTGCTTCACATTTTACATGCTTCATGGACACCCCATTCTCACGACTCTTCTTCTTCTACAGCAAAATCGAATTTCAAATACCATAGCAGTCTGTCAAACTAGTCTGTCAAATCAGTCAGTCAGTGAACATCTCATCCATCTCATCCATCCATCTCATCTATCCGAAAGTATAAAACCGCGGCGCGGCGGATGTATCCGGTCGGTATAATATTCGCTCGATCGCTCGCTCGCTCGCTCGCTCTTTAGATTTCTCGGAGGTCGAGCATACATAGAGGAGAGAAGACAGATCAAAACTTTTGAGATTGATTGATTGATTTCATGCGTGGAGATATGGTGCGTGGTTTTGCTGTACTGTGTGTACGTTTCGTTGTGATGTGATTTGATGTGATGTGATGTTACACCCACTTTGATGGAGAATGCCCATTTCCTCGCTATCTAGGTATGATTATGCTATTTTTGTACACTTCTTGGGTGGTTTTTGGGTCAACTAAGTAAATAGGTAGATAGGTAGATAGGTATAAATTCTTCAGTATTGAAGAGCCTTTTGTTTTCCATCTACATACAAGTTTTCAAATCATTGGATTTGAATCTTGTAGTATTGTATTGTACTTGGTTACATGTTGTGGCCGTAATAATGACCATATGATATTTCTTACGGCGGCGCGAACGGGTGGTTGGACCCCTTCAATATGGATATGATGGATGGATGGTATTTAGTCGTTGAGCGAGCTACTTACATACAGCATGTACCATGTCATATTGCATTTACATGAATAGCTTCGTATTTTGATCCATCACTCACTCACGAAACCCACGAATTCCAATCCATCCAAGCCCGATAAACAAAATAAAAGGTCCAAAAAACCTCGGACGGTATTTCCATATTCTCTCTAGATCCCATTTCACCATCCCACCATGTACCCATCCATCTCACCATCTCACCATCCATCCACCATCCATCCATCCATCCATCCATCCATCATCCATCGGTTTTTCGGAAGGATTTCTCAATCCAGTGTATACAAGAAATCGAATCGGTTCCTGCATTCCTGTACGTTCAAGGGTTGGGCTATCAAGCTTAGCTTACCTTAGCTTAGCTTACGTTAAGGTAAGGTTGTAGATCTAAACTAAACTAAACGGAAAGACAGCGTACCTGTTTGATCGTCCTTGATGAAACTTGACCGACCGACCGACCGACCGCTCTATTTTATTTTATTCTGTTCACTGCACTCTGTCTGCACTGCAGGGCACTGTGCTGTGCTGTGCTGTGCTGTGCTGTGCTGTGCTGCGATGCACGGGACGGGTATGCTATGCTATTTAGTAGCTACTAGCGGGGGCTAGCTAGAACTGGGTGTGAGCCGGAGATTGTAGTGGGGATAGTTACTTTTTTGCAGGGAAAAACCTGTGCTATGGATGTGGATAGTGAGTATTGTGAACGGGGTTTTTTTGTGAAGCTAAGCTTGATCCTGGTTGGTGGGTAGGAAGGCGATACGAAGGTACGAAGGTACGAAGGTATGAGGGGAAGGTTGATTCATCTATCTATCTATCTATTTATCTATCCATGGATAACTTCAACCAACTGTGCCAACCTCAACAACCTCATCGCATTGCAATAATAAATCCGATGATGAAAATGTAGGGTAATTTTTTGATAGCGGTGTGATATCCAGAAACGGCCGCATACCGTATTAACATCACCTGTAAGTCACCAAATATTATTTTTACATTATTACCTAGGTATCTACAGAAAAAAGATAAGTGAGAATGAAAAATATTTGCCAATGCTTTTTCCTGCTCCCACAATTCGCAATGAATTCCCCGAGAATGGAAATAAATGATCAACCCAATACTGAACCGATGCGTAGCATAAGCTGCATGGCATAGACATAGATATCTCCAGATAAGCGCGGTGGTTGGAAATGTGTATATACGGTAGACAGATATTTGCCAATCATTCCAACAATCTTCAGCATGCTGTATGTACGTACCATGGATATAACCATATAAGCAACCTTCAGCGTTTAGCATTCCTTGATTCATCAATCGACTGACCACTTGGATAAGACCTCGTCGATTCCCGCATCAAATGTAACATATATCTCTAATCGCCTGTATTACTGGATACAAAATACCTAGCTACATCATGGTTATGATTGTGATTATGAATATGAATATGATTATAACGGCTGGGTACATATCTATGTCGTATTCCCGAAAATAGATATTTCTGTAGCTGTACATGCACGTATGGTATGTATGTATCGTCGGTAGATGAATTTACTGGTAAATATCTCGCCGCTGCAGAAAAAGTTTAGATACCGAGCGCTTCGCTATCCGTACATAGATTTCTCACACAATCGATTGGATGAGAATAAATTGTTTGAAAATCGTCGAATTTTTTCAAAAAAATATTCCTTTATTGGGTAATAAATCACTTATGGACATGGATAGTATTATTTATTATGCATGAAACATAGTTCCAGCTTTCTTGAGAGTTTGAATTGGTTGGATTGGTTGGATTAGTTGAATTAATACTAGAAAACTAGGAACGGCTGTCTCATCTTTTTTGCATCAATAATGCTTATAATGCTTATAATTTACTTGGGAAATTGATCATCTGTTATCCTTTTAATCCCTTCCATTTTTTTTAGGTCTACTTCCGTATTAATCGTATTAATGTACACAGATAGATCTAGAAGCATCAAATCATCAGCCATTCAATTCAATTCAATTATTCCAGCCACTTTTATATGGATACTTTCGGGCCGTGTTCAGAAATCTATACCCAAGATTCTTTTCACTCGCAACTCGGTAGAACTATATTATATTGGCGCTTCCGACCCGTTTACATTGGACACCATACCATACCATGCCATACCATACCATACCATACCATACCATGGCTGCCCGCCCATAGGATAGGTAAATATCGTATCATCCAAAATATTCTTCAACTCTCAAATCAAAAGTCAAGCGTCTATTTCGAATTTCTCAAGTGCTCTTTCCCAATCATATTCATTGAAGATTTAAAGTATCACATGTTCAGTTTCTTCTTCTTTTCGGGCTCGCATGCTCCCTAGGACATGGACACCATCTGTGCTTTTCTCTTTCTTTCTTCCCTATGAGGTCTTGACTCTTATGCCTTGCATATGATCTACTATTGTGAAACATACACAATATCACTCTAGAATCTAAGATGTGGATGTAGGTAGCTTGCGCCGTTCTCTCTTTCTCTTCATACGGTACTTCCTTACTTTACTTTGCCTTGTCTGCCTTACCTGCCCTGCCTTGCCTTGCCTTGCCTTGCTTTTCCATGTCAAAGTACCAATTGCCAAGACGAAACAAAGGAGGATTGCCATTTTACTTTGCACCAAACCTGATGTTTTCCCGCTTTACCATCCATCAATCCATCCATTATCCAAGAGGCTGGCTTCCTTCTACTACCCTACCAATTTTTAATGTCACTGCACAGCTGGAGCTTTTACAATGACAAAGAGAAGATTCCTAGGTAAAATACGTATAGTGTATGTATGTAGGAGTAAGCTCTCAGACATAGGGTAGTAGCACAGCACAGTAATCTGATTTTTTAAAATTAAAAGTCCTAGCCAACCGACATTTTACATACCTCTCTACCGACTGTCCATTGCATGAACTACTGTACCGAGCTTTCGCTTTCGTACCTTACATACATTATTACATAAACTTCTTACTTTACTTACATCATATTAGCTAGCTGCAAGTTGGTGGCTCAATCAATGTAATTTCCCCCTTATTGAACTTTATGCCTCTATCGATCGTATGTCTCTGGAGAGATCTTGCTTCCCGAAACATCCAATACGAGAAGGATCCAGAAATCGGGCTTGTTTTGAATCAAAAAGAAAACAAGACAAGAATGATTCCAGTGTGAAATTGTTGCATATCTCGAAACGAAGGATCTAAGATCTAACTTTTTTATCTCTTTTATCTTTTTTGTTTGATTTGTTGAAGGTTTGAAATTGCTGACTTCTGATTCTTGGGATTCTTTGGCTTGCGGCGTAGTGGGAAGGAAGGAAGGGGGGATTTTGAGGGATACAACGTGATGATGTTGGAGCCTCATCGTTTTCTTACATCGATGTTTCTGATCATATGTTTATGTTTATGTGATGGTGGTACAGCTACTCGTATTCAATGTTTCCATGTTAGTTTCGTGTGAATGGGTGGTACTCTCCTCATGAATATGAATGCCACACCCATACTTTCAATACGTATGTACATTCTGTATATCTCTGCTTGGATAGATAGATTCATGTACACAAATTCCTCGTCAACTTCATACTGTATCTCTGTTACATTCATCCTTTCGTGAATACACTCCATTGAGGTCACCACACTCCTGCATACGTGAATGTGCACATCGATTTCTCATCACATCTTCAAGCTCGTATCTATGTCACTTTTCCATCTGATCTGTCTACCCCTTCAATTCAAATCAACATCGTCCACACGACCACGCCCCTTCAGATCCTCCTCGTGTAGTCCTCGAGAGATCCCAATAACTTCTCACAAGTTGAACGTCATAACTCCTGCACATAACATTCACAATACGAGTCTATAAACTACCCCTATCTATTTTCATCCCCCTTTATTCAAAGAGCATGTATACCATTTGATATCTCATCTAGAACTCTTACTCACTCGCACAAGTATCCCGTACATGAACAAGCTTGAACTAAAGAGTAAACTAACACCAACACATCCCATAATACCAAACCAGTGACTACCCCCATTCTTGATCGAGTTACGATGTGAGACCCCACTTCCCAATATAAGACTTGATATCAAGGCCATGCATGGTGAAAATATACGGTGTGTAACGAAGTATCTCCATACACTATGAACCAGATCACCAGCGAGGGAAACCTCTAGATGGGATTGACATCTACTATTTTAGCATTCTCATTCCCCATTTGAGCTTGTCCAAACCATATATATCAAAGGCGATCCACGTATCTACCAATCCACCAATCTCTACCCCATAAATTGAATTTCATCCCTATAACATCATCACAATTCACTCCTTAAAAGCCCCACGGGCATATCGATGATGGCAGTCTTATCAAGTTCCAAATCCTGACAGATTGAAAACTAACTCTGGGTATATGTATGTAAATATCAAGCTTCTGTTGACATTCATCCGGTAATCAACAGGATCAACCTGCGCGCTGAAGCAAATGAAGGGTAACCATAAAAGTAGACTGTGTGTCAGATAAGAAGAATAGTGGATATACAATGCGGGAAATATCTGGATTATGATAATGATGATATCTTCAGCAATAACAGAAGAGTTGATGATATGATATTTAATAATAACGGAGAGATCTCGCCATGATTCTTGATATCTCCTTCCAGTGACTGCGAATCATACCCGATCACTGTTAATATATAGTCCATCGTAATCTATCACATCCAGATATCCTTTACATATCTATCTCCAAATCTTATACCGGAGAGGTGACAAAAACGGCATAACACAGAACCTCCAACCTACGAACCATGACGGAATCCCATTCTTTTCCATCTCTCTGTGCTGAAGATACCCATTGATGCTCAATCTTGTAGTTTACATACCCGTGAAGAAAAATGAGAAGAACGATACTATTTGCTCCCCGGTATTGAAAAATCCAGATGTTTTATTGGATATTATATTTCAAAAGTGAATCACCACCTACATCTACCTATCTAGGTATCCAATACATCATCTCAAATTGCCGTATGAGAAGGAGGGATACTATTCATTCACTGCAATCTAGGGTGTGAATATAGATATCTTCCGCAATGAATGGATGGAAGGATTTGTTTTACTCCCGTAAAGATCGGGTGATATTCAAGAACGCTTTGATATATGGGTTTTGGTTTGAGTTGAAGAGGTAGTTGAGATGGATTGAAGTGAGTGACTACAAGTTCAAGGATGGGAGATTAAAACTGTTTGAGCTGGCGGGCAATAATATGGGATGGGGGGAGATGAGAATGGTTGTTTGGGTTTCGACCGTGGGAATATTCTACTTCAGTTGTTGTTGTTGTTGTTGTTGTTGCAGCATACGGACTAAAGTGAAGGGGGTACTGGATGATGATCACATATTCCGATATTGAGAATATCATACCAACTATGGCATGGATGCACTCACTATCAATTTACAAATTACATTCAGCTAAAAATATACCAAGCTCATTGCAGAAATCTCGGTTTCTTGATATGATGAAAATAATAGTTTGAAGATCGAATTCCGAAAAATGTTACTTTCGATCTCATATCTATCTTTCCATCTTTGAAACTTCCCTTCACATATGCCATCAAGCTCCAACTTCCGTATAAAGTGAATTCTCACACTCGAGAACTATACGTAATACAGAAATTGACATCAATTCCCAAGATCCTGATCTCGGCATTCAGATTCATATATGCAAGTACATCCAAAAAGAAACTCACCTACATTAACCCATCTCCCCATCCACCCATCCGAGAATCTATGCCTAATTCTATCTTACCCTATCTCATACTATCCCATCCCAATCCAACATCCATCCACTAACACATCTCCATCTATCTCTTTATGCAACCCCTCGCCCCTCACATCAATGCACCCATCTCCCCCAAACCCAAAAAAAATTATGTTTGACATAAAATCGCGACATGCAACAAAAGCCACCCTGTTCCCTCCCATCTAAAACACCAACCAACATGCCCCTCTCCGTCCCATTCCCATTCCTAATCTAGAAAAGGGATCCCAGCCCGAGATATGATAGAGATCTAAGTGGGGGAGTGTTGATGTAAATAAATGGCCACTCGAACTTGAATCTCCCAATACAATCTAGCTCTGTACGAAACTAGACTGCATCGGACTGCGGATGTTGGTTGTATTTAGCCCTTTAGGATATGTTCATCACGTACTTTACGATCATGCCATTTGTTCTGGTTAGACGAGTTACTTACGTACTTACTTACTATACTGTATGCATATGAATACAATATGTATCGGGTATAAGTTTGGTCGAGTTGGGCTAAGTGAAGTAAGTGAAGTGAAGTGGATATGGAGATGGAGATGAGGTCGTGTCGTGCAGCGATCAGTGCCTTCCAAAAGAGGTTTGCGGAGCCGAAAGACGCTGCATTGGTTCTATTCTATGTAGCATTGCGAAAATAGTGTCATGGATAAAGTAATCACGTTTTACGTGATGAGCTGGATGGATGTGGAGGGGTTCAAAAGTGGAGCGGTGCACTAGACTTGGTTATGCGTTCTGTGTATTGATTGAGGGAATTGAAGGAGGGGGATGAACTTGATGGGGGGAATAATGGATGGGTGGCTTTTTGGGTATGTTTGAAGTTGTGTGGTCAACTATGGCAGAAAGATCTAGGTATATATGTATGTATGTCCGTCTCTTCAAACATCATCCAACAGACAGAAGAATAGAATAGCCAAATCCTTCAATCGAAATGAAATGCTCGACCAGCAGTTACTTAGTGTAAAGTACAGGACACCCAGCAATCCCAGCACGCAATATGCGGGGCAAGAATGCATGGGCGAGAACGTAACTTGTGAATTCGAGATTTGAGATCTTTTCTTGCCGCTGAGCATTGAGCATTGCACATCGTAGACGCCGAGCCAACGGTACGATGCGATACGGTGAGATACGGTGAAGATACAATATCTTATCAAAGAAAACAAGATAATAAATACAACAAGATAATCCGATCCACATTTGATCATGGTTCTTGATGAAGAAATTTTTTGAAGAAAAAATTATATGCTGGTTGGTCTTTGCGATCCCCACAGTTCGATATCCATTTGCAGATTTCAAACAGCCGCCCGGCATGGCATACATATCTACTAGGTATGATATCATGGTATCCATCTTATCTTCCCCGAAAACAAACAATGCACAAACGAACGCTATCTTTGCGATGAGATGAGATATCGTGAGTCTGAACCCATGAAAAGTAATAAATAGATGGCCAGGAGGAAGCTCGTAGCCGATTGAATAACCCAATCTCAAAAAAAAAGAAAAAAAAAACGTTTCCATGAAGAAAAATAGAGGAATCTTAATAGCAAGTATGGACTTTTATTCTATAGCTGAGAAATTCTCGTCTCTTGCGATCTCAACTTCGCAACTGAGAGAGATCCTGATATCCATCTAAGCCAGAACGAACCGGAGCATAGCATGGCATGGCCTAATAGGGAAAGAACCAACTAACTGATTGCGATAAACATTACATAGGCTCAAAGAAAAAAAAAGACGCACCCAACAGGTATGGACGGACAAGGAAGGAAAAGCGAATGCGAATCCAAGTCTATCACAATAACGTTCCCCGATTAACAGCCAGACCAGTCACAGATCCAAGGGGAAAAGAAGAAGAGATTTCAAGCCTAGGATATATGGCGAGGTGAGGTGCATCCATATTCCATATCGTCGTCTAGATATGATATCGATGGCATGGGTAGTTCTAGGGGGGAAGAGTGGGAGTGTTAGATACTATGTACATACCGGTAGATAGATAGATCTATCTAGATGAAACACACATGATATTTCTTGTACAGGAATGTTTTTTTTCCTCCGAATTCTTGGTGCTTGCATGCGTAGTGCATATTTGCCATGTCGGTGGTGTAGATAGATGGGATGGGATGGGATTTCTTGCTATTTTAGATGTTTGTATGTATGTATCTATATATTACTTGATAACATTCGATCCGTATTAAGCAAGCAGGCCATTTCCATTCTCGAAACAGATATCAACTTACCTGCTTGCTTGTAGAGTAGGTGATTATCAGACTGATGTGGATGAATTAACCCCTATAACTGAACATAAAAATTCCTAGCAATTATAGTAGAGATGAAGGACTTTTATAGTTCTTAAGACATGACTGAAGTCTTGATAGAAATCTGACGGTAGCACAAGACGGTAGTACAAGCTCCACTTTTACTTGCTTGTATCACCTAATGCGGGGAAGATGCATCGATCATCGCAGCAGCAGCCATAGATAGATAGTATCTAATAATAATTATATGACCGATAGAAAGAATCAAATTCATCGTTGAAATCGAGGTGTTGGTTCCATTTCAGCTGGGTGGTATGATATTCCTCGGTCGATAGGTAGCATCAATCTCTGTCTAATTAGATGATATGATCACCCGGAGATGATTCTCCTTTTTGTATTATGTTGTGTGTTATTTTTCAATTGAAGATATCGAATACGTACAAACATGAGCATGAACATAAATATATAAATCAACAATAGCCTCAATAACCTACTCATCTTCTCACAGTTTCGCTTTCTCCTCTTGTTCTTGCTTCTCGATTGATGCATATCTATTGATACGAATAGCTTTATATTTTTTGATACTAACTAATAAATGCTAATTCTAAAACTAACAAACTAATCAATCCTCTATTGACTTGACTTGACTTGACGTGTATTCATGTGTAGATATCGTTGCCGATTCAATTTTTGTCTTCACCCGTTCCCCTTGGTATCTAAATCAACTCGACTCAACCCAACTCGATCAACTCAACTTAACTCCATACATGCATACTATACTTGAAACTTTCCCCAAAACAAAATGCATATGATATGTAAATGCAACCGACTTGAACCAACCACCCAGCGTATATAAATGATATGCGTAACTCCACACAGAAAAGAACTGCCAACAATGCATACGATAAGAAAAATATCCACCCACCCACCGCTTGCTAACCATGCATTCGTATCACATCTCAGTCATATCACATCGTACAAACAAACAATCATGCAAACTCAATCAAGCGTCTCCCGTCGCAACCCCCAAACCAATTCCCTTATTTCTTCCTTTCCTCAAAACCTCCAATGCCCTACCCACCGCGTTCAAATCCCCAAGTAGCGTAACATGTCCCCTATCACTTCTAATCTTCCCTCCATTAACCAACATATATCCATCCGGCAACATTGCCTCCTTAGCAAGACAAACTCCATCACCACTTGCAAACGCCAAATTATCATAAACATCCTGACAGGGAATACCCTCTTTGCCCGCGACTTTGGCTCCGTATACGGTAGGGATGGATTTACCATATATAACGGCAAGTGGTGGGTAGCGATTTGCCGTGGAGATTTCAGGACGAAAATGCAACTCTTCCTTGAATTTTTTGGTTTCAGAGAGCGTGCGAGCGAGATAGGCAATGGCTTTGTCACGAGGAAGTGTTACGGCTGTGGATACGGAAGTCGAGGCGCTGTGGCCTTTTGACGAAGAGGAATTATTACCCATTGTGTTACCCATTTGCATAGCAAGACTGCGATCGGTGCCGCCTTCGATACCCCGGAGAACATCTGCTGCTCTGCTAGTTTTGGATTGGTCAGTTGATTGACCACGGTCACGGTCTTCGTTTTCGTTGCGGGTGGTGTTGGGATTTAGGGATGAAGGGGTGCTGGTTCCTGAGCTTGATTTCTTGCCATTCATTGGGAGACTCAAGAAACTTCCTGGTAGGTTGAGGATACTGCCCAGTCCACTTTTTTGTGATATTGGTGGCAATGGAGGATCGGTTACTGGAGACCAACGATATTTGATCCAGTCATCAAGATTGAAGAAATCGACTGGGTATTTCTCGCCAGTGTGAAGGTCAAAGAAGCACTCTCCGTTCTCTGGGAGTAGAACAAAACTAGTCCTTAATGTAAAGTTCACTTGAGCTGTTAGTACTCTCGAACTCAAGAGTACAGCATCTCCATTCCTGAAGGGCCCAAGGATGTTAATACAAGATTGTGGAACACCAGCGTACAAAACTCCACTGAAAAGCTCTGGCTTCTGATTTACAACATGTCGTGTGATTAAGCCACCCAAAGAATGGGCAATAACCAAAGCACCAGGAGGTTTCTCTCCATTGGGGCCTGGCTGATTGGAGGGAAGCCCTTCCAGAAATTTCTGGAGCCTTCTACTTAACAGATGTGGGCTTAATCTCCAATCGTAGCCATAGTCATGAACTCTGAGCTTGCCATTACGAGCATTCTCACAATCTCGTAATCGTTTGAACAACCTCTTAGAAATATCTACTGGTCCGATGTTTTGAAGCATGCCAGATGCGTAGATCCTCTCTTCCATAGTCTCCTCATCTTCAGGGTTCAATCCGATTTCCAAATTGACTTTACGCATGTTGAGCCCTACCTTGACAGGAACCCATAGTTGACGATGAGGATATTTAGCTGATCGAAGGATTGATCCTCGATATCCACCCATGATCACAACATCACCAGTCAAATGTTCTAGTGCGCGATCGAGGGCGTTAGCGGGTTCCGCCTGGGGACGCGAGTTATCATTAACGACCCCGGTGGAGGGGGCTTTTGGAGCTCGTGCGGATATAGGACTAGGTTCAAGAGTTTTCTTTCTCGTATTCGTGGTGGGAAGAATGGTTGGAAGAATGTCTGAGTTTGTATCAGTAATTGACTTTGACCTGTACGACAAATTGCTCGAATTCAAAAAGTTCATGCTAAAGCCAAAACTGGGTACATGGGGCATACTCGGCATGCTCGGTATTTGTGGCATTCGAAATGCAGATCGATCCTGCAGAGAGTCTCTGATAGCTTTGACTCGTGAGTTAACTTGTTCATGGTGGTTTTCAAAACGTGTATCGTCACCTAGAGACGAGGCTCGAGATAGACTGTGATAAAGCATTGAATCATCAGAGGTTGCTCTACGAATAGTATTCGGTCGATCCGAAGATCCTACTGAACCATTGCCCGAAAAACTAGACTCCCGATGATGCCCAGAGTTAGTAGCTTGACGAGGTCGCTTTTTCAAATGGTCATCTACTGGTAGCATGTTTGGATGCGGCGGAGTTCTCTGTTTAAGACTGCCAGACGATATAGAGGTGGGGGAAAATGCTGCACTTCTTGGGGAACTAATTGATCCTCTAGATTTATGATTCGTACTTGATGTCCCAAACAAATTTCCAACCTGAGAAATCGAAGGCAAGTTTTTTGGTAACAGCTTTCTTAGTGCTTCAGCACCATTGGAAAGAGAACCTTGACGCTTTCTTCCACTATCAAATATCCCATGTAACGATGATGTCTGAGTATTATCCGAATTTTCTACAACAATCAGTTTCGGTCCGGACCGCCATGGTGATGGCGGTGACTTTCGTTCAGCGTCCAATTTTGGCGAAGGTAATTTTCCAAGCGACTTATCCGTACTAGGAGCCTCTAGCCTTTCCTCACCAAATGGTCTAATTGTATGTGATTGTTCCGCTGGTGGTGTCTCAGGATCACTATCGAAGTAACCTCCTCCTAGGTCGTCCATTGCTGCAGCCTTTTCCGCGGCAGGTGTCTTTGCAGACTTCAGACGCGACGCTGCATGACTGATTGTGACACCTATAATCGATTGGGCATCCTCGTCTGATATATGAGATGCAGCCATATTGTCCGCTTCGTCCGATACTTCATCGCTGAGTTCGTTTTCATCTCCAGTCATGTATGCTGATGAATCTGTTGATGACGGCATTTCGATGTGTTGTGGAATTGTGCCCGAAGCCATTTTCCGCACTCGTCTTTGTTCCATTGTATCCATTGTATGATTTCAATAGATATATATATTGTGTCCGTAAACACTGCTTGATTGTTAAAACGTGGCAGGAATCAAGCTGACCTCAAAACCCGGATGCGGCGGGACCCTCTCCTTTCGAACAAGCCTTATGAAATTCACAATATAACGATTGCAATTGTATTATTCCATCTCTTAAGTATACCCTTTTAATATATAGGGTTTTTATAGATCACAAATCCTTCATGTCAATCAGTGGAGTTTTCGAATATGGTTATGTATACAGTATACCTACCACAAATCCTACATAACTTTGAGCTCTTGTTTTTGTTGTTCATTGTTGCCAACAAAGTCACTTCCCTGCGAATTGACGTAATCAAAGTCAGTGAGCCACGGATTGGACAAACGATAGTATTGATCATATAATATATAGAGTTTTATTTCTTCTTTTTTTTTTTCAAATTGTCAAAGCACAAAGAATGATTGTTTTGAAAGCTTCAAAAAATCTCACGATATCAAAATATGACAGATGATAGATGGTAGATGGTAGATGATAGATTCTTGCTTATCTGCAAGTTATCATGGATGCTACCGAGGCAATGGATTTCCTTATTGCCAAGATATCACTGAAAACGGCTTATTAACAACCATTTACACCATTCCTGTCAGCTACATAGTACTTCTTTCCGGTCAATCATATGAATGGTATTTCCAAGAAGATGCTTTTGCTATATGAGTTTTTGAAAGTAATTATTAAGCCGATACTTACTTTCCATGGCTGATCTGTTTACCCTCACGGCTAGAATACGCGGAGATCCGGACTCAGCTTATTTTCCTATTTCCTACGAGAGCGGCATATTCGGAGTTCATCAAAAACATTTCACATACTCGTAATGCTGGTTGGAACCAGGATAGCACTGTATCAATGTATCCATAAGTAACATAGCCCTCTTAAGAAGATTTCCGAATACGTTCTTAGGGCGGGCAGAATTTTAACAGCTACCTTTTTTTGTCCAGTGAGTATCCGAAACATTAAACAGCAGGACAAGGGCACAAGAACTCTCGGATTGCATACGGCACAAACGATCCATTTCGTAGCAATATACATCAACGAAGAAAAACAACCTAGTCAAGCTATTCGACCCCTTCCAGCAAAGTGTTTTAGTATTATCTTGTTAAATTATGTTTCCTACTAAGTTCCTACCTACATTGATTTTCGTCCTACTATAATCACATTCTGAACTATGCAAGCGCATAATTTACCTTGCACTTCCGACTTGAAGTTTCTGTTTACGGCTATTCTATGTTTTTCTATGCTCTTCTTCATAAACTCCTGTTGTGCATGAATAACTGTATTATCATAATAATCTATCTTGTTGATTGATCCATGGAAAGGTTCATCAAATTTGGTATAAGTGACCGTATGCAGTTACATTATACATCGAGGAGAGTAGAGTACATACCGAGTGTCAACCGACGCGTTTGTCTAATCGTCGACTTACTTCTTTTTCATCCAGGTTGTATTGGCCTTCTATTAAGCATGGAAATTGAACTTTAGGAAGACATAGTAACGATGCCATCCTGTGGCACCCTTATTCGAGAATAGCCAAACTAATCAAGTGATGATTCCGAATTGTTTAGTCATTTTTTCGGGGAGGTGAACTTGTTTCATGTCTTCGTCACATTTTCATAAACTGGTTCTCCGTTAGGGAGAACAATTTCGTAGTTGATAACATTCTCGCAAATAGAACCCAAACGCGAGGAGAAGAAAGAGAACTAGCCTATGATTATATCAAGTTGGAATGATAGGTAGGTCCCCTATAAAAAACCATTACCATTATCACCACCAACTGAAGTGACAAATGTTGGGATTATCTTTCTTTTTCCTTTCGTCTCCTACTAGTTGTATTGTCGGGAGCTGTGAAAAGTACCTACGAGTGCAAATCCGCCAACTTCTCTATTGGACGCCGTTTATGTCTTCATATAACCATACTAACTACTCCAAACTCAACATAAGAAAAATCTAATACAACAATATCTAAACTATCCAATCATGCTACTATAATGAAATGATCTCTTGCCGAAAGTGCATATCAATCTAATAGGCAATCATCCCACCCATCTTACATCGGTATACCTCTCGGAACATGTTCCCTGGCAAGCCCCATTTAAACCACTTCCCCCACCAGTAGGAAAACTCTGCATCCAAGCCGTCTTCAACAATCACCTCCTTATGCCGCTCCATCGCCTCCACATCCCAATCAACACTAACCATACCGCCCCTCAAATGATCCGCCCTCTCCCCCGCCAAATCCAACACCCACATCCCAATCATATCCGCATGATCCCTGGCATACGGTTCCAACATCTCACTCGTCCTTTCCGTGAGCGCAATACCGGGCATCGTGGCGAACACCCGGAGACTGGGACATTCCCCCCGCCACGTGCTCCGAGAGTCGCTGTTCGGCAAGCTTGGATATGTATGTAGTAGGCGGATCCGCCGTGGAGGGTCCAGCCGGCGCGGCCCACCAATACGGTTATGATTGCGCCGGTTGGGGATTTGGGGTTGAGCGGTGATTGGATGAAGTGGCGGATCATCTGGTAGGGGCATTTAAGGCCGATATGCTATATTTTTCATCGTTAGATGTACTCATTCTTTCACTCTATGTATTACCTAGCTCACGAATCCAAAGCGCATGAGGCATCCGTCCCAGAACCAGAATGAATAACCTACCTATCATATCCCTCCACCAATCCATAGGAGCCATCTCACCAATCATAGACCCATCCTCCAAATACCCCGCACTATTCAGCAAAACATCTGCTGGTCTCCTAAACTCCTTTTGCACTGTCGCATACAGATTCTTCACATCCTCTTCATTTGAGATATCAACTTTCGCACTAACGAATTTGTTTGACGGGTGCAGAGGTGTCAGTTCTTCGATTGGTTTCTCGAGAGAGATTTGGGGTTCGTCGCGCTGCGAGGACGATACCACGTTCCTTCTGCTTCGGCCCAGACTCTTGCGGCGGCCTTAAGAGGGGGGAGGGGGGGGGAGAACAACGTGCACGTTAGTTTTTCGTTTGGAAAGCAAAGTGTAAAGGAACACAAGATGCTGGATGGGAGAGAACCTACGGCGCCAAGTCCCGAGCTGGCTCCGGTGATAATGATGATTTTGCCCTTTTGGTTGTTGGCTGGGTTGTTGGGCTGGATGGCATAGTAGGGATCACGGGGGACGTTGTTGGTG
The DNA here is from genome assembly GCA_028455995.1 of Scleromitrula shiraiana. Classification (NCBI taxonomy): domain Eukaryota; kingdom Fungi; phylum Ascomycota; class Leotiomycetes; order Helotiales; family Sclerotiniaceae; genus Scleromitrula; species Scleromitrula shiraiana. The sequence goes on from JABELC010000013.1 coordinate 151,679, forward strand.
AAGTAGAACGGGGCGGTGGGTTTGTTTACGTCGAAGTCTTGAGGTGTGGCCGTTTTGACTTGGTGTGATGTGATGGTGTTGGGTTGGTTGAGAGAGGTAGAAATGGGGATTGCTTAGGTTAGGTATGTATGTATGTATGTATGTATGTATGTATGTATGATTATATGTGAAGTTAAAGAAGATTCGTTCGGATTAATTTATAATCAAATAGGACCAACAGACAGTATTAAAACCCATCGATATCGACGAGACGAGGAACCATAATCATGATATAACTACCAGCAATGAATAGGAGAGAGTATGAATCTTTCCTGTATCGATAAGTATGATATATACATATATTTATACATATATAGCATCAAGAAAAGAATATGAAATTTGGGTATTTGACAGGTAGGTAAGTAAGTTTCTACATATCCAACAACAATACTGTATCAACACCAACATGAAATCTAACAAGGGAAAAAAACACCGCAATATATCATTGATAATCAACCCAACTCGCCTGTCAATCAATCAATCACCCAGTATCTCCTTATAAACAAAACAAAACAGAACAGAACAAAACAAAACGGGAATCCACCGCCATGGAAATAGCATACAGAAGAGAGAGACAGGTGAAGAACCGGACAAAAAAAATATTCTACTACTCAGAAGTTGAATACAAAAAAAAAACGATTGAAAATTGAAAATTGAAACTCCGTCGCTGATGCTTGATGCTGATGCTTGATGCTGATGTCGAATGTAATGTAAATGCTAAAATCAACAACCAAACATTCCTCGCAACATTCCATGTCGGAGAATAATATGCAACATAGAATGTTAACTAAATACCGAAACACTTCATATCATACCAGTTGACGTGATAATATGCAATGAAATGCATGCAATAAGATAAAATGAGATCGATCAAGCCCACCCCAAATTCTCCAACGTTCCCTTCGAATCATTGACACTCATACCACTTACACCCAAGGATCTAACCTGAGTGCCTCTCCTCAACCTCTGCAGACCTAGAGAAACCTTCCAGCTCTCCGATTCCGAAATAACGAAGACGTATTTCTTCCCCTCCTGATCTCTAATACTTGCTCGCAAAAGATGTAAACCAGCAGTTTTCATCTCGCCAGTCTGTGACGCATTAAGGTTAGTTTTACCCTTTTTGTTTCCACGATCATGTGAATCAGAAGGAACAGACGAGCCAACAGAAGCTGCGTAATCAGAAGAAATAGAAGAGCGATTATCAGACGAAGAAGCATAAGAACTTGCGGAATACACAGATGAAGTAGCAGATGCAGAAGATGCAGAACGCAGACGACAATTGTCTCGGCAAAGTTGGAGCATGCTAACGAGGAGAGTATCTTTCTCTTCCTCCGATGCGGCCAATTCTTTGTCGAGGCCCCAAAGTCGTCGGACGGGGTTTTTATGAGCAGACGAACTGGAAGGAGCACGCGCAGCTTGGCGGAAATTTGGACACCATACCTCTACAAGTTTCATTGTCCATGCCTTGACGTCCCACTCGCGTTGGGGGACGCCTCGCACATCATCATCGATGAAGAGACCTTCTGTCGTGATTCTTAATATTAGTCCGTCGGTCACGGAACCGACGCCTGAAATAAGTTGAGAAGTGGGCGTTTTGTGAAATGCATTGTTAAAAGCATATACTGCTTTGATAACGATCTTATCGGGGTCTTTAGTACTGTAAGCACCACGTGTCGAGGGTGGAGGTGTCGTTTTACTTGTCGATTGGGAGGCGGCATAAGATGAGTCGGAGTATAATGAATTGATTGACTTTTTCCGTGTTGGTTTGCTCGCTGTGTCGTAAGGTCGGTGAGAATGCGGATCGTTCTCGGTTCCTGCATAGGTTTTCGCAGTCGGAGCAGGAGGGTTTTTGGTGGGAGAAGAAGTTTGGGGTGGAGGTGTCGAACGTGCGTTTGGGGAAGCTGGGGTCGCACGTGGTATCGCGGATGGTTTTCCATTTGGCCATGGGTTTAATTTCTCGCCCACACCAGCATAAGCATAAGTACTTGCCTTTCTTTCTGTTGCCGCCGCCTTTTCTAGTTCTTCCTTGGCCTTCAATTCTGCCTTTGCCTTCTCCTCTGCCTTTGCCTTTTCCTCTGCCTTTGCCTTTTCCTCTGCCTTTGCCTTCTCCTCTGCCTCTTTTGCTCTTGCTTCCGCTTTTGCCTTTGCTAATGCTTTAGCTTCTGCCCATGCCTTTGCATCAGCTTTTGATTTCTCCGCTTTGGCCTTAGCTTCTGCCTCCGCCTTTTCTCGATCAGCTTTAGCTTTCGCTTCTGCTTCTGCCTTTGCTTTCCTAGCCTTAGCATCCGCCTCCAATATCTTTGCTCTAGCTATGGATTCTGCCTCTGCCTTTGCCCTAGCCTCTCGTTTACGTCTCTCTTCTTCTAATCTAATCGACTCTTTCCTAGCTTCCTCCTCTTTCTCTTCCTTCTCACGCTCTGCCTTTCTCCTTGCTTCTTCTTCCCTTTCTTTTCTTTTTTGAGCCTCTCGTTCTTCGTTTCTTCGTGCCTCATCCTCTCGTTGCTTTTGTTCTCGAGCCGCTCGTTCCCTAGCGTCCTTCTCTCGTTCTTCTTTTCTCCTTGCCTCGTCTTCTCGTCTCTTTCTGGCCTCTTTTTCTCGTAATTCGTTGAGTTTTCTCTCCAAATCCTCTTTTCGTTTCCTTTCGGCTTCCTGTTTTTTCTTTTCTTCTTCTTTTCTCTTGGTTTCTTCCCTAGCCTTCTCCCATGCGGACTTCCCACTTTCTGTATTCGGTTGATTATTCGCGTTTGCGTTTGCACCCGGGGTATTTGGGCCGGCATCATCAGCAGGTGGTGTTTCTGCCCACCCTGATCCAGATCTTGTTCTTGCATCTGCTCCAGCCGGTCTTGGTGGCGGCCCTCCAGCCCCGGATGTTGAATCGGTTCCGAATCCTGATGTTCGAGGTCCACCACCCGAAGCCGACCCATTTGAATATGCATTGTGAGCACCCCAACTCGATCCGCCGCTGGGTGGCACACCTCCAGCATTTCCACCTCCTCCTATCCCAGGCCCGCTTCCATTCTGCATCCTTCCCAATGCCCAACCTCCCAATCCACTCGCAATCATCAGTATTATAATAGCAGGTCCCCCGGCCCCTCTACCTAACTCGAACAACGGTTTAAATATTTGTATCACTGCCCAAAACAAGAGTGCCGCTGCGATGCCTGCTACGAAACTGTTGGAAGAAACTTGTAATGACGGTAGATAGAGGAAACCAGACCCCGAAGCATGCGGCGGTACGATGAAAATGTCGTAATTCCCTGGTGGTAGACCAGAACCCGAAGTAGTTTTCGGTTTTTCACCATGTGGAGGAGGCGGTGGAGGTGGTCCATCCATTGTATAACGCTAAAGATTGTTCCAAACTCAATATGTACTCAAAAATGCGGTCGTTAAGATGATAATTCTCAAATGTAGAAGAACATGCAAAAGGGTATCTCGGAAACAATAGGAAATTCGGAAAGTCTCATAAATCCATGGAGAAACTTTATAACTCAAGATATTAGCTTAAGAAGTTTCATATATCTTAGGTATGAGGAAGAGGAATTCACCTCAAGAAGTAGGCTGATTGTCAATTGCGATTTTTTTGTTGATAAACACCAAATTTAGCTACTAACAACAAATCCATGGATTTCTACGACACGGACGTAGAAATTGAGGCACACAGAGAAGTCGATAATTGAAAACGTATATATATTCTTTAAGTTTTGATACTCTTCTAAATAATTTCAAATTATATTTTAGAAAAGAAATAAGTAAGAATAAGATGTACTGTCAGTAATAAGTGAATTAGGTTTTTTCTTCGCTTGGTGACCGTTTGGTGACCGCTTGTGTTTACTTTACTTTCAAAGTTCGGATGGAAAAAAAAAAGTAACTAGATATCGATCAATTGCAGCCGAAATGCAAGGCGATAAGTCTTCGAGTCTTTCGTTATATACTGTTAGGATGACATTGGACTCTCGGACACTCGGAAACCACAAATCAAATCCAAGAAAAACATAGATAGATAGATAGATATGTAGATATGTAGATAGATAGATAGATATATAGATAGATAGATAGAAAGATAGATAAATAGATAGATAGATATATATAGATATAGATATATAGACTCAGAAGTTGAATATCAGACGAGGGTGTTGCCCTTTACCCTTTGCCCTTTGCCCTCATGAAATAGGATCTACCTTGCAATTAAGCAATAATCGCACGGATCTTTAGAAAACTTTCAATAGTTAAGAAAGTAATAATAATAATAATATTAATAATATTAATATTAATAATGATCACCAATTAGATTTTTGGTCAATGAGTTAATTGAATAAACAAATTTTCTACATTCTACCATTTTAGCTCTATTCTCAGTCTCCCAGAGCAACGTTATTAGCAGCGACATCAACATCATTCGTTGGATCATGATCATTTAGGTATTACACTAATCCATCCAATCTCCATGAATAGTTTCATCCCTCTCTCTACCAATAACTCAAAATACCTTATAAAGTTGAACACGTTAGCATCTCTCATACGACAACGAATGAAGTCATTTCAAAAAGGTTTCATTCATTCATTCATTCATTCAATTATATGTTGTACTCCACCCGACTATCACGAAAGTATCCCATCCATCCAATCCAATCCAATCCCCTCCTTCTTCCCTCATACCCCTTATTTCCAGATACTTTTACCATCCTAGAATAGATTCACCCAACCCGTCGCACGGCATAAACAAGGGACGGGCCGTCCACTAGGGTTGTTAGATTCCTTTTCCTTCAATTTACTTTTGGTAACAAGGTATACAGCAAATGGTGGTGTCCATGTCAATTGAACGCGTAGCAAGGATCTAGTATTGTTGAATAGCGCCCGGCGATCAATGGTGAGACCAAAACCGCCAATCTATTTAACTTTTGTCCCTTTTATTTTGTCTTTCTTCTGGCTGGAAAGTATGTTATGAAACAAACTCTCGAACGTTATTACGCGCGATCGGCGTTGGCGTTGCTAGGCAACCAGAACATGACGTAGATCCGGATGCTAGATTGGTTACACAAAAGCTGGTGAATCAATTACGGCAGTTGGGTTATCGTTTCAGACGATAACGTCCTGGGAGTTGGGTCTCTGCAAAATACAGAAACAGCTTGCAGAAAAATACTGCAAATGCTGCAAGTTGGTCGATTTGAATATTGGACGCGCTCGAAAACGCACGATGTAGAGAAGGTATTTGCAATAATATTACCTACTGCATATCACGGAAATCCAATTCCCATGTGAACTCACCAATCACCAAATGCTCAAGCCTCGTATTCCGGGAAAAGTGCTCGAGAAACCATAACCCCCTGCACTTCCCTTCCAAGTTCCGCCGCTTCTTCCAAAAGATCTCTCATTGTCAATGACGAGGAACTATTATCGCCTGCCAAGAAGTCAAAGGCTGTAAAGGTCGCCGCCGTTACTACAAGTCTGACAAAGTCTACGAAGAACCAACGACGTATCGTCGTAAGTTTTGGTTATTAACATCATACCTCAAAACTTGGATGAATTCAAGCGAATAGACATTCGCTGTTAAGTCTACTGATTTGATATATGGATAGTTAGCTCGGGCTATATTGGATGATTAGACTCTTTTCTATTCTCTTGTTATTTCTTTTATAGAATGAGGCGGCTTGTATAGAAATTATCTGACTTTGATTCCAAATATAACCATGAATCTCGGAATTGAGAGGAATATTTCACATGTCAGTAACAAAAAGAATAAGGAGGATGAGGAGCTTGTCCGAGTCCGAAGTGAGGTGAAGTGAAAATGTGATTGAGTATGAGTTTAAGCCTAATAAGTTTAATCAAAAAAATCTAGATTGTTGTTATGGTTGGTTGTTACTCCGCTTTGATTAAAACTAATATGATTGAACTCGGAGTTAATGAATATAAATATCTTATAAGAATCTAAATTTATTTTATTTTAATTAAGATTATTTTCATATTATAAAATGTTTAAAAATAGAATACATTTTAATCTTTTTTATTAAGGTATTATAATGTTGAGTGGTAATCCACGTATCTTCATTATCTTTGTCGGATGTCCAATACGGATAATCATTGGCGAGGAAATGGAAACAAGATGAAAGATGAAAGTGCAGTGACACTCGCCTTTGTTGATATAGAATTCCTCACATCTAACAGTTCAGTTTAATTGAAATGCTCATCTATAATCTATATCCATCTTCACTTTCCCCCTTAAGATCATGACCCCTTTAAAAATCCCTCTCTCTCTCTCGAGACACCAAGAAACATACTAATGAAGTGAGCTAAATCCGGAGGAGGTTTGAATATTGAGTGTTAAAGCCTCAACTTTTTACGAATAGGGCACCCAATCACCAGAAAATATAACTATGCGGCATCAGTGATTTCCTCTTCATGTAATGAGTATTCAAATCAGAAGAGTAAAACGGATACTTCAGTTGTCTATCCAAAATCCGTCAGCGGTTCCTAAACACAGACATAAAGAACTTATCATATATGTGTATTGCCAGGGAGTTAAAATCTGCAACTTAAAACGTACTTGAAGATTCTCATAAAAGTGATAGTGATCGGCAATGACTGGAGGACGAATAAATAACTGAAAGGCGAAGATTAAAACATGGTGTAAGAGATAACAAGAACAGAGATCGAGAGCTGAGACTGATGCTGAGCAACTTCTCTGTTGACATGCAAATATGTTTCCAGTTGCATCCAACGCCCATGCATCTCCAGGTCTTACTTGTACACAGCTCTTAGCATTCTTCCGTATAAAAGCGATAGGAATGACAGCGTGATTCAGATCTACCAACTACAAACTAATAGCTGGTAACTCAACTGTGGGCTCTGGTATCTAAACATATACATGTACAAAGAGTTTGACTTTGTACACCCAACAAGATAACCTGCATGTAGCTAGCTACAAGAAATACAATATACCATGATGGCATCATGCAACCAGAAACTTTCTGGCATGCATTGTTTCTGAGGGTATTTGGGGAAAAGCATGTAGTAAACATGCAAGCAAAACATAGGAAAATTAATTGCTATTCCGGAGTTTGCCCGTCAAATACCTTCATATATCCATCCATGGATGTTGGATGTTGAAGTTAGGTCGCGACGGCATTCTCAATTAGGTTATCCGGTCAGCCCACGAGACGAGATCGAAGGTGGGATGAACGATGATGATGGCTTGAAGATGGGGACGGCCATGTAATCGTGCTGAGAGGACGATCAATTCTGGATTCGAGGTGTGGACGAATCTCCAACTTATAATTGGTACAAGAAGAATCTGGGGGGATTCGCCGGGTCGAATTTCGGTTGAGATGGGATGGATGGAGACGAACGCATGTGGCTGGAAATCCTTGGCAGCGGGGTGGAATAGACGGTGTATCTTTGTGCATATTTGTCTGAGCCGGTGTTCCTTACGTACAGAACGTTGATGTATGTATAATGTGCATATCTGATGGGTGAGGTTTTACGAAGATCGTCGATATATTCTCCCTTACTTGAACAAAAGCATATCCAGTATGATGAAACAGTTTCGTTTCGGGGTCTTTAAAGGCAGAATTCTCGATACTGTATTCGTCCACAGAATATAGCTTTCGATCATTGAACATGATTCTATGACCAAGGGAGAAGATTTTTCGAAGTAGGAAATAGTGGAACTATCCATCAAGTGACAACCCTGCCATCTTCCAGTTGGCTTCTTGCGGGCCCGTGGAATGTGGAGTCAGAACCTTGGATGGAAGTGGATTTCGTGAGAAACTTTAACATAACAATAAGAACACCAATACAGCCAGGTACGTAGCGTAAAACCACAGAAGACAACAAACAGACTTAGATAAGTTTCCGCATCTAAATTACTTAGTAACAATAGAATAGGTAAGTGAAGTGGAATCCTGTGTGATAGTAATCAAAACTTGCTAAACAAATCCCGTTCAACGATCCTGATACGAAGATATAACTTATGGCGGGGTGGGATTATATCGGACATCCCGTTTGTGGGGGAAGGAACATTAGCGGCACAGCAACCAGAAGCATAACTTTTGAGATGCCGTTTGTGTCTTCCTAGGTTGTCTTGTGTATGATCGTAAACTTTTGAAGAACCTCGGAAGATGGAGAGATGTGATTAGATGAGATGAGATGAGATGAGATGAGATGAGAACAAAGTATGGAGTAGCTGAGAAAAAGTTCATTGTAAGTTGGCTCATGATGTAGTGAACCAACAATCTAAAAGATCAAAATGGCAGGAAAAATCAAAGATCTAATAAACTCCAAATCAGACTAATAAGGAGGGATTTGCAACCCCGCCTTCGCAAGAAAACGTTCATTCAAGACCTAAGCATCGTATTCTCGGTATCATATACATCGTTAGATAGTGCATTCAAGTGCTCATCATGAATAATATAACAAGGATAGTACATGAATTCTCTGCAAGAACAATGTACCAAGCTTTTGGGTTAAGATTCAGGGCTTGTATGGGATGCTTGCGTATGATATGTTAGTAGGTATTATTTAGGTCTCATATAATGACCAAACCTACCTACGTATGAAGATATCCGGAAATCTATATAAATATTTCTCTTCCCTTCAAATTTAAATGTCTAATATCTCATTTTATTGTCAAGCGTTTTGATATATTTCCATAGAGTATTTTGCATTTAGTCCACTTTAATATCGTAATCATCGTGGTTTCCATGCGCGAAGATGCGATATTCAAGTCCACTCGTTGCTGGGCTAGCAACCGTTGCTGCAGCTCACAAACCCCGTCAAGTTCGTACACCCCTCAACATCTATTTTCCCATCATTTTCAATTTTTACAAACAAACAGGATATCACTCATTTTTCTTCCCTTTTCCAACCACATGATTTCACAATAAACAAATATTATTTAATCATCAAAACACAAGATGAAGTCATTACTTGATCTTTTTCTTGTTATTCAAAGTCTTGCTTTAGGAAGGGACCCCAGATTAACGCTTCAACAAACTTCTAATGCTACTTACCCGGGTGATGTCAACAATGCTACCGATGGTGGCGCTCAATTCCTTCAGACCAGTCCGCCAGAATATCCTTCACCATGGATGAATCCAAGTACTATCGGTTGGGAAGATGCTTATGCTAAAGCTAAGGACTTTGTTTCTCAGCTTACTCTCTTGGAAAAAGTCAATATTACTACCGGTGTTGGGTAAGTTATTGCCAGCTGTATTTCATATGTATCATTAAAACTGATTGGACTATAGTTGGGAAGGAGAACAATGTGTAGGCCAAGTTGGATCTGTTCCTCGACTTGGTTTGAGATCGTTGTGTATGCAAGATTCGCCAGTTGGCCTTCGTGATACGGACTTCAATTCGGTGTTCTCTAGTGGCCAATCCGTTGCAGCTACGTTTGATCGTGGTTTAATGTATGCTAGAGGTATGAATACTTATGCATTCTTGGGATTATTTTCCTCTTAGATTGATTCTTTTGGGAATGTCATACTGATAGATCATTATAGGTTATGCTATGGGTATGTTTCCCAATGTTATAAGTTTGATTCTATTTAGACACATACTTATAAATATCCACAGGCCAAGAACACAAGGGAAAAGGTGTGACTGTTCAACTTGGTCCTGTTGCAGGTTAGTTTACTTTTTTTCGAACCAAGTGATTGTGACTAACCAGTGAACAGGTCCACTGGGTAGAGCACCTGAGGGAGGTCGAAATTGGGAAGGCTTCAGCCCTGACCCTGTTTTGACAGGTATTGGTATTGCTGAAACCATTAAAGGTATACAAGATGCTGGGGTTATTGCTTGTGCTAAGCATTTTATTGGTAACGAACAGGTAAAATAGCCCATTCTGGATCTAATACATGTGTTCAAATCATCCAAAATATCCATGTTCCTACATCCATGTTCCTCTTGATTAACATAGATATAGGAACACTTCCGTCAAGCTCCTGAGGCGCAAGGTTATGGGTATAACATCTCTGAATCAGTCTCGTCGAATATTGATGATGTTACAATGCATGAGCTCTATTTATGGCCATTTGCAGATGCAGTTCGTGCTGGTGTCGGTTCTGTCATGTGTTCCTATAACCAGATCAACAACTCATATGGGTGCCAAAACTCCAAGATGCTCAACGGCATCCTTAAAGGTGAACTCGGGTTTCAAGGATTTGTTATGAGTGATTGGCAAGCTCAACATACAGGAGTGGCCTCAGCGGTTGCTGGACTCGATATGGCGATGCCAGGTGATACCGTTTTCAATAGCGGAGAAAGTTACTGGGGTACAAATCTCACCTTAGCAGTTATCAATGGCACTATTCCTGAATGGCGTATTGATGATATGGCAATGAGAATTATGGCAGCTTATTTCAAGGTTGGCTTGACACTCGATGAGCCAGAAATCAACTTTTCCTCGTGGACTCTCGACACATATGGCCCACTTCACTACGCTGTTGGAAAAGATTATCAGCAAATAAACTTCCACGTTGATGTTCGTGGTAACCATGCAAAATTGATTCGGGATATCGGTGCTAGATCAACAGTTCTCTTAAAGAATACCAACAACACACTTCCATTGTCGAAACCTAAGTTTGTTGCTGTCGTTGGAGAAGATGCCGGCGCAAATGCTTATGGACCAAATGAATGTGCTGATAGAGGTTGCGATAATGGTACTCTAGGCATGGTAAGTAAAGCCCAAAAAACTTTCACATCCAATGCTAATTTATTGCTAGGCATGGGGTTCCGGCACTGCAAACTTCCCTTACTTGATCACACCCGATTCTGCTCTTCAAGCCCAAGCAATTGCTGATGGTACTATTTACCAAAGTATTACGGACAATTACGCCACTTCTCAAATTGAAGCACTTGTCGAGCAGGATGGTGTGACAGCCATCGTCTTCGTTAATGCTGATTCTGGAGAAGGTTATATCAGCGTTGATGGAAATGAGGGAGATCGTAACAATCTTACTCTCTGGCATTCTGGTGATGAACTGATCAAGAATGTCTCCGCACTTTGCAGCAACACGATTGTTGTTATTCATTCGACAGGGCCTACGATCGTTACTGATTGGTATGATAGTCCCAATGTGACTGCAATTCTTTGGGCGGGTGTACCGGGACAAGAGAGTGGAAATAGTATCACGGATGTTCTCTATGGAAAAGTCAATCCAGCGGCACGCACACCATTTACGTGGGGACCAACACGAGAGAGTTATGGTACAGATATTCTCTATGAGCCTAACAACGGTAACGGTGCGCCACAAGACGACTACACCGAAGGTAACTTTATCGATTACCGTGCTTTCGATGCTCAGAACATCACTCCCATTTATGAATTTGGATTCGGTCTCTCATACACTACTTTCGAATACTCTAATCTTACAGTCACCAAGATAGAAACAGGTTATTACATTCCCACCAATGGAACCACTGCCGCAGCCCCAATCTTTGGAAACTTCTCAACAGATCTATCCGACTATCTGTTCCCCAATGGAAGCTTCCCTTACGTCTGGCAATACATCTATCCCTACCTCAACACAACCGACGCATCTACCGCCTCCGCCGATCCACTCTACGGCCAAAAAGCAAGCAAATTCCTCCCCCCAAACGCCATCGATGGATCAGCTCAGCCCAATCATCCAGCAGGTGGAGCCCCAGGAGGTAACCCATCACTCTACGATGTTCTCTACACCGTCACAGCCACAGTAACCAACACCGGCTCTCTAAACGGCGAAGAAGTTCCCCAATTATATGTCAAGCTTGGCGGACCAAACGATCCCCTAATCGTTCTAAGAGGATTCGAACGTCTTAGTATCGATAAGGGAGCTTCGGTTACATTTACAGCCGATCTAACGAGAAGGGATTTGAGTAATTGGGATACCGTCAGTCAGAATTGGGCGATCTCGGATTATGAGAAGGAGGTTTATGTGGGGTCTAGTTCTAGGAATCTACCCTTGAGTCAGAGTTTGAGTTAGAACTTAGATGGGGAGTTAATGGTTTGTGGATAGGTGGGAGATGGGAGATGGGCTGGGTACATACATACTTAATGATTATGATGGTCTTTTTGGTACATACTAGCTTTGTAGAGATTGTCTGGCTGCTGCTATTATTAATGAAGTTATGATTATGATAATGATACATAAATGCATTGCATCGAGTAGGATGAATAGGAGAATATTTTGCGGGTTATACCGTTACCAAGTATCCAGCATGGTAACGAGCTGTTTAAATTTTGAATGTCCGTTCGGTTTCCACACAATCAAATATTTCGTATAAACATGTTTGATATCAAAACTTACGATGTCTATATTGTACATAGATATGCAAAATAGACTTGGTTTAAAAGCATTTGAATGTTTGTATTTAAAATAGAAATTCAGAATGATCTTGATTTAAACATATTGAAATATTTATACTTTGAACGGACATTAGAAGGTGAATTAGCTCGTAATGATAATAATAATGAAAACTGATGGTTCGCACAATCAATATTTCTTAATTGTCCTGATGATCGACTTCCATTCCATTAAAATTAAGATTAAACTATTGTTTCAACTTCTTAAAATGCGAATCAAGTGTCCCTTGACCTTTACCACTCTTCCTCTTCCTCTTATTATCATTCCCCTCACCCTCTCCACCCACATCTTCAGCACCCCTTTTATCTTCCTCTACTGCTTCACCCCCATCCACGTCATCTTTCTTGCCATCACCAAATAGTTCCTTCCACTCTCCACTCGCAATTCTCTTATCATCGCCATACATGCCCACCTGAAACGCCATCTTCATGCCTTTCAAGCACTTCTCTCTTCTCTCCTTAAAATCAAACATCGGTTTCGGATACACAGCCACACCATCCCCACCCCCATCTCCATCCCCATCTCCATCTGCACCCTCCCCATGCAACCCATCCCCCTCAATCCTCACCCCCGCCTTCCTCAACTCCCCCACCGGCGCCATCCAAGGCTCATAGATCCACCTCCTATCCAATCCCCTCAACTCAGGCACAAACTCCCTGATCAATCCCCCATCCACATCCCACTTCTTCCCAAAAGCCACCGGACTATAAACCCGATAATACATTGCATAAAACGCCGAACAGCTCAACCACATCCAGTTTCCCGCATTACACGCCGTTTCATGATCAATTAGTAATTCTTCGAAGACTTCAGCGCCTCTTTCCCAGGATATGTAGCAGCCGCCTCGGGTTAGGAAGGATGCTACGGCGTGCCGTCCTAGGTGGTGTATCCACCCTGTTTGGCGAAGCTGTCGCATTAGAGCGTCGATGAAGGGGAATCCGGTAACGCCGTATGTCCATCTTTTGAGCCAGATTTCTTCGCGTGTGAGCGGGGTGGCGGAGCTCGGAGATGGAGATGGGGATGGAGACGGGGTGGATAGATGCCAGGGTATAAATCTACAAATTTTGCTGCCTTCCATTTTTTCAAATGAATATCCTAGTGCAGCGTGCGCTGCGAAATACATATCTCGAAATAATAATTGTCCGATTAGCGAGACGGGAGGATCGGATATCTTCCCCTTCCCCTTTTTCTTTCGATAATTATCAACGAGATCGTTTACCCGCCAATAAAACTCTCTCACGCTGAGACTTCCGAAGTGTAGATGTGGAGAGAGGAGGGTGGTTGATTGGGGAGAGAAAGAAGTTGGTGCCGTTTCGGGTTTCGCGAATGTAGCAATGTATGTTTCGTCCGAGAGGAGATTTTGCAGTTGTGAAAGAGCGTGGGTTTCTCCTCCACGATGGGGTGTACTAGCCGTTGGTATACCTAATTCTTCTAAAGTAGGAACTGCGAAATCGTTATTGGGTCCTGTGAGAGAAGTGTATGATTTTTCTGTGCCATTAGATCTCCATTTATGGTTAAGATCTAATGATGAATCTGATGGGTCTTGAGACGCTGGCAGTGATGAGGAGAAATCATCAGGCAACGATGTATCGCCCGGATCAGGAAGATATGCAGGTGTTGGTATTGGTCTTGGAACCTTCCCGATTTTTGGCCCAAGTGTTTGGATGGTACTTATACTCATAGTAGGCTTCCCATCATTCTCCGCAACCAGCTCATCGCTGTCCCATAACGTTCTACCAGATCGAATAATGACTTCCACGCCCGCTTTCTTCGCAGCAGTTATAACGGTTGCGTCGCGCTCGCGCGCATAAGCATCGGTATCTTTTTCAAATACGAGATGGGTGATTTTCCAAGCGTGGAATAGAGATGGAAAGAGAATTTGAGGCGCGCAGCGAATGAGGTGAAGTTTTTGGGATGGGTTGAGTTTGGTAAGAGAGCGGGAAAGGTCGTTTTGACAATCAATTCTATAAGTTTTTAATCATTAGATACGCGTACTACATATTATGTATAAAATGGGTAGAGATGGTAGGCACTTGCAGAAATTGCCATCGATTAGGTCCAACTCGTGCTCGATATACATAATGGGGATCCCATGTCCAGATGGGATAGAATGCTTCGGGATTAAGATCTAATGCAGCTTTTAGGGCGGGTGAATCGTGGAGACGAAGGTCGGTTCGAAACCAATATATTACTCTTGGTTTTGACATTTTTATTTGAGACAATTGAGACAGGATAATGAATTTTTCGAGCTCAATTGCATGTTTGATTAATTTGAGTACAAAATTCCAATGATGTTGGGATGCGATTTTGATAAGATTTTTGATAAAGAAGCTCAAGTCATGATGTCAGTCACTTATTTATCCGAGGTCCCTTGTTAGCTATGACAAGCTCCCGCCGCTAACAGGAAGCCCATCAAGAAAGATACATAGTACTTTAGAGTAGTAGTCCCGGCATCTGAAACTTTTTAGTTATAGATATTTAAATCATTATGAATATTCAAACCATCTTAAACATTCAACCATCCAGAATCTAAACAGCTCGAATGTATAGAGTAGTATTAGCCCTATTGTAGACACTACATACGATAGGATTTCGTGCATTGATCTTTCAGATAAGGCTACCTCCAGTTATCATTCCAAAGTTATATCCTCAATATATGGTGGCTTGATTTCACCAATTCGATTTGGCAAGCATCAAAATTAACTGTAGTTGTTCAAAATCTATGAGTGAGTAATAAAATATCTATAGAATCAATCATTCGAGATATTTCCATTTGACTATCATTTTGGAAAACTCCTCTTCTCGACTTCAATTTCGCTCATGATGAGATAGATCAATTCACCACTTTCATGATACACCCAGTGAGATAAATTAATGGGACTTCATGGTTCATCAAAACCAAAACATATCTTTCACTGTTTTCCCTCATCCATATAATAGGAGTAATGGTATATGCATTTTACTCATGTGCAGTAGTATACACATTGCGAGATAATTATTACTTTGCACGGAACAATATCCTCCCTCTGAGAGATATACTGCTTTGCTCAAGATGATCTCTCTCCTCGAATGGCCGCGCAAAACAAATACACGACGCTTATTATATTTCTGCTATATTTCAAAGACCAAAGTTTATATGTGAATAATTAGATTCTTAGGGGGGGATTTCCGTATATTGGTACATTTTCTATCATTTACCAGCATCGTGGGGGTTCAGGAATAGATCCCTCCATCTCTGAGTCCGCTCACAATGATCTTGGGGTTATAATATCATTGTGAACGAAGAGGTCGAGATTAGTAGATAGGGAAATGGAACCACGATGTTGGAGTGGGAGATGGCTGGAATGAATACATACATAATTTGGACTTAAAATATACAACATTGTGATCACTACAGATTTGGATAAGAACATTGGAATAGGGAATTTATAAGAACTGCATGAAAAGAGGAGATGTATTATGAGGTAGAGAAAAGCTTGGAGTTATGGATCTTCCAGAAGTATTGGAAGCATATCGATAGACAGAGAATGACAGATTGAATAAAAGAAAAGATCAAAATCAAGACCTCATTTCTAAGAAGTAATAGTTATCTCATGAAGTATTGACAATTTCAAAGCAACATTTTATTTGCGGTACATCATGTGTAAATGTAACCAAAGAAATCATTATATTTTCCCTCTCCTGTCACTTCGATTTGCTCACAAGCTTTCCTTTACATCCTACTTGATATCTATCTCAGGGATCTCGATAGCTCATCAGCACGTAGCGGCCAGTGTCGTATTTACAGACTGAAGATACCGTAGCTTGAACGAGGGTCGAAGCCTGTCCTCTACTCTAACGCTAGAGAGTAATTTAGAGATGGATGATGGCAAGAGCAGAGTACAACGTCTTTACTTCCCTATTGAAATAGAAACGCAATGTGGCACATTATCACACATTTCCAATGAATGCATAGGAGAGAGAGGTACCAATGCTAAGTTACCGAACTCTTAGGACCACAACTGTGCACTCTCAAGTTCCATGTTCGATATCACTCTTCCAACTTCAGGAATAAGAAGGCAATTTTTCGAATCCTCCATCTTTGGTGATTGAAATGTTTTCCGTCCTCTGACTAGGTAACAACTTCTTCTTTATAGCAACCGCACCACCGCCAGATCCCTATCATCACTATTCAAATTTAGAAGCATGTAGATATCCTTCTCCTCCTCATCCAATAGCCTCCACTCTGTGCCCTCTTCCTCTCAGAAAAATAGTAACCCGATTAATTTTCGCTGGACGCGTATATTGATCACAACCACTTCGTTTACAAAGTTCTTCCGTAATTTGGTTGGTATTGACTGTCATGTGTTCTTCTTTGCTTGGCTCTTGTGATGAGACTGATAAGGGTGCAGGAAGGATGACATTATTTTTTATAAGTGATTTGTGGACTTTTCTGAGTCCGTCTCGGATTTGACGATTCCTGGCACAAGGAATGATCGCTCGCCTAGGTTGATATCGTAATAGGTTATCTGCCTTGGCAAGGGAGAGATTGACATCGCCAGGATTGTCTGGAGGGGCGTCGGAGTCCGTTAATAGGGGACTGACCATTTGCGAATTGAATGAGTAGTCATCACTTTTACTATTGCTGCAGGTACTAAACTTGACTGATGGGATGGATATGGCAAGGTTCGTTGTCGAATAATCATATGGTTATGAGATCGAAGTAGATGAGGGGAATGAAGCACATGCTTTCTACTCACCAATTGCACTTGACAATTCAGATATCAGCTTGCGACTTACCTGTTTGATTGGTTGACACAAAGCAAGGCTGAAGAGCGAGGCTGATTGAGTAAACATTAACCCCGCTTTCGTGCTTTTGATAATCACCTTACCGCTTCTTACTGCTCCGTAACATATTGAGTAACACGGCACGAGACTGCAAGACGAGGACGATGATAAATCGTGAGAGGTCACTTGAACTCTTTTCCACCATTTCTCGTGATCTTCAGGTCTTGGGTCGTTGAGAGGCGCTTACCTGCAAGATCTCGCAAACCCCCACAATATTCGACATCGTTCTGTCAATTTCAATGGTCGTGGCGATATCATGAAGAAACATATGTCTCTCAATGTGAATAATTCGTATGGATATCATTGTTCGAGAAAACTTTTTAAAAAGAGAAAATCCTGTTTCAATAAGATAAGTACCTACGTGTGTTGCACTGCCACTGTGGTAAGTGCATCGTTCAACCTGTCGTCCGTGACGAGCATTAAATGTTCCCGACGACGGCTTCATGCGTTTCGCCTTTAGATAGAGCTACTCTCAGCTGTCCTAGGATACATCTGCCACGTCGAACAGTTATACAAGAGTGGAATATAATTGTTATTCACTGACTAATAATCAGATCTGATAATCGTAAAAGATTTGCATCCCATGATGCTAATTGTACCTGGGTCTATATGGAAGGCCGATGTTGACCGGGGTTTATAAGTTATTCAGATGGATATTCAATGATAGGTTTATCAGGATTCATGTTGAAACTTGAAACATAATAAATCGAAACTCTCGGACGATAGATCTAAGGTCGGGTATGGGTATGGGCGCCAAATCGTCGATCCGAACGCAGCTACCAGTTAATACATTAATCAATTCATTCTGGACGAATGTACGACCTTTGCTTCCAGAAAAAATGGCGAAGAACCGATGTCATGCGTCACACTGCGTTGTTCCCCCTCGCTCGCATGGCTTTATAGGTATGATAGTCAGTGTGTCTAAGCGCGCATGTAGAGTCACCTGGTCACGCTTTATTCCTTGTTTGCTTCTCTCGGGCAGCATTTCGATGAGAAGGATAGAGGCGCTTCGATTCGGGCAAGTACATACGCATAGAATAGGCTCAATCTCACACCGTAAGTCGATTTCCGAAGTGAAGTATGACCTTGTGATCAAGCTCTGTAAAGTGTATATTCCCAATATTTGAATTTTGAAATCACAAGAAGGGAATAAAATGAAGTGAAACGGAAAACGGGGAATAGAAGATGGGATTAGATCAGGAACTCGATACAAGAATTGCTTGTGATTCCGAGGCTTCAATAGCTTCAATATTGGGATGAAAGATATGTGGATGAGGGCTAAATTGTGGATGTTAATGTGGATGTCGATTTACTCTGTATGCAAATGCAAGCCATGATTTTATTTTCCAATTTTTTTTCCCCTTGCGATGAATGGATCGATGAATGGATGAGTCTTTCTTTGAAAATGTCCAGTTGCGGGAGTCAGAATTTAGTGTGCATAAATCCTGTTCCATTTTCGGACAAGCCCGTTAGCGTAAAAACCTCATGTGGCGGTGCAACGAAGATATACCAGTTGATGGCAGTGGCACTCATAGTAAGTAAGTGTTGATATGATAATAACATTCTATTAATAGCAAAGTAATCCAAAGCCTCGGGGGGGGGGGGGGGGGGGGGGGGGAAGTCTGAGGGGAGGAGGTACTTCATTAACGTCGCCACACTTTTGTAGAACGCGTACACCAAGAAATCTATTGACTGATGCTGCTGTCCTTCTCCGAGGTTCATGCTGTCTATCAAACTGTATCCTCCTAGGCTCCTACAGGTATTGCAGGGGAGAAAATACGTACAACCTACACTTCTTCCCGTAATCCACCAAGCGCATACGGAGAGTAATAACCTCTTGCGAATATTATTGTTACTGTACAGTATTATTCTTCTTTCCCCCCCAAGTCGAATATCATTGCTTAGTTAAGTATTTTTTTTTGTGGAACAGCAGGTTTAGACGATATGGTTGGTTGAACTTACACAAGCCAAAAAAGCCGTTCTAAACGGCCACAGACGAATCAGAAGTCAAAGCAGACATTTTGACAGCAGTACTATCTTTTGAACTAGGATATAATTTTTCAACATTTGTCATCTACAGGCTCAGATTCCTTCTCAGCCATGGATCTAGTGAAAAGAGTAAGAACTTTTTTTCCCATCCGAGTGCATCGTCCATGATCCGTTTCGTCCGTCTTACCCCAGAAGGAGAGAGAGTTCTGGGTTTACAAAATCGATTCATGCAGGAGAATCCTCTTGTGGTATTAACTAGGTTCTAATATCCGGTCGTCCGTTTGAGGTCTCGGACTTGAAGCCCCATAGGCGACGTGAAGGTTCAGAACAGAGTGAGTACATTTTAGCAAGACCCATCCAGAAAAGTTTGCATCGTTCAAGGTAAACTATATGGTGTTTCAAATTGTATACGCAACCATCAAGTTTTCTGCCTCTCTGTATGCGCTGAATATGCATTGTGCTGCGCTGTGCTTTGCTGCAGCATGGCACATTTTTGATGCAAGTCATACTATATCGTCGGCCGACCGGTCTCATCCTCGGCTGCCAATACGGTTTGCACGAATAACGCCGATAAGAGTTTCTTTGACAAGGACTTCGGAGGTAGTTATCATTAATTCCAAGATGCAAGGAAGTAAGGTGAGTAGGTTGTAATACCCAAAGTCATAGAATCCGTAGAAGCCGGAATGGAATTGTAACCTTCACAGTGGCCAATATGAAAATTTATCAATTCTTTTACGATAATGCGCAGTGAGAGATCGTCAGCCTCTCACCTCAATTAGGAAAGCAAATTCCAAAGAGATCTCCGAATATGGGGATTTCTATTTGGAAGTCTTAACGAAGGGTAAGTGCCAACCTGAATAATGTCGCAATTTTCAAAGATCATTATATTCATGATTGATTGGCTTTTTCCGAAATCATTTCATTGAATTCGACTGATGACTGATGACTGATGACTGATGGATGATTGATTTAGAACTAGATCCTTACCAAGTTTCTCAACCCAACGGACGGAACATAATGTAAGACCTTACTAGCCCTGGAGGTCATCATTATGGATATTACTACTGAATGGTACTTCCTTTCCCAAAGTGATCTTCTCATAATCTACTAGAGAATCGAGAGAATCTAGACAATCTAGACAAACTAGACAAACTAGACAAACTTATGTCAAATATCAAAGCAACATTCGAACAAAAGACATGGATAGTCCTTACGATACTATAACTAACTATAAACGCTATTTCTTAAATCAATATGTCATTCATGAAGATTTGATATATACATGGAAGTCTGTCAAAAATTCATCATATTTTTTTTTCTATTGTCTCGGCCATGCTTTGGGCTGGGTACGGCCGTGCATGCATGATTTCAGCGAAGAGCTGTTGTCAGTGGCCAAATGGATTGATGCTCCATGATGCCGGGAATGTAGATGCAAGATTTCTGCATATTTCAGCTGCAATAATAACTGAAAGTGGGTAGATGTAAGATGCATTTATTATTTGTTATTACCCAGATATTATTGTAGATGGGTTGCAGTGTTTTTTAACTGCCTACCTAGGTCTACCGGGGACCCTTTTTTAGTGTTATGCAGTCTAATGCAGCACCGCAGCACTGCCCCCAGCTACTTCTTCCATTATTGCCATTATTGAGTACGGAGTACGGTTAGTAGGCTACGAGCCACGAGCCTAGGTACTTTTGATACTTTTCACTAAAGCCCTCAATTATTTTCCCGTCCAGTATTTATTTTCAACTAGGTATTTGATCTTTTGCGAGTCAATGAGGCAATTTATCGAAGTATTTTCTCTGATATTGGTGGGTACAAAGAAAAGAAAGATCTACTTTACCCACCACCTAACTACTTTTAGTATCTACTCCTAGTCTTCTTCTAAACTGCATACTATCCATACCTATCCATACTACCTACTACAAGCCTTCTACACCTATGAAGTACTACGAGTATTTATTATTGAAATGGGTTTAAGAAATCAAGAATTTCCATCAACCATCATCAATCCCCCCCCCTTCACCCCCCCCTTCACCCCCCTTCACCCCTTCACCCCTTCACCCCCATCCCTAGGAGCTGATCCCGCCGCTTAACTAAAAAGGCTGATCGTTGACTTCTCTCTTAACTCTCTTATAATAACCCCACCATCCACTTCAATTCTCTTTTTTACTTACCCTCCCCTTCCCTACGTTTTCATTCGTCCGTACCTTTTTTATCTCTTCTAAGGCGCGCAAACTAAATCCCTTGTCTCGGGACCGCCAGAAGATTTTTATATACACTCTTATTCAAGTTCATGTTTCTTGTCTTCTATCTCATCTCGATTTCCTCAAATATCTATCATATCGTCACCTCATATTCCCCCATATACCCTCTATAACTTTCTTCCAAATGCCTCCTCAACTACTCCCCGCTTCGGCTGCTGCTTTTGCACCAAGAGCTTCCTCTGTAAATGTTGTATTAAGTTCAAAAGTTGAACCATGGTTAACACAGACGCTGAAGCGTATAAATCGCATCAAGCGACCTCTCAATAGTGTACCGCAACATCAGAGATGTTTGACAGAAACTTTGTCATCTTCAACAGCCATATGGACCCTAGGATCTCTCATGTTGTCAAAAATTCCGGAGCAGAGACGTGAAGATTCGAATCCATTAGTCGAGGCACTTTTCAACTATCAACTTATCCATGTCGAAGCTTATATTGTCCATGTGGATATGGTACTAAGGAATGAGGTCGCTTTTAAACTCACACCAGATACGATAGAAGCTCTTATTGAGTATCATAAGGAAGTACATTGCTTGGATATCGCAGCCAATACGTACAACTGGTCAGAGAAGGATCAACAAGTGAAGAAGATGCACGAAGATTTCATTCAAGCCATCAACAAGTTTGTCTATCGAACTCACGTTACCGCCCTAGAAGGTCTGGAAGAGGATGGAGCTGGTGAATTGCTATGTGGAAAAAGTGATGAGGTCAAAAACAACATAATGGGGCTTTTTCTCCCTTTGCTACCCCCTCCACCTAAAGTCGTTGATGTGGTAAGACCACCTCCTTTGGTACCTAGCTCACCCGCTGGCGCAACTTGGTGGTCACAACCAAGTTTACAGGTAACTACTGCAGCACCCGTTGATCAATGGAGAATGATTCCTTCAAGTCCAAGCACAACAACATCAGCCGACACACAATCATTATGGGCCAGCATGGGCTTGAATGAGATTCAACTACCTTCACCCACACCGTCTTTCAGTCAGCCATTCACTACTGCAGGACTATTTTATAGTACACCACAAGTCAGCGCCCCTATCCCAGCACTTCCATTACCAAGCATGCTTACACAACAACATTGCGGTATCGGTATGGGATATGGTGGGTTTGGAGGTGGATGGGATCGCTACCAAGAGTACGCTACAACAATGTGACAACCAAGGCCCGATACTTCCAATAACTATCCTAACACCCACTCTGGGGATCAAGACGGG
Source organism: Scleromitrula shiraiana (assembly GCA_028455995.1). Lineage (NCBI taxonomy): Eukaryota > Fungi > Ascomycota > Leotiomycetes > Helotiales > Sclerotiniaceae > Scleromitrula > Scleromitrula shiraiana. The sequence goes on from JABELC010000013.1 coordinate 174,356, forward strand.
CACTCATAACACACTATGTACAAGAAAACTACATACATATGGCATCGACAGATTTCTTTAGCGGCATTTGATACCTTCGAGGGAAATAAGGCGTTTTTGTATTCACCATTTTTATTATCCTCCATCAGCGATCGAGCGATTCCTACAAACACCAAACATTATACTTAATAAGTCAGCAAAACCACCATCAATCTCCTTTCCTCACACAATACATAATAGGATACCAATTTTTCTCTCTTGAATTTCTTTACATTTCTTTTTCATTAAGGGGTATTAGCGTAGCGATCTGTTTTACAAAACACCACCACACAACCGCAAGACCGGTTCATATCATTTCCTTTAAAATCGCATATGGCAGGACCTCGGCGTATATTTTGACAGCATTTACTGGTTCAGAATTTATAAAGAAAGAATTACGCAGCAATGCAGGGCTTCCGGGCGCGTCTGGATATATTGTTTTCATTTCATTTTGTTTTTCTTTTTCAAGACGTTATCGACTACGTTTGTTATTTGGTTTGTGGGAAGAATGAGTCGGATTTCTTAAAGTTTGTCTTGCGGATATATCCCCATTTGGGAATTTTCTTTCTGTACGTCTGTTTTTACGACTTATGAACCATGTCTGTCACGAAATTAATGTCACGAACTTCATTTCTCAAATGTTATCCCTAACGGTCGAGACGATGAGAAAAGAGACTTGATGTCCTTTCTCTTCCTTTTTACCCGTGTGAGATTTTTTGGATTTGAATTCTTTACATATTGCTCGGACATTGTAATGATTCATGACCGTGGACATGAACGTATAATTGGAAACACTTTGGGGCATATACCGAGCTGGGATAAAAGACTATCTGCTGTGCAGATGGTTCACCAGTATAATACTCTTAGGAGACAATTACTTGTCGATGTTATCTGCAGCAACTCTCGATAATTCGCTGCGCGATTATTGATTTTTGAAGCAAAAGAATTCGCTCCACCGACCTCTTTCCGAAATTATCGTTCGTGAACAAATATCCATACGAAATTCTCACTTTCTACTCCATCGCCCATTTCTCGAAGACGAATACGATCCAGTACTACTTACCCGCGAGCCGGAAGCTATCGAAGCGATTATTTCATCCGAGGGGATTGGAGCATGGTATAGAAAGATGGAGATTATCCAAGGATATTTTGGACATGGATGATGGTTTAGGATAGGGTGAAGAAAGAGCCTGTTTGTAGCTCATCTCACTACTTCTTATGCAATTTTCCGGTAGTAGGTCAATATATCGCCAGGTTCGATATTTGACAAATGGGGATGCGTGTGGGAATACTAGATATCTAACCGTCTGGAACGGGAAGGTGGATGGTATGGGATGCTGGATTGGGTTGCACAGAGGATTGGGGTCCAAATTCGCTGGTTGATGAGGATACATGGGAATAGGCTGGGGTATGGTATGGTATGGACCATTATGGTACGGCGTGGTATAGGTGATGGAATTACGTCTGGTACGTGAATACCATGTAGCAGGGTAAGAGAAATTAGTGAGAAATAATTTGCAATATATTGAATGAAAAATATTTGTAGAATCCACCCATCCCCATCAATCAATAACTTTCACATGTGTTCCCAAGTACTTACCTCAATTTGGATAATCGAATCGAGCGGATTCTTCAACGCCATGATATGATGCCGCTTAGACTACTGACAGATCCTAATGCCATCCCCACATCCAAGCGAGTCGTAATGTCAAGCCAGGAAAGGATTTCCATCCTCGTTTTGTCGCAAGAGACAAGGTATGGATATATGAGTCCTGGGGTGTATATGACATGGTTCTCTCCCGATACGAGGACCGATAGGCTAGTATTACGACATCGATATTTGCCCTTTTGGGGGCCTTTTTTTTGGCTTTCCCCGAAATCCTGGCTTCTACAGGGGATGAAGGTCAGGCCTACCTACATATACGGAAATTGCTCTTGGCAATGATGATGTCTATGTAAATATTGACCGCCATGTTATGAATTGCTATACTCAAGCGGGAACAATGTGAGGTCCGAGCAAGAATATTAAAATAAGCGATTTTAGTGATAATTTTAGTATATTTTTTATATTTTTTATATGTAGTATCATCATGGTCACGGTAATATAACTTGATTTTGATTTTAGAAAAAAATATTTAAAAATTACTAGTACTAAATTTATTAATTTATTAATGAAATAATGAAATAATTATTTATTGAAATAACTTGTAAATAATTTTTTTAAAATATTATTTATTAATAAAATATAAATATTTAAAAATATCGATTTTTAATAATTCTACAAGTTGATGATAAATTCAAAATTTTTAAATACTCGGCCCTTACATTTTTCCCGACTAAGTACATTCACATTTTTATTATACATATAGTTTACACAAACGATGATTTCATACGCATGAGGGAAGAACACATCTAGAACAAAAACCACCCAATTCATATCTAAACAATTCTACACTGTATCACCGTGCCGCACTCAAATCCAACAGGTGCTGCAACGTAGTATCGCCCCTCCCCGCCTAAGCGCCAGAGCCGAATCGACATGCATACACAAGCCGTACATGAAAAATCATACGACTCAGAATCTAAGCGCCGGTGGCGCGACCTGTTTGCATAATGCGGTGTATCAGTGGGAAATTCCCACATGGAATAAATGTATGCGGGGCTGATGGACGGGATATCTAAGCGCTTATCATAAGTCCGTCCATGTACGGGATGGAAATTTGAATTTGACCGATTCCCGGATGTATATGGGGTGGATCTGTGTAAGTTAGGTATGTATGTAGACTCGGTACATTATTGTCATGGATGTTGAAAATATGGATGGTCAGGCGGGACCGGAGAACTGGGATGGAAATTTAAGTTTCTTTTTGGGGGAAATTTGGTGCTACATTTTTGGTGAAGTTTTTTTCTAATGGTTGTGAAGATTAAGATACGCCTTGTGTAGAGTATTATTGAAACATTCTCAGACCTATCACTGTGGTTTTATTGTTAGTGAGATATTATGAGGCCGTATGCTAAGCCGATGTGGCGCGACGGACTGAAGAATCTTGGAACCATCTGTTGGTAATATGTTGTGCATTGAAAAGTGTGACTCGGCATCAAAGAGTTTTCTCGGACCGAAAGTCCTCGATTTATTTATTGGATCTAGGCATGGAAACAAGTGAAATAGCTGATCATGATATCATTGCAGGGTGTATGTTGTATACCGAAACTTCAAACTTGAGCATTGAGTACAGACTATGCCCTTTTTATCACACTACAGGTGGTGTCCTGCCGCCACTACACGCTCCATTGATACTCTCACAAGCGTAAGTTAAATTGCCCGAACTATCACCCACCCAAAACAAGTACGGTTCACTTGTGCTAACCGGAATGACCCAGTTCTGCTGGACAATGTCCCAAACGCTAAGATCCTTTCTGGAAATCGTCAACTGCACTGTTTGTTTACCCCCTGGCGCCAATGTGTCCGTCTTCACATAATCTCTTAGTTGAATAATTGGCGTGTCGTATGTACTATCAGACGGATATTGAACGAATACCATTGCGACTGATTTTCCTGCCACAAGTCCCGTGTTTGTAACGGTTACAGAAATGGTAAACATGGTATCCCACAGAGCAGGGTTACCGCCTTGTGTACCCCCGCTTGCGGGATCGGGTTTAGGTGTTGTGGTATAACCGGTTGGGTAAGTGAATGTGCCGGGCTTTATACTACTTGGATTATCTAGATAGGGGTAGAGATATCTCCAGATTGCACTGAAGCCGGCAGGCCATGCGGCTTCAGCAGCGGGAGGGATGGCCGTACTGTAGGTTGGAGTTGTACCTTTAGGAGAGCGTGCAGGTGGGAGTGAGGTAAGGGCTTTACCAGCGGCGAGAGTTGCAGTTCGAGAAAAGGTTGTGTAGGAGAGACCGTGACCGAATGGGAAGCGAGGGCTGATTTTTTGTTTATTAAGATATCGATAGTCGATATACAGACCCTCAGAGAAAGTATCTTGGACCTGGAAAATTTCGAACCCGATAAGACTTAAAGAAGCTGGGTAACTATTTTCTGCGACTGGAATGGAATATGGCAAATGTCCACTAGGTGAGTATGCTCCAAATAAGATGTCTGTTAATGAGTCTCCTGCTTCTTGGCCTGGTAAATGCGCAAACACAACGGCTTTCACAGAAGCTAGATTGATCCAGTTCTCAACGAGAATTGGTCCAACAGTATGCACTACTACTATTACTGTAGAATATTTTGCAGCGGCAGCTTGAACTAAAGCATCTCCGTTGTGCCATGCATATAGTCCTGATGATGATCGATCTCCATCATTTCCTTCCACTGTGATGGAGTTTTCTCCGGAGTCACTGTTTATAAAGACAATCGCAATATCTCCTGGAGCAGCAGTCAAACTTGAAGGGAAGCTGTCGCTACTTGAATAATATACATTGGCAGCTTTACGTTTGATCGCATCAATTGGTGCGTCGAGGAATGGATAATTAGCAGTTCCTTCAATCATCATTCAGTCACTTATAAAAGCTACAATAAGGATGGAATGCACATACCTGAGCCCCATCCCATCCCAAGCACGCCGGTATCACAACCTCTTTGATCGCAAGCATTTGGACCATCCGGGTTATTTTGAGCATCAGAGCCAAAGATCTTAAGATATGCAGAAGTAGACAAAGGTAGAGTATTGTTGACGTTCTTCAACAGAGTAATCGCCTCTCTGGAAATATTTCGGGCAACAGTTGCATGATCTGCTTGAACATTGGCGTGTTGATTCACGGTGCATGTTGGAGAAAACAGTGCACCAGGATAACATGGTCCAGTATCGTCCAAAGTGAAAGCCGAAAAGTTTGGAGCTGTGAAGTTTTTGTCTTGTCCAAATTGATACCTAAAATAATTAATTTGAGATCCGGAACAGAGATCCCTTTTAAACAAAGGGGACGATTTCGAATATTACGCACCAAGTTGCAACAATTCGTGTGACCATGTCATTCAACCGATCTACAGGAACAGTTCCATTCAGTATAGCCGTTGAAAGTTGATAGGCCCAATATGCCACCCCAATCAACGGAATGTTCCCATCACCAGGCATGGCCATATCAAGACCAGCAAGAGCCGAAGAGACGCCACCAATTTGAGCAAACCAATCCGTCATTACCTAGACTGTATTAATAAATGCGCTGAAATTAAAATCTTAATACATACTAGTCCTTGGAATCCGAGCTCATCTTTAAGCAAACCATTAATCATCATTGAGTTCTGGCTAGCTGCGCTCCCGTTGACCTTCATATAGTTAGTAGATAGTATATGAGGTCTAACAATATTGACACTATGATTCAAACGCTACCATCCGCGTTTCTTTCTGAGTATATAGAGGACTATCGCTACTCCATAGACGAGGGGTGACTTCATAGATACCAAGACAGACATTGGCTCGGTTTGGCATCACGAAGCTGAAAATCCGGTTTCATGTTGATGCCCCTCAGCTAAAAGACGCATCATGGGCCTATTCACGAAAGAACGAAGAAGCAACGTACATCGTTATAACTTGTCATGACTGACCCAACACCAGCTCTAATTCCTTCGGCAAACGGCCACATATACAATTCGTGGAGGGTTCTGCCACTTAGTTTGGTATCAAGCAAGTCTAGCAATATGCATACCTGTCATCAATATTACTGCTTAGTGCTTGCATCAAACCATGTGGAATGATGTCCATTCGATAAGCTTCTTGCTCATTTCCAATGAAATGTTTGATTGTAGCAATCACACCATTTGATTGGATTCCGGTAATCGTTTGCGCAGCTTGTTTGCCTTGAAGGACAGGATCTATGCATAGTTTTAGCTTCCCCATTGATTTTAATATAATCTGGTAAATCCTACCAGCACCAAATCCTTCCCAGTTTCGACCTCCGCGAGGCTTTCTCCCAATAGGACCTATTATCTTGTCAGCAGACTGCCAACTTCGCGGAGATTGAGCAAGAAGAATTGCTGTAATTTTCCATACCGACAGTAGGGCCTAACAGTATATTTACACCCTTCCCGCGTGCCTCGGCCCCCATTGCGGTACCTCTTGCTAGAGCGAGTGCTTTGTTCCATGTAGCACCAACTGTAATACCCGCTGGAAATGCAGTATTGAAATCAGTTGCTGCTACACCAAGTGCGGAATCCTGTAAACAAAAACTAGGTATTCCAAAGCGCAATGCAGAGCCAGTATTTCCAACACAATTTCCCTAGAAGTGAAGGTTCAGTAGAGCTTGTATGAAATTATGGCTCAAGGGCATACCATAAGTTCACCAACACCAGTTGTGAGGTTGACCTTTTCGGCCAAAGTCATATTGGCCACCACAATCTTTGCTTTGGCATATGCTGCAGCCCACTCACTCACCCATCCACCTTTGGGTGTAGGATAATATGGAGCGGCAACATATCCCGCGGGAACGGGATCCTTCTTCGCTAGTTTTTCCGTTGACCGCCTGACCCTGTGTCTGGGAGATGGTTGTTTAACCTCACCCAAAGCAAAAAGAGAGAGGGTAAGTAGCAAGAATATAGCCTTGATCAGCTCCATATTGAAGATGCTCCACAGTGACCGATAACTATCGGGTGAGATGAAGACAATGGAAGTATCAAAGATACAGATTAAATGAGTAGGGTCCCATGATATAAATAAGTTGGTTCAAGGTAAGAGCATAGGTACACAAACCTACCAAAACTAGCACGTAATTCAAAACAGGAAATAGGATGAAGGCCGTTGTCTTCACGTTCACTGTTCGTACCTCGGGCTGTTAATGCTGTCACTGCCATATGTCAAAACCATGCTGACAGGGTAGAACTGGCCGTGTTTAGACGGAACAGGAAGTTGATTGATGGTTAAAATCTATTTCCAAGATGTTGGGAGCATCACGCGGGGAAAGGTCCGTTTCTAGAATGCGGCTGCACCTACCAAAAATTGCGGGAAGCATATTCAGTGTGATGTATCATCTTACTCTATGGCCCCAGATAATAAAGGGCACCAGTAGACATATGACCGATAAATGAATCTGTCTCTTTTAACTTTATATTTAACTGTTAAATGCAGATAATTCTGATTGAAATTTCAATTGTTGGTGAGAATGTCAATCGAGTCAGTCTGTTGAAGTAGAAAAGTCTATCAAACTATGTATCAGTCTTTAAGTGACGGGATGAACCTTCTCGAAGACCCCACGTAGTAGCCCTAATAGCACTTGAGGCTAAAGGGAGGCCCCTCAATTTCAAAAAATAACGAGAATGACTAAGTAGCCTTACTCATGAGGCATTGATGACAATTTTATTTACTTCCCCCCCCCTTAGTGGTTGGAACCTAAACAAGATCTCTAGAGCTTCTTCATCGCGATAACTTCTCTAGAAAACCCAAAATTTCATCATCGCGTGTTTTTGCGAAAAGTTTTAAAAATATAATCAACTTCTATTCAACTACTATTACCTTTGGTCTATTGTATACTTTGAGATCCCAAATCTTTCGTTGAAAATGGGAGAATCAAGGTTCGTTCTGCGGCGAATATCAGTTAACAAGAGTTTTAAAATATATCTAACAAATTAAAAATAGACAAGAGCTTGTGGCATGGCTCAACAATCTGCTTCAACTTAACATCACAAAAGTTGAGCAATGTGGAACTGGGTGAGTGATTCTCCAAATTTGCATGCAATAAACCTCCTTTTCCATTCTTATGAAAGTACATTGCTAACTCTACTCTTAATCTTAGTGCGGCTTTATGCCAGGTCTTCGACAGTATCTTTCTCGATGTACCAATGTCCAAAGTCAAGTTCAACGTTAATACAGAATATGCATATTTACAAAATTTCAAAGTTTTACAAAGTCAGGTTGGCCGGCCCTAAATACTCTACCAAACACTGACCATGGTCAAGATACTTTTACACGCCATCAAGTCGACCGCAACATCAATGTCGAACAACTTATTAAATGCAAGATGCAAGATAACTTAGAATTTCTCCAATGGACTAAGAGATATTGGGACCAATTTTACCCAGGGGGGGAATATGATGCTGTAGCCAGACGACGAGCTTCAGGAGGACCAGCTGCCACTTCATCTGCGCCACGAGTATCCGCTGGAGCTGCTCGACGAGGCACCACACCAACAACTGGCGCTGGCCGTGTTCCTAAAGTTGGAACTGGCGGCGGCGCGGCGTCTGCGGCGTTACAACAGGAGAACAACACCTTGAAGGATACCGTTGCCGGATTGGAAAGGGAGAGAGACTTTTATTTTAGCAAACTTAGGGACATCGAGTTACTGGTTCAGCAGGCATGCGAAGAAGATCCAGAGATTGAGAAGCAAGAGGATGGCTTAATCAAGCACATTCAAACAATCTTGTATTCGACTGAAGATGGGTTCGAGATTCCCGCTGAGGCGGAAGCTGATGATCAAGAAACGTTTTAGATTGTGTTACTATAATAGGAGCTTGGTCTTGGAGAAAGTAACTTTGATTTTCTGGTTTGCAGGAGTTATAGCAAGAAAGTCATGAGATACGAAAAGTAAATGAGACAGCAACAATCATACAAGAGCTCATTATAAGGGCAGGGGCATTATTAATTGGCTATCTGGGGTTATCATGCGTAGAATTCTATTCTGAAGCATTTAAAAATCGTACATAATTCCATAAAAGTTATATCTTTTGTGGGAGAGTTTTAATTAGATGTTACTCTTACAGAAATATAAGAAATATTTGTGGCGAACTAATTAATTTCTGAATGTTCATTCAAGATGTAGATATTCAATTGTTTTGTGGATACTATCTAAGTGAATGCCTGTTTTTAATATAGAAATTGGAGTAATATTTTGCTAATTTATTTTCATTGTCTCTATTAAATATATATATATCTTCCATATTAGGATTTGTTTATGATCTTATAACAATTTAATAGACATTCGGAATTTCAACAGATCGTTGTCTTTTATTAATCATACAATACCCATAATTGAATCTTTTATAGAACTTCTTATCGTAAATGCGCAGTCAGGTATTGGTATCGTCATATGGATAATATCCTTGTCCCGAATCTTAAACCTAAATAAACAAACAAGGTACTTCAGATAACCTTGAAACAAATAACATACAACATCATACACAAAGAAATACAACCAACTTTTCATCGCATAGCAATAGAATATGGCTCCTCCTCTCGAATTATCAATCCCAAGTACAATCCTTTCCACTGATGATAATGGAAAGTTATACACTCTCTATAATATTACACTCCGGCTTCCATTACGCACCTTCGTCGTTCAAAAGCGCTACTCCGATTTCGTAACTCTCCATTCCTCACTCATCTCCCTCATCTCCTCCCCACCACCCTGTCCTCTCCCCGGAAAATCCTGGTTCAAATCTACCGTCTCCTCGCCCGAACTCACCGAAACCCGTCGTCAAGGACTCGAATCCTACCTACGCTCGATCGCCGAGAATCCCGATCGCAGATGGCGCGAAACATCCGCTTGGCGCTCCTTTCTCAACTTGCCAAGTTCGAGCGGCAGTGCGAGTTTGAGCAGCGCGAGGGAGGGACTGATTGCTGCGAATCAGAGGGGGATCAGCGGCACGAATGGGGCGATGATGGCGGAACCGCAGGTTTGGCTGGATGTTCATAGGGAGTTGAAGGATAAGTTGCATGATGCGAGATTATTTTTGGGGAGGAGAGATTCTGCGACGACGGCGGCGGGACAATATGAGGCGGGCGCGAAAGCAAAAACGTACTTGGTTAAAGCAGGAGGATTGATTAAAGATTTAGAGGAAGGGTTGAAAATTATGGGGGAGGGAAATAGGGGTGGAAGAGGAGAGGCGAAGTTGGGAGCGGGAGAATTGAGGAGGAGGAGGGATTTAATCGGGAGTGCGAAAGTGGAGAAGGAGGGATTGGAAAAACTGGCCGTTACTCTTGCAGTTAAGAATCAGAATGGGGGATCCGGTTCCGGCAAGGGAAATACAGCAGCTACACAAGCAGATAAGAGCGCATTGTTTGGACCTGGGGTCTCCAAGCCAAGTGGAAGAGTGCTTGGTGGCGCACCGGTTCCCGAAACGGACAAGACGCGAGAATTAGATAATGATGGGGTGCTGCAACTACAGAAGGAGATGATGCAGAATCAGGATTTGGATGTGGAAGAGCTAGGCAAGATTGTGAGACGCCAGCGGGAGATGGGATTAGCGATACATGGGGAGTTGGAGCTGCAGAATGAGATGCTCAAGAGGGTAGATGAGGATGCGGATAGAGTGAAGAGCAAGATTGATATTGCGAAGAAGAGAGTGGCTAAGATTTCCTAAACCGCGGTGCTATTGTATACAATCTTGGGAGGCACATTTTTGAGTTTGAGCGTGGAGTTCGTGAGTTCTCTTTCTCTCTTTCTTGGTGGGATCATCAGTATTTGTATATTGTACATGGTTATAGCCCAATATAGGGAGCGCGATGTTATTTACAATAAGGCAAGAAGATGCTGCTAATACTTCATGAATACTAATATTTTTAACTTTGCTCAACATGATCTATTTCGTTCGGCGTGTTAAGATGGTTGTGACGGTGCAAAGTTAAGGTTTTCATAAATATATATCCTCCAGTGAGGAAATCCTCATCCTTATTTTCCATGAAAATAATGTTATTTCTAGCCTCAGAAGAAATACGCAGTCTTGTTATTTTCCTCTTGGGCAATTTCCTTCAGCGTCCTGATTTTTGAAATTCTCCCCTGCTCTGGCATTGTTGCATGCACATCTGAATTTCTACCACGTTCCGGGAAGCAACCCAATGATAGAGCAATTACGGTAGTTCTGCTGTCAACTGCGGTATATCTGAGCTGTTACCATTTCGTACGGGTAATGATAAAACATCTAGTGGTTTTGTTGTATATCTATCTTGTTTCATACCACTTTGTGCGGATGATGGCAAGTTAGCTGGCGAGCTGTTGATTCTAAATGTCTGTTTTGTTGTCATACAATTGGATGATACTCTTTTTCTTTCTATGTTGGTTTGGATGTCTATGAGCTAAATGGATATTAAAATGAATGAATTTCAATATCTATATCTTGAACGGACATCCAGAAATAGACTGGGCCGTAGCTACAATCGTTTTGTTGCATATCTGAATTTGACGTTTTTCATAGAGAAGAATAGAGAGAGCAACTGCAGTGGTTTTGTTGCATATCTGAATTTGCCCCGTTTTCGCAATGCTCGATACTAGGCAAATAGTTAGTCACAAGATCGATCCATTGGCTACTACACTAAAAGCAGCAGTGGCTATGTAAAAGTAAAGCCGAGTCCCGTATCCCTATTTGCAGTTATGCTCAATGTTCTTTACTTTCATCTTCATTGAAGATATGCATAATTCCATTAAGGATGTGAAGATTGCGATGGTTTAGAAGAGATGGGTAATTTTGGATGAGATATAAATTGAACTCTCACTCCATGCCAATAGTGGGGATTAATACCTAGACCCTCGAGTGAGTTCTGGTGAGGTGATAATGGTGTTGTATCTTGGATATATTTCTGTTACAGGGCTTCCAAGTAATAAGTATATTGGGTTGTATTGGGTTGTATTGTTAGCATATTTATTAGTAGTTTAGTTCGATTTTAGAGATGGGCTGTTGAGCTATTTCAGGTGCTGTGGTGAAGGAGAGAATTGATCGAAGGGATGAATTTTTAGAGGTGAGACTATTATATTAGATTGCTAAAACTGATTGTCAGTCTTAAGGCAAAAACAAGAAAACCTCAGAATGCACTAATAAGTGAAAGACAACATTAATCAAGGGTTTGAAATTGACGACATTCACTTGAAGAAAACATCAAGTATTTATGGGGATAACGCTCCAGAATCAAGAGTTATTTAAACTCGTTCACTACTATCATGAGAAGATTCCCCAAACTTTAATGACAGCAAGAACACCAGATGGTACTTTAAGTTATTAATCCCGTTGACTTGATAAGAGTTTTCACTTTGTCAAAATAATATAAATATCTGGGTGCCTCAGAACAAACACAACCAAGGGCTCTAAACCTGACAATATATATTTGAATGTCTGTTTAAATCATAGACAATCAAATGTTTCTTTTGCTAATTTAATTTAATTATCTATGTTTAATATGGATATTCAAGATTAAGATATATGATTGTACATCTGGTGGATGAACGTTCAGAATCTATTCTAAACAGCTCGCTGATTGTTTATGGCAGGCTGACTTGGGGGTTGTCGTTTCTATGATGTCAAGTATCGAGCAAGTAAGTCGCGTTCTCCTGGACTTACTAGGTACTATATACAATTATTACGTCTTCCTAACAATTATAGAACCCACTTCGAAATAATCTCCCGACATATCCAACCACTCCCATCCAAGTAAGCCATTCTCGACGCAAAGTTTTATATGCATGGAAATCTCGTACCACTTTCTCCCTCTTTCATCTCTTCTTCAAACTCATACCAAAATGACTCTTTCCTATTCATCGAATGGAGCTACCCTCCCTTCCCTCCCCAAAATGAAAATAGCAGGCCATCAAACTAACATATTGACCCCTTTACAGTCTTCAGATATGGGTTATAATACTAAAAGAGCCAGTTCCCCTCCAGGCAGATCAAACAAAAGCAACCTAGGTGGAGCTAGAACAGTAAGGCATCCCGATCTTCCTTCTTCACCTCCGTATCTTTCCTAATCATCACTAACAAACACCTCTCACCCTCCCAGGCCGGCCTCCTCAGCCCAGCCAGCCAGCCGCGCAGCCCAAACTCGATGCATCGCAACCATATGCACAAAATGGGGTATCAGAACCATAAACGAGACATTCCACCCCTCGATCTGACCCGCGAAAGATCTCGGCTGCAGCGCGATTACTCATCTCTTTAGCATATCAAGCCGTGTTGATTTGAAGATAGCAAGGGCTTTGTTTGTGGAGGAGTGTAGGAGTGATAAAGGTGAGATGGTTTTGGTGGGGTATACGAAGTGTAGGGATGTGGATGCTAGGGTTAGGGAGTGGGAGAAGAGGCGGGAGGAGGAGGGGGATGATGGGGATGGTGGGGATGGTGAGAATGGTAAGGCGGGAGATACTGCGGGGCATGATGCGGGACATAATTTAATGGGTGGTGTAAGCAGGACAATTATATCCACGCCAGCTGTAGAACAAGTATCTAGACGACGGGATAAAGGAAAGAAAAAAGCCGTCACGGTCAAGAATGAACCCATTAGTAAGAATGAAGCGGTAGCCGCTGGTGGACCCCCTTCTGCTATTATACCTACTCCATCGCTTGTACGTACTCCCTCCTTTCTTTCCCTACAAACCACCCTCTCTCTAGTGTAAATAACTAACCAACCCCCCACCTCACAACCAGCTAAACCACACTCCTCCAATATCCCGCCATAGACTCCGCCCCACAAACCCCACCCTAATCATGCAATCCCACATTCTCAAACCCAGACTACCCCCCACTCGAGCTAGACGCCCCAACAGCGCCGCACGAACGATCGAAACAGTCGCAGCCGCAGAAAGTGAGGTTCGACCACGCAAGAAATCGAGATCGAATGATACTCATGCTCCGATTACTTCGCATTATACTTCTTCCTGCAATAACCATGCATCATCGAAATTTTCCTCCTGTCACAGTCACAGCTACAATCACAATGAAAATGAAAATGAAAATGAAAACGAAGATACGATAATAGTAGACATAGACCCGGCCCATCCAGCCACAGCCACAGCTCCAACCCCATCACCACCCCCGAATCTAAGTATACATAACCTGCGAATCTACGCAGCAGGGATGATGGGTACAGTCCGCGAAGCCTGGGAGACTAATATGAGGGAGGCGGGTAGGGATGGTGTGTTTGGGGTACGGAGGGAGTTGGTGGAGGAGATAAATGGGGTGTTTAGGGAGGATTGGGGGGATTTTTAGGGGGTTGAGATAGATAGATTGATAGATTTATAGTTTCATAGGGTGGGGTGCTGGTGTTTTTCTTCAAGTGCTTTTTTGTTTTTGTGGTTGGGTGGGTTTTTAGGGTGATGGCTTGGCTTGGAATTGCATATAGGTAGTATGTATGATGTTATATGAGATTTGCGGATTGTTTGCGCTGGAAATAGATCGTTGTCTCGAATATAAACATTGAGAAAGAAAGAAGCCGCTAACATGAATTTGAATTCAATGTCTATTCGAAATTTGAAGATTGAAAGACATTTTAAATAAGTTTACTTCGAACGTTTGTATAGAATTGGGATATCCAGGTCTATTTTAAGTAAATCTCTTTTGAATGTTTGTGCGAGATATACTGGGTAGATATTGAGTTGTATTATCTATCTCATCACCTGGACTTTCCCGAGCGTGAGTGGGTTGGAAGGTTCATCTGATGTGATTTCGGACAGTAGGAAATGCTTTGCTTGTGATAGCGACTCGATGAGAGGTCAAGCTCGAAGTGTTGAGACGAGTTTGCGGAATTTCGAAAATTGATTTTGTAAATGGGTTAAAGTTTTCTGGTAACTCTCGTCTGATAATATTTTGATTATGAGATTAGATTAGTAGTTGTAATATTTGCAAGCTCGGTTATTGCTAAGTAGATCTTTTGGATAAATACGTTTAGATGTTCAAATGAATGCAATAAATACACTTTTTAATACTCTCTGTGAAGTGCTACCATAAATCGATGAGTCTAATTGTTGGCATAAATAAGCTTTGCACATTGATGTAGTTATCACAACTGATAGGGATGGTTCTGATTTAATGTATGTTCATTATTTAAAGCAAATAACAGACAGCCTGTTTGTTACTCCAATGGTATACTTCCCGACCTAATGCCTCAGCAAAATACGGATGGAACGTACCATATATAGTATATACACAGTGCAATCAGCTTTTCATCGCTAACTTTGAGCATCATCATGAACGTAGCAGCGAAGAAGTTATTTGGGGTCCTCATAGATGTTTGTGAAAATAGTCTAGGAGTAGAGAGATCATTTGTATAGACAATGTACTACTAATTTATTATATACATCAGAAAAAAATACTAAAGAAAAACAAATAGAAAACTGATCG
The DNA here is from genome assembly GCA_028455995.1 of Scleromitrula shiraiana. NCBI lineage: Eukaryota > Fungi > Ascomycota > Leotiomycetes > Helotiales > Sclerotiniaceae > Scleromitrula > Scleromitrula shiraiana. The sequence continues at coordinate 189,405 of JABELC010000013.1, forward strand.
TCAATTCCTCATGGAACATATTTCTTAATATTAAAATGCCGTGATCCAGTCATCATCATGTTGTAGAGATATAAGATCGGATATGCACGGATCAATCCCAGGAAGATAGATATTCCGTTCCGAAAGAAAGCGAAATCTTCCAGATGGATAACAATCACATCTCCCGCAAATCTCACAAATATCCCATTCATACCCGCCGCCATATCCAATTCTCATCCTGCCATATCATACCAAATTCCAAATCCATGGCCTCAATATTAACCATCGGAGCCGGCGTGGCCGTCGCTGCATTCCTCGTACGTATCTTTATCCCCCTTCTCCATCTCGTTCTCGTTCGCCCCGTCCCCCCCCAAAAAAAAGAGAAATGAAAAAGAACTAACATACCCCAGGGTCGAGCAGGCTTAGTAGCATTCCGCCGCTCACGAGGCGAAGCGGTGGGGGTTCTTGGGAAGGCATTCCATAAGGGCGGTTTTGATCCGAAGATGAATAGGAGGGAGGCGGCGCTGATTTTGCAACTTAGGTAATTTTACATCTTCTTTTTTTTTTCATTTCTTTTCTTCTACTGCGAGCTTTCCACGCTTGGGAATCGGAGGAAGGAAGGAAAGAAAGAGGGAGAGAGTGAAAAGATGGCAACTAATGCAATAAATAGCGAAAGACAATTAACTAAAGAACGCATACGCAAAAATCATCGGACGCTTATGATGTTGAATCATCCGGATAGAGGGGGTTCGCCATATTTGGCTACGAAGGTTAATGAGGCGAAGGAATTCTTGGAGAAGAATGGTTGATTGGAGATACGAGATTAGACTTGGTGGGTGAGTAGAGGAGAGGCAGGGGAAGGGGATTTTTACACTCTGATTGGATTCGAATGGATTTATTTTTATTTTCAAGGGCAAACGAACCGGTCGAGCTGGTCTACGAATTGTGATGGCGACTTGGGATTGGGATTTAGTGAGCGAGCGAGCGAGCGGGTTAGCAATTGATATATCGACGTATCGACTTCGACAGGACGCGGTTGGTTGGCTCTACTGGGACTTCTAATTTCCCTCCTACCGTGCATGCAACCATCCAATGCAATAATTTTCACCCTCGATATAACTCAGCGTATTCGATCGTCTTCCCTCCTCTCCTCACTTCGGCTGCAATCTTACGGAACTTCTCTTCTTCCCCGCTTTACCTCTCTTCACGCCACACACGTATATATTAAAAAAAAATATTACCACATAGCATAGCGAAGGAGTTAATGGGTCGGTTTCGTTTGGTTTGGTTTGGTTTAGTTTGGTCTGGTCTGATTTGATTTGATTTGGTAATTGGTCAATCCGACCGACTCAAGGATATGATTATATATACAAGGCGTTAAAATTAAAAATTCCGCCCTTTCCATCTTCATAACGAATAGATGGATGGATGGATGGATGGGTGGATGGGTGTAAATGTATAGTAAGAAGAAAAGATATCATGCCTCTCTACTCTATTTCGTTTTCACGGTTTTGCAAGATACGAGATATATGTGTGTATGTGTGTATGTATGTATGTATGTATGTATGTATGTATGTATGTATGTATGTATGTATGTATGTATGTATGTATGTATGTATGTAATGTATGTATGTATGTATGTATGTATGTATGTATGTATGTATGTATGTATGTATGTATGTATGTATGTATGTATGTATGTATGTATGTATGTATGTATGTATGTATGTATGATGCGAACTAATCATGAAGAAGAGAACTAAAGGTGTTCCTGGTATTGCTTATGGCATCCGTTGCATTTGTATTAAGCATGCACATACAGAATCTTTAAAGCCCTGGGGGTTCAATCTCAATCTCAATCTCAATCTCAATTCTAATTTGATCTTCGATTTCTATTGGTATGGTATCTATATAAATTCATGTCGCAAACGCTACTACGCTCCGCTGTATCAAGTTATGTCATACCATACCATACCATACCATACCATACCATACCATACCATACCATACCATACCACGATATCAATCCCCTCAAACAACACCACTCAGTATGATACTGGCGTATCAAATCAACAGCAACCAGACGAGTCCAATTCATAAGAACAAAAGTAAGAAACCAACGAGTCAAACATGTGCGCTCGCCCGCTTGCTTGCTTGCTTGCTATATATGTAGTGAGTGAGTGAGTGAGTGAAGTGCCAACGAAAAAAAAAAAAAAAAAAAAAAAAAAACAAAGATCTTCCATCGCGGATTTCCCCACCCTCTACTGAGTAAATCTACTATTCTCAAATCAGCGACCCAATAACTAATAAGGAAAGAAATTCTTTGCGAGAAATATCTTCTTTCTTTCTTTCTTTCTTTCTTCTCGTCTCGTCTAGTCTTATCTCGTCTCATCTCGTTTTAAAAATTCGCTTTCCTAATCCCAATCCCAATCCCAATCCTAATCCCAAATGCATCTATCTATCTATCTGTCTACCACATCTTCCTCGCAACCCCCGAATCCCGTTTGAAAAACTGTCCTTGATTTTGACTCTGATTTTTATTTTTATTTTGATTCCGACCCTCCCCCTCCCCCGTCTCCGATTTCGACCCCCGGATTGGAATATCTCCCCAATCTAAATTCCCACCCATCGGTGCCATAGCCCATGGATTTGCATTCGAATTCGAATTTGAATTCGATTGCCTGGATCCAGGAAGCGTCGAGTTCGCTGCACGCGTAGCTGTTGCCCCTCCTAGAGCCGGCCAATTTCCCTGATCGGCGCCCGAGATGAAGGGTGCTGCCGTGCCGTTACGCCAGAGGACACTAGGAACCTGCGGTCTCTTTCTTGCGGCTTTTGCAGCCGCGAGGGATTCTTGTTTAGCGGCGGCGGCTTGGGGTGTTACGCGGGCGTCGCCGCCGTCGCTGCCGTCGGAGCTCCAGCCTTCTTCGCGCTCTAGTGCTGCTTGCGTCGCTTCGCTTACGGCTCTGTTGTAGAAGTGCGTTAGTATGTTTGTGTTTCTGATGGATCATTTATTCACTAGCTACAGGAATGAGGGTAACGTACTCGGCGATTCTCGTCTGCTTGGCTAGTTCCCTCGTTCTGTCTTTCGCTTCTTGCTTATCAGCTACAAGCTTACAGGCTATTCCCAGCATGGCTTGCATGGTGTAAACAGCATCGTTGCCTCCGTTATGCAAATTCCATGCCATGATATTGAGTTCATCAAGAATACCGATGAGCGATCTGGGGTTGGGTTCGCGCTTGAGTACACGCCATATATCTTTTGTGTCGAGCATTTCATGAAGAGCGAGATTATTAACATCGTATCCGACTTTTTTGAGGAGACTAATGTCGGACTGAATGTCGTGGCCTACTAGAACTATATTGCGTCTTTGGGGTGGGGGGTCGGAAGGATCGGCAGCGGTGGCGTTGGGGGAGGAGAAGGGATGCTTGAAGCAGTTGGCAATCATGCGTGGTGCATCAGCTAGCCAGACGATTTCACTGGTTCTGGATAGTTTGTAAGATTTTGTGATCATAATAGGTATATGATAATTATACATCGAGGAGTGGTAGAAGAGATAGAAGATACATACCCAAATTCAAATTTATCTGCACAACCACTGACATGAACAGAGTTGTTCAAATGCATGTATTCCTTGATTCGGAAGTGACGGGCACGAATTGCTTTTCTCCAATTTTTAGCCAATTCGCCAGGTGCCATACCAACAATGTCTAGAACATCAAGAGTTGCGATACCAATCTCTGTGATGGCACCATGCTGAAACTCATAAGCCTCAAGATCAACACAAATGAAAACGACAGAATCCTCCATTGGATATATACTAGGCTTCTCTGGATCAAAGAATGCGTCTGGTATTTTTTGAGCCGCCAACTTTTGAAAAGCATTGTTTCCCTGACTCCAATCAAATGATTCACCATTTTCAGGAAACTCAACACTTTCTTCGCGTTTGCGTATTCCTAGATATCTTTGGAGTCGTTTTCCAGAACCCCTCATCAGCTTTTGCTCTGAAATACGCTTGACTCTTCTTTTCTCTTTATCGACATTTTTTTTCGCCGTTTGGGCCTGAGTTATAGCAGCCACTTTAGCTTTGAATGCCGCTAGGGATGTATCAACAAGCGGTTCGATGACTGGAGGCTCGCCATCTAGTTTAAAGAACCTATTAGGAATAGAATCTCGGAGGTCATCTGCCATAGCTTTGTTGGTTGCTCGTCCTAGGTATCGAGGATATGGAGTTCCGTCGTTATTAAAGACAGTACAAAAAACACCTTTGGCCCCAGCAGGAATGGTAAGACAAATCCCAAGACTCTTATTGATGAGAGACAGAAAGTATTCCACTTGTTTAGTAGGAACAAGAAGGATTGGTGATTGATTTAGATCTTCTGGAAGTCGATACAGATAGAAACTAGGTAAGACGTTAGACAAAATGTCAAGATATTCCGAGAAAGATTGCAATCTCATTAGAAACTTCTGGAGCAAACATATAAAGTGTTCACGCTCGAGGTATATTGTTACTTACAAGTCCCAGGTTTGGTTGTTACACTTCCCACCATGGAAGAAATTTTCAAGTACCTAGTGATCGTATTATTATCTATACATATGACCCCTCATCTCGAGTGAATCTAAGCGGGGAATCCACAGGCAGGAGTGGTTGAAAACTAAATTCGACTTCCTTACCATTGGTCTATTGGCATGTCCAATATACTTATATGGATAAGTAGTGACGGCCTTCCAAGGACAAAGGCCCTCCCCATCTGCTGCCAACTCTCCATATCGTAGTTTTGAATACTCTGGAAAGTCGTTTGAACCTGGTTCAGGGGCTATGTTGAGAATCATAGAGAGCAACATTAGCCAACATCCAAACGAAACAAAGCTCGAGAGTACTTACCAATTATGGGCACAATAGTCGTTGCAACCTGTGTCTTTTTGCGGGGCGCCTTCTTCTTCTTGAGCCAGTATTCTTCTTCTTCTTCTTCCTCTGAATCCGTCCCCTCAAAGATATTATGAGCCTTGGATTTCACAGGAGGGGCCGAACTTTCAGCAGGTGCAGCGGCGTCTAAAACAGAAGCATCAATAACATCCTGATTCCCTGTTAAGGATTTCAGTCTATCGAAACGATTCGTCATTTTCGCAAATCGCTAACTTGACTGTAGTGTAACGAGTTGTAAAAAAAAAAAGTGCTTGTGTAACAGAAGACAGAAAATAAGGAAGGTGAGAGTGGGGAAAGATCTGCTTGTATCTGCAAAATGCCGGCTGGCACGAAAGATGCAGCTTTTAAAACGATGGTGATATCGCTGAACAGAAACCCCGCTTTAAAAACTAACAATAGTGAATTATTCACTTGAACATGAATCGTGTCAATTGGAACCGTTGTCGTTGATTTACATTCTCAGCAAAGTGCAGACGAGGGTTTTCTGAACTTTATTTACGCCGGTAGGTGAGGTGATTGCCTAACTTGTCACCTGACTGTACGCCGAGAAGTATGCGGACGAGATCTAATTTTGCCGCAATAATTGCATGAACTAAGACAGCAGAATGCTCATTTTACAAGATCAAATTCAGCTCAGTTTACTTCAGAAATAGATATAATTTCATGTCTGCCCCTCTATGAGGTTATGTTTTGAGTGTACACGAAGCGAGAATATAGCGTCTTTCCAAAGGAGAGCCTGTGCTGCAGTATGCCCCAAAATTTCATCATTATCTATGGATTTCTTTAGTATCTGAGGATACATGAACAAATAAATTTTTGAAGTAGAGCCTACTTTTTAAAAGCATAATGTTACCGAGAGTAAGTAACACACTCTGGTGCGAATATCACAGCATGTCTATATTTCAAGATATGAACATATCAAAATAGGATTTTGAACTAATATCATTTTCATCATATATTTCTAAAACATGATGACTAGAGCAAAAATAGATCAGCCAATTAGTTCTCAGTCATCTAGTCTTTGCTTTTGTCCCCCTTGACTCTTTCTCTTGCTATTTTCTATTTATGATAGTATAGATCAATTAACCATCATCCTTCAACTATCTCCGTAAAGATCAAAATAATAGAATAGGGCGTAAAGCAAGGCAAGGCAAGCAAGCAAGCAAAAAAATATCAAGCAACTCCAAGCTCCCTGCTCATAACCTTATGTTATGTAAACTGTAACCCAAGCCCTGTCCTGTCATGCTAATAAGCCATGCTGAATATTTCGTCATACCGGGAACGCCCAATAATGCAATATGTATGTATCATTCCCACCAACCCTCCCCAGATAGATTCCCCCACCCCCGCCTGCCATTTCCCCCGTCCAGTCCATACCCTAGTTGCTTTTTGACACAAGAACGTAAATGGAATAAGATAGATATCAAGACAAGATTATCGAATAATGCCCAACTCCCCAATTCTTCCTCCGCCAGAATCAATATCATCCCTCTGCCCTGGTTTCCGACCAAATACATTCCAGAACCTCAAAGTTTCGTCACCGGCACCGGTAACTATAACTCTTCCATCTGGACTCATTGCCAGATACAATACTCTGTATGTGTGGCCCGTCAGACTAACGACCTGTTGCATACTCGGGTACTTCCAAACCACAATTTGATTCTGTGAGTAACCGTGTGTAGATACGATTTCGTTTGAGTTTTTCGACCAAGCGAGATTGCATACTTGAGAGCCGGTATCGATTTCGTTAATCTTAGTACCACGTTTCGTATCGTGGAATATGATCCGACGATCAGCGGTACCTCCTCCAGATGCAAGAAGACCACTTTGATGGGGAGACCAAGCGATAGCTTTGACTGCAGCCGTATGGTCACTGAATTTGTGAATGGGAGTATCTGACAGCTTGTCCCAAACCATAAGTTTGTTATCATTGCCACCAGATGCGAGTTGACCATCATCACAATTCCAGCGAAGACCGCAAACCTCTTGTTTGTGCCCCACTAATTTTTTTAGCCATTGATCCGGGGCTCGTACATCCCTGTGATATATTAGGCGATCTCTGGAGCCCGAAGTGAGGATGTGGTCATTCCATGCCAGAGAACCAACTCGAGCTGTGTGACCAGTCATAGTTCTTAATCTTCTAGTTCTTTCAGCATCCCAGATCTGAACTAGGCCCTTTCCTGTTCCGACTGCTATATGTGAGCCTCGCTGAATCCATGAAACGCTTGTTACGACATCACCGTCTGGTAGCTCACAAAGCTTGTTCACACGACCAGATGTTGCATTCCACATATACACACATGATCCAAGACCCACCCCTAGAGTACCACTACTTCCCCAATCTACGAGATTTAGGTAAAAGTCATCCGCTAGATCAGGTGCATCCAGCACTTTGTATGGTACTTTGCTAACAGTTCGAGGTTGCTTCCGCGGGCTTAGCAACATTTGCTGACTGTTGTAACGTACGGGAGTAAGGCTATAGAGATCTGATGCCGCGTTGAGGTTAGGTCCATGTCTGCTTTGTGGTGTTCGGGTGGGAGTTGGATGGCCTGCGATATTCGTATGATGCCGAGGTGACATATACGTAAATAGATTCTTGTGGGGAGTCGAGGGCGTCATAGAAGATGGTAGTGAGGAAGCATGTGATATACTGGGCGGTGTATGTGATCGCGTAGGGTCATTTATGGTAGTCTGATGTGATTCCGGTGATAAGCTAGTAGGGGTAGGCTGCGGAATCGTATTATCGAAGATTTCGGATCTAAGTAATGTGGAATATGTCCGATTGGCTTCCTCAGCTATTGCTGAAATTAGCTCCTTGTCTAAAGCAGGGTATTTCACCGTCTAGCATTTACTTACTTCTTTGAAAATGCAATTCGCCATGTGGTGTGCGTGCCTTTGGTTTTGAAGGTGTCGCTGGGGAACCTTCATCATGAAGTAGACTGAAGCTAGCTTGCAGATCTTGTCCTTCTCTATTTGGGATAAATCTAAAAAGGTCAGCACTAAACATATCAAAAAGAGCTAGACTTTGAAAAGCCACAAAGGTAAGTTCAAAACATTTAAGTTGGAATTCCTCAAGAAAGTCGGACATAACAAATTAAAATCTCTCCAGTTTCGAAGACCAAATATGCTCTCTACTTGAAATGCTATTCCTTTGATCTCAAGCTGCGCAAAGCTCCCGCTTTTTATCCAAAAGAAATAATCTCTCTTACCTGTCACCATAAACCCTTTGTCGCTTTCTACTCGGACTACCTCCAGGTGTAATATCCCGATGCCTACCACCTGAGTCTTCAAATTCTCTCATCAAAGCTCTACTCAGCGCGCTCGAGTCTATCGGATCGGCGGGTGGATGAACGCTCCTATTGATACTTCGTACTGAACTTTCTTCCTGTATTTTCCTTTCAGAGACTCTCTTTACTGCCGGAGGAGGGGTAGCTGTGCGGGGTGGTGTCGAAATTGGTGGAGTGTACAAGGCGTTTTGCGTTTTTCTGAGATGCGCATGAGAAAATCCATACCCTGAGTCCCCGTTGAGACCCATCTTATTTTGGTAGCAATTGGCAAGCAGTTAGAGCAAGAGAGAGCTTGCTGGGAAGTCTTCTAAAGTAGATCAAACTCCAGGCATCTGCCTACTACCGAGAATATTTCCTTTTTCCGATATTGAAAATTGTGAGAATCCTTCTGCCTCTTGTTGCGCGATGCGATCGCGTTGCTTCTCACTGTCGTTGAATAATTTCGTGATTGTTTAATTCGTTTCCCTGCCACCCTCTTCTTCTCGGTATGATCCCGCAATCAATTGGATGCTGATCTATCCTCAACCACCTCAATAAATTTAAATCTTCTCCAATATCAATGTTTGCAACTTCTCCTCCACTAACTATATGTAGTTGATTAAATGTTGTTATGTTATAGATCGCAGTTTTCGCAGCCGCCGTGGTAGTTGTTATTATTGTTATTGTTTTGAGGTTCGATAGTGACGAGAGTGATATTATTTTGAGATTCGAGGGAAGATCTAGCGCTAGTCCCTTATCGGCGATAAAGTTACCCCCTACGCGAGCCTTACAGAGTAGGGAAAATCGATTGATAACTTATTTTTTCTGTTTGCAATACATCAAAAGCGTACGATGGATGATATGTTTAAATTGAATAAATTATTCGAATTTGATAAATTGAATATATAAGAGATATGGGATGAAAACGTTAATATGAATGAATATGAATGGATATGTATGTGTTGTAAGTTTCCAATTTTTAGATACACTACAGTAGATAGAGTACAGTCAGTATATATTAGCTTTTTCCCTTTCCCATACCATATCATACCATATCATACCATACCATACCATACCATAGTGGAAAAGAAGCAAAAGAAGCAAAAGAAAAAGAAGGAAATGATCCTAGGTTCTAAATGGGTTGATGGTTCTCACTCACTCAAAGAAAGTCAAGTCACCAAATCAGAATCAGCAAAACACTGTAAACCAAAACCAGATCAAAAAACGCGAATCTTGCTCCCCCCCATTTATTACTCCATTTTATTTTTTTAAAAAAAGTCGCGACTTTACAACTCTTGTAACTTCAGTATCTAATTCAATACAAAAAGAAAACAAAACAAAGACCCAATATGGTATGGTAATCATCATACCTAGGTAGTTATAAGTTTCACATCATTTCCTTTCTAAGAATTGTTTTTGTTTTGTTATGAAGAAGGAAAACGCGAAATGTTACTCAGGTAATATTCCGACTGGTTTATTTATGATTATTTATCTCAAGTACGCCTTCAAGGATTTACTGCAATGCAATAACTGGGAGTATTTTATTGGTAATGATTGCATTTGAGCGCGTAAAGTGTTACTCTTCAGGTAGCTGTTTATGCCATTAACGTATTTAAGAACAAAACAACATCGCGAAAAAACCTTGAGGGGGGAAAGAAAGGAAGGAAGGAAGGAAGGAAGGAAGGAAAGAAGGAAAGAAGGAAAGAAGGAAAGAAAGAAAGAAAGAAACCTTGTCACTCTACCCCTTCTATTCCAAAAAATATATATCTCACTTTCTTCAGTTTATTGAATCTTCATCACTTATTATTACTTAACTCTCCTAATTGACTGATCTTAATTATTCATTCGTGATCCTATATCACTTGATTCACAGAAAATACATGATGAACCACGATCCCTTTTAAAGAGGATTTACCTTTTCCTTCAACATCAAACCAACCTGGAGAATTCAATTGTGAATGAGCTCTTCTTCAGAAACTACCTACTAAGTATATGAGAAGATTGTCAATATTTCGAGCTTCCTCAGACAATAGGGTAGGGTACTGACAATTCCTCGTCATGGATCGACCTAAAAAGCCCCATTACCTAATAACTATAACTTCAAACAATTTCCATGGGGCCCCAGAGAGCATATATAATCCAATTTCCCACAAACTCAATATTAACTAACTAACACACTCAAAAAGTTTATACCCCAGAATTTCCAAAGGTATTACGTGTTAGCTTTGTTCTTCCCTGGCCTTTAATTGTTCACCTGATGAGACAAAATCCCCAAAATCCCCAAAATCCCCAAAATCAGATGGCGGGATTCATTAAACTAGCATCATGGCACTGCCGCCACTATCATGATGTAAGGTTCAGATACTCCCGGTTTAGGGTTCCTTAGTAACGGGTCCGATCAAATTTCCCACGCCGTATTCCAGCCCACCAAGAATCTAAATCCACATAATTCATCTTTTAGTGAAGAAAATATTAGATGGATCATGTTAGTTTTCTTTGGATGAATACTAGTCGCCGAATTTCTCGGTCGTATTCAAGTAAATATGTGGGGGGTGGTTCTTCTCCTAAGGTCAAATCAGCTTACTATTATGCTTGTTCTTCTTGTTTTTCTCCAGTTCTTCCTTTGTTTGGTACACAACTACGCAACTTCAAAAGTGAATACCGGTCACTCATGGCGGGGTAAACCTGGAGTATGGAGTTGTCATCATTCATTTTCTTAGAGTGAATACATGGAATAGTGGAACTTCTAAGGATATCATAGCCACCCACCGATCTTGGAAGGCATTGTTGTTATGACGATGTGAATTATAAATTGATCAAAATCCCCATGGTGAAAATGAATAATTGTTGAAGCAGTTGTAAAGAAATCAGCAGTGTATTTCAAAATGGCTCGCTTTACTCTCTTAGCTGCTGCTACACTTTTCTTTGCTATATCAAATGCTCAAGATACTACAAGTGTTGTTGCAACTACAACAACTACTTCTGTATTTGATAGTGGTGCTCAAACCAATACACCTATTCCAGGAAGTTATGCTGGAGCGTTAAGACCCCAGATTCATTATTCGCCACCTCAACATTTTATGAATGATCCTAATGGATTGTTCAAAGACGATGATGGAGTCTGGCATGTTTACTATCAATGTATGTTACAAAAACACAAATCTACCTCCAAAACGAATATATTCTAATCCCAATACTTCAGACAATCCCACCGACATCGTAGCCGGAAATCAACATTGGGGACATGCAACCTCACGCGATCTGTATCACTGGGACAATCAAAAAATAGCACTTGCCCCCGAAGCAGAAGGTGAAGGAATCTTCAGTGGAAGTATCGTTCTCGACAGAAACAACACTTCCGGATTCTTCCCCAATCAAACCAACGGTGTAGTAGCAATCTATACACTCAATACCCCAGTCGCCGAAACTCAAAACATCGCCTACTCCACCGACGGTGGCTATACCTTCACAAAATACTCCTCCAACCCTGTTATCCCCTCCACATCTACCCAATTCCGCGATCCCTATGTTATTCCCTACAATAACGGTAACACTTCCAGCTGGGTAATGGTAGTAGCCTACGCCCGAGCCTTCGAAATTGGAATCTTCACCTCCCCCGACCTAAAAACCTGGACCCCAACCTCCAATTTCTCCCACCACGGCCTCCTAGGTCTCCAATACGAATGTCCAAATCTAATCCCCATCCCCTCCACCTCCCACAACTACCCCACCACCGAGCAACTCTACCTCCTCATCATATCCATCAACCCCGGCGCCCCCCTCGGCGGCTCCATCACCGAATACTTCCCCGGCACATTCAACTCCACGCACTTCATCCCCATCGACTCGGCCGCGCGCATCGCCGATTTTGCAAAAGACAACTACGCGGGCCAATTCTTCCACAATGTGGCCGACGACGAAGATCCCGTCTTCCTCGCCTGGATCTCAAATTGGCAGTATGCGCAATCGGTGCCCACGGGCGAATTAGAAGGCTGGAGAAGTTCCATGTCGCTACCTCGTCGCACAAAATTAACCGCCAATGCGACGCGCACCGGATGGGCATTGATATCCTATCCGTATGACTTGACCCCGTTGTATGATGGCGAGTTGGCGCGCAATGAGAGTTTGGGAAATGCATCGCTCTGGGTTGATTATTCGCGTGTTGAGAGCGGGGCGCTGCATTTGCAGGTCAATGTGTCGGGAATACCCAACAATACATTAGCGCGGGGAACATTAAATTTCACGCTGGAGTCCTCGCAGACGGGCGAGAGAGTCCAAGGGGGCATGTATCTCGGAGGTGATAATCCATTCTGGATGAGCAGACGAGAAGTGCTGGGATTCAACGAGGTGAATCCGTTCATGACGGATCGGTTCTCGGTGGGCAATGTGATTAATGAGGAAGGGACGTTTATGCTGGATGTGGTGGTTGATAGGAGTGTGATGGAGGTGTTTTTGGACGGGGGCCGGAATTCGGGGACGATGACGTTCTTTCCGGAGGGGGCGTTGGATTCGCTGAGGGTGGGTACGGAGGGGTTGAATGAGGGCGTTGTGGTTAGTGTGAGGGTGCTCGCGTTGAAGAGTGCGTGGGGTGATATGGCGAGTGAGGATGGCATGGTTTACGGGAATGTTACGATGGGCGAGGGGAATACGAATTCTACGGGGAGTATGAGATTGCTTGCTTAGTTAGGTGCAAGGTTTTTGGTTGGTTTAGGTGTTAGCTAGATGGATACTCTACTAATACTTATTATTATGATAACATGCGAATGATTGAAAGAAATACCATTTATTCCTATTAATTATATCCTATTTCTCTAAGGCATCTATGTGTTTGATTCGCCCAAAAAATATACATTGAATGTTGTCTGATCTGCTCTCTGTCTGTCTGTCTGTCTATCCGTCTGTCTGATCTCTTCGGTCTCTCTCTATCCACTCAATAATATCATTCATTGCATAAAGTCCTCCAAATCATCCTATCCTCCTCCCCGTAGCACAAATTCCATACACCAACCAGCTCACCCCAATTCAATCCAATTCAATTCAATTAAATTAAATTAAATTCAGACCAATTAATCCAACGCAAAAGGTATTCATGATGAATTTCCACGCCAAGCCCAACTAGCCAGCCAACATACCTAAACGGAAAAGGAAAAATCTAGGCGGTTGCGGAAACAACCGTGGCGGTTATCGTTTGGTTCGAATAGCATCCATCAACGTGATTTACATCTGCACATTGAAGTGTAAGATTTGTTGGTGAAGAGCGGAGAACAGTTCCCTGGTTACTATTTTTTCCATAAAAAAAAATGTTTCGTTAGTTTATATTCTGGTGCCCGGCCCCACTGAGATTAAATATATACGTACTTGGAGTTAACAAAAGCATGGATCAGCTCGATGCTGAACTCGGTAAGAGAGGTGTAGGAGATGAATTGCCAGTAGAAATCATCCATCAAGTGGTTGTTATTGTTGCAGGGAACCCATCCGGTAGGGAAGTTGGTGCTGCTGGCTGTTCCTTGGAAATCGTCGTTGCAGGCGGTGGAGGTGTTGCTGTTGGGATCGATGAAGGTGACTATATGAAGAGGGAAAAGTGTTAGACATTGGGGTTTGTAATAGCTAAGAGGGTATTCATGGAAACTATTCCGTGGTTTGATTCGGGAAGTAAATCAATATCAGACGGGTCCATAAAAAGATCCATATAAATATTATTCCATGGCTGAGTGGAAGTGGTATACGGACACCGCCTTGTAATTTACGTATGGAAAACGAGCATGTGATGAGTTGTCTAGAAATTCAAGTGAATGAAAAGAGTGGATAGTACAGGAAAATGTTACATACAAGAAATGGAATCATCGTAGATACTAGAATTTTTATCATCGATAAAAGATCTAGTAACGATACCAGAAATGGTAAAATCCCGGAATGGGGTGGCAGGTGCAGCGGCAGCATCAATAAGAGCAAGACTTTGAGGAGCAAGTTGACTCTTCTGGGCGCGAGGTGCAATGCGAGGTCTTTGGCTAATGGTGGCTTCTGTAGAGGCCATAAGACCGGCAATGAGACCGAGAAGAGTGAGGAATTGCATTTTGAATGTTGTTAGGAGACGGTTGATTAGAGTGTATGATGGATATGGTATGAGGTTAACGAAGAATGAATTTCGAATATTGTGATAGATCGAAATTCAAAATAGAGATTTTTGATTGCTTGTAGGTCGTTGTAGAGAAAAAGAGAAAGGAGAAAGGAGAATGATGAATGATGAAGATTTATATATTTATGATGAAGGAATTATTAGTTGATATGGAAACTGAAATGCAGGTATGTATTTATAGATCAGAAGTGAATACGATGAAATTGTGAAAAATAAATAAGATGCGGTCACTGGTCAAGTAATGAAAATAAATTAAAATGTTAAGGGAAGCAGTGAATTGAAAAAGTCAATATAAATAAAAATGGTGAGATCTTCCCTCTCTATATGTCTCTATTTTTTGAGCTGAATGAACCAAACTTTCTATAAAATCTCCATCCACTGGCAAGTGTTTTAGAAGAATTTCATTCAATATATGAATAACAAATTTGAGAATGAGTGAGTCCAAAGTGAAAATACCTACATACCGCATAAACATACGGTACGGTACAGTATACGATACGAAATGTGTTTGCATTTCCATTGTGCTGCTCCAGGGTTACTGCTGCACAATAATCTCGCATCTTTTTCGTACGAGGAAGGAAACATTAAGAAAGGAAAGCATCACATCGAAAGATCTGCTAGATTTGACCCTTCTTCCATCAATTTGGTCCACTAAAGACTGTGCCATTCGTTTCTCCACAATTCATCAATTCTTTTGACATAAATCTTACCTTTATGACATACATTCCCATCTTCCATTTCAGACGGAAAACGAGCGGGAAAACTTCATATAAATTAGATGAATACCGATGGTGATCATAAGCAGCTTTAATTGCCTATGACCTACTTCTTAGTTGTTACCGCCATTTCCCCTGAGAATAGAAAGCAAGCGAAAGGGATGTCAAGTAACATTAACCTTACGTGTGTCCATTTCGAAAGGGCCGTGACTTTCGGTACTCGAATAAGTCCACGGGTTTAATATATGGATCTTGGCATCTGAAAGCTTTAAATGGAGATCATCAAGATTGGATGAAGATCAAGGGGTTATAGTTGATGTTTTGAAACGTTATGTGGATTTCTGATCCGTAGGGCAGGGAAGATTAGATGAGATTGGAATGGAATGGTACGAGTATTGATGAGTGTACAACTTGGGAATGAGAAGTGAGAAAGAAGTAAGTGCTTGTGCTCTCTCTCGAAACTCGATATATGTTGTACGAAGAAAGGGATTCGTTGAAAATAACGAGGGAGAAAGAATCGGCACATGTTCAATCCACGCAGAGGGGTGGTTGCTATTGTAAGAAGATGTCACCAAGAGCACATGTTGCGTATCCTATCCGTAATATAAGATTACAGTGAGGTCGCAGGTGTACCAAAAGGACCCCGAGTTATATGCCGGTATTGTGTTAAGTACCTAAGTATGCCATGTCATTATTACTGAGCATAAATAAGGTACTGTACATCTGCGCTGCTACGCTGAGGCTGTGCATAATATTAATGAAAAAGAAATGCGGAGATAATGCTGTCATTCTCATCAATCAGCCCGACAAGGTAATAGATCTACCGTGATTGTGAACTTTCTCGGCCCCCATTACTTTAAAGAAGTAGCGATGTTACTGCGGGGTTCTTTTCATTTCTTGATATGAAGCTTTAGAATCTTCATAAAGCTCCGATTTCGACGTTACAATATCATTTCCCCCCATACTTTTCATACTTATCTTATCTGCTGTCAGCTATATAAGCTCGTTTCTTGATTTCTTGCTACTATTGCTACTACTGGTTATCATGGGAACAATATTATGTGCAGTGCAGCTGCAAATAGATCCTTCTAACTATTGAAAATGGAGTCTTCAGAAAATCCTGAATTTGAAGCCTTCTTTTCCCTTCAGAATTATATTTTTAGAACGACTTGGAAGTATCTTCATAATCATTGGATTTTAAAGAGGGTGTTTGATGAAAGGGGTTCGATTATTGGGATGAAGTATTTCCGAATGGCAATTGCCAGGTGGGAATTTGAGGTCAACTAGGCTGGTGTGCTACAACATTGAGTTGTATATCCCGTACGACATCTTTTGGTCTTGCCACGCTTCATGATCAAATCAAGATTCGTTAATCAGGTCATGATTTCGTTTATCCGTTCAGTCACATGGTCGCACGTAGATAGATGTAAGTCGGTACTGTACTATATTTTCAGGGGCAACATGCCTATAGCCAACCCTAATTCTGGAAGCTCTATTCTAGAGATACAATCAACCCACTGTACTCGAGTATACGGGAAGGAAGGTAGATATTGTGAGTAGCATTTCGTATGAAAACCGACTAATTAAATTCTATAATCTCACCCTTCTTCCTCTTATGCGACGGCCCGAGACTGCTTCACCGTCGAGTTTTTCCATTTTTCTGTTACATTCAAATGTAGAGAGAAATTCAAGCTTGCGGTTACTAACCCTTTTCTTTCTTTTCATTTTTACCACGTTGATGATATGCTATGCAATGTCGTATCGATCAAGCTTTTTCTTTTGGTGACACTACCTACCTCCAGGATGCAAAAAGATCTAAAAATAAATAATGTCGGAAAATTTTGGATGTTATTAATTTGTTATCGTATAATGTGTACACATTTACTAATAAATAGATTTTCAATAGTCCATTGCTAATATAATAAGTCGGTCATGTTGTTGCAAGGGAAAAAGTAGTCATGATTGAGGATTGTTGGCTCTTCGGTACAAGCGAGATTTGGAGAGCCATGAACTGGTGGAGAGGAATTGAATGGGATGGAGTTTGTATGTATGTAAGAGGGGTTGTAGATTTTCCGACGGCTGCTGCTGCTGCTCAAGTATTATGACAACTCTTAAGCCCTGGAATTAGGCCCTTGTAACCCTACAAACCTACAAAATTGACCTAACGACTTCTAGAACTTAAGGCTCGGTTGTACCCGTCTATGAGATTTGAAACCTTTCTCATACGTACCGGTACCTTTGAGGTCTGATTAAGGTTGCTTTCAATCATTCATACTACTATACCATTCCATGATATGTATACAGTACATTGTTGTGAAAATGGCAGTATATCTTTGACCTGACAAACATACCTACCGACATATACATAAAAGATGTTTTTGGCGTAATGATGATAATCCTTCTTCCAAATTCCGAGTATATTTCGTAAATGCTTAATGTTCAACAACGTATGAAGGTTGATAAGGTGACAATATTGATCCTACGTCAATCCACTTTCACTATTCATTTGCTTGTTGGCGCAGTACCAAGGAAATGTACAGGTAAGCTGAGCATATACTATACTACCCTTCTCCCTAGCATTAGCATACATTCATCTATACCAAATACATGCATACATACATCCATACATATCCGACAAATCTACACCACCACCAAACATAGAACGAATATCTTTATTTTTGAGGAAGTTCTGACTGACTTGGAAGAAAGAAATCAAGAATTTGAATCTTTCCCAAGGTCGAGATAAATAATATGAATTATTAAAAAAAGACATAAGAGTAATGTTACAGTGCATTTCACCATCCCACCTTACCTTATTACTACCCCTAGCTTTTTCCCTTCCAGAACCTCGAACTCGTAGAACCAATGATTTTATCCAGTTTTGGTGATTGAAACAGTACATCCCAAACCCATTTTACTCAGCCCCTTATCCCCTTGTTAAAACTTGTTCACAAGCTGCATCTCGAGACTTCAAGAAGGCCAAATTGAGTATTCGAATTACTATTATTATCTTTTTCCATTCAAATTTTAATCTTTGGAAACTTGTCTGTAAGATTGTGTATCATATCCAAAGCTTGCAACTTGCCACTCCTGTCATATTTTTTGACTGGTGAATTTGGTGCACGAATCGGCCCCACCAAAGCACAGCCAGTCCCTTGACCCCTTCGTTCTTTATTTCGTAGATTGTGTTTTGGACATAATACAAATGCCCTTTTCATTCAAACATAGCAATCGTTCGAAGCAGGCATTGAACGAAACTGCTATAGAAAGAGCGACAGTGACGGCTCCTTCGGCCTCGCAACAATCCTTCTCGTCTGGCGAAGGAAGATCCAAAACACAACATCAACCATCCTCCATTGCAACCACCACTACATCATCTCAAAGTTACGAACAGCCCTACGGTCCTCGAAATCCTGAGCTCGGATCTCGTACATCATCTGTATATCAAACTACTGGAGGGTCATCTCCCCGGTCGTTATCAGCACAGTATCAGCAACATACATATTCTCAAGAAGCTTCCCCCGCTGGCTCTTCTGCAGATGATTTAGTCCTTGATACCCAAAGGTTATCCAACCAGGGACGCAGAAATACTGCACAATCACCAGTGGTAGAACCTAAGAAGAGGAGTATTTTTGATCGCATGCGAGGGTCAAATTCACATCGTAATTCCGAAATTAAAGCATACCCCCCAATTACCACTCAAGGGACATACAACAGTAATTCACGTGGGCTTGCTCGCAGATTGTCAAGACGACACGACGGTCCTCCCATTATACGAACTAGTCAACAAAGGAATTCCGTGGATCAACATCAAAGAACGGATTGGCAACCTCCGGCTCAGAGTTCGAGATCCCATCTGCCATCACCACAAGAAGCCCCCGAGGACAACGGACTAGATCCTTACCTCGTTACGGAACCTGAAGAGGAGACACCACAGAGCGCGCAGAGTTCTATTCAAGCGCGTGGGCAAAGGCAACATTTGAATACTATTCGAGCTGTAGAAAGCGATTCTGAATCACCCCTCTATTCTGCCGAGTCTCAGAACGAAAGTCCCGAACAACAACATCAACACTTTTCTAACCAAGTGTACTATCACCAATCACCAGATAGTGATCAACAATATCAATCGCCGGACAGTGCAGATAGTGCTCAATACCAATCACCAGATAGTGCTCAACAATACCAATCGCCGGATAGTGCTAATCAATACCAATCACCAGATAGTGCTCAACAATATCAATCGCCGGACAGTGCAGATAGTGCTCAATACCAATCACCAGATAGTGCTCAACAATACCAATCGCCGGATAGTGCTAATCAATACCAATCACCAGATAGTGCTCAACAATATCAATCGCCGGACAGTGCAGATAGTGCAGATAGTGCTCATCAATACCAATCACCAGATAGTGCTCAACAATATCAATCGCCGGACAGTGCAGGTAGTTCTCAGCAATATCAATCGCCCGATAGTGCTCATCAATACCAATCACCAGATAGTTTCCTGCAATATCACTATCAATTGCCCGATCAAAATTACTCACAACAGCAATTTAACAGCTTGCCTAGCTCTCCTACCAGCCAATATCAAGGACAGGAATTCACTCCTGATAGTGCATCACAACCGCAACACGACTCACCTTTACATTATAGAGAAGAGCAACGCCCCGGCTCGGTACAATCGAATAATCAATCCCCGACAAGCTTACACCAATCTAATCGCGCCGATTACCCAGAGCGAACCACTTCAATCCAGGTATTATCCACAACTCGTCCTTTGTCACAACACCTTTCGATGGCACCGTCAACCACTACGCAACAAAATCGTCGGTCTGCAGATTCAAAACAACTGTTACAAACAATGGCACAATCAGACAGTAGGGACTCCTCAACGTATCGTCAGCAACCTAATAATAATCAATCCACTGCAGCTCCAGGTTTAAGTCCTTTACCATCTTCGCAAGGGCCAAATTATAGAGGAGGCCCTCCACAACGAGATCAGTTTGGTCCCTCAGGCGGCGGCGAGCAAGGGCGAAATACACCACCACCTGCACCAGGGGACCGCGACGTTAATGAGGCTTACAAAGAGCTTTGTGAGTATTATCTGTTGGAGTTTGGTTGGCTTTGCTAATTTTTGAGAAGTGCAAAAATATAAGAAGGTTAAAGGGTTGTATTTTGACAAGACGGCAACGGTGGAACAGTTACAGGGACAAGTCGAACAACTACAGAATACATTGGCCAACCAACGACTATCTCAATCCCGTACTTCTCTTGATGATAATGAATATATGAAACGGTTTTCACGTTTAGATGGTGCTATTACAAATCTCGCTTTTAATATTCGAAAAGATTGGAGGACGGTACCAGCATGGCTATCACAATCCGTCAATCGAAACGCAATGGAAGTTGGTAAGCAAGAGATGACTGCTGTTGGAAGAGCTTGCATTACAAGGTTTTTGGTGGACGAAATATTCAACAAGACCTTTCACCCAGGTCTTGAAA
The DNA here is from genome assembly GCA_028455995.1 of Scleromitrula shiraiana. Classification (NCBI taxonomy): domain Eukaryota; kingdom Fungi; phylum Ascomycota; class Leotiomycetes; order Helotiales; family Sclerotiniaceae; genus Scleromitrula; species Scleromitrula shiraiana. The sequence continues at coordinate 209,929 of JABELC010000013.1, forward strand.
GTGACTTGAGCTTGAACTTGAAGAACATTGAACAGAATATACGACGCTTCTCTCCGGCCTTAAACAGTCAAGAAGAGTCGGATGCTTTGACTTCGAAAGTTATTTCGTGGAGATTGGCAACATTGGATGGCCTAAAAGATACCTTGAATTCCTTGGAGAGCGAAGAATATAAGAAGCAATTTTCGCAAGTGGTTACAAGTAACTTGACGGCCAATCTAATCAACTATCTCGGAGAACCAGTTCCAGGAGGCATTGAAGAATTTTCGACCACCATTGTGGAACTGGCCGTGAGCATTGCAGCAAATATCCCTCTGGAAAGTCGGGATATCTCCATTATATACCCAATGCCAAGCGATTTCGTTCAAACTAGCGTCATGAAAATTGAAGCTGGTATTCCGGCACTTGAAAATCCAGGGGCGGATTCGAACGGCTTTGATTCAAGTAGTGTTGGTAGTGTCGATAAGGATGATAGCCCGAGGGAGGATCAGAAGAACCACGGGAAGCTCACAAAGGAGAAGTCATCTAAAGGTTCAGGGATGTTACAGGCGATGATGGGAGGCGGAAGTGGGGGGCAACCTGGGAAGAAGATGAGCATTAGTAGTCAGGGAGGTCAAGATGGCACTGGGGATAAGTCGAAGAATGAGGATGGGGCTCAAAAGGTGCGATTTGCTGGGTTTATGGGTGTTGAAGTTAGAGGGCGTCAGGTTTTACTTAAGTCTCCCATCTGGACTTTGGGTTGATTTTTTTGGATGAGATAGACCGACCATTGATGGATGGCATGAGATGAGATGATTATGTGAATATGTTGGGTGATTGAACTTGTAGGTAAGGCGCGGTCATTAGGGACTAAGCTCCCCAGGATTTTGTCTACGAAGTTATGAAGATACTATGATACCCTTGAGTGGTCATACATTAATATCCCAATCAGAGTTTCCTTTCTAGCGATTCATGAGAGCGACGAACATGTATATATTTGGTAGCCCTCCTATTTCGCATAACATCTTACAGCTGGTAATTTGGTTCGGAAATATAAAAGCTCCAGAAAGTTCCGTTGCAGCATAGCGCACATTGTTCAGTAATCATATGAGAAAATGGCTGAAGAGTTGTCGCTTCCGAAGCCTCTCATCGGGTTTAGATAATCGGCACATTTTGTTTTGTGGAGGCTCTGAGGTGACACCATGCAGAGAGAGCAATTGGACATCAATACCTTAATTGAGCTGCATTTGTGACCCAAAATCCTTCATCCGAACGCATCCGAGATGCGTTCCTTTTAATTGGCTATGCGCCGGTGTACGAGTTTATTTGTGTTCAATTGTTTCACAGTGCATTCTATCCTATGAGCATATACCCACTACATATGTAGGCAAGTTCCTGCTGCTCTAGATGGGTCAAAGATGGTAGTGCCACCCTGCCGTACTTTCTCTAGGTAGACAACTTTTTCCATTCCTTCCCCTTTTATTCTCCTACTTTTAAACCTTCATAAATCCATGGTTTTGGCCTTCGAATCATTTCTTTGCCAGAAGCTGGTATCCACCTGCTATTCCACAAACGTTACACCACGATAATAACCTCGTATCGTACAACGACATACTTGAGGTTCCTCTACTTCACACTTCAGACTTCACAGAGATGGCAGATCCCAATTATATCCTCTTTGCGTTGTTCGCGTCAGCGATAGGTATTGCCTCACATATGGGATACTTCATTCATGGCGAGCATCACCTGCAGTCTTTCCAGTACCTGGTTTCTATCATCTTGGCACCAATAATTTTCTTTGTCGGTGCTCTGAAATTTGACATTGCGACCTCGTATGCTGCGGCTTTAAAGTTAACTACCATTACTGGCACTTCTTTCTTCACTTCTTTAACAATCAGTATTCTTATATACCGTATCTTCTTCCATCCTTTACATCACTTTCCCGGCCCTTTTTCCGCTAAGGTTTCAAAATTATCTCATGCTTTCAGATTAGCAAAGACGTCGGATAATTTTCTTCAGGCACACAAACTTCATGAAACATATGGTGAATTCGTGAGGTATGAACCAATTTTCCGATTGCTCAACGATTTAGTTGAGAATGCTGACATACGGGCGGGTGAAGGGTTGGCCCAAATGAGTTGACTACCATCAAACCTGAAGCTGTGCAAGCACTGGTTGGTCCAGGTTCCAAATGTATCAAAGCACCTTGGTACGACTGCATTGGATATCCACACACTTCACTACATCTGATGCGGGATCGTGTGAAACATGATAAGAGGAGGAAGGTATGGGATCGTGGGTTTAGTGCCAAAGGTGAGCTCTCTAACCAATATTTGGATTCTATGCTAAGAGTCTTTCGCAGCTCTGCGAGATTATGAAGGTAGGGTTACTGGGTATGCAGGGGAATTGGTTCGTTCACTGGAAACGTTTTCTGGTAACGCTGTTAATGCAACTCTTTGGTTCAACTTTTATTCTTTTGATGTGATGGGCGACTTGGGATTCGGTGGTTCTTTTGGTATGCTGAAGAACGGAGAGAAAGTTTGGTTTCCACACTTCAACAATGAATCCTACTGATCATACGCAGCATTATGCACTTGAGGTATTGCAGAAAGGCATGGAGCCTATTGGTCTCCTTTCACCGATACCTTGGATATTCCCGATACTTCTCAGATTTCCTCAACTTGCTGGGGGTATTACTAAGTTTATGGCATTTTCCGATGAACAGATCGAGATTCGAAGAAAAGTCCGAGTTTCAACCTTCATATTTCCGATGCCTTGACTGACTATGTGCCATAGAATGAGCCAGTTGTACCTGATATCTTGACTTGGTTACTTGACGCAGAGAAGAACCATCCCGATCCAATGCAGAGGGATCCAAGGTCACAGATCATTGTAACTTCTGCATATAATCCGGAATAGACTAACCTTCCTGCAGATTCTTAACTGGTGATGCACGGCTCATCATTGTTGCCGGCAGTGATACTACATCATCAGCTCTTACATTTCTGTTCTACCATCTTTGTCTTGAGCCCCAACACGTTGACAAAATTCGTGAAGAATTAGCCCCAGTTTATTATCCTGGCTCGCCTAACGAATGTAAAGATATTCAAGATCTTCCGTATTTGAATGGTGTTATCAATGAGAGCTTGCGTTTACACCCACCTGTACCAGGTGGTGTAATGAGAACTACACCAGATGAGGGGATCACGATCGGTGGAACTTTTATACCTGGTGGTGTGGTTATCTCCGCGCCTACCTATAGTGTTGGAAGATGTAAGTTAATAATCTCGGTTAATCAGATATCGTAATTCGATAGCGCTAATATGAGTTTCTTCTCTACGTCAGTGGAATCATGTTTCCCCCGTCCCCTAGAGTTTATACCCGAACGCTGGTTCAGCAAGCCGGAACTCCTTCTTCATAAATCGGTCTTTACGCCCTTTTCGGCGGGCAATTATTCTTGCATTGGGAAACACTTGGCGTTGATGGAGCTGAGGACGGTGGTGGCGAGGATTGTTACTAGATTCGATGTAGGGTTTGCGGACGGGGAGGATGGGAGTAGATTGTTGGGGAGGACAAGGGATTGCTTTACGTTGGATGTGGGTGAGTTAAGGCTGAAGTTTGTGGCTAGAGGTTAGTATACATGGTATAAGGTGGGGTGGGGTGAGGTGAGTAGATCATTCTGGGGATGGGGAACGGAGAGAGCGGGGGGAGTGTACGGGATTCTGCTGGAGTCTGCTAGTCACGGTGCGGATGCATGTTTCTGAACGGAATGCAAGAGAGGAGGGTGCAGCTTTGCCATCTATTATCATTAATTACCATATCCATTTAATTGACTCTTCTTCTTGATATCCAGCATTCTAAGTGTATATGTTCGTTGTGGTCCGCAAACATTAGATGAACAGCGTAAGTCCAGCCGATGGAATACTGTTTTCGAATATTTCTTAGTCATTAGCTCCCATAGATCTGAAGACACAATACTCCCATATAACCTTGCATTGAATGATTATCCCAGACCTATTAACATGATCGGTCCGGAGGAGATTCGAAGATGGGAGATGAACATCCAAGTCGCTTCATGTGAATTCCCCATGCAAGCTCTACTGGTGATGAAATTTGAACATCCTTCCGCCTTCCGCCTTTCGGCCCTCGGTCTTCGGCCCTGGGTAAATTGAATTGGAAGATGGCGCTTCTATTGGGTGCCTTGGTTTGGTTTATATTCAATCTCGGAGGTATGGACATGAACAGTTCTTGAAACAAATTGCGCCGACGCAATTCCTAGTAGTTCGTGCAGTAATGGGTAGTTAGGATGTTAGGATTCATTTTGTTTTTTGTTGAAATTGAGATGGGTGTGTAGATTATTGATGTGATGGAGGTTCCTTTATTGGATGAAAAAGAGGGTTGGAAGCGAGCTGGAGATTGAAGATGTGATTACGCGTTAAATTTGTAGGGGAATTGCTTTGGGGAGAATGATTACCTGTCATTTTCGGGGTAGAGATATTGATCGTTTGAATTAAAAGCAGTTCCATCGTCTTAAATTGAAAATATTAGTGAAGGGATTATTCACTTGATACGTGGAACTTTAACGGAAGGCCCAAAATAGTCGGGATTGTTCAAATTCAGAGAGAAGCAAAATCTTTATGTATGGAAATTTCATGGATATAATGTGGCTCGAATAAGTTGAGATGAGATGGGATGGTTAGTATTGAATTGAATGCATTGTAAAACCTAACTTGATGATGTCGATATCATATGGACATCATGTGATTACCAAGAAAAAGTATGTGCGACAATTAGACATTTCATCATATCTCATATCCATGCTCCATATTTCACAGGATACAATGATGAATAACAAATCAAACTTTACTTCTTGTAATTTTGATATATTTTATCTCATCCTCAGACCCTTGGAGTTAAACTAAATAATAATTTAGAATATTATAATATGGGAAAATTACTAATGTTTTAATATAAAAATAGCCTATTTTTTAATCGAAACAAATTTAACGCTATAAGGGTCTAAAGCATTTTGGGCGTTTTTTTAGTAAAAAATCGATTTTGCTTAATAAAAGTATTTTAATATTATATTTTTATTTTTTAATTATAATTTATTAAAAAAAGAATTATATTATTTAAAAACTTTTATTTATTATTATTTATATAATTAATATTAGATATTTAAATTATATAATTGATTTAAAATTTTATTTTTAAAAATTTTATATAAACAAGATTTGTTTTAAACTTAAATTCATTCAATTTCTTTATTTTTAATATTTATATATTAATAATGATTTTAAATTTAATCGAATTATTATTTTAAATTGAATATTTTATAGATTTATAAATTATATTAATGATGTTATAATAATGTTAAAAAAAGTTAAAATAGTTAAAGTTAAAATTGAATTTTGATATAAAATGCTTTAAGTTTAAAGTATATATTTTAAAAATGATAAAGTATTTATTTTTTTTAAAATCAATAATTATAATTTTTTTTAAAAAAATTTTTTATATAATAAAAATTAAATCGATTAAAAGATTTTTAATATATTGTTAGATTTATTTAAAAGAATTATAATTATTAATTTTTAAAGAGATAAATATTAATAATGATTTGAAAATGTTTATATTTGAAAATATATTTTTTTTTTAATGATATAGTTATATATTAAAATTTTAAGCTATAATAATATAATATATATAAAAATAATAAAAAAATTTATTTTAATTTATATAATTAATTTTAAAAAATTATAATTATTGATTAATTTATAATTATTATTTAAAAAATTATCGATATATTAATTTATTTATATTTATATTAAAATGATGATTAAATATTTTTAGATTTTTCGGTATATTTTAGATAAAAAAAAAATTAAAGAATATTATTAGTCAAAAATTTTTATGTGGGGTAGTATATCGAAGGGTCTGAGGATGAGATAAGGTATATTAGTTGCTAGTGAATCGGGCACATCGGGAATTCACGTGATTTGCGGCTTGTGATGCATTCACGCTGGCTGAGATTGGTGTTCTTCATTGGAAGAGCAAGTTCCTTAATTTCGTTTGGCAAAACAACATACTATAGATACAGAATTAATATCAAGGTTGAAGAGCCAGCGCTGTTCATCCAAAATTTATGTCCTGATACAGCCTAAGTTTCAGGTGTTTGCCGCTCTGAAGAAACCATGAAACATTCAAAGCTTCTTGGCCAACCAGGCATTTTCAGTCGGCATTTTCAGTCCAGACGGAGCAAATAAACAAGTCTTGTCTGTGCACATTTCAACTCCACAGATGAATCAAACCATGTGCTCTACTGGTGCTCAAAAAATGCTGAGTATATGATACTCAGCGTTCGCATTGTTTAGTCTAGCAATGTATTGTCACTGAGAGTTCTGTGATAGCTCGGGCGAGAAGAGCTACGAATGACAATAACGAAAAAGAGGTTTTCGGTGCATGAAATATCCATAAATATTAGATGAAGGGTAAATATCCGCCATCGTTATTCCCCACAATTATTCATCAGATGCACGGTAGATCATCTAGATCACACTAATGAGTGTTGGAGAAAAAGTCAAATGTGGCTGAGATACCGCTCAACAAATCTCCGCATACACCAATCAAGATTTGAAAATAGATGTTCCCCTTTCACAACCAACAGAACATCAAGTTTCAACTATTTATGCTTGAATATATTTGCCCAAAATATAGATTCATACCGCTTGGTAGAACCCTATAGGTCTCAAGGACTATCCACGAACTCCACATTGTTCTCGCAGCGGTACTTGTTCACGACAAGCATTGGTGACCTTGCATTGTCCGAGTTGTTCAAGAAGATCCCGAATCAGATTGTCTACAACAAGCACTCTTCGTGTGTTTCAATTTGATTCCAAGAAGCTTACTCGAATTTAAGGCCCTTTCGTATCTCCAATCATGAAACATCCTCATGGAAGTGGAACCAAATGGCCTGGGTCAAGAGGAGATCAGAGTCATCAGACCAAGAAAGCCTTTTCTTCTATCGAAAATGGTTCGTTTGAGATATGGGATGGTAGTTCAGAATTAAATAGAGAAACTGGTCCGGAGATTGACTCAGGGAATATAAAAACCACGCAGAAGCCACATGAAGAGTATCATGATTCTTCAGACCTCTGCAGTCAATTCACTCTTTTGAATAAACCTACTAGTAGGAAAAACAATCTTTTTATTGTGAGTACCCAATCCCGATGCTTGTTGTTATTGTGTGGGGTTTTTTGGTCGTTGTTCTATGTGATTGTTGGATTCACTTTTCCTAAGCGCCAATTTCATCTCATGGTCTTTGCTCTGGTTGTCTATTTACCATACCATATTTTCACAATAACATTTTCCCCCTCTCCAACCAACCAAATTTTTTCACTTATTACTATTATTCACTTTTTTTTCTCGAATGGTTTCTCCTACTGTCTAGAAATTTTATATCAAAATATAATTCGGACCGAAGTTGAATCATAACTTCTCCTTAAATCTCCCCTCTTCTATAATTACCTCATCTTCTACCCAGCGTTGGAAGTTCTTTTTCCTCTTGTATCTCTTCCTCGTTCATTTTTACAAGACACAAAATACTACTACATATTGTGCTTTTCAAACCAACACTCATTTTAATACCATACTGATTGAGACTTGTTGCAGCCCCCACGCTCTTTTCACAGCTCCTACTGCAGTTGGCATTACTTTACAATGTTGGTCTTTTCGATTACCACACTGGTTGTGGCTCTTCGCTTCTTCTCCACTGTCTCTAGTGCAGCCCTTCCTCTCCCTGAAACCTCTGATGCGACAGCATCTGCAGCTGCTTCTAGTTACTGGTTGTCATCAGTGAGTACTACCTTGCTTATGTTTTCATGTTTATGTTTAACGTTTATAGATCGAAAGAAAAGGCACCGTTGCGTATGGCGATGCTTCGTTTCAGGTCTATCGAAATGTGAAGGACTTCGGCGCAAAGGGTGATGGTGAAGATTTTCCACATCTCTCTTTGAGAAACGTATCACTGATCATCTGATTTAGGATCTACTGATGATACCGCGGCTATTAATGCAGCTATTACTCTTGGAAATCGATGTGGTCAAGGTTGTGATTGTGAGTATAATCCGTTATTCACTTTAACTCCCTTTCGAAATGCCCAAAAAGTTAATTACTGACTATTTAACCCCTTAGCATCGACTATAACCCCTGCAATTGTCTATTTCCCACCAGGAACATATGCTGTTTCTTCTCCTATTATTCATTACTACTATACGCAACTTGTCGGTGATGCTGTTTCTCCACCAACTATCAAAGCTTCAGCAAGCTTTACTGGAATCGCAGTGATCGATTCAGACCCGTATAGTAACACAGGAAACAACTGGTGGACAAATCAAAACAATTTCTTCCGCCAAGTCAGGAACTTCGTCATCGATCTCACGGCTGTGCCTTTCAATACTGGAAGTGGTATTCATTGGCAAGTTGCACAAGCCACCTCACTGCAAAACATTGTCTTCAATATGAGAACTGATGGTGGCTCGGAGAACCGACAACAGGTAAGCGATATTATGCTTGAAAGAGTGTTATGCTTGCATGGTTACTACCAGCATAGCATTCTTTCTTACTCGATTAATTGTTCTTTGCCAAATACTAACCGAATGCAGGGAATCTTCATGGACAATGGCTCTGGAGGTATGCTGGTCGATTTGACATTCAATGGTGGCCGGTATGGAGCATACTTTGGAAACCAACAATTCACATCACGCAACTTGACATTCAATGGTTGCCAAACGGGTATTTACATGAACTGGAACTGGCTTTGGACCTTTCAAAACATCAATATCAACAACTGCGCTATTGGCATTGATATTTCCCAAGGTTACCAAACTTCTCAAGGAAGTGTTGGTTCGCTTTCCCTACTCGATAGTAAAATCTCCAATACCCCCATTGGAATTAGCACTTTCTACAACCCCAGCCAAGGGGGAACGAATGGATCCTTAGTTCTTGATAATGTCGATTTCTCCTCGAATGTTCCAGTGGCTGTCTCGAATGTAGCAACTAAAGCAACTATTCTTGCCGGAAATGCCAAAATTTCATTTTGGGTCCAAGGCAGAACCTATTCAGGAGCGGATACCGGTAAAGCCGTTCAAGGAAGCCACGCTGCTGTTACCAAGCCCGCGACTCTATTAGATTCCAATGGAAATCTATTCGGACGAACCAAGCCACAATACGAGAACGTGCCAGCCAGTTCGTTCTTGAGTGTTAAAGCATCTGGTGCTAAAGGTGATGGCGTAACTGATGATACTGCGGCAATCCAAGCTATCCTCGACAAAGCTACAGCGGATCAAATCGTTTATTTTGATCATGGAGCTTATGTTGTCACTGATACTATCAAAGTCCCTAAGAACATCAAGATCACTGGTGAAATCTGGCCCCTTATCATGGCAAAAGGTTTCAATGATCAGACCAAACCAAAGGCCGTCTTTCAAGTTGGTCAAGCTGGAGATACCGGCTCAGTTGAAATATCTGATTTAATTTTTGAAACACTTGGTCCAGCCGCAGGTGCTGTCATGATCGAATGGAACGTCAAACAAGCTTCCCAGGGTTCATGCGCAATGTGGGATACACATGTGAGAATTGGCGGAACTGCTGGTACTCAGCTTCAATCCAACACCTGTGCCAAAAACCCAACAGTCACTGCCCCAGCTAATCCTGCTTGTATTGGCGCCTTCCTCCTTCTCCATGTTACAGCGAAGGCATCTATTTATCTTGAAAACAATTGGTTCTGGATTGCTGATCATGATCTCGATATGGCAGACCACGGCCAAATTAACCTTTTCAGCGGTAGAGGAGTATTAGTTTCTTCTGAAGAGGGACCCAACTGGATGTACGGCACTAGCAGTGAACATTCTGTTCTTTATAACTACCAGCTTGCTGGTGCTTCTAATATTTTCATGGGAGCAATTCAATCAGAAACTCCTTATTTTCAATCAAATCCAGATGCTTCCACCCCATTCACGAAGAATACCGCATACGAGGATCCTTCTTTCACTGGCTCAGCATCATCAAACAAAGCATGGGGACTTCGGGTCGTCGATTCTGAAGATATTTTCATTGCCGGCGCGGGCTTATACTCCTTCTTCGATAATTATAAACAGGACTGCCTCGCCGGATCAAATTGCCAAGATAACATACTTGACATTGAGAATTCCGCTGGAGTTCATGTCTATGGTCTGTCTACCGTAGGAGTAACAAATATGCTTACCTTGGATGGCAAGAGTGCAGTACTTTCCAAAGATAACCCCAGCACCTATTGCGGCACGATTGCTATGTTTGAGACGACCGGAACCAACACTCACAGCTCTGGAAACGCTACCAAGTGTTAGATGAATTGAAAGTTTTACGTGATATGGCGTTGAGTGAATGGTTACCTGCATTTTGATACCCCAACTTCTACTTCTTTGTACCCAAGTTTTATGAGAGCGGGCGACATGATGGCGTTTTTAAACATAACTTTTGCTTTTCAAATATACGCATGATATCTGGCAGTTCGTTCAGATTAGCTACATGTAGATTACATAATTGGACCTCAAGTATGGTATGGGTCTACATTACACACTCTCGTTGACATTAAATTAAATTTTGTTACAAATCATTACTCTTGAAGCTGGCGTGGCAGCCATCGTATTCTTGCGATAATTGAATCTTGACTGCTTTAGTAGGTGTATTCATGAGCTCCATATATTATATTCTTCCTATAAATCGATCCATTCTACAAACTTCTGATGTCCTGATAAATCTCTTAAAAGTCCAAGGTAAAGTGAATTAAGCGAATTCTTCAGCTGTGATCTAAGCTGGTACAACCTCGGCCAAGTTTCTCTACATCACAGCATCAAGCTGACAAGCCCAGCTGAGGAGGATATACACAAGAGCACTTGTTGGTTGTGAGTGAGTGGACTTCTTCGCTAGGAAATCCTATGTTGAAGCTTTCCACGACCGCAAAGTATAAATAGATAAGCATTACCCCCACGATACTGCAATGTATTCTTACCGTGTTGCGCCATGGTAAATCGATAAAGCCATGTTTCTACAGGGAGGGCTAATCAAATCACTTGGCGATTGGTGGTGATTACGGGGAAGATGGGATGGGATGGCGTATACCGGTGCGTGCTGCCACATCTTTATAGATTTCTTTTTCTAATTCGAATATAAATCTAATTTTATAAAAATACAGGCTAACATACTATCTGTATAGTCAACACGTAATCTTACGTCACGTATCTATAGAGAAGATATATACTCTTAATAATATACTTAATTAAATTAAAATTGAAGCATGCGCTGATTGCTGAAAACCTTTAAAATTAACGATTTTATATAAAACATCTTTTTTATCGATATAAATAAATTGATTATTTATTTATAAAATTATTTAAAATATTAAATATAAATTATTTTGATATTAAAATATTTGCTATTAAAATTTAAAGATTAAATAATAATTTTAAAATTTATAATATTTATTTAAATATAAAATAAATATTATATAAAAATATTATAATTTTAAATTAATTTAAATTAAACAAATTATTATATTAAAAAATAATAAAAATATATATAAATATATAAAAAAAAAATTTTATTTAATATAAATATTATATATTACTTGGTTAAATTAAAATTAAAACACGCGTCAATTATCGAAAACCCTCAAAATCGACGATTTTATATAAAACACCTTTTACACCGATGTAAATAAATCGATCATTTATTTATAAAATTATTTAAAATATTAAATATAGATTATTTTTATATTAAAATATTTATTATTAAAATTTAAAAATTAAATAATAATTTCAAAATTTATAATATTTAATAAAATATAAAGTAAAAATTATATAAAAATACTATAATTTTAATTTGATTTAAATCAATTAAATTATTATATTAGAAAATAATGAAGATGTATTATTACTCGGTCAAATTAAAATTGAAGCACGCGCAAAATAAGCGAATTGCCTCAAAATCGACGATTTTGTATAAAACACCTCTTACGTCAATGTAAATAAATCGATCAATTATTTATAAAATTATTTAAAATTTTAAATAGAAATTATTTTTATGTTGAAGTATTCGCTATTAATATATAAAGATTAAATAATGATTTTAAAATTTATAATATTTAATTAAATATGAAGTAAAAATTATATAAAAATATAATATCTTTAATTTGATTTAAATTAAATAAATTACTATATTAAAAAATAATGAAGATATATATGAATATATAGAAAAAAAAGCTTTTATTTAATATAAATATTATATATTAAAATATAATATAATAATCTTGAAAAGTCGAAGTTTTAAGGGTATTTTTAACTCTTTAAAATCTTTAAAAATCTTAATAATTTATTTAGATCAAAATTATATTAAATAATATTTTAATATAGTAATTATGAGGATATAAATTATCATATATAAAAATTTGAAATGATTTTAATGATTTTTAAAAATCGAAGTTATGGTGGTGCTTAGTGTTTATAAACATTATATATATTTTTTTTAACTTTATTATATTATATTTTTTATATATTTTTAATATATATAATATTTATATCAAATAAAAGTCTATTTTTTATATATTTATATATATCTTTATTATTTTTTAATATAATAATTTACTCGATTTAAATCAAGTTAAACATATCGTATTTTTATATAATTTTTACTTTATATTTCATTAAATATTATAAATTTTAAAATCATTATTTAATCTTTATATACTAATAGCGAATACTTCAATATCGAAACAATTTTTATTTAAAATTTTAAATAATTTTATAAATAATTGATCGATTTATTTATATCGGCGCAAGAGGTAATTTATATAAAATCATCGATTTTGAGGGTTTTTCGGTAATTTGCGCGTGCTTCAATTTTAATTTAACCGAGTATTATTTAGTTCAACTCCTAAGGGTATGAGGATGAGATAAATAAAATCATCGATTTTGAGGGTTTTTCGGTAATTTGCGCGTGCTTCAATTTTAATTTAACCGAGTAGTTGTTGAGGGATTTTTGTAAGGTTACACAAATGAGGGATTTTCGCCTGCTCGAATCCCATCACGACGATAAAGATGAAAGAAATACATTCATGGATCATGCCTAACATGTGCATTTCAAGGCTTGTTTACGATGGTAAGACGATAAGATAATGGTAAGGATCTTACTTGCAGCAGGTGATTGGTACCATGATATCGGGTTAGTATCGTCGCATATCAGGTGTGTTAGCCAAATCAGTATGCCGCTGTCATATGGGTAGGCTAGTACTTAGAACCAACACATTCAGACTAAACTACAAAAGCTAGGTAGACATGATACGGTGCGGCACGTAATTGTTTACTTATGTAACGGTGTGATAGCTAAGGAGGAAAGCTTGTTAGTGTTGACCCTGCAAAGTGGGAATTGCCCAGTCTCTCACATGTTTATCAAGTGGGCTGAAAAAATTCGATAGTGGGACTTCAAGGTACGTATATAGTGAATTGAGTTTCCAGTGAATACCAGCTGTAGTTCTTTTGTTTCTGAAAAGCTGCTGATTATCCATCTTCATATTTCTTGCTTCTGCGCATGAACTTTGAGTTGGAGAACTCTACACATTCTCACCACAAGATGGCTGATCAATCGCAGCTCATTCACTATGGAGACGAAATAAGACCAGTCAACTCCAACAAGTCAACCAATTATACTACTGTTCTCCAAGAATCTAGGGTATTTCAAAGGCCCACGAATCATGATTTCGAGGAGAAAGCAGTTGAGATTGCGAATGCCGATTTGAACCGGAAGAAGAAACAGGTAAGAATTACAATTCGTCTTGATGCTGTCTCTCTCTCACTAATCCTTGATAGACCCATACAGGATGGATGGTCATGTGGCTAGCATATCAAAGCACCGGCGTCATATATGGAGATATCGGTTAGTCTTAATTTCCAACTACTTCTAGATATCCAACTCTTGTATGTTTTAATGCGACCTGAATGTCTAATTTAGTTCTCTCAATACACAGGCACAAGTCCCCTCTACGTCTTTTCATCCACATTCACTAGCCAGCCATCCTACGACGACCTTGTAGGAGCTCTTTCTATTATAATATGGTCACTTACTCTGATGGTCTCGATCAAATATGCCTTTATTGTCCTGTCTGCAGATGATGATGGAGAAGGAGGCACGTTTGCACTCTACAGTCTGCTAGCTCGATATGCGCACATAGTTCAACAGGACCCAAACACTTCGGGAACAGTAAAAATGGATCGTCATCTAACAGATGAATTGAGACCTCCGAATAAGAACATAAGGACATTTATTGAGAGTTGTACAACTGCCCAAGTTTTCTTGAAGTTACTTGGAGTACTCGGGGTTTCAATGGTTATGTCGTAAGTAACAAAAGGTCATCTATAATAATTAAACTGACGTTTTTAGTGATGGCGTTCTTACTCCTGCGCAATCGGTTCTCGGCGCTGTTCAAGGAATCAAAGCTGTTCCTGGGGTGGATATAAGCTCCAGCACTATTGTCGGTGTAACATGTGCAATTCTGGTTCTACTTTTTGCTATACAGCCATTGGGTATTACAAAGATAGCTAGTTCATTTGCACCCATTGTCATGGTTTGGCTTCTCTTCAACATGTGCGCAGGCATATACAATTTGGCAAATTTCGATGCCACTGTGCTAAAAGCATTCTCCCCTTACTTCGCGGGACATTATCTAATGCGTAACAAAGCGGACGGATGGAGATCTTTAGGAGGACTTCTACTCGCTTTCACTGGAGTTGAAGCATTATTCGCAGATCTGGGTGCTTTCAGCAAAAGAGCTGTTCAAATTTCTTGGCTGGGGTTCACATACCCTTGTTTATTATTAGCTTATATTGGGCAAGCTGCATATATATCTCGCGATTCAACTGGTACTGCTTATACTAATCCTTTCTTCAATACCGTCCCACCAGGAACATTTTGTACGTCATTCTCTTCCATCCATGAGTTCTTACTAATATCATACAGACTTCTCTCTTGTCATTGCAATTCTCGCTGCTGTCGTTGCATCGCAAGCTATGATTACTGCTAGTTTTCAATTGCTTGCTCAAGTAATGAGGTTATCGTACTTCCCTCATATCAAGACCGTTCACACATCCAAATTGTTCCATGGCCAAGTATACATGCCTTTGGCAAATTGGCTACTTATGATTGGTACTATTATTGTTACGGCAGCATATAGTGATGTAGGTCTCTTGATTTTACACAATTCCATGTTTGTGCCAATATGAATCTTCAAGCTGATATCAAATTAGACGACACGACTAGGAAATGCATATGGAGTTTGTGTTATTATAGTAACATTCATAACTACATGCATGGTTGCGCTCGTCGCGTTAATAGTATGGCGAACGAATGTCTTCATCGTCTTACCCTTCTTCCTCTTCTTTGCTGCTCTGGATGGTGTCTACCTCTCTTCAGCTCTGACAAAAGTCCCGACGGGAGCGTGGTTTACTCTCCTTCTCGCCGCCATCCTCTCCTGCATATTTGTTCTCTGGCGCTATGGTAAAGAACAACAATGGACATCTGAATCGGCCTCCATGATCCGCGCATCCGACCTTCTTATCATTCCTACTGTTCCTAGTCAAAAAATGAAACTTACCCCCAAATTTGGCGCTTATCCCGTAACAACAGTTCCCGGCATTGGAATTTTCTTCGATAAAGTCGGTCTTCATCTCCCCATTGTATTCACCCAATTTATCCGTAAATTCTACGCCACTCCGTCAACGATCATTTTTCTACATATGCGACCACTCTCCGTTCCCTCCGTCCCCGACACAGAACGCTGGGTTATCCAACGTACTGCTATTCCATCATGTTATCGCATCACCATTCGCCATGGCTATACCGATGATGTGATAACCCCGACAATTGGGACTACAATACTTGAACAACTATCGTTGTTCATAACACGCGATACTTCTTCCTCGACTGCATCATCAGTTCAACACACCCCAGAAGTTCAGGCAGAGTTGGATAGGGTTGCTACTGCAGCAAAAACTCAAATGGTGTATGTATTGGGCAAAGAGCAAATGAAGATCAAGGGAGGGACAACTTGGCTAAGACGAATAACATTGTGGACTTTCTTGTGGATCAGAGAGAACAGTAGAGGAAAGATGGCGGATATCGATTTACCAGTTGATGAGATGGTTGAGGTGGGATTTCTCAATGAGATCTGATAGGTCGAGGTACTTATTGGAACATTCAAGGACGACCTGATAGAGGGAAGCTTTTTAGTGGGGGTTTGTTAAAAACCGGAAGCTCCGAGTTTTGGTGAATTTTGGCACAGATTTGATACCCATATACTCGGTTAAATTAAAATTGAAGCACGCGCCAATTGCCGAAAACCCTCAAAATCGACGATTTTATACAAAACACCTTTTACGCTAATGTAAATAAATCGATCATTTATTTATAGAATTATTTAAAATATTAAATATGAATTATTTTTATATTAAAATATTTATTATTAAAATTTTAAGATTAAATAATGATTTTAAAATTTATAATATTTATTTAAATATAAAGTAAAAATCATATAAAAATATTATAATTTTAAGTTGATTTAAATTAAGCAAATTACTATATTAAAAAATAATGAAGATATATATAAATATATAAAAGAAAAACTTTTATTTAATATAAATATTATATATTAAAATATAATATAATAGTCTTAAAAAATCAAAGTTTTAAAGATATTTTTAATTCTTTAAAATCTTTAAAAATTTTAATAATTCATTTAAATCAAAATTATATTAAATAATATTTTAATATAATAATTATAAGGATATAAATTATTATATATAAAAATTTAAAGTGATTTTAATAATTTTTAAAAATCAAAATTATAATAATACTTAATACTTATAAATACTATATATATTCTTTTTAATTTTATTATATTATATTTTTTATGTATTTTTAATATATATAATATTTATATTAAATAAAAATATGTTTTTTATATATTTATATATATCTTTATTATTTTTTAATATAATGATTTATTTAATTTAAATTAAATTAAAAATATTATATTTTTATATGATTTTTATTTTATATTTTATTAAATATTATAAATTTTAAAATCATTATTTAATCTTTATATACTAATAATAAATATTTTAATATAAAAATAATTCAAATTTAAAATTTTAAATAATTTTATAAATAATTGATCGATTTATTTACGTTGACGTAAAAGGTGATTTATATAAAATCATCGATTTTGAGGGTTTTTCAGTAATTTGCACGTGCTTCAATTTTAATTTAACCGAGTACGCAAATGAACAATCTTTTTTATGAGAGCTAATTTATCATCCGTCTTGTGCTACCCATGCTCCTGATCGGCATTCTGACTTCTGAAGTTCCAACTCAACGTTGAAATTAGCCTGATTTCAAACCAAAAAGATCTGGTGAGACATAGGCAAAATGAGGGGGATAATGGGTGATCCGTTACCCCACAGTTATCCCGCAGTTATCCCGCATTCACTTCGTCAGTGCGAATTGCTTGGTACTTTTTTCTTATTCGCTTGCGCCTTCTTTTACCCGCCATATTGTCCGGAGCTATGCTTACGGTGTACAGCTTCATACAGCTATGAGCTATATGCATATTTGTAGATATAATAGGGCTGAGATGTCGTTGTTTCCTCTTTACAATTGTCATACGATTCCTTCCTCTCATCGTTTTCTCTCTTATTTTCATAGTCTATTGCATTCCATCTCACTCCATTCAATCCCATCTTCTCACATCCAATTATCAAGTTTAAGTCTAAACATCTAAAAATAAAACCATGCCTGGCGGAGCTTCCGTCCCAAGTCTATATGATGCGGCTCTTGAACGCCGGCAAAAGCTCGTGTTTCCGCGTCTTTAGTATCGCGTTATTTGCTTGTCTTGGTGGATTGCTATATGTATATATCCCTTTTCCGTTTATTTAATCTGATATTTAACCACCAGGGAGTGTATTAATTCATGAGCCACCATATGATACCAAATCAAAAATGCAGATTTTTAAGATCTAAATTCTACTCGAAAAATCAAATATTACAATTGCTCAACATGTTTTTGATTATTATAGTATTTTGATTGTTCAAGACTCAATTAGATATTATTACGTTTTGATTGTTGGATCGCTGGATGGTTCATGAATTAATACACCTTGAAATTGTTGAGATGATCAAGAAAGTAGTTCGATTTATACTGATTATTCAACTGACGACTTCGTAAAGATACAATCAAGGAGCGTTTTCCGGAATTCTAACCATGTCTTCTTTCAATGTCTCATATGGGTCATTGGGATAGGACTGATCCTGCTGATCAGAATAGGAAGGGTTGGCTAACTAGTATTTTGGAATTGGGTGCTTGGATTGGAACTCTATTGAGTAGTTTTATGGCGGAGGCGGCGAGTAGGAAGTATGGTAATTTGATTGCTACAAGCGTGTTTCTTTTCCAAAATTATCTTCTATAGTTTTTCGTTTATTTATCTCAATATCTATCTGAGTTGAGAAACAAACATTAAAATGCTTACAACGGAAACTAAATAGCGGTATTCATGCTTGGCGTCATCATCCAAGCCACCTCCATAACAGCCGGTCACTCGGCAATTCTAGGCGGGCGTTTCATAACCGGAATGGGAGTCGGCTCTCTCAGCATGAAAGTACCTATGTACAATGCCGAAGTAGCAACACCCGAAGTGCGGGGTTCTCTAATCGCGCTTCAGCAGCCAGCTATCTGTGCTGGAATTATGATATCCTTCTGGATCGATTATGGAACGAATTATATAGGTGGAACCGGGGATACGCAGAATGATGCGGCGTGGTTGGGGCCTATTTGTTTGGAGTTGTTCCCGGCGGTGGTGTTGGGTGTGGTGATGGCTTTTATGCCGTTTAGCCCAAGGTGGTTGGTTCATCATGAGAGAGAAGATGAAGCGAGGGGGGTATTGGCGAGATTGAGAGGGTTGCCGAAAGATCATGAGTTGGTGGAGATAGAATGTTTGGAGATTCCAACACAGTTTATTTGAAAAGAGGACGGTTGCGGAGTTGTGGCCTGGCTTGCAGGAGTTAAATTGGGTGAATACGGCGAAGCTACAGTTTGTGGCAGTAGGAAGTTTGTTTAGAACGATAGCTATGTTTAAGAGAGTTATAGTTGCGACTGTTACTATGTTCTTTCAGCAGTGGACGAGTATCAATATGAGTATTTCTTCGTTTTGTATGGCTCATTGCATTGGTATTGTGCCAAAACACTTGAGCTAAAATAATTATTAGGCAATCCTCTACTACGCCCGTACAATCTTCGCTTCACTCGGACTATCCAGCAATACCGTTTCACTTCTCGCAACAGGCGTCGTAGGAATCGTTATGTTTATCGCCACAATACCATCAGTTCTCTATATCGACAAATTGGATCGCAAGCCTATTCTAACCATCGGTGCGATTGGAATGGCCACTTGTCATATCATTATTGCAGTGATCGTGGCTTAAAATCGCGATTCATGGGAGACTCATAAAGCTGCAGAATGGGCTGCTGTTACTATGGTTTGGTGAGATTTCCCTCTCTTGTCGTTTCTGATTATCTATTGAATGTATCTGACTGATATTTAAAAGCTATTCGTCATCCATTTTGGATATTCATGGGGGCCTTGTGCTTGGATACTTGTAGCCGAGATATGGCCCCTCTCTAATCGACCTTATGGCATCGCATTAGACGCTAGCTCTAACTGGATGAATAACTTTATTGTGGGTCAGGTAACACCGGATATGTTGAGTGGTATAAGTTATGCCACTTATATACTCTTTAGGCTGTTGACATACATTGGAGCTGCATTTATTTGGCTTTTTGTACCTGAGACTAGTCGGCTTGGCGGTAAGTAGAACCTGTCCCCCTTTCCTTCTTCGTTTCTTTCTTTTACTTGAAAGGTTAGACAGTGGGATTGAGATATACTAATCAAATGCACGTAGTGGAGGAAATGGATTTAGTATTTGGAAGTGAAGGGGTTAGAAGAAGCGATATTGAGAGAATGGAGGCTGTCAGGCAAGAAATTGGATTAGATAGGATCTTAGGAGAATCTGGAGGCGACAGAAATTCATCACCAGTCACAGAGCACAAAAGCGAGGGAGGAGAGAAGATGAATGGGCTATGAACGATTGGACTTTGAATCTTTTGGGACTTAGGGATGGAGACTTTTTATATGATAAGACTGACTAGGCGGAATGGTTGTGTTAGCTGTATACTTTCTAGAACAGAAAATATTCTACATCTCCACTGAATTTGTCTTGGATCAGGCGGGAAAAACCTTCTTGTGCTGCCTTTTAGAATGCATGGATTGCGTTTTAGGGACTTGACGTTTTTACTTACTAGCATGGCTTTATTTTTCTTTGGATTAATGATATCGAAAGTTCTACTATATAAAACTTTTCCCCCATCAATCAATTACAGTACAAGCAAGCTCTAGAGACGGCTATGGCACATTGACTTTATATTTGGATGTAATCAAAGCTCTGTGAGTCTGGAATATTTTGTGAGATATCTTATGGCATTCATCACTGTCATACATGCTGAACAGGAATTTCTGCGCTATTTAGACTGAGATACCTAATGCATTCTCCAATAGAGATATCTACTATATGATCACGGTTTGGTTGGCCGGAAGCCCTTAGCATGTTGGGTATCTACACTCATCCCTCCTTTGCATCATCATCGCTTGGCAATCAACTACTTTTCCCCACCAAGATACGCATTCCGATGTCAGAATTGAACATCGATTGAAAAGGGTCACTTTAGACGGGAGGATGACGACACCAAACCTAAAGCAAAAATCCAAGATATCTGCAATATCTTGATAGGCCTATAAATATGTTCTAGTTCCCAGATTGATAGTCGATTTAGATACTCCTCCCTTTTCTTTGTCGCATGGGAGCCTCCTTACTCAATGCGGGAAGGGAAAGAAGCCCAGGAATTCACTCATCAATTATTCATCCCCATCGAGTCTACCAGCCGATCGACCAACATATCGACGAAGCGATAAGTTTAGAGTGACATCTCGGCCTGCCGATAAGTCAATTAGGTGATTACAGGAAACCTGATCGTATGGAGGATAGAAAAATCATAGCCATCTTTCTTTGTTGTAAGAAATTCTGAGATCATCGTGTGACGGAGACTACCGCGAAAAGGGGCTAAGAGGGTACTGAGGCGTGAATGTTGAGTAGCGCGGCAGAGGGAAAGAGCGCTTTCTTTGTCGCAAAGTCCGTGGCGTAATTCCGCAATTCCATCTCATACTCTTCTCCGATCAGTCTTCTCCTAGATGACTTTGGAGTGGATGCTGGCGCGAAAATCCAAGAGTGGATTTGTAAGGATTCGCCTGCCAGTGTCATGACAGTCAGTGTCAAAAGACTTTTTATCTAAATGTTAGAGTTTGCCACATATGTAGGTATAGGGGAAGGGAAAGACGATGAGAATGCAACATTTCGGAACAGAATGTTGGGCAGAAATCTCCTATGGGCAATAATAGAAGCACGTACCTATATTTGGAAGTATGTTTCAATGTTGATTGGTGCTTGTTGGCTATATCTGAGACTTCAAAGGGAAGAAAGATTAGAAGAAAACACTACAAAACGAAATTAACAAAAGCTTTCATAAGAATAGTTCTTCAGCACAATTAGAGGAACATTATGTTCTATACAGCGTGCGGGATAATAAAGAATCTTTCTTATTGATGTTGATAAACAAATCCCCCGGTGGAAGTTTGCTACCCAAGCAACCGGAAGCTATCCCAGCCTCCCAAATGAAACCGATATGCCAATTTCAATCCACTAATGCAGCCACCCGAACAGTTCACGCCACTCAAGCAAAGTAAAGATTGGTACCCTTCAATCTAATGTGCTATGCCATACCACTTCTACTTTAATTTTTTTATGTTGACTTTCCCAGGTTTTTCTCCTGTTGACAAATCAAGGACGATTGCTTGATTGATCTATCCCAAAAAGAGAAGTTTCCAAAACGTCCGGGTAGGGCTGGCTCGGCTTGGCAAGGAGAAAGGAGCTAAACTAGTGGCCAATCCACATTCCAAACATCCCAAAACAGCAACCGATTTGAGCCACAACGTAGTCAACATTCCTTACAAGTTAGCAGCAATATACAGTGACCCAGAAGACGGAGGTGTACTAGGGCTACCGTATTAATCGCCACTCATGTATACTGCTGTCCACCATGCGAGCATATGCCTGTAGGTGCGCGAACTGGTGGGGGAGGAGGAGACAACATACCATGGTTCGTGGAAACAGATATTCATCCTTGTCCGTTTGCACCTAGCCTCGACAGAACTCAAAATAGCGTTGTCAATGTCTTATCCTTGAAGGAATTATGATAGAGCCACCGACATGTTGGTTGATATATAGCCAATGGTGACAGACGCTTGCTCTCAGGTATTAGGTCAAATATTATTGACTTGCATTTTGATTTTCCAGCATAGAGAAATGATAGTATATGACAACTGTATGCAATGGACTCCAAATGTGCTCATGGGAGTTTTGATAACGTGCACATTAATTGTGATTTTTCAAGTGGTTGAAAACAGTGATTGGCTGAAAACGTCTCCTCTAGCCATACTGCCCATTTCGTCCACTAGCATCGAACGCAGTCCATCTCTCGAATACATAAAGACCTGCTCAATTCCTTTCTTTAATTTTTAATTCTCCAAAACAAAGGTCCTTGCACCATGGAAATATTGTAATATGGTGTTCATATTTTATTGCTTACTACCGCAGCTTGACACAGTATAAGGACAAAGAAAAATATTTTCACCACCACAGTAGCCTCAGAGCTTCTGCATCGCCGCTAGGGGTACTCATCACTGGACAGTTGCATTTCATTTGCTTGACACTTATTACTGCTCCAGAACGCAAGCCTCACAGGAAAGAAAGCCGCAGCTGCAGGAAGCCACAGGTTCGTCCCAAACCTTCTGATACTGCACGGCCTAGAGGAAAGACAAATGATTCCCACTTGAATCATTTTCTTAGACTTCATACCAATATCGGAACCTCAGATGAACCCTCTACTCCTCAGGAAACCTTTCTAGATTTTCCAGAACTTTGGAAAAAGAATATCTTTTTGGTCTCACTTCCTTCGCATATTCTTCTCTGGCCGAGGTTAGAGAACACTCATCAACAATAGTAAAAGGTGCCCAGCCAAAGCGATATTTATCGCTTCAGAAGAGAACGAGAGCCATCAGTGTAGATACAAAAACGAATTGGTCGCAATCCAGCGATACGTACAGAAACGGTCATCTCAATTGTCACAGGCTCTGCGACTGGGTACACTTCACCTATCTTTTGTTTAACGGCATTCCAAGAGTGTTGCAGAGCGCGTCAAATATTAAACATCAGCAAAGACTAATACTACTAGTATCAAAGAGGACTAACCGGATACCTTCGTCGCATCTTTCAAGACTGCCGATACCACGATGCCACTGTCTCCACCACCATCAAGAAATAGCGAAATGTTTCAACACGACCTCCATCACTTGGTGGCACATAATGCCAATACATCGTACCCGCAACAAAAATACGAGCAAGATGAAGGCGTTCATCTCCAATCAAACTACAACTCACCCGCACTTGCGCATGAGGAGCCATATCTACGCACGCGGCAGCAGACCAGCTTCCCTTACCAGCATCAACATCAAGACTCTGGATTGGGCATGCAATACGTGAGTCTTAAAAAGATGTGTGCTTCCATAATGCTGACCTAAAGTAGGAGTATCATGATTTTCAAGCGCCGATGTATCAGGAACAATACAGTACTCCTGCCACATCGCCACCAACTCCTTCGATGAGCTCATCGGAGATGCTCAGAACCAGAAGTGGTCTTGCGATTCAAAGAGGAGGTCACCATACCCTGAGACCTATGCCTGAGGGACGTTCTCGATCGGAGAAGTCTCCAAAATTGAAGAAAGTTAAGAAGGAGAAGGTTAAGGCTGAGAAGAAGGTGGCCAAACTGGACAAACCGCTGAGTGAGCTAACAAAAGATTGGGATCATGTTCCAGTCGTCAATATCGAGGCGTATGTGAATAGATCAGCTGAAGAGCGACGCAAGGAGGTTGATGAAGGTAAGGTTCCTGGTAAGGTGAAGCGGCCGATGAACTCTTTTATGCTTTATCGAAAAGCGTACCAGAACCGAACGAAAGATTGGTGTCTACAAAACAACCATCAAGTAGTATCTCAAGTTTGTGGGGATAGTTGGCCATTGGAGCCTGATTCGGTCAAGGAGCAATTCAGCGAGTGGGCTAGGATTGAGCGTATCAACCATCAGAATGCACATCCGGGTTACAAATTTTCTCCGACAAAACCAGGCACTAGCAAAAACTCAAAGAGAAAGATGTCTGAAGACCTTGCATCAGATGATTCTGACCTGACAGATTTCGACTGGCAAGGAAGTCACACGAAGCGACCGAAGAAGCTTCGCTCATCTGCACCACGACAAATGCAACAGCAACCTGTCATGTATCCCACAACACGATCTGCTTATCATTACTCGTCAAGAGAGCATTCCATGGAGCCAAATTATGCCAACTACAACAAATCGGCATACCAAGCAACCAACCCAGGCAAGCCGCCACCTGCCCAGTACAATCAAGCAGATATGCAGCCGGGACAGTACTACCAGCAGACCATCCACAGCAATCCTTTGGTTACAGGTGTTGAAGATGTCATTATCAAGAAGACTGCGGCACCAGGAGTTCATTCATACCAAGTAAGCCTTCCGGGAGGACAAGAATTCGATATAATGCATCCACAGCCGCAATACACCTCATCACCCGCGCCTGATTTCAGAATAGATCCATCCTTGATAGCTCAAGACCATGTTTATCACCATGAAAATAACAACTACCATGAATCTCACCCGGATGGTGTGTATTTTGGTAGCCCTCATGATGGAGAGCATGCGTGGCAAGGTCAGTATGCAGTGAACGATCGAGGAATGGAATCTGGTATACAATATATGGGACATGAGCAAAACATGGATAAGTCGCAAATTCATGACCATCATATGGACGTTTTGCGCGGAAATCAAGAAGGATGGCAAATTGAGACTCTAGATGGCGGTCGTGAATTTGACAATTGGATGGGGGCCGGGGAAGAGTAAATATGTTCATAACAATTTGAGGAGTACATGCTGGCTGAAGTGTATATGTTTAGCACGAAGAATGGAGTACAGGAAGGAGAGTTACTTACTGGCGTGCATTTTTCATGGGTTTGATGGGGTGTATTTTTGATTTTGCTTCTATTTCCCCTTCAGTGTATGAAAAGGTCCTGAGTGTTTAAGGGCCATTTATGTTGAGACTCTTGTAGATAAAATTGTTTGAAATAGTCAACTCCATCGATCATGCCTTTTTTAAGAGATATGGCCAACGTGAGAGTGTAATATTCATAAATATTTCTCCATGTTCCTCAAAACATTATTAGAAAACTGTGATTACCTCAAACTAAGGAGGAGGAAGTATGATGGAGATGAAGATATAATTCAACCAGGAAGTTGCCTTTTGTCAAAGATAGGAAGCCGCAGGAGCTTGACAAAGACTATTGTTCATGCACGTTGCCGTTAGTCAATCTTACATTGTAACTGCCCAGGAAGCCGAGACCATTATTCTTTTACCTAATGGTAATTGTACACGTTCAGGATAATCTTTTGAGACGACGGAATTGGGATAATTAATTGGTGGTGTAGACATGACTACAATATGTGCGAACGTTATGTGTATTCGAGGTATTCCTTAAGGAGAAGAAGTTCTTACCACCAATTGTTCTACGAGTATTCATTCTAGTATTCTATCTAGCATTCTAGCTTAATCTTATCGTAGCTCTAAAACGACCCCACACCCACTAAATTCTAATAAATCCCAGCGCGCGTTTTCTATGAGAGTTTGTTTAACGCGACAAATCTTCTCAATCAATACATACAATTTTACAGCACTATTCACCCTTAGGTAGGTACATACCTGATAGCATTTGAATTGGTATATCTACCTATTTAAGTGCTATAACATATCTTATATCATACTTTCATTATGTATGGAGATATAGGGAATAAATTGGTAAGCTAGTGATCTAACACATATTCCCCCCCCCCCCAGCCTCAGAGTATAATATTCTAAATGCTTTATATACAGGTTCAACATGCCAAACGAACTCAAAAACTCGAACACCTTCCTCCATATCAGACCGAAATGGTACGCGCTGTTACCAGGGAAGTAAGAGATTTGGATAGAGATGTTACCAACATCTTGAGCTCAGTTGGTGGCTCGTTTGACCCGGCTGCCGACCAAGCAACATCATGCACGCTGCTTGTTAACCATCTGTGCATGCGAAGAAATAAACGTTGTCTTTTAGCATACCACCGCACACGTACGGACAAGCTCGAAGAGATGGTATGGAACGGTAACGATGTGTTGGATTTAGCTGCACAACAGCATCAGGTGCCCATCGAAGGACAGCAAGGGACCGCCGATCTAGGAAGTGGAGAGGGGAATACCAGCAGTTTAAGCCCAGAAGAGGAGGAATATGTGAGACAATACAGTGATTTACTCGCCGCATTCAAGGGACACTGGACCGACATTGATTTGACTGGAAGCCTCGAACCTCCTCGAGACCTGTTCATCGACGTTCGGGTCTTGAAAGATGCTGGCGAAATTCAAACAGAATATGGGTAAGTGAAGCACACGAATCACGATTAACATTGGCTGATTACAAATGATGCAGTGCCATCAATCTTACCAAAAACTCACAATTTTATGTTCGCCAAGGAGACGTTGAGCGTTTGATTGCACAAGGATATCTCCAGAAGTTGAGCTAAAGGCAGAGCATCGAACGATTGATATAATATAGCTATTTTCGGGTCCATAGAAGTGATTGGTAGGGATAGGATAAATCGCCTCGAAACGACAGGGTAGCGGACGACTTCCAACAGGCATTTACATGCGATGTTATTAGAAGTCTTTTTGGCCTAGCAACTCGCATTATCGCGACATTTTGTTACGCTCGCAAGAGCCAAACAAAGTGAAGATACTATCGCCGTTGATGCCAGACAATAATGAATTGGTAGAGTTTGATTTCCGTCTGAAGGTATATACCTCATAGAGGAGACAGAATAGCTTGATGGGATTCTTCCGCACTCGGCATCTATTACCATACAACGCGAGAGTTGGTGTCTTATGGCATAGTATCAGGTGAGGTACAGGACAAAAATATCTGGTAACCTCTGCGCAACTTATCAGCCAGTCGAGGAAGCGGGGTAATTGGTGTGAGATGTTTCGCGAATTATGTGCTTTCAGGGACTTCTAATTGATTGGTCTAATCTGAATCAACACCTCGAGTTATTATGGGGAAATCCCATTGGACATGACAAGGCTTATACCAGAAATGTCTCGTCTCTTGAGGCATTATCGACTTGTGCGGGCCAGACCGGCATGTATTAATGACAGTTGCTAGGTTATATATACCTTACCTAATGTAATAGTACTAGAGTGGGATTCTACGCTGTGCTACCTTGTTGGCTGCATATATACAGTAGATATGTACAGAATAGGTACATGGGACGAGGCTATTCATAAATATGAAGACGATTCCCGTATATTCATTTTTAATTGAACATTGATGTACTACAATAGGAGACATATTCTCATTGGGGTGATACATTTTATGCACCAGGTTGGTGCCAGTGATATACAATATCGACTTTCCTACCTGCCATGAAAGTACTTTTAGGTAAGTATATAAATTCGAGTAACTTGGGGTTTCCCCGGTTTGTGTAACATAAAATACGATGCTGCAAAGGAATGGCATTTCTACAAACGGCTTTACACCTTGGCAATGGGTTGTGGCGCTGGTGGAATTTTCATATCACATGTAACTTCAGATTCCAGAACACAACATATAAAGTGATATTACCCTCTGACGATATCGGATTCATCCATTTACATACCAATACAACTTCGATATTATATCGCCTCATTGAATCGAACGTTTGATGTTACCCAATACTATTCGAAGTATTGGTGAGGATTTAATACCGAATTCTGCACCCATGCCTTAGTCGTAGTAAGCCTTATGCTTCCCCGCTATAAAGATGAATTTTCATAACGACAAGGTGCCCCAGTCAGTATGCCTGTGCGGCGGCTGCAACTACTTGGGCTGGCCGCCGCTGGGTAAAGGAAAGGATATTGCTCGGATGCCACCCTCCTGACAGACAAGGGATGGGAGTACGAAATGATTGCATTGCAGTTTTCCGCTGTCAAGGAAGAAGAGAAAAAGGTTCACGATTCAAAGCTCCGAGAACGTCAACGAGGTAACGAGGTGGTGTCAAATTATAAAACAATATTCAATTTTGCTTTGACATCAGTTCGTTGGATTGTTGGTCAGCTAGTGAATGTAAACGAATTCCTACTATCGAATACAATGACGTACTTTTTACTACTTCGCACGTTCTTCAATGTTCTTCAATAGCATTGACCTCTCTAAAATAAAATATTCCTTTTTGAAAAATTCTTTATATTTTTTGATAATTATCCTTTTATTTGACAGGCTTCATATCGATTTTGGTACACATTAAGACATTTTGCCATCAGCCTCAAAGTTTATATTCGATTCAATTTGCAAAATATATTGATAACAATTGTCACAATCTTGTAAACTATCCCCAAATATCCACGCCTAAGAAAAATAGCTTCCGAGGTTGACCTAATGAGCTAATAGGAAGTAGTGACGGGGCTTATCTACACATTCTAATTTATTTCAATTGTCCAATATTCTCCCTGTATCTCTTTTCAGGTGCACTTCCTTATTCACCTTGCTTGTCGGGTCTGCAAGTCCAAAGCAGAAAGAATACGGGATATACGGGAAACGTACAATTTGCATTCGGCGGAGAGAATGTCTTTCTCCTCACCATCTCGGCGTCGCGCCGATTCATTGTCGTCATATACAAGTCCGCGCCTCATACCCCGATCATCTGGTTCGCAGGATGGCACTTCCAATTCGAATCATGATTCTATTCGAGGTCAATCCACTCAACAGACTTCGAGCTCACATCCTACCAGTACTTCTCATCAAAGAGAACCGACACGTTCATTCGTTCATCTTTCTTATCGCGGTGAATTAGGTGAGTAAATTATATCAGACGAAATTGAATAGCTATCATATATTAATGCAATCTTTAGCTCCTTTAGACAGCGCACAGTATGCCCGCAGTGTTAGGGAAGATACGGCCGAGCTTGCGTCATATGCTCTTCGAGATTCGTCACCGGAACCTCACTCTCCTACCCGTCCACGAACAACGCAGATGCAACTTGAGTCTTATTTCAATGGCATGGAAGATGAATCCGCCTCGAATCGAGAAACTGAACACGCTCGGCACGATACCATAGAAGAAGTATTGGAGCCAGTGACTCCAACGGAGGATGACACATTGACCAGCATGTCACACGGGACATCTGGGATTGCCAATATGCTTAGGACCTCACCTCCAAGTACATCACCCCCAAACGGCAATGGGGAATCCGACCATAGAAACAGGGCAAACGGATATACTGAAACCAATTCAAATGCCAATGGCCGTTTAATAATTACCTCAGAAGGCGTCAAGATGGATTCAACAGAACGTACACCATTACTACCCAAAAATCTGCCGCACCATACCGATTGGATCAATGGACAAGATCTAGAAAGCCAACGTACGAAGAGGGCACCATCTTGGCCAAAGGTGCGGGACGTTTTTCGAACAACCAAAGAACGAAGCAATCTTGTTATTCAAATCGCCATCAACCCCAAACGTTGGAACAAACAAGCAATATGGCAGAATTGTGCTGTTGCGCCCGCAAATTGTATACCTTCAGTAATTCTTGGGCTTTTACTTAATATTTTAGATGCGTTGTCATATGGAATGGTTCGTGTACCCCGTCTTGGTCAATTGTGTTGCACAGCTATGTACAATTCCTCAAATAGAAAATATAACACTAACTCCTGCTCTCATAGATTTTGTTCCCCCTCGGACAACCCATATTCGAAAAACTTGGATCTGCTGGCATATCCATGTTTTACGTTAGTTGCATAATATCACAATTGGTGTATTCGGGAGGTGCTAGTGCTTTCAAAGGAGGATTGGGCTCTGAAATGATAGAGGTCGTGCCATTCTTCCATAAAATGGCGTTCACGATAATGGCAAGGGTTGGCGAAGAAAACCCCGAAGCCGTGATCGCTACTACCATCACGTCATATGCCATCAGTTCTATTCTTACTGGTGTTGTATTCTTTCTTATGGGTTGTGCCAGATTCGGGTACATTGTTGGGTTCATTCCCCGGCATATTCTTATTGGATGTATTGGGGGTGTAGGATGGTTCTTGGTCGCGACAGGATTTGAGGTTACTGGTATGTATTGTATCCAGAAATTTATTTTGCGTGTGGAACTTTACTAATTATGTCAGCACGCCTTGATGGGAATCTCAACTACGACTTAAGGACTCTCCATAAGATGTTCGAGGCCGACACTGTAGCTTTATGGCTCATCCCTCTCCTTTTGGCAATCTTCATCTCCTGGTCACAAACTAGAATCACATCCAAATATTATTTGCCTGGAGCCATTATGTTAATCCCCGCGATATTCTATTTCTTTGTCGCATCTTTGGATGAGCTACATTTGTCCAACTTACGCCATACAGGCTGGATTTTTGAGGGTCCTGAGGCTGGCGAGCCATGGTGGTATTTCTACACGTTATATAGTAAGTTTTGCTTCTCATTTACTAACAATACCCAATCCATTCTGACCACAATAGACTTTAAACTTGTTCGTTGGGATGCTATTGTCGAAACTGTCCCTGCTATGTTTGCATTGACATTTTTTGGTGTCCTCCATGTTCCAATCAATGTACCTGCACTTGCAATAAACATCGGAGAAGATAACCTAAGCCTGGATCGAGAGCTGATTGCTCATGGTATCTCCAACGTGTTATCTGGATTCGCCGGCAGTGTTCAGAACTATCTAGTATACACCAATAGTGTAATATTTATGAGGACTGGTGGAACAACTCGTCTCGCAGGCATTATGCTTGCTATCGCTACTGTTGGTATAATGATTGTAGGGCCTGTTCTAATTGGATTCATACCGGTCATGATGGTTGGAGTCCTGATTTTTGTTCTCGGATTTGAGCTTATGTATGAGGCTGTATGGGAACCGAGGAAGAAACTCAAGGGTCTCGAATATCTTACAGTAAGTACTCTTCTATCGTTCCGATTCCCACATGCTAAAGATTTAAGGTTATTGCCATTGTTTTAATTATGGGAATATACGATTTCGTTGTTGGTATCTTCCTTGGAATTGGCCTTGCGTTCATTTCGCTCGTAGTACAAAGTAAGTATATGCCATGACTAAGAAATACATAAAGCAATTACTAACCATTTATAGCTTCTAGAGTACCAGCAGTACGGGCATCATATTCTGGAGAGGTAGCTGGATCTACAGTTCGTAGGAATGCTGTTCAGACCCGCTATCTGCGAGATGTAGGCCAACAAATTCATGTGACAAAGCTAGCTGGATATCTTTTCTTTGGCACTATTGTTAGTGTTGAAGAACGCATCCGTGCCTTGATTGAGGATGAAGCATTCCACGAGAGGCCTATCCGTTTCTTGGTGTTTGACCTCTACCATGTGACAGGTATAGATTATTCTGCAGCAGAAGCATTTAATCGTCTAAACAGAGTCTTCAGCAAGAAAGGCGTTACTTTGTATTTGAGTAGTGTAGATACAGAGGGCCCACTGGGGGAGAGTTTACGAGCAGTTGGGTTAGGTCAAGATGGGAATGAGGCCAATCTATTTCCCGATTTGAACTCCGCACTAGAGAGTTGCGAAAACGAACTACTGAAAACATTCTATGCTAGGCAGGAGGCTCGCGCATCACGAAACATCTCGACTGGTAACCTTGAAGTTCCCTCCGGTCGAGGTCGCGGCAAATCGTTTTCACATTCAATAGATGCCCAATTCAGTTCACCACGACAGGGTCAGCTATTCCGGATGGCTACTAATGCTCTGGAAGCAACCATTCCAGACACAAAATACTCCAATTTCAAAGAACCTCTCCGACTCATCCTCCAAACCTTTCAAGGTCTCACCACCAAGAACGAAGATTTTTGGTTCCGCATCATCCCTTTCTTTACCCGCAAAGACTATCCCGCTGGCACCTCTCTCTACCATCGTGGCGAATCAGCCAAAGGATTTTATCTCCTCGAACAGGGTATCCTTCGCGCAGACTATGAGCTCCCGCAAGGTCGATACTTTGAGAGTATTGTGGCAGGCACCACATGTGGAGAACTTCCATTTTTTTCGGAAACAGATCGAACGGCTACGGTACAGGCCGAGCGGGATAGCATCACTTGGCTTATGGATAAAGAGAGTTGGCAATTGTTACAGGAGAAAGAACCAGATGTTGCGAATGAGTTGCTTAGGATTTCATTGAAGTTGACGAGTGAGAGGATGAGTTCGATTACGAGCTATGTTTTGACAACCGCGGGATAAAGTAACTGTATATTTAGTGGAGGAGTCAGGAGGCACTTGTGAAATATTTGTGTATAGGTATAATATTTAGTATAATTACTTCGTGACATCTTGGAATGTGTTTGGCATATCAACACTGGAGTTTGTTGGGTCTGGGCTTGGGGACGATTTGTTTGGGGTGCCCTCGAAGATGCATGGGGTATATAGCAATGTGCTCCCGATCTAGATTCTCCAATAGAATTGGCATTACAACTGGTGTTTTCCAGTAGTGTAAAATATATGCAATTAATATTCTATAAACATTGTATCCACCTGTGATAATATTCCCTACATCCTAACTCCTCATACAAATGAAAAAGTATTTGTTTCCTGAACAATATCCCAATATCCAAAATATACACCAATCTAATCCATTCTCAAATCAAAAGACATCTTTCATCGTAATATCCAAATAAATCATCTCACCATTTACTTCCTGCCACCCAGAACAATTCGTTCAAGTTCCCGTCAAAAAAACTCCATCTGCATCAGTCTCCAAAGCGTAAATGTCTAGCCATTTACTCATTACCACTCAGGCTCGTTATCCACCCTATCAATGAACTCAATCTCTACCCCATTCGCAGTGATGCCCTCCAGCATGGACTTGATCTTCTGCTTATGCTCATCGTCATAGAAATGTTCGAAGCTACAAAGTCCAGCCACAACAAACTTCTTCAGTTTGTTTTGGCGCCCGCGGAACGAGTTCTGGAGACGCTTGAGTCCTTCGAAAAGCGACTCATCGGCGTCGTGTACATGGCCTGCAGTGTAAAGTAGCCAATCTTCGTTTTCGGTCCAATCTGTACATTCCGAGTAGCCTCGCAAATCCAGATAGAGCGTTTCGAGGTGAGGTAGAGTGTCCCAATTGACTAATAATGGCCACCCCCAAGTCGAGCCATCTGCGAAAGAATCGTCATCTAATGGGTAACGATCGGAATCTGCTTTCCATGACAATTTATAACCGAGTACGAGATGGCGCATCGCAAGTTGATATTTATCTGCCGAAGTACAAGGCCTGGACTGGGCGGTTTTGTAATCACTGGAGTCGAAGAGTGAAGGTCGCACCGCACTCATCATTGATGGTGACTCTTCGAAGTCGAGCAAGCATGGAGCATGGTAATTGGGACCAAATTTTATAGGGTGCCTATTGAACACGAAAAGATGGTGATGAAAATAAGCCCTGTAGAACTCGTCGCGCCATTCCTTGCATACCAAAGGCGCGTTAAGATCGTTGGATCCGCAATTTTCTAATGGATATAATTTATTATTATAATGGTGTACAAAACTGCAGGTCCAGTCCGCACATCCAATCCAGTCGTTGCAAAATGCGTTCTTGATACAACGATTCGTGGGAAGAGCTGAGCTCCACATGATTTGGAGTCGAAGCTCAGCTGGGAAGCGGTTGAATGACGCAAATATTTTTGGCAGAGTAGATAGCTTGGTGGTAGCTTCTGCTTTTTCATCACCAAGCATTGTGTTTGCGCCACACTCGCGACGGCGTTCATGTGCGAGCCCACTTTCAGCACAACGATGAACATCCGCTACATTAACCCCGGTATCGTTTTCAGAATTGGAATCCATGGTTGATTGAGAGGTTCGTAGAAGACCTGTGTAAAGTTCAAGTTTTTTGAGTCGTAGGAATCTTTCAAGGTGAAATATGTATAATATGGTATATGAATGAAATGAGCGAGTCAAAAAGTATTGAAGAAAAAAACGTTAGTCAGGAATACTATGACGGAAGGAATTGTACATCTTTTATATTCCAGAATGACTGACTAGTCAATAGGAAGAATTGCTGAAGGAGCTACCAACCTTGGAACGTCATACTTGACTATATGGGTAGTGTGGTGACTAAAGACAACCAAAATCTAGAACCGATCACTCTAAACCCAAAAGACTTGAACTAATCTAGGGCTTTACAAGTCTAGGTTTTCAATGCTATCAGGCGATGTTGCGTCTAAGCTTCATATAATTCTCGATGCTTATGACAAATCCCATACTTAATACTTGTTCATAGGATAGAACTACCTATCCTTTCAACAATCTAACAATTATGAGAAAACCCTAAATGATTTAGCTGCTGCTAAGAAATCAGGAGGTACAACTCTCCAATGCTACTTTTCATACTTGATCTAGACTTTCCATGTCTATGATGAAATGATATCTATGATGAAATGATATTTAACACTTATTAATAAGATAGAGCTAGTTGCGAATCATGATTCATGACATCCCAATATTCAATTTTAGAACGCGCAGATTTGCTGACTATGATAATGTCGATCATACTATTCTCAATCACGCCGTCGAAGTTGGGAGTTAGAAGTTGGGACCAGCTGGAGTTGTAAAACCTTACATAAATAATTTCATAGATAGCTCTTGAACCGAATCCGATGGGCCCGATGGGGTAAGGACCTTGAAATGGAGCCGAGCTAGCTAATATGTACTATTTCAAATAAAGGCTAGCTATAACCTTAAATCAAAGGCTCTAAAGGGTTGTCGCGAGAACTCACTTAATTTGATTTGATTACAATTTATCTGGCAGACGCGTTTTCGAATAAATACAACATCGACAGGAATTACGATATCTTTAGATTGTGCAATTAATACGGCAATGATCTCTACACATTGTTGCTTTTTGTGAAAAGTATTGGAAAACTTTAGCGATCTCAAAACCTTCCCCGGCGCATTTTAGATTGTTTGAGCAATCAGTTTTAATGCTCAATTTGTCGACCGTATAGGATCAAAATGACATCCGGCAATCCCCCTCAGTCATTCATTTCGAGTTATGCGCCTCGATTGCGTACCTATGCAAATTCTCTACTCACGCCAGTTATACAACCAGCAACAGCCATCGCCGCGCCTCTCTCTCGAACTACGAAAAGAGGGACAACTGCAATAAATTATGCGGAGGATGGATATGATGATTATGATGATGATGAAGACGATGGGAGACGGCGACCCACAGGTCTGAGGAGTTTACGAAGGGAGGATATTGCGCAGGCAAAGCAAGACCCGGCAGATAAAGTTGGGAAAGAAGCCACAGCGCCGGTAGAAGTTCAAGGCATTTGGAGAGACTGGATGGGCAAATTAAAACCATCGAAAACTGATATGCAGAATTACGCGCAGACTGCGCTTCCTCTGACCTTAATACCAATTCGAATTGACGTGGATATACCAGCCTTCATTCCACACGCACCTTTACCACTTCCATCTGGCGCTCATACTTTTCCGGCAATCGATACGTCTCTACCAGTATATAGATCTCAAGAAATGACGGTTCCATATAGGTTGAAAGATATATTTTTATGGAATTTACACGAAACATTGACAACTACAGATCAATTTGCGCAAACTATGGTGCAAGACCTCGATTTGCCAAACAGATCGCAGATGGCGAGTGAAATCAGTAAACAGATTCGTACGCAGCTCGAAGAATATGCAGGTGTAGCTCTTCATCCCTTGTTTCACTCACAGCAAAATACGACTGCGAGCGGTACTATCACCACTATAAAGCAAGGACCTTTGTCTCGAGACGCCTCAGCAACTCCAGTTGCCAGTGGAAATGCTACACCTATGCGAAACGGTATGAGCCACTCCAATGGATTTTCTACCCCTGCTCGAATACCGACTGCTCCATCGCAAGATGTCACTGCTACTGCAACTTCAATACCGCCAGAATCCGACGAGTACAATCCCGATGACATGTATCGTTGTATCATAAACTTGAACATCAATCTTTCAAATCACCTTTACCAAGATAAATTCGAATGGTCACTACTACATCCCCCAGGAACAGCTGAGATGTTTGCAAAGCAGACGTGTGCGGATCTTGGTCTACCTGGAGAATGGGTACCAGCTCTGACACACGCTATTTACGAAGCAGTTTTACGGCTTAAGAAAGAGGCATGTGAAAGTGGCGGATTGGTAGGCGGCTACGGGGGAGAAATACCTAACGATGCAGCGAATGGTGCCGAGGCAGGATGGAGATACGATAATGAGCACTTAGCAGATGATTGGGAACCAAAGGTTGAAATTTTATCTAAAGAAGAGATCGAAAAACGAGAAGGAGATAGGGAAAGGCAGATTAGAAGGATGCGTCGTGAGACTGCACGATTTTCATCAACCACCGGGATGATGGGCGGTCTACCACAACCTGGTGAGAGTAGAGGAGGTTACTTCGATGAACCACCGGCTGAAGAACGAATGGGTCGTGGCGAAAGGAGTAAAAAGAAGCGTCGATTTAGAAGTCTTAGCCCGTTGGGCAGATCTGGGACACCTGGTGGTAGAGGTACGCCTGATACTGGCGGCATTGCTGGATATGGTGGAGGTGGTAGTCTCACAGATTATGAGCGAAATAATTGGAGGTGCTCGCATTGCAAAGTTTGGGGAACGTCGGTGTGGTGCGTTAGAGATGGACCATTTGGACCAAGAGTAAGTTTCCACTGTTTGTTAATCCCAGGCTTATTAGTGGCACTAACTTTCCTTAGACTCTTTGCAACAATTGTGGCTTCTTGTTTGAGCGAGACCGGAAGCTTCCACGATGGGCCAAAGATCTTCATAAATTAGATATGCGTCCGAGTGAATACCGATGAAAGACATTTCATCTATTCTTGCATGAGCGGACATGGGGGTTTTCCTGCAATTCAGTTGGCGGTTCTAGGGGAGATTTATACGGAGTCTGCAACGGGAGGGGTTTATACCGCATGGTGACGAATTTGGTCTTTATATCAATCATGAATGATTGTTTAGCATGGAAAGAATATGTTCGATTACAAATGATGAGGACATAAAAGATTCTCGATTGAAATTTTCTGTGTACAATAGGTGGGAGCGAGCTATTTAATGAAGTCGAATTAAGAACTCAGCACAAAGTAAGGGCTTTCAAGTGATTTATTATTTTGTACATGCATTATTTATCTTTAATCCTCTTTTTATACTCTGGATCCCTGCCCCATGAGGATTGGAGGTGTGAGATAACAATATTCATTCGAACGTGAGCTACTTGTCACTAATCTAGATTCCTGTACATTTAAATAATCCGTTTGCAATAGGTATATTAGAATGTAATAATCATTTGATAGCCCATTGCTTACTATCCAGATAGATGTGTAGAAAGCGTAAAAACTACAGTGCAGAAAACTCCAACCATAATATGTTAAGATTCCATCTTTCTGAAACTAGAAAGAAAAACAATCCGATGCATCAACCACTCCTGCCGGTAGCCGTATACTCTTCCATGAAGTCCAAATGACCAGAAAGCTATTCCAGCTTACTCCTTTTACTTGCCCCCTCCAAACTCTCGCCAATACTTTCTCTCGCTCTCTTCGCAACCTCCTTATTCGCATTCCCATTTGCACTTGCACTAGCATTCTCACCATCATTTCCACCAGGTCCAGTCACCTTCGTCCTCACCGCCTTCCCCATCATCGCATTCCCATTATTCTGAACCTTAGCCGATGCTGCATTCCCCGCCTGCGCCAAATCCCTATAAGCTCTAATCACCGTATTCTTCTCCATCAATTCAGCTTCCCTAGAAGCTCTAATCCTCGTATTCATCTCCACCAGCTCCGCCGTTGCCATCTCCCCAACTATGTTATCCTTTCCCTGGACAGTTATTTCAGCCAGGACGTCTACATGCACACCGCGTGGTATGCCGTCGCTGTCTAACATGGGGAGGCCTCTTTGGCCTTCGCTGGCGCTCTTGAGTGCGTCGACGATGGCTTGTGCGATCTTTCCGATTTGTTCGGATGGGTTGAGTGTGATTATGTTGTTGTCGCCGGTGATGGTTAGAGGGCTGCGGATATCGAGGCGGAAGGTTGAGGTTTCGAATTCTTCGTCTTTGGATGGGTAGGGTTCGGATGGTTGAACCATAGTAGGAGGCTGGGGAGTGGCTTCATGGGGCTCAGATTTAGTGATTTTCGGATGGGAGTTGAGGTCGCTGACACGGTAGCTGGTATGATTAGAGATATTGTTGATGGCTGGAGGGGCTATTTGTTGTATCGGGATTTGGTGGTGCTGCGGTTGTTGTTGTACGGGGTTCAAAGAGGCTGGCGGGACCATCTGTTGCATCATGGAATATGGATCGCCAAGCTGTTGTATCATGCCTTGCTGAAATTGTTGTTGTTGTTCGGGAGTGAGACCCTGAGCAATATCCTGAAACTGTTGGAGAGTAATTTGAGGACCTTGATGCTGTCGAGGAACACTGGGATCTTGCCGGAATATCGCTTGTGTATTCATGCTGGAAGTCGATGGTGGGAGATGGAGATTGTTATTGTTACTGAAGTGGGCGGATATTCCTTGGATGGCTTGCTGTGGATTGGTGCTTATGTTGTTCTGATGAGGACCTTTCTTTGAATTAGATGGCCTTCTCTGGGAAGACTCTTGTGAGAAGGTGTCTGTACTAGACATCATGTTGGCCTGATAGGTTTCCTTCCTTTATGTAGTGTGGATGTGATCAATAATTGTTGTTTAGTATACAATATAACACTTGTAATGTAGAAAACCCGCTGAGAAGGGTAAATGGAGTATAGGTTTTGTTGTTGTATTTTTTTTTTTGGATATTTTGGCAAAGTAAGAACAAGCAGCTTGGAAGCAAAATCAATACTCAAATAGAAGATATATACATTCCCTTCACCTTTGTGTTAATTACAATATTGATCTCGGATGTCAATGATCCGCTACCCGTAACATCCGAGACGAGGAAATTCACTTGATATTGCTCATCTGGTATTTTGTCTATTGTTCTTGGGTGGGGTGACGTTCCTATTGTCCTCGCCTAGCTAAGTTTGTAGACTTTGGAAGTGAGATTGAGTAGTCTCTCCCATTTGCTTAATCTGGTAGATACTTCACCTTAAACTTCAGATCATAATGATTACAACTGTAAAAATCTTTAATTTAGTCATTATGAGTTGGTATAGTTTTAAGGCCGTGATGCCATTGTATCTATATGAATCCATGTTGATACAAACCGTAAGGTTCCTATTTTTTGGGAGGACGCAATTTCCCGTTATCATTAAAAGACATTATTTCTTCTCCACTGTTCTCTTCACACCCTCGACAAATGCTTCAACTGCTTCTCCACCTCCGAGGGGAACACTCCCTCCCTTTACTAAACCATTGTTTTGTAATCTGATTCCCAAGGCATCTGAAATGCTAGGTAATCCACCATCTCGAATTGCCATAGTCAAGCTTCCCAAACTTTGATGAAATTGTGGACTTCTCAAGACTCGCTTCAAAATTGCCTTCTTTTGATCTAGGCTAAGAGCTTCTATTGCTGCTTGTGAAGTCCCCGAATTTGGTTCGGCCACATCATAAATTGATGTTGAGGATTCCTGGGCAAGAAGAAGGATTGTGGGTGGAAGGTAGCTCAGAAGATTATCGACTTGGGCAGATGTTGCGGCGTCGATCGAAGGAATAGTTACCGTATTGGGTAAAAGGTCTGGAAGAGTGGTGTAAAGTTGACCTTGTACTTGCTGTTGCATGCCAACTCCTCCAGGACCTTTCAGTGAGTTAAGAAAACTTTGAACAACCGAGGCAGCATCTCTTGGCCCCGAACCAGCACTACTCACACATCGTCAGCGCTAGGTTCATATAAAGGCCAAGCAGAACAGCTTTATAAATCAAATTCATTCGCAATGTAGCTTTCTACAAGTACAAAAGCAATTTGCTCACTGTCGAGTTTCCCATTTGCCAAACGCCTTGATCGTGAATGCTCATGCAAGTCTAATCATTCGATGAGAAGTTAACCTACGCTCTTCCGCCATCTGCTCCAGCTTCTCTAGCACCAGCGCCCTCTGATCTAACATCCCCACCAGTGGCGTCTGGCCCTGCTCCACCACTTGCTCCTTCATGATGCTCGGATGCGTCACCATGACCTTCAACGTCCTCCATCGTCTCGTCCTGATCATCATTTTCTCCATCAGCTCCTCTTACTTGTGCAATCTCTTGTTCAACATCAACTTCTTCGCCTTGCAATAACGTGTCCACAATCTGGCCAATTTTTAAGTCTCGGGGACTAAACCAGCTAGCATCACCATTTCGCGATTGGGGTTTCGATTGCATCCAGAATAGATATCGTTGAGAAGAGGATGAGAATTTGAGAACAAATATACGACCGTTGGTCTTCGAGGTTGGCTCGTCTCCTTGTGCGTACTCATAAGGTGCAAAATGTCCATCTGTTGGTACCATAGTCAAGTCAAGGTTCTCCTCGGCGGTCATGGGTTTGCTTCTTTCGCGCCAACAGAAATGAACAAGCTCTTGTACGTGTTAGCTATGTCTACTCGAAAAGATTCTCAAGAACTTACCATCTTCTGAATAGAGGTAGATATAACCAGGAGTTGCTTCAGGCTTGACCTTGTAAGGTTTACTTGATGTCTATTAAAGGTGTTAGATTCGGTTGGAAACAATGAGCTCAAAAGGAGTATATACATCAACATCACATTTCCCGGCCTTGAAAGTGAGAATTGGAGAGATTGACATTTTGATGCTTTAAAAATTGTGTCTTGCGGGAAATGGTTTCGTTGTTATTTTTGTTGTTTTGATATTCTTGTAGCTACAACAATAATGGATATAGTAGCATAGAAACACCAAAGTAGCTCACTTCAGGCGGCCGGAGCTTAGCAACTTGTGGAGACACTGATGACGCTAGAACGATCGACTTTTACTCCTCAAAGTTAAGGCATCCTTCGAATTGATATCACTGATTAGATAAAGAGAGTCACATGATATACGCACAAATCTCGCTAAGCGAGTGGAAATTCGGGTGGTGCCCGAAAAAATGCAGAGGTTTTAGCCCTGGCACCGTCCTTCCTATCGCGAGAACATCGACTTCAACGACATAGCGACCAGCGACAAATTTCACGACAACAACCCCATACCGGTTCCTCCTTCAAGATGTCGGCACCAGCAGCAACCCAGAAGAAGACCTTCGGAAAATCGACAAGAGAGGTTCCAACGGAGAAGGCACAAAAATACTACCCGGCCGAGGATGAATCGCAACCAAGAAAGGTAAATACAATATGGAGTCTTTAAATGCAGTGGAGAGGGTGGCAGATTACCAATTTGAGAATTGGTGTGTGTTGGGTCGAAAACATATTGGAATTTGCGATGCAATTGCACTTATATGGAAATGGAGTTATTAGATTTGGACAATTAAGAGAATTGCCTCTTTATGGGGGAAACAGAATTTAAGGAATATCACAACTAACATCAAACTACTCAGGTTCGCAAATCCATCCGACCAGCCAAGACCAGAGAAAGTCTCGTTCCTGGCAAAGTCCTAATCCTCCTCGCTGGTCGTTTCCGTGGCAAGCGTGTCGTTCTCTTGAAGGTTCTTGAGCAAGGTGTCCTCCTTGTTACTGGACCATTCAAGGTTAACGGTGTTCCTCTCCGAAGAGTTAACGCTCGTTACGTTATCGCCACCTCCACCACTGTTGATTTGGCCGGTCTCGACCAAGCTAAGATCGACGAGATCGCAAACCCCAAGTACTTTGCACGAGACGCATCTGAGAAGAAGGCATCTGAGGAGGCTTTCTTCAAGCAAGGCGAGAAGCCAGAGGTGAGCAACATCTGTTTTGAGGATTAGGGAGACATCAAACTAACAACTTCAATAGAAGAAGCAACCATCTAGCAGCCGTGCCGCAGACCAAAAGACCGTCGATAAGGCCATCCTTTCCACCCTCAAGAAGACTCCAGAACTCGCCAGCTACCTTGGTAGCTCTTTCAGCCTACGCAAGGGTGACAAGCCACACGCAATGGTATTTTAGATGTGTGTGGATGATGTTGGGGGGTTCATACCGGGAGCGGGTATATTTGGGCGCGGACGTGGGAATTTCAATCAATTTGACAAGTCGCTTCATGCATCTCGACCTTTGAATGGGCATAGGTCAGCCATTGTGAAGGGCGCTTTGTAATCAGATTTGCAATGATCAAGAAAACCACAAAACAAACAATAAATGAATCGTTCAACCAAGTGGATGATGGTGTGAGTGAGTGAGAGACTGGAGTGATAATGGCAGTGAGTGTGTATAAACATGAACGAAATGGATATGGTATTATAGGATCAATGAGCAAAGACCTTCTGATTATATCTAGGGGCTGTTTATCTGCTCATCTGTGCCAAAGTCTGGAGTAGTTCTTCTATATGTTTTTCCTTAACACGCCTAATCATAGTATACAGCGAACCAGGAATTGAGACGACTATCCGGATCAATAAGAGTTCCGGTAGAGTCCTTAATTTTTGGTCGCCAATCTAACTTCTTGCTCGTGTTTCCTCCACAAATTATGTCATATTCTCATCTGATCCTCGATACATTCCCTTTCGCCACCTATGTTACATAGAAGTGTTGTTGCAAATCATAGAAGCGATCTAGACGACTAACGACAACCTTGGAATTAAAAAAATAGCCGAAGTATATAGGTAGTCTTTAACAACATTGATATATTTTGATCAAATACAACTCGCTACCAATCACTCATCCTCTAAACACCCCTTTCCGCACAACTCTTAATCATCCCCTCACAACTAGCTTCATACTCTACCAATTCTACCTTCCCACTCTCCTCATCCAACACCGTCTTCACCTGTACAAAAACCTTTCTTGGTTGTTTGTTTCTCAACACTTCATTTCTTACCTTCTCACCCCAGTATTCTACGGGCTCGACTGCAGTCATTTGATCGTATAATTTAACGCCAGCTTCAACATCAGCAGTTGACTTGTAGATGTGAAGTTTCTGGAGGTAGGATTCTACGGCTTTCCGACCAACGGTGGGAATTAGATCACGCTTGATATTGATGACAAGATCAGAAAGATCAGGTTTGGTATGTGTGATGGTACAGAACTCTGAGGGTGCATCGAGGAAACACTTTAGAATGGAGTAGCGTGCTTGAGAATGAGCTTGGCCCCATTTGCGACTTCGTGGATCCCACTTTTTGGATGAAATCAGTATCTCAATAAACTAGAAGGGGTTCGGTAATACATACCATTTCTAAAGAGCCAAGACCTGATCTGGCCATGGAGAGATAGCATACGTATAGAACATCTCCAGCTTCACCAGCCATATCGGGTGTTCCATCACCGTAACCGAAAATCTTCAAGATTTCAAAGTCACAGCTGAGCGCCATGGCGATTGTTTCAGCTCTGCATTCTTCATAACTTGATGCTGTGCTACCGAAAACAGAACCCCATGTCTGGCCAGGTTTGTACCAGGTACTGATTGGTTTACCTGTGAGTGGATTGGTGGGTGGGTTCTTGATGTCGAAATTGTAGACTCCTGGTTCGGTTTCTTGGAGTAGTTTGCCGGTTCCGTGACCAAGGAGTTCGTGAACACCAACCTGTACCTCGAATGCGGGATCTCTATATTTCTGGAAGAGTGCAAGGTCTTCCTCTTTGATAAATGGTATCTTCTCATCGGGAGCCTTGGCTGAAAGAACATTGCCGAGTGAGACATTCTTGAACCCCTCGGATTGTCGAATATCATCATAGTTTGGCTGTGGCAGAGTTTCGTCAGTACAAGTATATCTCTCGATGTTCAGGTAGATACATACAATGTTGATTCCTGCAGGAATTCCTCCTGTCAGAAAGTTCAAAACCTCAAGACTTGTAAAGTCTGGGCTCAAGAATTTATCTTTCTCAAAATCTTTGGGCCAGGGAAGTTTTGGAATGAGAGCCTCAGCAGCATCAACTAGAGCACCAAAGGATCGTGTTCGCTCAGCATTGACCATAGCCGCAAAACCTGAATGAAGTCAGAAAACTTATTCTAGTAGACAGTAGCGCAAGTGATGATAAAATACCTTCAAATTCAGCTCGTACACCTTGAGGATCGCGCATGGTCTCAATGAAACCAATATTTGACTCAACCGTTGGACCCTTATCTCTAATCCAAAATCTCTGAGAATCTTTGAACACTGCCGACGAACCTGTTTCGAA
Source organism: Scleromitrula shiraiana (assembly GCA_028455995.1). Lineage (NCBI taxonomy): Eukaryota > Fungi > Ascomycota > Leotiomycetes > Helotiales > Sclerotiniaceae > Scleromitrula > Scleromitrula shiraiana. The sequence continues at coordinate 254,482 of JABELC010000013.1, forward strand.
GGATTTGGCATACGCAGTGTACATATCTTTCTGGGTATTATTGGCAGCATTCTCAGCAGCCTTCTTGCAATATTCAGAGACAGCCTCCAACTCTTTTGAGTAGTCACCAAACACAATTGTCAATTTGATGCCTTTCAATGGACCACTCTCAATCACAAACTCCGTCTCTTTGCCAATATCACTGCCTTCGGCGGGCATCTTAGTAACTGCTGATGCTAGCAATAACTCAAAATTTCCCTCAGAAGTCTTCCTCAATCTAGTGTTTTCCTACCCAATACGTTAACAAGTATTGCTCAGAATGCTTACTCTAATACTTACCACCAGCATTCCCTTGGCTTCCAAAAATTCACCCACAGCAGAAATCTCTTTCTTAGTAATATTTGGCGAGTCTGGATAATAAGCAGTCAAATGTCCATCTTCTGGAAATCCCAAATGCATCAATCCGGGCTTATCGCCAGGAAAGATAGCACCGTTAGTAGCATCGTAGTGTTTCTTCGCCTTGGGAGAAAGAGCAGCTAAAGCATCGAACACTTTGACGTCGCATCTAGGGATGAATTTTGAATCTCCGAAACTCTTATAGTTTCCCAAGTTACCAAGGAACATAGCAGCATAGTTTTGAAAATGCTTTAGGTCTTCATCACTAATACCAGCTTTCTTTTGAGCAGAACTCCAATCACCATTGCAAGATTTGTATAACTCAATGATAAAATCATAGATATCTTCGGACTCTGGGGAGGTTTGCCTCAGGATAATTCGGGTACCCGAAAATGCAGCTCTAACACAGTGTCAGCTCATGTATCTAATATCCAGCTCGTGACTTTGACAATCAAAATGTTGAGTTTTCCGCAATCAAATCGAGTCACCTAAGATCGTGGGGTCTCTAGAGCGGCGTAAATAGTTTAGGTGTAAAGTATAGACATACTTGCTGATATAATGAGCATAACGTTTCTCTTTGTCGGACAAGACTTCAAAATGTTTCTTGATCTCAAGTTTGACAACACTTGGAGGAGAGTCCGCCAGGTAGTTCTTGAGCTCTTGTGTATTCATTGTGGAAAATTGTCGATGAATTTGTTGTAGTCGTTGAAATGAAAAGGAAGGTATCATACCACGTTGTAGAAAGGAAAGATGGCGGGGAAGGGAGGGGCGATGCAATGTTTGAATCTGAGGTGGGGTGTTATAAAGACGGGCCAATGAATATGCATCTTTCAAATGCCCCGAAAAACATCTTGACATTATTTATTATGAGCGGCGGAATCTTCTATATCAACCTCAAAAACTTTTACTTCACCTGATACGCGTGTAATCCATGGACAGCTTGATTATGAACTCTACCTTAGGTAGTAAGGCATATATATGGTTTTATGGACCGACCCCGTGGATCCTAGAGACCCATGCATTATCCAAACAGATGTTGTTACGGAACTTATTTGCTGTGTACACATAGGAGCTACACAAGAAGGAGCAATCAATGAAGTGGAGAGAAGAGCTCTTCAATAAGTTGGTTTCTGGGGGGGAGAAGATTTGGACGGCTTCAAAGTCGTATAGAAATTTGGTTTTGCATTGATAAGAAATCAACATGTTCAAACCGTTTCCCCCTCACGGTTTCTAACTGAACCTCTCTAGATATGTATTACATCTAATGAGTTATGGAGGTCGTCCAAGTAACCTAATTACAACAGTCTTTAACAATGAACTGTGACCTCTTAAGCCCCTAATCATCTCATCCCTCGAGCCGAGCTGTTCTAGATGTTGAGAATGGGCATTCTTAACACAACAATGGATATTATTACATGAAATATGGACAATACAGCATTGAAACTAGATATTGAAAGACTGCAATGAGGAGAAACTTTCCAGGTTAATGGTCCATTTGCATTTTAACATTTCCACTTCAAAATTCACTACAATTATAGCCTCTAGTCACGTGTCGATCGGAAAAAAAGTTTCTATGGCCCTTACTCATTAGCCGAGTTTTAGCTCGCACTACAGATTTTCGATTTTCGCGATCTTGAAGACTTCTACGTAGACGACGGCCAGCACTTTACACCCTTTCGCCATTTACGACATTCGACAAATTCGGCCAAAATGAAGTACATTCATTCCGAAGAAACTTTGACCGTTCCCGAGGGTGGTGAGTACGAGATTTTCTATTGTTGGAATGCTGAAATAGCTGAAGGGGAAGTTGGAATTGAAAGGGTGGAAGGGTCGCAATGGAGGAATCAATTTGGGAGAGCAAATTCAGCATTGAAAGAACGATTACTGACATATATGAATTAATAGTCAAGGTCAGCATCAAGTCGCGCTTTGTTACTGTTGAGGGACCAAGAGGTAAAATCCAATTCCTACACCGATCGACAATCAACGAATTCGCATATCTAATACATACGAAATAGGTAAACTCAACAAGGACCTTAGCCATCTTGCTGTCAACTTCTCCCAACCTAAGAAGGATACCATCAAGATCGAACTCCACCATGGTGCACGCAAGAACGTTGCCACTCTCCGAACTGTCCGAACCCTCATCAACAACTTGATCATCGGTGTTACCAAGGGATACAAGTACAAGATGAGATATGTGTACGCACATTTTCCCATCAACGTCAACTTCGAGAAGACTGAGGAGGGACAAACCCAAGTTGAGATCAGGTACGTTGGTTCTACCTGGAAGGGTTGAGGTTTACAATTGGAAAAGACTGGAACTGATAGCGAGGAATAGAAACTTCATTGGTGAGAAGATCGTCCGAAAGGTCCTCATGAGACCAGGTGTCGAGGTTGAGGCATCAAAGAACCAAAAGGATGAATTGGCTTTATCCGGAAACTCTCTCGAGGATGTTTCCCAATGTGCTGCTGATATCCAACAAATCTGCAGAGTACGAAACAAGGATATCAGAAAGGTGCGCAAAAAATTTCCTGGTGACTGGACTTGTTTTTGTACTGACAATTTTTATAGTTCTTGGACGGTTTGTACGTTTCGGAGAAGGGTAACATTGAAGAGGAGTAAATGGGGGTAGACGTGGTGGACACCTTTTTCTTAACATTACATGATATGTACCGGGAGCAATTAAAAAGGGTTACTTTACATATTATGTAGCAGGGTGCTCGTAACGAACCTCTTGCAACAAATCAACCAACCCGCTTGCCAAATTCAAATGTCGAAACGAAAACTCCTTGATATTACGGAATGAGTGATGGATTGGTGCCAGTGCAATAATATGAATGGAGTTATTTGTTTATGGCCAGAGAAAAGTTTTTGCCATTCGTATTTGATCCGGAGAGAAGTTTATGAGTTTTCTGGATACTTCAGAAGTCTAAAGAGCTTCAAACTTGTACGAACGAACCAGCGACATACATTTCACACTCGATTTCTCCAATCATCCTGAAGAACATGAACTGGGATACCATCTGCCATTATTACCGGATCCATACGCAAGCCCTTACCATTGATCTTGTCTAGCTTCCCCTTGATATTTTCGATAATGTGTTTATGTTTTGACAACTAGAGAGGACATTGTAATCTATAACGACAATATAATATGATATGAATGATATGATTGCTAGTGCATACATATACCAATCAATCAAACTGTTAAACCTGGACAATACAATCAATTCATAGATCAATTGACTGATTGTGCTATGGAATAGGCTCGAAATTCTATGCTAGATATATCCAAATTATATAACCTTATGTTATGATACTCTCCAGGACAACCGTTTCAGTCTTTCTGCTCTACATAGTACATCGGATACCAACAACCGATAAGATTCTCTTTCCCCTCCTCACCTCACCTCACCTCACCTCTCTTCTCGTCTTCCCGAGATTTGTGATGTGTGTGAAGCCTCGCAATATTCAACACAGATATACAAGGCCGTTCCTCCCCTCTCTTTATTTCCTTTCATTCTATCCTATCCTATTCAATCCATCATACAGTACCCCATTGCTGTCACCCAGTTTACGCTATGCATAATCCCCCCCCTCCCCCCATCTACTCCTATTCCCTCCTCCTTTTGCTCTCGCCTACCACGCGCTCTCCTCTTCTGGATTGTTTGTCTATCGTATGATTCCCCTCTCTTTCTCTCCCCCCCCCCTCTCTCACATATATATATATCAGTCCATCTACAAATAAATCAAAACCAGATGGGCGTGTTTGTCTGATCTGATTTGATTTGATTTGTTTTGTTTTGTTTTGTTTTGTTTTGCTTGGTAGGTAGCCTGAGGTAGATATTATGGGTAGATAGAGGTTTTGACCCATCCATCAATTACAGCCACCATGATCAATCATACATATACAGTGTAAAGAAACACACATCCATCCGTGCTGCATATAGCTCGAAGCCGAGTACATATGTACGTGATTAATTGATTGGCGGATTCAAGTTATCATCTCCGCTTTTAGCTGAAAGTTCTATGGTTGTTTATATATTATATTATATTATATTATATTATATTATATTATATTATATTATATTATATTATATTATATTATATTATATTATATTATATTATATTATATTATATTATATTATATTATATTATATTATATTATATTATATTATATTATATTATATTATATTATATTATATTATATTATATTATATTATATTATATTAGACGCGATGATTTCCTTGAGGAATCATATGAATTGTATAGTTCAAATTGGTATGGTTAATACTTATCAATAGATAGTAAATGGATTCGCTGGTTATATATGATACTATCATATATGTGTATGTATATCTATTAAGAATAGTCTATCTAGTTAGTAGTTTCTATTTCTGCTATGAGTGTGAGATGAGTTAGATTTGTAATTTTTTTTCAAGTTGTTAAAACAATCAATCATGTTAATGAAAGCTAAATACATATATATATATGAAGGCTTATCATACATATTAAAAGAGGAATTGGATATTGATTATTATTATCATCCGTTTATAAAATTATAAGAACGTTATAAAGATGTGAATATTTTCGATGTAATTTGAGATATGTAATCCGTCTATTTATTTATTTATTTATTCATTCATTCGTATTTATATACCAACCCTCAATCGGCCACATCGTATGAGAGATACTCTCTTTTTTTTCTTTCCAAGTCAAATCAATTCGTTCATCCATCCATCCATGCATCCATCCAAACCACCCACCCATCCACCCCATTATTCCCTTGCCCGCCCATCCATCCATGCATCCATCCATCCATTAATCCAAAATAAAAATACAACTCCTATTCCAATTTTTACATCCCATCCACCCATCCATCCATCCATCCATTCATGCATGCTTCCCATCATTTCCTCATCAACTCGCTGCTGCTCAAATTGGTATAGGTATAGGTATAGGTATAGGTATATCATAATGCATACAAATCGTTCTCTTCGTTATCTTCATCTTTCCCCTTCCGTTCTCATTCCCATTCCGCATATCGTTCTCATTATATGCAGCCCATTTTTTATATTCTTTTCTCCTCTCCATGCACCGCACCGCACCGCACCCATCATCCCTTCGATTCTTTTATGTATGTAGAAAACGAAATGAAAAGTATAAGAGGCAAGAAAGATATGAATAAAAAAGCAAATAAAACAAAGCACAAAAACGCCAGAGAAATGAATCAAATCGAATCGCTAATGTTGGAAATAGATAGGAAGGCGGTTGAGAAAAACAGAAGAGACTCATTTATAGTCGAGAAAATTTCAAAGATGCCTCCCTCCCTCCATGCTTTCCTTGTTCAAATGAAATGGAAATGGATATGGAAATGTTTTATAAAGATGTCTCTATGTTCAGGATATAAAAGAAAGAAAAAAGCGTGATTTTTAGGTTTAGTGTCTCCTATCGTCTCTCGTCCTTCTCGTATCTCTTGTTCTTCGGTCTGAACTTTGACTACCTATTAAAGCGAGCATGGTTAGTATTGATCCTAGGAATACTTTGGTTAGAATTGGATAATTACTTACTTGCACTAGTTCCCGTATACGAATCTGTATAATATGTACTACTAATATCCGAGACAGTAGGAGCCGTCGGTCTTCTCTTCTCTTTCTCTGCCTCCTTCCTCTTCAAACCTAAAATCACCGCTAGACCCACCAGTCCCGCACCAACAGCACCGAGACCTCCAAGTCCACTACTCTTCTTCTTGCGATTTTCAACAACACGAGATGGTTTCGAACCGCCGCCAAACCATCTGGAATGTTCGCGACGAGATGATGCTGCTCCGGCTGCGGCTCCGGCTCCAACATGGGATCCATGTCGTGAGTAGCGCTCTACTGTTTCGATTCTCTCGGTGCGGGTGCCGGTTTGACGTTTACGTCCGCCCAGTCCGAAGATGGCGAGAATTCCCTCCCAGAGTCCTTTGGCAATGCAGCAGAAACAGAGTAACAAGAGGAGGATAACTCCTAAAATTACTCCGATCACAATACCTGCAATTGCACCTCCAGATAAATGGCTTCCGGAACTATCTTGAGTAAGTGGTAGGGTACTACCCGAGGCAGTAGCAGGGGGGATAAATGGTTCGGTGGTGGTTGCGGAAACTGTAGCTGTAGAAGTTGAGCCAGATCCGCTCGTGGGTCGAACAGGTGGTATATAAGTACCTGATGTAGCAGTGTATGTCCAAGCCGATGATATGGCTTCACATTGCCCACTATATTGACATCTCTGAGACTTTGCGCAACAAATTACTCCGCAAGATGTCTCTCCCTCACTTGTATCACAGATCGCCGTCACTCCTGTTGCTCCTGCTGCCCATGAACTGGTGTATGTACTTGTTCTCAATACCAAATCGGTCTCTGTGTAGGTTGTGGTGTAGACTTGATATCCACCTCCAGCATAGGTTGTTGTGACTGTATCGACAGCACTGGAGCTGCAATATGCGACATTGGCGGCATTGGTAAAACATGCTTGCCCGGATGTACAACAATACTGATTTTCGGCACCACAGTAGGAAGCGCAGGATCGATCCATCAAGTAGGAAAACCCCAGGTCGTGAAGCTCATCTTTAGGGAAAGGTCCTGCGACCACTGGATTGGTGTGTGAGAGAACGGCGAGGAAAATAGCAAGAAGTGTAGGTGAAGGTGGTTGTGAGAGTCGCATCTTTGCAACCCCAAAAAATATATCGAAAAATATGGTATACGTAGAAGAATTGGCAAAAGATTGAACACAATAAAAGTTGTATGTACGAGTTGAAGCGAACTGAAAGTTTTCTTCTTGAGGGAAAGAAGATCTTCAGGTACTGCTGACTTCTCACATGCAGCGGTGTGCAAGTATGTAAGTAAGCCTAGTCCACCCCACTCCAGCTATTCTCTCTGATTCTCTGCCCTCTGTACAACACAATTCAAGCAAGCAAGTAAGTAAGCAAGCAAGCAAGCAAGCAAAAAAACGAATATAAAATGACTCGAAATTCTTATCGATATCGCGAATATCAATGATGGTGAAACTAAATTTCTGAGTCGAAGCTATTCTTTCTCTTCTTTCCTTTGGAATGGAAGTTTTGAGGAATGGAAAATGCAGGAGAATTGAAAATAGAAAGTAAGGTGGGTTAGGAAATGCACTTAAAAATCCCGATGGCGGGAAGAGATGCCCAAAAAAAAAAATATTCTGGGCTGGGAAAAAAATACCAACCACCTAGATTATTGAAATGCGCGACTTTTCTTGATAGAATTGGATCCGTTGTACTATTAATACTATAGGTTCAATTGATTAGCAAATGCAATTATGTATTCATTGATGGGGAGATATATGAGAGTTTCTTATGATATGCAATTGATTTTTGTTTATAGAAGAGAGCTTTTTATTTTTATTTTTTTGTTTTTGTTTTTGTTTTTGTATGCATCTACTCGAGTAGAATATTCATAAAATGATATATTGTTTACTCCGCTTCCTTCATAGATTGCTAGCGGGGCAACAATCGGGGGAATAAGCAAGCATAAGCGTAATTTGGGCACTGATAATGATCCGTGTACTGAAGGAAGGATAAGATGAAAAGATAGAAGAAATCGTGAACCATAAAGTGGCGTAAGTCCTCGACTGGCACACTAGCTGATGAAGCTCTAGGATCCAAGACAAAATGATCATGACAATAAATAGATCTAAAAATATCCATTCATTCATATACAAATACAATCATTCCTTGATTATAACTGGAGTCAAAAATCAAATAATAGAAGAGATGATGAAGCTCACCAGTACGGAAGTAGACGCAATCTGATCATCAATCTGATCAACAACTTCACGATGAACCTCTCTTCGATAATATCGATACCCGCTTGATAGTTCGCATGTACTCCACCTGAGCACACAATAATCACCTCACAGTGGCTCACACCGATCAAACTTCGCCTTTTTTGGCAGGTAGGATCTTACTACATACAGTATTCAAGATAGATACAACTGGATCGTACCTGCCTCGATCTCAAAAACAATTATGAAGGCTGAGAGCCAGATTAAAAGGACATCTAAAAGAAGTAACTTAGAAAATTTGCAAAGGAAAACCCTCATTGTCACATCCGACCGGAGAAAATAATGAAACCTCGCACCACGCACCAAGAACAGATGAATGCAATCTCGAACCTCGACCGATTGATAAATTCACATGTTTCAGACTTCTTGCAGCAAGATCATATCGTATCATATCATTCATTGTATGGATTTTCAGGAAAGTGGCACAGCATGTCCAGTGACAGCAAACGCAGACTGAAACTTCGAATGAAGGTACCGGTACGTACTCGGTCGGTCTATTGTACATATAATACATGTGGAGACGGCTGCCACGTCTATGTTTCTGGTTACCATGAGGAATTTTTGTAATTGTATATCCTATGAGATTTAGTTGATCTCTTAGGAAGAGATGGTTGATGATGTTCTATGGATGATACTAATTGGACTGATAGAGATACAAGTGTTGTGGTCTCTCGTTTGAATTTCTTTTTTTGTTGAACTCCTGCTGTGAATATCGTACAGATGAATTTTGTCTCTGGTTTAAATGAACCCGAGATTTAGAATTTGATACGAGGGAAATTTTTACTACTGTTTCTTATAAAGAGCTTTTACTTCTCATCGTATATACTCTCCTTGAGATAAACTGCCTAGGTATCTCAAGAATATAGGGTTAGCCGAAGGAGTGTATATGTTACATAAGCAGGTATATAACAGGTAATAGTAGTAGTAGTAGTAGTAGTAGTAGTAGTAGTACTCAGTCTTCACAAAGCCATTGCTTAGGATTATCTTTCCTTTTTGGGTTTCTGACATTCAAAACAATCTGGAACTGTTGGGCAATCGTTTCACTATCAAGAAGCCATGAGACTCAGAAGTTATCAAGTCTTTGCCCACTTCTTAACCTATACATATGATTCTAGATATAAAATTAAGTAAACAAAATACTGTCACATACGACCATAGATCAAGGAGAATTGGGCATCCCGTCCGCTCTGCCATACACAAGCCTTGAATCGGTGGATTAGTAGTTGGGTGGGTGACCACCAGCGAATCCCCACTGTTGTATGTTTTTTGATTGGATATTTTTACCTCCTTTATCCTGATTAACCAATCTCTTTTTGCTCCCCAGGACAAGCAAGGAATGGTTGTTTCTCAAGCTTTTGTTTTTGTTTTTCGACTTTCAACGCATTTCCGAGCCTCATCTCAAGACAATCTTCTCTGGCAGAAGGATATGTGTGAGAAAGGGACGAATGAGAGAGAGCCGACGATTATACTTAATTTGAAGGTGTCAACATTCTGTTTTATGTTTGCCGAGTTGTTCTATTCAGCTTCAGACACTAAGATAATCTCATATCTCACATATGGTTCAAACTTATGAATATACCCAATTCAGAGACTCGAAGGAGATCAATATCTCTGGATTCCTAGATTATGGCCGACCTGCAACAGAATTGAAGCACTCTATACATTAGAACAAATTGAACATTCAATTTGATCTTCATATTGCTAAATCCGCGCGGATAAGCTAAGTAAAAAGCTTGTCAGTCTTAGGTTCAGGAACAAATTTTTAAGGCATGCAACAAAAGTACTCGGGACGGCCCGAGGACTAGAAAAATTCCTCGACGTATTACCGCTCATTAATAAAGCCGTCTTATTGTTTTATCTTTCAAAGTGTTGGGACATACATGAGTCATAAAAATGTCAGTAAGTAGACTGGAGATGCTGTGGGCATGGCAGCCTGATATTGCCATACCTCTACACAACCACATTCTCAATATCTATATGGGAATAACTTGGCAATGGATACCCTTCTAGTTTCTTGACCACTTTCGGTCTAGGCCATGTTGGAGTTTTGGTGGTCATGTAAGTTTTAACAAAAGTTCCTGATTGAATTTGCCGTCATCAATTCCTCAACTGAAGATCTTACTGTTTTTCATGAGTACTGCATTTCGAATTGCGGCTCGTAGTGCCAGTTTGAATATCAAGTCAATCTCATCGCATGCAGCAGCAATGCATATTTATACTTCCAACGGTTACCAACAGTCTCTACGACGTCTAATATATCGTAATGCAAAATGGCCATGGTCCAGCGACCATAGATAGCATAGCCCTTGCGTCATCGTCATCAACGGTCGAGTTTCTGGCCTAGGACTATTTACTCTATCCTCGCCGATTTGCTGCCTGATTAAGAAGTTATTATAAGGAATTTATATAATATATATTACGTATGAACGTTTACTTACACGTGTATAGTATGTACTGATATTTCAATTTAACCCATCATAGTTGTTTCTTGTTATATGTAAACTTCTTGGGCCACCACTTACGAAAATATTGTTTATTGGTATATTAAATAGATTGCATTATTTAAGATCAAGGTAATTCCTATCTGCATATCTTAACAACAGCATTCATCAATTAATACATATCTGCTATCATTTATCATTTATCATTTATCATTGTTTATTTCTATTTCTCATCTGTTTATCCAAAATCTCCAATCACAATGGATATGGATTTGGATCGCCAAGGCAGAAAAAGAGAAAGAAGAGATCCTTCAAGTAACAGGTCTTCGAGTTCAAATCCGCGTGACAAGAAAAAGGCTCGTCATGTATCTCCAAATGAATCTCAGCATGCTTCTCATTCTACCCGTCATTCTAGAAAACGGTCTCAGTCTCAGTCAAGCCAACATTCTACCTCTTAACAACGTTCCAAACTCAAAACCAGAGACCAAATATTCAAAATATTCAAGTATCTCAATTCCAAGGAATACGCAGCAAGCGGTATCAACATAGTCTGCATCAAGGAAATATACCTCGAAGTATCCCGAACACAACAATACCACCGAAGCGAAAAAAATTCCCGAGCCATTCTGTCGAGTCCTACTGAATATCCACGAAAAGATCCGTATTAGTTGGGATCCCCCCCGAGGAAATCTATCAAACTTAATGGACTAATGGAATGGACCGTCCATGATGTGAGGCGCATGGCTTCTTCGGGGGCTAATTCGCGCTGGCTTGGTTCTCCGGTGTTTAAGGTTGCTATTGAGGGTATAGATGGTAATGATTTGATACGTCATACCCCGCCGCCTCCTTATACGTTTAATATTGTTTGGTCCTCCTCGAAGAAGGGGGTTCGTTATATTGAGGATGCGGGTGAGTTGACGGATGCGGAGGGAATTTGGGTGGCGTCTAAATAGAGATGTTTTGAGTTTTTTCTTTTCTTTTTTTTTGTCTTTTCCATAGGAAAATGGTAGCGTTGGAGTATGCATGCATCGGATCTTGATTATGTTGAGGTTTTGGGAGTTTGAGTCTGGGTTTGGGTTTGGGTTTGGGGTTATTAACTAGATGGATGATTATTATACTGATTGATGTCCAGTATATAAGATAGATAGACCTAGGTAACAAAAAATAAGTCTTTACTTGTGTATGAAAAGTTGCTATGCTAGAATCGATATTGATATTGATATTGATATTGATTGATATAGATATATTACAGAATCCAAATCCAATAGCGACATAAAAAGTTCCTAGTATATCTGATCTGATCTAATTACAAAAATAGTTCAGATTCCACCCCAGAATATAAGTACATACATACATACATAGTCTATCAAAGTCGAAATCGAAATCGTAGTTTACAAGTTTGATACACCATATCTACACCAAGTATACCTCCATCCATCCATCCATCCATCCATCCATCCATACCACAAAATATATCCATCACATCATCCATGACTCTGCAGACATACTAACTATACCACACCATACTATACTACTATACTACTACACAACATCTAATTATCAAACCCAGAGAATCAAAGAATCATATATCATATCATATCATACAGACCCCATAACGAAATAATACTAAATAATACTAAACTAAACTAAACTAACCTAACCTAACCATCAACTTATAAAACCGTATATGCCAGCGTTTATGAAACGAGAATGAATGGATGAGTAAGTGAGTAAGTGAATGAGTAAGTAAGTGAGTAAGTGAGGAAGTGGGTGGTCTAGGTAATAAATAAATAAATAAATAAATAAATAAATAAATAAATAATAAATTAATTGATTAATGCTGGGTTAAGGGTATAATAATGATAATATTTACTGTTTTACTGTTTTACTGTTTATTGATGGGGAGAAGGGGGGGGATAGATTAATTGGGTTGGATTGATATTATTTATTCTCAATAATTTTCAATAGACAAGGTTTGTTTCTTGATTGACTGGCTGATTAATTGATTGATTAATTGATTAATTTATCAACTGGCTGACTGACTGACTGTTTGATTGACTGGCTGATTTGTAGGTATGCTGGCTACTTATTTATATACTGTACTGTACTGTACTGTACTGTACAGTATCGTATGGATCATATAGATCGTATGCGAGTACATATATATGTACAAGTAAAGAGAAGTAAAGTAAAGCGGAAGTAAAACAAAACAGACGTCTATCTCGTCATCTCAAATCAAGAGTGTACTTTACTCCTTAAAAGAGTGTACTTTACTCCTTAACTTCCCTTCCCCTCCCTTCCCTTTCCTGTTCTCACGAATGGTCCGGACTACCCTACATAATATAATGTCATCCTATTCTAGACTCATCAATACCTAGGTGATTCCTCTCTTCTGCTGTGCATGTGCATATGATATGCATGTTCTCATTCTCACGCATATACCTATAACATCCCCCCAACACCAACACCAATACCAATACCAACACCAACACCAACACCAAGCACACAACATCTAAGCAAGCCCCCTCCACTTTTATAACCAAGAATACACATATATTTGGCCAAGTAAAATGATCAACCCAGCCATAATAGCATAGCAACCCTCAAAACAAAACAAAACCAAAACCAACTCCTCTTCCCTATCCCCCTTCCAAAAAAAGCCACAGCCATCACTATGGCAGTAGCAAAAACCCGAGTATAAACCGAAGAAGAAAAAAATGAAAACGAACAAGATAAAGGTACAGGATTTTTGAAAGTTTCGCTTTTGGTTTTCGATATATCCGCATATACAGATGTCGAAAAAAGTGATCCATTCATTCATTTATCCTCCTCGTACTTGATGATAGTAACTGATTGTGGAACCTAATACGCCGTACCGTGTATAAAATGGAACATTTTGTGCTATCTCATGCCATGCCATCATTTTTTTACGTATGGAATAACGCCAAAGACTCCGCTTCGTTCCGTTCCGTTCCAATGCAGCCTTTTGTGATATAATAGTATGAATAAAGTGCGTGTATGTGTGTGTATGTGAATCCCTCTAGAGCAAGATCGGCATTGGAAATCTTGCGGTGGGATGAATCGTGATGCAAGTAGAAAATGGAAATTTTGTGTATGTACAATTAGGAAACATCTCGAGATGAAGTAACGAAATTTAATCGTCTGTGGTAAGAAGATTTCTCATACCATTAGGGATCGAAGGAGGTGTAATAGTGGCCCGACGATCGAAGGGTAGGTTGGTTGTGGGGCTAGGACTGGGCGTTTGAGGAAGGACGTTAACTTCAGATAGAGGAGATGAAGTGGACTCGATTTTGGCGGGAGAATCATCTTTTCGATTATTGGTTGACGTTAGAATTTGTACAACAGGCTTCTTAAGCCCAGGAAATACAGGCGCAGAATCTGGGAGTCGCGTCCTTGGTTTCCCGGTGGTAGGAGTGGTAACTGGTGTAATATTCTCTTTGGGATCTTCTTGTTTTGCCTTCGTTTCTCCTCCAGTAGAAATTGACTTTGATGTTTGTAAAGAACCCTTGATGTTTTGAACTGATGGAGGTAGTTTTGACTTTGCCGTCTTTGGCTTTCGCGGTGCTTTTGGCTTCTTCTCTTGTGAATTTGCCGTTCCCTTCTTCCTGCCCACCTTTACGGCAGCCAACTTCTTTAAAGGTCCACTAGGTTTCACCTTCAATATCTCATCAAAAGCGTTTGCCGGTGTTGGGCTTTGCACTCGCGGGCTAGCTCCAGGTGTGGGGAATGCAGCTGCATCAGCGGTGTTAGCAGGAATGACCAGCACCTTGTCGATTAAACGTTTATCTTTGGCAAGTTCAAGTTCATCTTCAGGTGTGACAACGCGATACTGACCAATATCCTTGTCGTCCCATTTAGGAAGACCAACGTGTCGGGCAACTTCATCGCACTGGCCTCGAACGACTAAGTCCCAGCAATCTTTAAATTCCAAGCCTGGTTCACCATCGAGATTGATGCATGCTGTAAAGCCACCACGGCGATCTCGTGTTTCTTTGCACATTTCCTTGACCAGACGGCGGATTCCAGGGATTTTAAGACTTGTTCCAACCACAATGACTGCATCGGCAACTTTCTTAAGATCTGCTGCGATGACCGCTCCAATTGCTTCATCATCAGGATTATGCTCATTGTACAACACCATTCTAGGTCGCAAACGTCCAATTCCGTGACTCCTTAACCCGCCAGCAATTCGAACCATATCAGTCACTTCGCAATCTCCACAAGCTGGAGGTTCTGGGCCATCAAATAATGCGCCTTGGAATTCTTGTAAACTACCACATTTAGAGCAAACCATCTTTGCCAAGCCTCCGTGGAGCTGTATGGTCTTTGGCCATGGGCCTTTACTATTCAATGGGACCTTTGTCGCAAGTGGCTCCATTGAAGTATCAATCCCGTCTACATTCTGGCTATAAAGTCGCAATAATCGTCCTTCCTCAGCAAGCGTCGCCAACATATGGTGAAATGGCGTGGGCTTAGCATTTTTAGTTAAATGGGATAATTCGCGAACCATAGAATGGAAGGAGGTGGTCGAAGAATCGTCTTTGTAAACCGATGCATCAAAAAGTTCCTTTCCAGAAGATTTCAATTTGTGTTGATTTCGAAGGGTAGAGAAAAGGCCATGGGACGATCGAAAATCCGGTACTATTACGTTGTTAGCGGGGATTGGTGTTGGCAGATCAAATCTGACATACTTCCAGCAGAAACAGAAATGCCAGCACCAGCAATAACCACAATCTTCCGCTTGCCTCTTAAAGCTGTAACCAGGCGCTTCATTTGCTCCTCTTGATGAGATATTTGTTCCTTTGATCCTCCACCGAAGTTGCGCAAGTCAAGGTATTCTGTCGTTCTGGGTTTTGGCTCGGCAATTTTCCGTCTTTTTGCAGGTGGAGGTCCATCGCGATCTGGGGCGCATTCTGAAATATCACCAGCTTCCGAAGGTACTCTACTATCTGGCAAACTGCTACATGGTGGTGATGGATAATCGAGACCAGCTGGTGGTGACATAGAGCCTACGCTAGAAAGAGGTGAGGAGGGAAGCGATGAACTGTCCATCATTTAACAGACGAGGGTGTTTGAAGAGGGTAAGAAAGTATGAGAATGAGTATGAGTATGAGTATGAGAATGAGCAAAGATATAGAAAAGGGGGCTATTTTATTAACTCCTTGTAATCATTTTTTGTTTAGAACAATAATGAGAATAATTCCGAGTACCAATTTATGATGATTAGGAATAATTGAATATTGTAAGGAGGGCGGGTGGTTGTGTATGAAAAGAAGATGTAAAGTCAAAGTCAAAGTCAATGATTTTATTAGTAGTATCAAGAATCTTTTTGGGGGGGGGGGGGGGCGTGGGCGGGATGGAACCGATTAAAATTTTGAGCTAATGTAGACTATGTGGGAGTTTGGTGATGGGTTGATGGGTGATGGGTGATGCTTTTATATGGATGGGGGATGGGAAGATGGATTGTGAGGGTGTGTACTGATGAGGAGGGTTTCAACCTTGGAAAGGTTATTTCCAGTACTGACCGTAGTAATAATAATAAAAGTCAATCCAATCCAATGGGCTAACTTTGAGATTCACGAGTACATAGTAGTAGTTATTTGCGTAATGATGGGTTTTGGTACAATAATGGGTGAATGAATGGATGACCGGATGAGTTCATTCTTACAGTCCGTCAGTCGTCTATTTTACGAGGTTGGATCTCAAGGGCCTTATATTTTAATTTTTGCTAAGGATTCCTTCAAACCGTCATCATAGAATTCCAAAGCAAAATAATAAAGCAATCTTTTTTTTAAAACCCGAATTCATTAATAGATGATTTAATAAAGAAGGAATAATAAAAAAGGATTCTGATATGTTGAATTACAATTATATTTTATAATGTCTGTTATTCATTTATCACCTACTATTTCGTATGTACTATGACTATGATTATGATTATGAGTATGACTATGATTATGACTATTATAATTATGACTATGATTATGAGATTATGGCTATGATTATGACTATGATTATGAGATTATGGCTATGATTATGGCTATGATTATGATAATTATGGCTATGATTATGACTATGACTATGAGTATGACTATGATTATGACTATGATTATGTATGATTATAGCTATAACTATAACTATAACTATAACTAATAACTGATAACTATAACTATATAAGTACTGCATTATATTCAAGGTTCAAATGTTAACTGTCGAATTCGGCTGTTACCCCAACATTTTAGTACTGTTACTCAGATCGAAGATGTACCTACTTCGTAAACAAAATCTAATCTCTATCTAACCCTTTTACTACTGCTTCTGTAGATCTATTAAAATAGTCTGCATTATTACATATAAAAGACGTTTAATCAGCTGATCAATTAAACACATATAAATCAAATGATAAATCAAATGATATATCGATGAAATGAATAGGGTTTCAACCCTAAGAGATAAGTTGTCAGTATAGTCTTTTTTTTTCATTTGTTTATTATTATTGTCAATAATAATAATGATTTAATTCCAAGTTCTCTCCATATGTGTTGTGTTGTGTTGTGTTGTGTTGCTGGGTGAATAATAATGATACGAGTAGAAAAACTTCTTCATCCCCACTTTCTTACTTATCAGGTATAGTCTTCCCGCATTATCCTTACTAGCTTATAATTTATCATGTTTTGTGTGGAACACTTCAACTGTTGTACCGGCATGAATCTTGACGATCCTGTTCAACGTAACGCTGTCTACCCTATCTCTCGGTATTCTTACATAAAATAGAATACTTACATCACACTTTTTTGGATATATACCTATATGGGTGGGAGATAGATCACCGTTTTTAATTATTCCATCATACCACACAACCGGGTGGCGACAAGGTTATGAGCGCTCACCTTCTATAAGTTATATTCATCGACTACTACATTAGCGATCCATAATTTCCGTTACTCGATTTCTGATCTTGTGATCGCATTTGAAAAGGTCACCTGCTATACACAATAGCTGACTCGGATTCAATCAATATCTGCTCTAAGGATATGCCACTCATGATGGATGATGATATGGAAGTTGACATGGACGATCTCTTTGGTGATGGTACCGGCTTATCATTACCTACCAGACCACCGTCAAAGGAAATTCACCAAAGAGTTGATGAACTCAGAGGAAGTGGATGTTGCCAGTAAGATATATCAAAAACTTTTTATCGGTTCTTAGGCTAATAGCGCGATTCTTTCTTCTAGAGGGATTGCTTGGTCAAAATGGGGTAGTATTGCCTCGATAAATTCAGCTGGGACTGGATTGGAATTGAGGAATCTACGATGTCATCCTGATAATGGTTCATGGGGATTAAGTGAACCAACAGTGACTCCTCAATTGTCCACAAATTCAGATGGAGGTCCATTGAAGCATTTATGTTGGAGTCCTACTGGTTCTGAACTAGCCGTCATTGATTCTGTAGGCCGTGTGACTATCCTACAGATATTTTCATCTTTAAATAAACCTACCCTTGTTAGACCTTGTACTGCAGACCCTACAGATGATCTTCACGCGATCGTAGGTTGCTTCTGGTTAAATCTTGGTCCGGTTCAAAATAGAACAGTAGGTCTTCTTTAGATGCGTATTTGTATTCTTCGCCTATCTAACTTTGTCTTAGCAAACGGTTCTTTATGGTCCTGCGATTAAGGCAGCATCTGGTTTCCGATATGAAGCATCTCAAGCTCCCATTCTTGGACCTACACATCCCAATCATTCAAAATCCGCATTTGTATATGTCACAACAAATGGGTCTCTGCGAGTATTGTGGCCACAAAATCATCCACAGGGTAATAATAACAAGTGGATCGAGTCACATACAGAGCTCGAAAGTATTATTTCTTCGGATGACTTGATCACTCACGCAGCTATATGTGCTGATAAATGTGAGTTTCTAGAGGACTTTTATATGTATCCTGCTAATTTTTTTACGTAGCTGCTACTCTATTGATTGCATTTGCAACGGCATCAAAACAACTACGCACGATCCGGGCTATGATAGATTGGGGAATTCCAAAAACTAACGAGAAATACAACCTGATGACAATTCAATTAAATGCATCGATCAAAATAAGGCCTCTTGCAAGTACTAGTTGGCTTCATGATATGCCAGGAGATACTTTGAACCCTTCGCATATGGAACCATCAATGGTGCAGCTTTCTCAACTAGAATTCTTAGCCCCAAATATAGATAATGCTGGTCGTCCCTCTCCTCCAACTATTGTAGCCATCCGATCTTATTTACCAGGATCGACTTCACATTTTAATCAGGAAGTTCATACTACGATAGATAGATGGGAAGTTAGAGAAAGAACTCAAAGTGTACATACGGCTTTTGAACACTTATCATCACGTAGAAGTAGTATTGGAACACAACCCTCGGTATGTCATATGCTCATCGTTAGAATGACTTTTACTAACCTGATTAGGGAATCGTACTGTTAAAGAAGCTAGAGAGTTTTACCATTAACAAAATAGTAGTTGCAATACAACCTATAAATCTCGGCAAAATCATTTGCTTTGCATATAGCGATAGCTCGGTCGATTATCGTGACCGAATCACAATGAATGAAACCTTTAATGATGGCGATTTAGATCGGGTTTTGCATTTGTCACAAATAGGATTCTCATATTCTGAAGACGAGCCTTGTAAGTATCAACGATTGCTAGAAAGACTATGCTGATCAATCCTTCGAAGGTCTACAAGTTGCATTGTCACCAAGTTATTGCTCACTCGTTCAAATTCGAAACGATGGGAAAGTACACTGGAAGCAATTAGATTATCATCTAGGAGAGATTGGGACAAGTATGGAGGATCGTAAGTTATCTATCAGTCTCATAGATAGATGATATACTAACGGTAGACAGCACGATATGCGGCAATGATTGCAGCTTTAACTTTATCTTGCTCGACTGCTGTTATGACAGCAATTAATTATGATGATGTAATAGCAACTGCCCATAAACATGTGAAAAATAGTATGTTCAATCTATTGTTACAATCGATTCTCCTTACTAATAATTCTAGACTTTTCTTATGATTGGCTCACAGAGCTTTCTCGAATATTAAAGGTCAACGTAGATTATTCAGAAGAGGCACACTACGACGTTCTAATACGAAACACTACTATTCAATTGTGTTTGAGCATTCAAAACTCTCTTGGGTTCAAAGGTACCTTTAACCCTCGAGAATTCGCTGGGAAATTTGCTTGGCTAGTTCTACAATTACGAAATATTGTCGTGCTCATTACAATGGCTGCAAATGTGAAAGTTTCTGGACCAACTCCCGATAAGAGCTCTTCACCTCTTGATGATCCAGGTATTTAAAGTGTCCACCCCACACTCTTATCATACTAACACTTTCCTCAAGAGGTTATAAACGCTCTAGCTGGTTCCGTCCGCTGGGTTCTAGATCTCATGGCTTGGATAATCGATACCCTCCTCGCACTACCTAGCACTCTACCCCCCGAAATAACCCTAAACTCACCAGACTCACTTTCTCTCCCCTCTCTCCTCTCTCACCTCCACTCCACCAACACTATCTCCCTCCACCTCCTCCTCTCCTCACCCACCCGAGGTTTCCTAACCGCCATCTGCCGCCGCCTCCAACATCTCGAATACATAGCCCGCAAAGCCATGGCCCACAGCAACACCTCTCCACCCAGCGCCCAACAGCCCGGTCCTCAGCAACCGCTCTCCCCAGCTCTCAGATCCGCTTACCTGCAGATCGCCCAACTTGCAGGCTCCTCCATCATCCGCATCAAAACATTCGACACCCTCCTCGGTTCTGTCACCTCCCTCGTCAAAAATGCTTACGCTTCGCATAAACCATCGTTCTCGGGAAGTCACACGGCGGAAAAAGCCCGCAATAATCTCGAGATTAAAATGTTATTCGGGGGGGAAATCCCGGCGGCTTTCAAACCCGTTATCGTCGAGCTATTTAGAGGCGTAGAGGGTGTTCCGAAATCAGAAGATAAAGAACCCGGAGAAGGCAGTGTTGGATTACTAGAAACAGTGCGGAATGAAATCGATCCCGCCAATCTCTGGTTCACGGACTTCACCATGCTGGAGGTGGATGAAGATGAGATGTGCGTGGGGAAGAGGAAGAGAATGGGCGAGACGATGGATTGTTTTAGGAAAACGTGGCTGGTGGATTTGAAGAAAAATCACGCGAATGGCGGAGGTAATGCGAAGAGCGGCGATAAAGACGCGAGTAGTACGGCGCTGGCCGGCAAGAGATGGAGGAGGTGTGCGAGGTGTGCGGCCGTTATGGAGGATGTGCTGAGTTCGAGACAGGCGTTGCAGTGGTTGGCTATGCAGCAGAGGAGGTGCTTTTGTAGTGGGTATTGGAATACGCTTACGGGGGGTGAGATGGTCGCTTAGGTTTTGGATGTTTGGATTGTGCTTGTGATGGATAGGTGATTGATTGATCCGTTACTTTGGATATAGATAAATTGTTAATATATTGATTGATTGGTAGTTAGAAGATGGTTAAAAGCGTGTTAGAATGAATGTATGTATGTATGAATGAAATATAATTATATAGGTATAGAGATGGAATAAACAAAAAACAAAGATCTATCCATATACATATACATATACATATACAAATCCATCTCATCAACCCCATACCCCCAGCAACGTTAACACCAATATCCAAGCCCATATCGCGTTATCAAGGAACGAAGCCATATAAAGCCCACATGGCACCGCACAGATATAATAAAGATCATGCAGCGGAGTGAAGGGGTGGCAGAACAGGATGTATAGTTTTATTGAGATATTTTTTGTGTAGTTTAATTGGATTTGATTTGATTTCTGGGATGGGGATGGGGATATAGAGAGGATGTGGATGTGGATGGGCTGCGAGTTGGGTTTTAGAGTGGTGAGTCGTGAGTCGTGCGTTAGTTTTTAGGGTGGGAAGATGGAGATGGTGATGGTGATTGTGGGGGGGATTTGAATCATGATATTCGTTTTCTGCTTGCTCTTCTACGAAGCTAAAGAATCCGAAACCGAAAGGGGTAACTTCTCATACGTATACGATAGATAGTCCCTCTCGAGTAAGAAATCCCATTGGGTATCATAGGGTACTGACACCCTATAGGATTCTAAACACTGGACTCGGTAATTCGTAGTTCTCTTCTCTTCTTTTTGTTCTTGTTCTTGTTCTTGTTCTTGTTTTGTCGATGATGAATGAGAGGAAACGGAGTACAAATATAGAGCGAGCAGCAACGAGAAGATTATCTCGATAATGAAGAATAGGAGCGGGATGGTGTGAGTCCAGTTGAAGGGGGCGCCGGCGCAGTTGGGTAGCTGCGGACTGGGTATCATGCTGTAGTGTGCATGAGGCTGAGTTCGAGAGTTTGGTGGTGGGTGGGTGGAAGAGTGGGAGAGAGAGGCGTATAATGGGGTATAGCGATGGGTGGGATAGAGAGGCGTATAGTGGGGTATAGCGATGGGATGGAGATAGCGGCGATAGTGCTAATCGCGATGCTACAATTGACGAGGTATTTGTACCGATGTATTATCGACGTTGATTGTTACTTGTTGCAACGATCGATTTTCCTGGTCTGGAGGAACTAGATATAGAGCTCGGTTGTGAAATCGTATTATTCCTCGAATCAATGAACGAATGAATGAACTCGAGTCGCGTTTCTATGACTCCATTTGCATTGCTCGATATTGATGTATCGTCTACGGTAATGGGCAGATGGGTTTAACTTCATCGCACTTTTTTTTTTTTTTTTTTTTTTTTTAGGATCGTGGTTCAGTACTGTGTGTGTATGATTGCTAATAAAACTTGTATTGTGATATGATATGATAGATACGGTACTTACTTTACTTTACGAAGTCTATAATCTCGACATCCCGAGTATGATTTTCGAAGTAATGAACCCTTTTCCGCCTGGTAGGTTTCATCGAGGATATATTCGGTTAGGCACTAAGGTCCTTGTCTCTGTGGTTGGTTTGTCAATAAATGATATTGAAGATGAAAAAGCGAAGATGCGAACTTCCGATATCTTAAAGGTGCTCTTTGGCTGGTCTATTTTGATGGATTGGTAATGGTAGATTTATAAGTATGTAGGTGCTTCGACATCCCAATCAGCCAACCACATTTGAAAGCAAACTTGCGAATAACCTCACGCTATATGGTTTTAGGCAATCTTAGACTCCAGTATAAAGATCAAATGATGAAATGATATTGTTTCGATCATTTCCGAATATATATAAAAGAATACAATATGTCTTTTCCATCCATCCCTCACCATCAACAAACTTCCCAATCTCATCTCCAAACTTCTCCACACCCCCACTTAAGAACAATCGAAATCAATACACTTCATACAAAATGAGCAATCTCCTCGCCGTCATTGGTGCTACTGGCCAACAGGGAGGCTCAGTCATAAATCACATACTAAACACACCCACCCTATGCCAAAAATACCAAATCCGCATCCTCACCCGCATCCCAAAAGCCGGCCGAGAAATCCATCGACCTCGTCCAAGCCGACGTAACCGACCGCGCTTCTCTCAAAACAGCTCTCACAGATGAGATTATTGCGGCGTTGTTTAAGTCTTGCGGGAAGGATATTTTTATGAGAGGGTGGGTTCATGTGGAGGAGTTCAAGAGGAGTGTGCCATTCGGATCGGATATTTTTGCCGAGGGGTTTCTATTCAATGAGGAATTTGAATATTCTGGCTCCGGGGAGAAGGAGAAGGTTGCCTGGGCTGTGGAGAACGTGAGTGGGAAGTTGAGTACTCTGGGGGAGTTTGTTGGAGGCTCATCCATTTCGACTTGAAGAATTGAGAGAATCGAGAGGGCTTTATATAAGTGAGTGGAATATTGCAAACAGAGTTGGCAAGGAGGAATATGAAGGGGGACTGAAAGTATAAAGAATAGGCATACGATATGATTGTTAGCTGTGAATAGAAAATCTCATTGTACGATGATCAGTATAGATCCAAGAAAGTGAACAAATACCTGTAAAGTCCTTACAAAGCGTAATTAATATACTCCAATTTATTTGTGATGTATATATGCCTCAAACTGATCGTTGTATACCGGTGAACATTTACCAGTGACTTATACCAACGACCTCTATCTCAAAACAAAACATCATCAATAAACCTTGGGACGTCAGGTATTCAAAAAGACACTCCCTCCGCCCAGAACATAAGCCAGCTAGCCGATCTTCAAAGGGTGAGATCCACCAGTAAATGAATTATGAGAATAGACCAAGTAGTATTATCAACTCGCGATACAATTTCAACATTAAAAAAGAAAGAAAAAAGGCAGGAATCACTCTTTCATTCATATTTATTTTATAAGTAGAGATGATATTCCTTACATTCTAAATCCATATTCTCTTACTTGCTAGGGAAACTTCGTATACGGGTATATAACGAGACGTAAATGTGTAGAGGCGAATATCTAGAATTTCATGATCCTCATTCTAAGAATATGAATAAAGTGAAGAGAAGAGAAGATGAATTTCCTATACCCATTTCGCTGATGGAACTTTCATAACGACTTTGTATGGATCCATCATAATGGTATCACATCACATCACGTGGCCAGTCAGTCGAGGGAAAGAAAACAAATGATGAGTTTCTGTACCTTGGATTGTATCAAATATATGTGCTTGGAATATAGATGAGAAGGGTGGTATAGACTGCTTGCTATACCTACATACATAGAACCGATAGGTTTTGAAACACTCCCCAGAACAGGATTCAATGAGAAATGGGGAGCGGGAAAGGGAAAGGGAATGGGAAAGTAAACGAAGGAATGGGGTAGAGATGAATTCTTTTTATAGATATATATATATAGATATATATATAGTTCGTGCAACATAGTGACGAGATGATATTTCCATGGGAGAAAAACATAGGGGTTGGAAAAAGTGACACTGGAATCTACATCTATATCTACATCTATATCTACATCTATATCTACATCTATATCTACATCTATATCTACATCTATATCTACATCCATCTACATGAGAAAGTAAGAAGAAGAACCATGTAGATGAAACAGCCACACAGAACCATACCTCCGAACACCCACACACATAGATAACCACCACGTAATCCAACGCATATATATACATGTACGATTATATCTGCATGTAAAAGCGTGTGATATTTACATGTAACATACATACTCCTTTATAGGATTTCAATATTGAGCTCCCATTCCTCCAGTCAGGAACGACGAGGTGGGTTTTTTTCGGATTGGGGAGGAATAGTTGGTTGGTTATTTGATTGATTGGCTTTTGATGAATGAATGAATGGATGAATGGATGGATGGATGGATGGATGGTCTGGTCTGACTTGATTTAAACGATGATACACAACATCACTCATCTCATCATCTCATCATCTTATAATCCATCAATCCATCCATTGACGCTCACCCATCACATCGCACCAAGTACGAAATTTACTAAAGATGACGGATGGTGAGATCTGGGGTAGCAGAGGATGTAGCAGAGGATGAAAGGTTTTAGTTTTGCGTAACTTTACTGCAGTGCTCGCAATATGATGGTATATGGTTTGGTTTGAAAGGATGATTTAGCTCTTGCTTTTATGGAATGAATGAATGTATGAATAAATAAATAAATGAATGGGAATTTGATGGATATATAGATAAAATCAAACACTTGTTTATTTATATAATTGACAGAAACTTTCTGTTCGATTTGGTGTTATGATGATGATGTATATTTTAATAACCTTAAAACACCGATTATTTACCAGTATATCAAGTTCAAGCAAAGTTGAAACTTGAGAATAAAAATATACGTTTTCTCTTCTTTAAATCTTTCTATTTTTTATATAATATATATAATAAATAATAAGCTCGCTTCTTTTCAATATCCCACATGCGATTTTATTATTCTTTAGGTATAATCCGATTCGATTCGATTTGATTTGATTTGATTTAATTCGATTTAATCAATGATATATATATATATAAATGTAACACTGCATAATAGACAAACATCTTACATACATACATATTTACTACATACATATGTACGTACATACGTACTATGCACCCACAACAGTAAAATCCTATCCGATGCAGAAGTTATTTATTTAATCTCCCCTTTACCTCCCCTTACTCACTCATTTACTAATAATACATTCCATACACACCATATCATACACCATACATATACACCACAAAAATACTAACAAACTATACCTCCATTTCGCACGAGGTACCAATGCATCAATAAGCGCATACATGCATGCATGCATGCATGCATCGACCAAACTATCGGTATCGTATTATATTATATTGTATTATATCATAAATAAATAAATAATATTAATCAATGACTTAATAATTACCTGTTGTTAAATTGGCTGGCTTTATAGTTTTATTTTATCCTGTACTATACTATGCCATACTATACTATAATAACGAATACTATACTATACTATACTATAATAGCGAATCTTATACTATACCAAATCTTCGAAACGCGGATGAGCAGGCCAATAGTGAGAGTTGGAGCTGGTTTTTGGAGCGTGGTTGGAGGTGTTGGTTGGTTAAAAGTATCGGTTAATTGGAGATATTAGTTAGTTGAAAGTGTTGGTTGGTTTCTTTTAGGTTTCGGAGATGAGATGAGATGAGATGAGATAAAATAAAACAAAGGAATGGTTAGGGGATGGATGAGTAGGTTTTCATTTTCATTTTCATTTTCATTTTTATTCTGGCGGACCGATAGATGGATAGATGAAATTATATATATATATATATATGGTAAAGGAAGCATGCAAAAAAGTAAATTCAAGCAATTCTATAGATTAAACGAAGTCTGGACCACTCACCGTATGTTTAAGTATTTGAAATCTATAGTAGGGTGGAAGAGCATTGACAACATCTTATAAAATATAAGGTCTAGCATAGCCCTAAATTCGGCATTTCAAAAGAATATATATCGATAATGAAAAGAAAGTAGTGCCGCTCTCTCCCCACAGCCTCGTAAGATCTAACAAGTTACAAGCCGTACTTATTAATTATTAGTAAGTAGTCTAGGATAGATGGATGTATGGGTACTCCATAGAGACATGGGATTTGGTTTCATTGATAAGGTTTTCTAAAGGGCTGATGTATGATTTCCGATATAGACCCATTAGGATTAGCTTTATTCAAGTATATCTAGGTTTAGGTTAAAGTTCCAACTGCAATGTTAGTTGAGTGTCAAAAAAGCTTGTCAGTACCTAGTCTGCCGTTTGATGGAGGAGCCTTAAGGGAATAATCGAGTAGAGCACAGAGAATAGAACAGAGCTAGAAATTTCCGTATGGCGAGTGATGAAGAATAGAATGGAGGACCTAGAACTTATTATAAAATGTACCCGTTGTACAGCACCGATATATATATATATATATATTCTTAGAAATAGGAAAGAAAAAACGAACCTCGCCTCATGTTGTGAAACGACGAGGCTACAATACATATTAATGTTGTATTCTTCTCTGTTTGTTGGTCGTATAATAAAATTGAGTCAGCAACCTGGAGGTTGTATAACATGCTAAGGTAGGTGTGGATGAAACTCAAGGTTACTTTCAAGTATACACACACAATGAGTAGTGGACTTGACTCCTACACGTGCACTGTAATTATGTCCAGCTCTTCCTATTCCTATCCAATGTCGTCTGTCTGCCTATCTTTCATCGATTCTTATAATAAAGAAGAGTTGTATGCCAAGGTCTTGAGATATCTTGACTTTTTAGATCATCGTATGAAAATCTATCTATCATCGATATCTCAATAACAATCACAATAACAATAACGATAACGATAACAACAATAATAATAATAATAATAATAATAATCAGACAACGATATATGGAAGCGTAAGAATCCTCTTTTGTGGGGGAACATCAAACTCAACCAATTAAATGCATTATCTGAATATTTAAACCTTCTTATCTATTGAACATCCCACTAACTTAATTAGGAAACCACATTTTAAATAATCCTTGTAAGCCACATTGATATCAGTTTGAATTATAATCCAATCTACATGTATTAAGGAGGGTAAGTCCCGTTTTTAATAAAGAAAAAGAAATGATTCTTATCAATCAATCAATCAATCAATCAATCAATCAAATCATAATCTCTATTACTTCATGCACTGGGCTGACTTCCGCTCCAAGTAAAGCCCTGGGAACATTTGAGACGAGATAATCAAATCCCTTGTCAAAAGAATTACGGCAGTGCAACCCACACCGGTATGTATCTACATATCTTTTAGGTGAAGTAGTAGCCTTGAGCTAATCATACCATACCATACAATACCATACCATACCATACCATACCATACCATATCATATCGTATGGCATGGCTGCTTTCGTATATTTGTCCTTTGCCCCAGTTGTATGGTTATTAATCTACCTTAGCTTAATAAGTATCTAATAACTCTTGCATAAAACTAATGTTTCTCCCATTAACCAACCCACTTTTACTTTTTTTTTCACTCTCCTCCTCCTCCACCTCCTCCTTCCCCGTTATTGTGTTATTGTGAATCCTCAAATATAATTGACAAAAGCGGTCAATATTTTAAATTCCAGTTGGTGTGTTGAGTGGCTGGTAAATTTTAAATTTTAAATATTATATATTAAATTTTATATCAAATCTTTTATTAAAGAAAGTCTATTGGTCTATTCAGTTTTGAAAACCGATTTAAAACTGAATAGTCAAGTAATTTATTAGTCAAAATTTCCACTTTCGAACTTTTCTTCTTCTTCTTCAACTCACCTTCAAGTTCTACTCATCCGGTAAATACCTTCCGAGCTCTCCCGGTCTTTAGTCCTTTAGTCCTTTGACTTCATCTAAAGGTGTTTTATATTCACATTGACCTATCACCGATCTCGGCCAAATCTTTCTTATCTTTTTAACTATCCAATACAATACGATATAATACAATACAATACAATACAATACAACAACTCAGCCTCACTTCGAATAACTTTCTAAGCCTCCCCTCCCCACCCTTGCCCCGTTGCAAAAGAAATCTTCCTCTTCGATCTTTATAGATCTATCCCATACATAGTCCTTTTATATGCAATTGCATTTCCTCAAGCTGTTCCTCAACTTTATTTGATCAATCCATTACTTTATACAACTCTACTCGGAATAAATATTTACTACCAACCAAACTGTTGAAGAAATATTCAATATGTCGTTGATAGTAGACGGCGTCGATCTAGACGCACTCAACTATACAATCAAAGTCCCCTACAATGGAACCAACGCAGCAGGAGGTAACTCATTGACCGAAGACCTCAACATCTTCTACGATGTAAGTTCTTCACACCACCAAACTCCCCCAAGCTGAAAATAAACATATAACTAATTGAATGTGAATAATAGGCTGGAGATATTGCTTGGATGATCACTTGCACAGCTCTTGTGCTTCTCATGATTCCAGGTGTTGGGTATGTGCAGATACGAAAAAAACGTGGACATCTTATTTTTTTTGTGTCACGGAAGCTAATTAATTCTCTTTTTGAAAATTACACAGATTCTTCTATTCAGGTTTGGCTCGTAGAAAGTCGGCTCTTTCCTTGATTTGGCTCTCGATTATGGCTACGGCTGTTGTTTCTTTCCAGTGGTTCTTCTGGGGTTACTCGCTTTCGTTTTCTCATACTGCTGGTAGTTATATTGGTGATTTGGAAAATAGTAAGTTAATCAATCATACTTCCAAGATCGATACAACATGGAATAAATATTAACCACTTGGAACTTTCTAGTTGGTTTCCGAAATGTCCTCGCAGCTCCCTCTGTCGGTTCCTCTAAAATTCCTGATCTCCTCTTTGCAGTCTACCAAGGAATGTTCGCCGCCATCACCGTCGCACTTGCAGTTGGAGCCGTCGCCGAACGTGGTCGCATGCTCCCTACCATCGTATTCATGTTCGTCTGGTCCACCATCATCTACGATCCGATCGCCTGCTGGACCTGGAACGCATCCGGCTGGGTGTTCAAACTCGGCGGTCTCGACTTTGCCGGTGGAACCCCAGTGCATATTTCCTCGGGTGCGGCTGCTCTCGCTTACAGCATCATGTTGGGCAAACGTCGTGGTCACGGTACTCACGAGTTGAACTACCGCCCCCATAATGTTACGCATATTGTTATTGGAACTGTTTTCCTTTGGGTGGGATGGTTTGGTTTCAATGCTGGGTATGTTTACTTAATTTGTATAATTCTTCCGGGTTTAGTTTTGAAAGTTGTGAAACATACGTATATACAAACTTGCCCAATGTTTCACGACGCATCAAACAAGTCGCCGAAAGAAACCCATTAGTTCCGAAAACTTACTAACTCAATATCCTCTAGTTCCGCACTCGCAGCAAACATGCGTGCGGTTATGGCAGCCGTAGTCACCAACTTAGCCGCTTGCGTAGGAGGTATCACATGGTGTGTTCTCGACTACCGTCTCGAGCGCAAATGGTCAACCGTCGGATTCTGCTCCGGTGTCATCGCCGGTCTCGTAGCCATTACGCCCGGATCTGGATTCGTTCCCGCCTGGGCAGCCGTCATCTACGGAGTCGTCGGAGCCGCCGGGGCCAACTACGCCACCAAGCTTAAATTCCTCATCGGCGTCGACGATGCCCTCGATATTTTCGCCGAGCACGCAGTCGGCGGATTCATCGGAAATATCCTCACTGCTTTCTTCGCCGCGGATTACATAGCGCATCTCGATGGATTCACCGAGATCCCCGGTGGATGGCTCAACCACAACTGGGTGCAGCTCGGCTACCAACTCGCCGATTCCATCTCGGGACTCGTCTATTCCTTCGGCGGAACCTGCCTCATCCTGTTCGTCATGAACCTGATCCCGGGGCTTTCCCTCCGCGCCACCGAAGAAGCGGAAATCATGGGTATCGACGATGCGGAGATTGGCGAGTTCGCGTACGATTATGTGGAGCTTACGAGAGAGGTTATCAATGATATGACGGATGATAGCGCGAGTAAATATTCGAATCGCGAACCGAGGACTACGACTCCCTCGCCTCGTAATGAGAAGGTTCGTGCGAATGCTTCGGTTGCCGGGGATGCTATTAATACGAGTCAATAAATAAACAAATATATTTTTTGTTTTCTTGTTATATCCTTGTTCTTCTTCCTCCTCTAATTGAGTTTGTCCGTCCATTTCTGTTTATTGTCCACTTTAGAATTGGCGCACTTGTTTAAAATTTATTACCTATTACCTATTACCTATTACCTACCTATTACCTTAGGTACCTATTACCTATTATATTACTGCTCAAATAGACTGGGTTGATTAATTGATTAATTGATTAATTCGTTGGGTTTGATGTGATGTGGATTTATTCACATTCATTCACATTTCTCTCCCTCTTTCCTCTTTCCTCCTTCCTCCTCATATCTCAATATCTCAATATCAACATAAAGCACAATATACTCACGACCCGACCATTTTTTTCTCCTCCTTCCTTCATTCCTTCATCTATTTATTCGTCCATCCATTCATCCATTCGCCCAACCGGTCTAGTCACTAGCAAGTTTTAAGAATATGATTATATGATAAGAGAAGATATGATATAATAAGATAAAATATAATAAGATAAAATAAGAGAAAAGAAAACAAAGTTGCGAAGAAAAAAAAATTATATTGAGAGAAGCTAGTTTATATGAATGGTTATATGAATGAATGGATGGATAAATGAATGAATGAATAAATAAATGAATAAATGGATTTGAAAACTCTTTTTTATATGCTACTAGTGGATATATAATATAATATAATATAATATGATATAGTATAATAATTTGAAATAGGATAGATAGATACTAGTACTTGGAATTTATAAATGGATGGATGAATATATGGATGGATGGATATATATATATTTTTATATATGATATTCTATATAATATTCTATATGATATATATATATATATCTGCTAGTGTCTAATACGTCGATATGATATAATATAATATATCGATATGATATAATATGATATATCGATATAATATACTAATAATAAAAACGATTCAGAATATCATTACTAATAATTCAATATATTACTAATAATACTAAATAAATATATACTAATAATTAAATATTAATAATCATTATAATAATCAATAAATAAATTATAATTTTTTTTTTACTATCTTTTACTATCTTTTACTATCTTTTACTATTTTTTACTATCTTTTACTATCTTTTACTATCTTTTACTATTTTTTACTATTTTTTACTATTTTTTACTATTTTTTACTATTTTTTACTATTTTTTACTATCTTTTACTATTTTTTACTATTTTAAATTATTTATTCATTTATATTATCTTTTTTATAAATGAATAAATAAATAAATCATAATGATATGTATGATAAATGCCAGTGTGAGTAGAAAAGAAAATAATCTTTTAGAAACTTGAACTTAATAATTTATGATGAGTTTATATTCAAGTTCTTTTTATATATTATATATCATAAAATCACAAAATATCACATCATAAAATCATTATATAATCTACTATTTAAAATCTATTTCTCTATTCATCTCATCTCATCTTCTTCTCTTCTATCCCATCCTATCCTCACTCTCCTTTCCTTTCCTTTCCCCCCCTTAAGCTCTTTCCCCCGGGTTAATCAACTTCATATTTATTATATTCAAGTTGATATATAAATTATAATATAATATAATCCTATAAATTATAATATAATACTACTAGTAATATAACACAACACACACAACATAATCCAATCCAACACACACAACACAATAAAATACAATCTAATAAAATAAAATAATCATACAAGTTCCGAGTCCTAGCCCACCTATGTATACATACATACATACATTCCTCTCCTCCGAGTCTCCGAGTCTTATATATATAAATTTCATCACTCTCCTCTGCACTCCTCTGCACTCCTCCTTTCTCATCCTCATTCTCATTCTCATTCTCATTCTCAATTCTCAAAAATAATTACATCTCCCTTCAAGTTCCTTTCTCGCTTAAACCCATATCAACTTAGACTTTACCAAGTATCAAACCAATCAACCGTCTAACCAGCCAACCATCCAGCCTTACCATCCCACATCGATATATATATCCATTCCCATCCCCATTCCCATCCCCATGCAGATATGTATATATATATATGTATATATGTAATGTAGTACTTTCAACCACAACATCAAAGTACAGAAAGAAAAAGAAGAGAAAAAGAGAAAGAAAAAAAAATATCAGCACGAATAAATAAATAAATAAACTCCGTTCCATTCCTATCCATTCCTATCCATTCCATTCTTTTCTACTCCATCCATCCATCCCATCCTATCCCATCCCATCCCATTGCAAATATGATATCCTTAAAGCAAGCAAGCAAGCAAGCAAACAAACAAACAAGTAAATAAATAAATGGGTAAATAATATACCATCTCACACACATCAAAAAAACGCTAAAAGTCGCTTGACGAAACAATTTCAAAACCATCCACTCCCACTACCACTCCCACTACCACGCACATCATATTAAATATCATATCATAATCCCAACCAACCAATTAATCAACCAATTAATCAACCAATTAATCAACCAATTAATTAGCCCCAAGAGTAGCAAAACGACCTTCAAAAGCTCTCAATCTCTCCTGCTCAATCATCTTCTGTAATTTCTTCGTCTCCCTAACCGCCTCCTCTCGTTCATTTTGAAGTTCCATAACTTCAATTTGTGCAATATTCATACGACCAACAACCTCCTCCATTTCCTTATCCGCATCTGCTAGAGCTGCTTCGAGATTCATGACTTGCTGCTTCAAGAATTCTACTTTCGAGTCCTCTGATACCGAAATTCCTTTACCTGAAGTGGTGATTGAGAGACGAGGCAATTTCTTAGGATTGGAGAATAATGGTGAAATTGGAGATTTTGGTCCAAACGATCGAGGAGAACGAAGTTCAGGCTTAATACGATGGAGTTGAATATTGTGACTTTCCTTGAGATCACGAATCTCGTCTTCGTGACGAGCGATTGTTGATTCAGAGGCATGCTGAGCTGCCATAAGTTGATCTTCCAAAGTCTTTAATCTGACTTGTAGAAGCATAATCTTTTGAGCATTGGCCTTTTGCTCTCTTTCTCCTCGTTCAATGGTCTCAGCTAGACGTTGTCTGAGAGTACTATTGGAGGAGAGTTGTTGTCGGACTTGAGCCGCCAACCCTTCAACTCGTTTTGCAGATTCACGCAACTCGTCTGCAAGTTCCATTTCATCTTTGAGATGTTGTTTTTCGGAATCTTTCAAAGAATCAGATTGTTCTCGGAGAGCATCAACCTCTTGTTGAGCAACATCACGCTCATAGATAGCATCCGATAAGCTCTTCTCTAGTCTTTCCATAGCTCTGGCAGTCTCTTCATCATTAGAAGCCGACATCTCAAGATTCTTGATCCGTTCAAGCGATTCGGTGTAAGCTGATTGAAGATCTTTGTATGCACGCTCGAGAGTTTCGGAAGTTGCACAAGAACTACCTGGTCGTGATTCAGTACTGGATCGTTTGGAAATCAGAATATCCTTTTCTTGCAACAAAGTACGTAGAGATCCAATCTCCTGTTCGGCACGATCAAGATCCATCTTCAAACCACCGAGACCCTTCTCGCATTGCCACTTCTGCTCTATTGCTTCATCAGCACGGCGGCGAAGAGTATTGATTTCTTCTCTCAGATTGGAAACCTCTTGATCATATCCTACCCGTCTAGGTGACGATGTCAAAGCACGATCTCTCTCCATTTCTAATTGGCGAATCCTTTTCTGATTTTCGCGATTTTGATGTTCTTGACGTTCAAGTAAGGCTTTAAGAGCACGATGTAAAGAGTCTCGTTGAAGCTCAATGTCTTTTACACGCTCCGCAAGGGCATCTCTAGATTCTGTAGTTTTGACAGAGGATGATCTTGATAAGCCACCTGGTGAACGAGCGGTCCTACTCGTTTGTGCAAGAGAGTTCGATCGCTTTAGACCACCCAAACCACCACCCAAACCACCACCCAAACCACCTCCCAGGCCACCCATAAAAGATGTTCTTATCTTAGGTGTACCCATCATCTCTTCCGAAATGGTTCCAAACTGATCCCTTTCTTGCATTTCCATCTGCAATCGCTGTGCATTGATTAAAGTTGTATTTTCCTTTTTGAGAGTTTGAAGTTCTTGTTGCATCTTACTTTGCTCGTAGGTGAGTTTTTCATGCTCTGCAGCTTGCGCTTCCAACCCTTCAACCCGTGCTCTAAGCTGGGGAACGATTTCATCTCGTAGGTTATCACGCTCGTTATGAGAGGTTTCAAGTTCCCCTTTGAGTGCCGTTAAGAGATCTTCAAAGTTGTCTTTGACTTGTCGTTCTTCAGATAGTTTACGGCGTAAATCTTCGCAAGTTGCTTCCAACTCCTTTAAGCGTCCAGTTGTATCGAGAGAATTTATCGCAGCGAGGTCGACCTGAAGACAATATGTTAGTTATGAAAACACTATTATATGGGGTATAATACCTGAGAAGCTCTTTGCTCAAGAGTACGAATCTGAGTTTCAAGCTGTTTTCTGATAGCCCTCTCATCCTGCACTTTGTTTGTAAGCTCTAACCTGATCGAAGCTTTCTCTTGTTCCGTCTTTCTCTGAATCCGATCCATCTCTTCTTGTTTGTGATCTAGCTCCCCATACCGAGCAATCGAGCTAGTACCAGAATCTGAGAAGTAGTCGCTTGTACGTTTGCTAGCATTAGGTCCTAAATTTTGGGCTTCTGATTGTAATCTCTCTACCAGATCTTCCAAATCCATCTCCCTCTTTATCGAAGAGGCCAGCTCTGTACTGATATCTTTCAATTCTTTCTCCATTTCGTCGATTTGTAGCGGTATATTGGGCGCTGCTAGTGGTACTTCGAGATATGCATTCCCGTAATACTTTGACGCATCTGCATTTGCTTTTGGAACATCGATCGCGGACGGCGGCGGAGCTTTAGTATTGTTTGTCCTGGAGTAGGATTCATTAACTTCAGGTAGTTGGTATGGTGATACATTTGTCGAAGGTATTGGAGAATAATCTGTTTTGTCTTCTGAGAAGGTAGTTGTTGAACTAGATGGGGATGCGTTTCCTCCCCAACTAAAGAGAGAGCCAAGTTTGCCAGGAGACTTTGGCTTGTGAATGGTTGAAGTAGAGTTGTGAGATTCGTGAGTGAAAGTTCGTTTTGGAGGATTAGGTATAATATTGTGTGGTGGTGTAGGTTTAGAGGAAAATATAGACATAGTAGCCGAATCCGTGCGACTTCCTGGGCTGGAGTCCATGTACCAATGACCAGTAGATTCAGTATCAGAACCCTCAGATGAATCACTGATCAACCTTGCATGCCTTGAGGCTCCCGGTAGACTTGTTTGAGATGGAACTATAAGATTTGGACTTCTTGGACTGAGAATTCGATCTTGTTCGAGGGGTTGTTCGGTAGGCACTGACGTCCAAGCACTATGTTCGTTTGAAGTTCTGTTGGTCAAGGTACTTTAGCATTCATATGAAACAACCAAACAATACTTCCCGACTAGAGATGAACTAATAAACGTACTTTGAAGGATGTTTCGAGTTCCTTATAGAACTTCGTATTGGACTCCGTCCAAAGCTTTTAGAACCGTCAGGTGAGAATGGAACCGCAATTTTAGAGTCAGATGGAAACTCATATAAAGTTGGACTATCGCCAACTGTAGCAAATCTTGAGAATGGTTGATCCGGCTCAGGCAATTCCTCCAAAGTGGGATTAAAGTATTCCGACGAGGAAAACCTGGTAGAAAACCTCGTTGCCAAAGGCGAGGCAGTTACAGGTAAAGGTTTACGACGAACAGAAGAGACAGAATTAATTGACGCCGAGGAATATGTACGAGATCTAAGTGTGGCTGACTGTTGGGTTTGCGATGGATTCTTTGACGATGAAGGCCGAGGGTTCGGTCTCTGTTGGTTTTCTTGTTGATGATTGACCGGGGTAGAATCCAAGAGATGGGGTGAGATAGATTGATTATTTGAAGCGTAATGAGTATCTGAATAAGTAGCAGAGGGGTGAGGGTTTCCTCGTATATCTGCGACGAACGCCATTGTTTTCCGTAGGGCCGATATGGGACAATAATTATCAAGACATTAAGTTATTAGAGTACGGATGGAGAAAGGGAAAAAGATGTGCACAATGGACAGTGCACTTATGGGATCCAGAGCAAAAATGGAGGAGAAGGAGAAATTTAGAAAAAAGAGGTTCGAATCCAGAATCCAGAATCCCGAATCCTGAATCCTGAATCCGAACTTTCTATTGAAAGTATTGGAAAAGGGTTTAGGGAAATGGATGAAAATGGATGAAAATGGGTCCTAAAGGTTAGAAAATGGATGAAGGCCCGAAGAGTGAAAGACAAACGTCCACAAGTCGTAATTGAGGCGTGTTGGGGTGTATTGGGGCGTGTTGGGGTAAGGAGTTATTTCGAAGGTTGAAGATAGTAAGATCAATCATGTAAACAATCTAAATCGTCTAATAAATCATCTAATCATCTAATCAATCTAATAAGAGCAAGGATTAAAGACTGAAAAGAGAAAAAGGTTTTAATTGGAAAAAGTAACCACCAAGGGTAATTATATATTATTAAAAGGAAGGTATTGGTTACAATAATAATATAATAATATAATAATAATACAATAGAATATAATAGGATACAATATACTTAAAAGAAAAGGTCTGAACTCAAATGATTTTTAGATGAACGAGACGAATTGTACCTCAAAATAACCCTTTATAATAAAGAAAGAAGAATTGAAATAGATGAACCTATAAAATTGAATTGAAAGGGGGAAATATTTAATTCATTATTTCTTATCCTATCATATTCTATCCTATCTTGTTCTATCTTATCCTATCCTATCCTATCCTATTCTATCCTATTCTATCCTATCCTATCCTATCCTATCTCTTCTATCATTCTCTATTTAGCAATAATTTCACCTAAATAAAATTTATCCATATATACAAAAGTATCTTTTTCATAAATAGTAGTAACAAGGATCCTCCCATAAAAGGAATTAAAAAAGCACGGGAAACTTTCTAAGGTTAAAAAAAGGGAAAGGATGCGCAAGTAAATTTGAATGACAGATCTATACTAAACCTATAATAGAATAATATGATTAAGTAAGTTTAAACGCATTCAGGTACCATTAAATTTTAATTGGACCAAGATTAAGATTAAAACTAATCTATATCGGGTCAGGTCCCCTGACACGCCGCCTCTTCTTTATGATCTTTTATTTTAATAATATTGTTAGATCACATGTTAGATCACATGTTTTAAATCACATGTTTTAAATCACATGTTTTAAAAAGCTTGTTCAAAAGCTTAAATTTAACCAATCAACTACTCTAAAATCTCGATTTTAACCAATCATTTATTTTAAAAAAGTGCCAAGATTCTTCTAAGGCGCTAATAAAATCACCCTTGTATCATACCAAAAAAAAAAATGAGTAGACTCGTATAAAACCTCTCTTTTTGTAAACAAAAAGAAGAGGCACTTTTGGAGGCACATTAAAATATTGAAGTTTTATTCATCTAATCTTTTTTCTTAAATTTTAATCCATCAACGTTTCTTCTACCTATATTTTATAAATATGAATGGTGAACCGCTTCATTTTTAACCTAAATCCAAATCCATATTAATAATTTGTGCCGGAATATAATGAAATGATCTGCAGATAAATAATGTAACAATATAGGAGAATATTTAACAGATGATAGGATATCATTTTATTGATACGGAAGTATTAATGAATCTATTGTATCCATTGTATCTATTGCCGCCGTTCAATAATAGAAACCTTAAGATAGATATACATACCACCTACCATCCATACCACATCAATAAAGTAAAGTAATGTAACCTCCTTTTCAAATCTTATAATCAATCTAATCCTATCATCTTGTATTCTCTATCTACATCAATGATATATACTCTACCTAGGTAGATCTATCAACGCACAAATTACAATATACCATTCATTTCATTGATGGATGTAAATAGATAGCAATAATGTATCTAACCATCAAAGTGACAATCCATCCTATCGCTTCCTCTTACCAACAATCTACATCCACCACATATATCGATCATAATAGTACTCTCATCCTCTCAATGATAGACAATAATAAGTAATAACCACAGCACAGTAAGTATATCGACAAAAAAATAAACTCCACAATCCATGAATGAAATTTAAATTTCATTTATTCCCTATAGATATTACATACATATCACGTACATATCACGTACATATCACATACATATTACATACATATCACAATCACATACATAGCCAAAATAACAACCTCAATCCAATAATTCAATACTCTACTTCTATACCATACCATACCATACCATACCATACCGTCCCTACTCTATCTACAATTCAAATCTAAAAAAACAAAATAATCGGGTACCATCTCCCATCTCCCGTCCAGACTACATCACTATATAACAAATCCCCACTTTTCATCTCAATCATGATTAATCTCCCGCTTTTAACATGTCGATTTATTATATTTATATTTATATTTGTTGGATTATTGACTATTGACTCTTTGATTAGATCAACTATCTAGATGTTTATAATGAAATTCCTCATTATAATTCTAACTATGATTATGATTATGATTATGATTCTAGACGCTCAAGACGATACTTATCTACCTTGAAATCGAATCTCCCCGGGTGTTTTTGGTGGACACTTACTATATTATATATGGAGATATCTTCGCTTGATATATATATATATATATATGTATTGGGTGTATTGGTACATACTATCTATCCATCTATCACATCACTCACATCACTCACATTACATCCATATATCCCCCACCTCATGAATCACAAATCAATCAAATCAAGAATATCAAATCAAATCAAATAAAATATAAACACCATTCCCATCCCCATCCATATCCATATCCATATCCATATCATCCATCTCCCACCAATCTTCTCCCCCCTAATCCCTTCCTCCCTTCCTTCCTTCCTTCCCTCCTTCCCTCAACAATATCGGGTCAGGTTCCCTGACACGCCGCCTCTTCTTTATGATCTTTTATTTTAATAATATATTAATTATTAGATCACATGTTAGATCACGTGTTTTAAAAAGCTTGTTCAAAACTTTAAATTTAACCAATCAATTACTCTAAAATATCGATTTTAACCAATCATTTATATTAAAAAAGTGCCAAGATTCTTTCAAGGCGCTAGTAAAATCACCCTTGTATCATACTAAAAAAAAAATGAGTAGACTCGTATAAAACCTCTCTTTTTGTAAACAAAAAGAAGAGGCATATAAAACCTCTCTTTTTGTAAACAAAAAGAAGAGGCACAACCATACATAACATAACACTACACCCACACCCACAATCACAACCACAATCACAATCACCTCCCATTACAATATACAATATACAAAATACAAAACACAACATCCTCTTCCTCTTTTCCTTTTTCTTTTCCTTTTCCTTTTCCTTTTCCTTTTCCTTTTCCTTTTCCTTTTCCTTTTCCTATTCCTTCTTTCCTCCTTACTCAACTCAACTCAACTCAACTCAACTAATCAATCCATCAATCCATCAATCATGATCTAATTCATTTCATTTATAGATAGAAAAATAAAGTTGAATATTTATTTACTTATCTATCTACTTATTTATATACATACATACATACCTACCTACCTACCTACCTACACATACACATATACATATACATACGATTACAATTCCAATTACAACCCCCCACCCCTCCCCCAATCTCAAGCCTCAAGCCTCAATAAAACAAAACAAAACAAAACAAAACAAAACAACACTAATAATAATGAATAAAAACTATATACATATACATACGATTACAAATTTTTTTGACTTCAAGTTCGTAATTTAATATAATTTAATTTAATTTATTTTAATTTAATTTATTTTATTTTATTTTATTTTATTTTATTTTATTTTATTTTATTTTATTTTATTTTATTTTATTTTATTTTATTTTATTTTACTATCACGATTGAAAGAACCCAAGAAACCAAGAAACCAAGAAATCAAAAAAAAAAAAGAGAAACCAAAAAAGAAAGAAAGAAGCGCTACCATATTTTCAATTCTTAATTCAAGTTTGAAGAAAGCAAGAGTGTGTGAGTGTATGAGTGAGTAAGTGTATGAGTGAGTGAGTGAGTGAGTATTTGGTGGAGTGATTATTACTACAACTAATATATATATCTGATATGATATGATATGATATAATATAATATGATATGATATTTGTTCAGTGCTATATTTTATTCCTTCCTTCCTTTCTTACTTCCTTACTTCTTCTTTCCTTACTTCTTGATTAGATATAGATGAAGATGAAGATGAAGATGAATTCAAATAGGAAGATGAATAGGAATAGGAAGGTATTCCACAATCTTGACCATCGGCATTGTCTCTTCTCCTCTCCTCTCCTCATATTCACTTGCAAGACGACATCCCATGTATCCACCCCCATCCACACCCATCCACACCCATCCCATCCCCTAAAAGTTCTTTCATTGTATTCCTTCTCTGTGTATTCTCCCCTGTTTTTTCTTCTTCATATCCCACTCTTCCCCGTATATACTCATCCAACCCCGTCTCGCCATTAAGACCCGACTTATCCTACCACTACGTTTCTTTTTTTCTTTCTTTCAATCAAGAAAAGAAAAGAAAAGAAGAAAAAGAAAAGCAAAGAAAAAGAAAAGCAAAGCAAAGAAAAGAAAAGAAAAGAAAAAGAAAAAAAAAGAAAAAAGATAGCTCGTCCATCCATCAATACATATATGCAATGAGACCCCCATTCCCACCACCATCCCAGCCTCCCTTTCCAATCCCTTTCCTTCCAATCCCATCCCATCCCATCCCATCCCTTCCCTTCCGATTAGGAAGTACAAAGAACAACTCCCAAACTCAATCGCTGAAGTTGAAAAGAAATCAGATCTTTATATTTCCTTGGTATGCATTTCCATGATCCATCCCAATTCCCGACCTTCCCAAATCAAGTCAAAGTAAATCAAATAAACTCAAATAAAATGACACCCGAATGAATTTCTCCAAATGCTCCTTGCGTTGTTTCCATAATGCTTCATATTCTGCGGGCTTTTTATATTGCCGTATTGAACAAAAATAATAAAATAAAAGTATAAGATAGATAGAATCATTGAAAAGAAAGATAATAAAAGAACGAAAAAAATTGTTGTTGTATGCTATACGTTGTAGACGTATATCTTCTAAAAGAGAGAGAAGTAAATAAATGTATGTATGTGTCGTGAGGTGATTTATGAGGTTAAATGAGATATCCTCAACCAGTGAAACTTCCCCTAGCACTAGAATGTGAACTCCCGCTATCACTAGGCGTACTTGGTTCGATAGAGATCTGGCTCCTAATAGCCATGATCCATTCATGTTGTAAAAGTTCAGCAGCGGAGGCACGTTTCTTTGGATCCCTGACAAAACATTTCTTCAAGAAATCACAACCCTGAGTACTAAGTTGGTCAGGCGAAGGCATTTGTGGAGGGTTACCTTGGGCAATATTATACATGATAGCCCATTCGTTGTCTAGAGATGCCCAAGGACGTCGTCCAGTAGCCATTTCAAGAATGACGCATCCGAGAGACCAAACATCTACGGCACCGGCCCGCCCAGGATTTTCGCCTTTGATTACTTCTGGGGACATGTACATAGGTGTGCCGGTCATTGATTTGTTTTTGTTGGCAACGGAGGTTTGAGCGGCATTGATTAAAGTTTTGCCTTGGCGAGCAATGACTTTCGCGGCACCAAAATCGACATACTTTATCACACCATTGTGATCAAGCAGAATATCTAATATCGGCAATTAGTTTCTATTAATGGTAAAAATGAATCGAAAACTTACTCTCTGGTTTAATGTCACGATGAACGATGCCACTTTCATGAAGATATGCAAGACCTTCAAGAAGCTGTAAAGCATAAACCATGATAACTTGCTCATCCTCAATTCTTCCATGTTCCAACAATCCAGCCAATGATCCACCAGAACAAAACTCCATAAATATGTAAACTTTGTCGCGATGAACCTCAATTCCATGATATGAAACAACGTTAGGGTGATCCAGAACTTCCAAGACATGCATCTCATCTCCGATTTGGCCGGCAATAGTTGGGATAAGAGTAGGATCCTGCAAGCGAATCTCCTTTACAGCCATAAGATGGCCCGAATCCAAGTTGATTGCTGCATATACGGATCCAAATGTTCCTCCACCAACGAAGTTTCCTTGTTGCCAACGCATGTTGATGTTGGATGGAGAAGCAGATAGATGCGTGAGTGAACGATCTGCTTCATTTGATTCTTCGAGAACTCTTCCAAGGGCTTGTCTCTCCGCTTCCTTGGCTTTACGAATACTATCAAGCTCAGCCAATTGCTCCAGTCTCTGATTACGAACATATTCAGATGATTCCTCATCGTCGGCCATTTTGCTCATGTCCATCTTCCTAAATTGACCATTCACTGTTTCCATTCGTTGCTTCTCGGCCTGAGCTGCCAATGTTGACCTTGCACCCATGATGTCAAAGTGTGAGATGAGTAAAGACATACAACCAGCAACTTTAGCCCGTAGTCTTGCATACTCATCTTCTCCAAGAGCCAAGATATGCTGACCCTGAGTCATCATCATTGCAAATTCCAAAGCAAGTACTGCCCATCTGAATGTTTTCCTGTCCGTAGGAATGCAGTCATCACAGATGAAACTGACCCAATCCAGAGCAATTTTCGTGAGTTTAATGTTGTTCATTTGCTTCCGATTTCTATCCATGTAAGGTAATGATCTTTGTCCAAATTCGGTTGCGAATATGAAACAAGTCTGGATTAGCTCTTGACACTCCAAGCCCACCGTCTGTTTACGAACAATTTCGACACTGTCCATAATCAAATTCGATAGCTTATAGACGACCTTTTTGATATCAGTCAATTTTATATGAACTTTCCGGAGATGAGATCGTTGTTCGACCACCATATCTAGATGTAGGCCAATACTATCTAGGAGTGCAAGTCGAGCATTTGCCAATCTCGCTTGAGAACCATCTGCGATCAGTCGCAAATGGCCAACTTTGACATCAGTGTTAATGTTCACCATTGCTGAATCAACTTGACGACCATCCCAAGTTAGGGGAACCTCGGGGCGCATAACTAATATGTAAGGGTTTGTAGGGTCTTCTTGAATCTCCTCGGAGTGATAACATGTCCCCAAAATTGATTGGATATCTTGTGGCCTGTTGTATAAAGAAGGGGAAGCTATGAGAAAGATACCGTCATGCTCAATGCTCGCCGTGTAGACCAAGAAATGTCCAGTCTCAATAAGTCTCGAATACAGTAACTGTAAGCCACTTTGCTTCATGGCAATACTAAAATCTGTGGAATTTTCGAAACGATCACTGAGAACCCTGGAAAAACGTTGCAACATACGCTGCCGTACACGAACAGAATCAAGACTTTGTTTGTATCGGTTCGTCATCTCAGCCGCAGTTTCCTTTGGTTTTCTC
Source organism: Scleromitrula shiraiana (assembly GCA_028455995.1). Classification (NCBI taxonomy): domain Eukaryota; kingdom Fungi; phylum Ascomycota; class Leotiomycetes; order Helotiales; family Sclerotiniaceae; genus Scleromitrula; species Scleromitrula shiraiana. The sequence goes on from JABELC010000013.1 coordinate 298,803, forward strand.
ACCATTTCTTTCTCAAAGGTCGAACTCAACCTTAGGAAAGCTTTGTGGGTGAGAGAGCTGAATTGTTCTGCAACCTCAACATCACCACCTTGTAAGTGTCGTCCAATTTCGTTCGAGAAATCCCATTCTTGTTCGAGAACTTCGGCCTCCTTGAAGGTATTCTTGTTGCCTCCTAATTTCCAGTTCAACATCTTAAAGTAAAACTTGAGGGCATCTAAAACCACTTGATCAAAAGATTCATCAATGCACGGTGGCAAATCCCATCCAGGTTCGGGATTTGATATCATCAGATACTCTTGTTTGATATGTATGGCAAGTTTGAGTAATATTCTGAATTGGGCAATCATTTGCTCGGCCATCATGGCATTTTGTTGGGTGGTATCTCTCATCTTCTTTGCATATTGCAATCGGACCTTGATGATCTCCTCAATAAGACGCGACGGAAAGTTTATGAGGGTGAGCAGCTCCTCAATATAAGGTGGTAGATGACGCTTTGCAAAACCTTCCGAGTTTTGAATGAGGGTATTCTTGGCTTTCGTAATGACTTCTGAAACACCGAGTAAGATGCTTTTGTCGCCTTGCAAAGATCGTAGACCATCTTCTTTGAGTAACCTATCAATGAAAGATGACTCGTCAGAAAGTCCATGACCTGAGGGCGAGCGCTCCTTGGTTTTGGTGAAGTCCAACTCTTGATTTCCAACCCAATTTTGTAGAATGGCAAGTTCAACATCGATCAGCTCTGTTGTATTATGCCACGATATAACAGCATCGCATGTGGCAGCAAATTGAGGGGATCCTGCTAGCTTATTCGCCGCCTCTAAACTTGTACGAGATGGGAACAAATCCTCGCACTTCTCGATTTTTGCGACAATATCTCGGACTTGATCAATGGGTGATTTGCCTGCTTCACTTTCTCCTTGCACCTTAAACCTTATAATCTCATCTATTGTGCTGTCAAGATTGGAGCGGGCATCTTCAATTATGCGTCGTTGCGCCGCCAAACTTCTTCCGCAAATCTTTGAACGAACTCCAAGCCATATCTCAGCATTTAAATTGTCTCCCTTGTTCTCTGAAGCACCAATAAGACGTTTCTTCTCTTGCCTTACCACGTCACCCGTCAAGACAGATGCCAGCATTCCATGCCATTCTAATCGTTCTCTATTGCCGGGGACTTTAAGATCTTCTGCGGTAGGTTGTATATCGTCATTGTTATAAAAAAGTACCGTCTCTTGGTCAAACGGGTCATTATCGAATTGCAATTCTGATGGTGATTCTTCTTCTGTGTCTGATCCTGTTCCATAACCAAGGCTCGGTGTGTATGGTTCAAAGTATTCAAAGGGTTGGTCTTGCCTTAGGCGTTGAACGTAAGCTTTCTCTTGCGCTCGGTATGAAGCATTTGGGTCTGATCTACCGAACCTCGAGGCTGACCCAGATCGATTGCGATCGGCCAGTGGCATATATGGAGTTTGAGGAGGACGGCGCGCAGGGGCGTATGTGCTGGAGGGAGTTCTAGCTGGTGCTGTCGGTCTTTGTGGCCTCAAAGCGCCGTTTATAGGTGTTTGTGGCGGATTAGAAAAAGAGCCATCTCGACCGTATGCTGTGCCATTTGGTTCCGAATTACTATTCCGGCTACGAATACTCGAATTCATGCTGTTCAACTGCAGTCGTGGGTCGGTAGTTAAGAATGTATTCGGGTGCACATCGTGTACAGCTTGTGAAGCATCAGGACTTAGAAGTTCCACATTGTCTTGAGAGTCTGCGGATGAGCCTGAGCCTCCCGAGTCACTAGTATGTACCTGTGGACGTTCCATAACCCTAGGACCTTTCAACGAATCTAACAATTGAGAGTCGGCCCCTTCTGAAAATCTAACAGCTCGAGGTGATAGCTCTATGTTCATTGCCGAACTGGAGATGGAAATGGAAATTCGTTTCGGGTTTCAATTCCAATTAAAAATTGTAAGTTACCAAAAAAAGTACCTTGCAATTTACCATTCATTAGCGTCGATAACCACTACACTTTCATCCTGTGGTAATAAAGCAGGGGTGAAATTAGTGAATGAACTGTCTAGAACATCCGATCTCAGTAAAAGAAGAGAAGAGGAAGAAGAAGAGAATTTATAATTGATGTGTCTGAGAGAGAGAGAGAGAGAGAGAGAGAGAGAAGAGGTAGAGAGGGAGAGAAAGAAAGATTTTTGAAATTGGTTGAATATTTGTGGATGAATATAAATATCGATATCGATATAGATACTCCCTCTGTATTACTTATAAAAATTGATTGTACAAAGAGATTGATAGATGGGGTGGAGGAAAGGAAGGTCCTCGGGGGAGGGTAGATGAGTGAGTAGTAACTCCTTAAATCCGTTCTTTGGGTAGTTCTAAGGCAAGTAAATACTTTCTCAGTTCATTGAGCGAGTTCTACTCTGTAAGTAAATCGTCGTGGGATTATCGATCTCAAGGTTCAAACAAACCACCTGGGTTATGGATTGAGATTGATGAATGTTCGGCCTAAGAATGAAGAAGTGTACTTCCGTAAAGCACGAAGAGTCGAAGAGTAACGGTACAGTATGTTTTTTATGATCCGATGAAGGTTCATATGTATTATATAGGTAATTAGGTGATATTCAAATAATATATTAATATATTAATATATTTCTTTCTTTTAAGGTTCTCTTGTTCTCTTGTTCTCTTGTTCACTTGTTCTCTTGGTATGGCAAAATTATATCCTATTTTGTGTGGACAACTACAGTACATATCAAACTCTTCGAATACTCCATCATTATGGATAGTTAGAGTACAATCTGGCCTCATGAATTTTATCTTACTCTTTTTACTTTTACAACAAAGATATATACCAGCACCCACATAGTAATAATAAGTACAGTACTACAGTATATAGAGGTTGAAGACTTGAATCTCAGATAGTTGGGTTTCACACAAATATCCATAGAACTAGTTAATAAACATCATGGGAAATATAAAAATGGTAATACATAGTCGGGGAATATCAAGAAGAAACTCCGACAATTTCTTCATTCAATAAAAGCCCTGGAGCCTGGAGGCCTTACCCGCGAAAACGCGCTTTGGATTTTGAGTGGATAAATTAATATAATTCCATTGTTCCGGTTCCGGTTCCAGTTCCAGTTCCAGTTAATTTATTTTAATCTACTTTATGTTATTTGATTTCATACTACCAAATGCTCTACTTACAATATTTTTCTTAAGAAATAGAAATTTTGTATCAATTAGAGGTCACTATATAAATACAAGACCTCATGACAGATTCAATATTAATATTCAGATGCTATGTCAAGTCAAAATGCATCTCCTCGTTCCGACGCGTCCATTTATCAAGCGCGTCAACGATCTGGTATCCTGACACCAAGTTCACAATCATTTGAGTTAAATGATGGATTGGGATCAAAGAAGCGGAAGAGAGATGGGAACTCATTGGAAGATTTGCTCAAGGATAAATTTACAGTTAAGGTAAGAATTCATATGTTACATTTGGCTCAATATCATCACAGTATATCTCATTCAAAATACAGCCATATCCATCCAAAGGAATTACTCGACCTCGAACCCTTCAACCAGTACTTTTATTGCCGCGGTCACATCTACCACTTTCATATTTGGATATTGGATCCACCAACAACTCTTTACCACAATCGCGATTGTTCGAGACTCATGTAAAGATACTAGAATTGGAAGAACGAATGTCGATTCAGCCTATGGTTCTGATAGCAAGACTGGATGATAATCGAACTTTGTATGCGGTGGAGCGGGAAGATCGTGGCTTATATGTGGTTTTGCAGTTGGGGTCTTGGGTTAATTTACATCAGTTAAAGACTGTAGCAGTTGCAGCCCAGATTGAGCCGGTGAACATACAGGGCAATGGCCAGTTATTAGGTCTTTCTAACTCGGACACATCGAAGGTACCCCTCGTTTCACCACAGGGGAGCAAATATTCAAAAAAGAAGAAGCTTGCTATTGAAGCTATACAGTCTATGGTTAAAAGACCATCCACTCCAGTTATACCAGAGTCCCAACCGCAATCATTGGCGCATCCGCCGGCAACAGATTCTCAAAATGACACTCAGATACATGTCGATACACAAGCCGTGGAGGCGGCAACACAATCCACAGCCACGGAGATATTTGATAACATAAGAATACAATATTTCGAAACGCTTTATTTATCCAAAACTTCATTAGCTTATTTCCCTAAAGGACCACTATCTCGAGCTCGAGCAGCTTTTCACTTGGATTTCGATTCCACTCTCGATATGAAAGAACATGTTACATTTTTAGAGAGTCTTGTACTTTCCGGCACTCTTCTTGATAAGAAATATCGTGATGGAGTACCCAATTGTGTCGCACTTATAGATCCTCATGATGAAAGTGCTGACGATACCAAGGCAAAGCCTAAGAAGCGGAAAACAACCAAAAAAATGAAGCCTGGGAAGAACGGATTATACCCCAATGAGGAATCGCTAATTAACAAATGGTGGTTTGGTCATGATGAAGAAGCCGAGTCTGGTGTACCTGGTTCAAAAGATGCTATTATGAAAAAGCGCATAGCCGACCTGCGTATACGGGAAACTCAACTTCAGATGATTGTCATACTGGAAGTTTTTGCTTTACAGCTTCTATTGAACGACAATATAGACCAGGCTTTGCCCACGTTACCCACGGGTGTTATAGAAAGTAAGGAAAGGACTCCCAAAACTAGGAAGTCGGATCACCTTTCGTCGCTTATTGATGTCCACATCGATAGATTGTGTATATGGCAATCAATCACGAGCGAGACCACAAAAGCACCAGATGCAGGCTCAAATTCTGGTCCAGTATCGACCAATGCTGCAAAGCATACTGATAATATTCTTAGGGATTTCTGTATTGAAGTCATAGCTCCATTGTAAGTTTTCGATCACCTTCTATGTATGAGTATGCTAATCTTCTAAAGCTTCTCGGCACGTCTCCCTGAACGCTGTGATGCAATCAATCGTAAACTTGGTGGCCCTGTGACCAAAGTGGCTACAAAGCCTAAGATTCCCAAATCTGCAAGCTTTTCTAATGCACTTTCACGTCCTGGTGCGGTGACCAAGCGACCAGTGCCTGTAAAGCCGAGAAAGAGTCTACAGCATGTATTAACGGATGAGAGGGCAAGGCGGAGCATGTCAATAGGATCTAATAGGGCCATATCTTTGATGAGATCTGCAACCGACTCATGCATCCCAGGTCTCAAAAGGGAGGGGAGTGAAGCACCTTCTCTTTCCAATATTCCTGCAGCGGAATCTAAGCCACTGCAAGCGAGTCGGGGCGGTGTCTTGAACTCCAAACGATTTTCGCAACGGGAGGTGGATATGAGTGCTCTTGCGCCTGATCTAACGTCAAAAGCGAAGAAGCAAGCTGCTATTGAAGCAGAACTGAAAGATGCTATCTCAGCGCTCAAGAAGCCGAATCGTGAGCTTGCCGGAAAGGCACTGGCCGAGACTGCTGAACTGCGTTCCGCCTCAGCCCCGCATCCTCGAAGTGAGTGCAACCTAACCATTTATAACGATGTATCACTAACCGTTATCAGAATCTAAGAAGCCTATCAGAAATCCCTTGTTCCAAGGACTTCAGAGTGTGCAAATTAAAGCCACTCCTAAGAGTAACCGACACAAGGATATGTTCGGCGAGTCCCTGCCATCTACCAGTCTCCCGAAGCGTGCTGAAGTTATTGATGGAAGCTTTTTACCACCTTCTAGTACTCCAATCGTGCCTCAATCAGTTGTGCGATCTTCACATGACCAAAACCCGTTTAGGAATGTAGTGGAAGCAACCCCAAGCCGGAAGTCCATTTCTAATCCAAGAACAACAAATAATTTTGATGTCTATGATTCAGACTGCGGTGCAGTTCCACCTTCATCACCACTGCAACCTCGTCGTTCAAATGCACCTTTATTCGGGGACAATGTGCCCGATTCGGTTGTTAAAAGACCTTCCACTTCAACTTTACCTAGAGGTATTATGGAAACGCCTATCAAAAGACCTCCTACTTCTACCTCATATTACGACATAGAGGAAACACCTCTCAAGAAAAACCCAGAACTAAAATTACCTCATAGTCATCCTTCTGTGACTGAGAGTCCAAACAAGCAGAATATGCTAAACATGCCGGAGGCATTAAAAGTAACTACAAATTCACAAACGAACGGGCCTAGGAGTACTTCGATTTACGCGGAATTAGGATGGGATGATGATGATATTGATGACTTGGCATGATTGTGTTATTTTTTTGGCGGGAGTATATATATAGTCTTAGGGAAAGGATAAGACAGGAAAGGGTTCGTTCATTCATTCATGAAAAATGATTGCATTTCATTGTATTGTATACATACATAGGGTTTAAGCATAGCGATGGCGTATATTGCATATATTTTTTTGAGCCATTAGTTAGCTACTACATAGCTATCTATCTATATACATAAACTAGTAGAAATAGAAGAAAGACTATATATATAAGATATTATATTCAAAAATAATAATCATCGATAGTATTTATTATTGTCTTGTCCATCATCCATCCATGTATAGAATAATATTCAATATGCAAACCATCCTATCCCATCCAAATCTCACCGTGTACTATGTGCTGGTACCGTACAAGTCTGCAGCACAATCCGATTCGATAAATCCACCATCCAACCTAAGCACTAGCGATGGGTACGGGATAGTTTCCCCGGTGGAAAGAAACATCGCGTTATGCAGAACCCGAATATAATAAATAAGATAAAATAAAATAAAATACAATACAATGAAATGAAATAAAATGAAATAGAATGAAATAAAACCGCTGCAACGCAAACAAACACTTACAAATAAATGCATGAAGAGAAGAAGAAAAATTCGGAATGGTGGAACTTTTTGACCACGTCATTCTTCTTCTTCTTTCTCTTCTTCTTCAATTAAATACGGAGGTTACTGAACTTTTGAATTGAATTGAATTGAATTTCTTATTTGGATTGATTGATTTTCTTATTTGGATTGATATTGATCTATGTACAACTCCGAGAAGCGAATTCTAATTCTAATTCTAATTCTTTCCATCTGAGTGTTTGTTTTTGTTTGTGTTTTTGTTTGTGTTTTTGTTTGTGTTTTTGTTTGTGTTTGTATTTCTGTGGCTTCGTTATCAAATTTCAATAATATAAAACAACGGTATAAATAAAAACTATAGCTCCGGGATCTTAGGGTTGGATTACGCATAACTTAGCAAGCATAACTACAGCACTACGTGCATTTTATTCTTCGGATAATTGATTACTCAATCCAGCAAAAAAGAAATTCAACAGAGGATTTTGGAACGTTATTGAACGTGGATAGATAATTTGCTGGTTGAGGATTCCATTTCATTCGATTCGATTCGATTTGGTTCGGTGTACGAGGAAAGGGAATTTTTATATTTGATACTGTGAACTGCCTCGCATACTCAGGGTTCGACGGTTCAATCAATCGATCAATCATTCGATCGATCGATCGATCAGTTGATAAATAGATACGCAAGATGGATATCTTACTAAATAGTTAGTTCCCCATGTCCCCCTATCTCCCCCTCCTTCAAAACAACAACCCACTAAGCAACCCACCACAGACGTAACCCTCCCCCTCTACCAGCAAGCGACCCCCTTCCTCCTCACCACCCTCCCCCACCTCCACCGCCTCTACATCTCCACCACCACCGCCCTCCACCCGCTCCTCCTCTCCCTGCACACAACGCTCTCCCCGCTCCTCCTGCCCCTCTTCACCTCCGTCTCCTCCCTCGCCTCGTCCGCACCCGCCTTCTTCACGCTCGTCTGTCTCCTCGGCCTCGTCTACCTCGTCGTCGCTATCATGAATCTGCTAAGGAGACTGCTGGCTTGGGGGGTGAAGGTTATGTTTGGGTTGATTTTTTGGGGGGCTGTGGGCGTGGTGGTGCTGAAGGTGGCGGAGAGGGGGGTGGGTAGGACTGGGGAGGATCTCGCCGCGTGGGTGAGGGATGTGGCCGGGGTTTGGTGGGTCGAGTATCAGAAGGCTGTGAGGGAGAGGGAGGAGAGTGCCGGGGGGAGTGTGGTGATGTGAGGAGAGGAGAGGAGGGTTGTGGATGTGGCTGTGGTTGAGAGGATTGGGTTGGAGAGGTCGGAGGTGCGGTTTGAGGATTTACAGGCATGCAGGTGGTTTCGTTTCGTTTCTTTTGTTTTCTTCTCTTTGGGGTTCGGCGTTATTGGTATGCGGATTGCATGATACGAATGATGATATGACATGACATGTAATGATATGACATGACATGTATGTATGTATTGCATTGCACACAAGAGGTTAATAAACGAAGCAGACGAGGAAAAGAAGGAAAAGAAAGGAAAGGAAAGGAAAGAGAATAGGGAATCAGGAATCAGGAATCGGAGAAGGGAAAGAAGATATTGGATATGGAGTACATACGATTTATGACCTTGCTACACTATGCTTTATTATATCCTCGATGAAGAAAGCAGGCTATCGTTACGACAATTGAACTTGATACGGACATGTTTCATCGTATTATATGCATGAAAGGAATTTATCAATGAAAGATGAATTAATATCATCAAAGATTTGGATATCATAATCTATGCAAGTGATAAAAACGCCTACGCTATGCTTTTCCCTTTATCCTTATCCTTACTAAAAACGCCTACACCAAATTACTTTCCCGAGCCACGGACCATATAAAACAAATTATTCTATTCCCGCCTCATCGAATTCCATAGCATCGTTCGGCTCCGTCGGTTCCTGAGCTTCATGGTATTGAATAGCATCATCAATATAACTCAAAATCCCCCCCACACTATCCTCATTCTGCACATCCAACCTCAAATACGACACCATACTAAAACTATCAATCAAGCCCGCAACCGCCTTATTCAACCTCTTAAAACTATTCCCCTTCATCAAAGTCCCCGCATCGCTCACCTCCCCCCTCCCATCATCCTCCTCCTGCCCATCCTCCCCCCCATCCTCATCATCCAACAAACTCGTATCCGGATCCAAAAACCTCTTCAACTCCCTCTTCCCCACCTGTCCCTTCACCAAATCCATCTTGGACAGAATATTCACATGCGGCACCTCCAGCATAATCATCGCACTCATCGCACTCAGCGTGCCAGCGAAAAATTTCGCCCGGTCAACTACAAACGTCGCTTCTAGCAAATAAGCCGCGCACAAACTAATATCCAGCGCTCCCGTCCTGGTCAGATATTTCACCAGCGCGGGCAAGATGGGAATGTGCGTGTACAGTTCGATCTGCCCCGGCATATCGATAATGATGAGATATTCCTCGGTTAAGGGATCGAGAGCTTCGGACAGGAAATCGAGATTCTCGAGCAGGAATTCGAAACAGTAGATTAGGCCGCCGTTGGGACCGAGTCCCATCTCTTCCATTACGTCTTCGAGGGATATGAGATCTTTGATGTCGAGGTCGGGTTCGTGCGTGAAGTTTTCGGCGGCGGGGTCCAGGTTCACGTAGAAGCAGGAGCGCCGGTTGTGTTGGAGGTGGTTGATTAGGGCGGTGCAGAATGTGGTCTGGATTGATGAGAGATTTTGTTAGTTTTTGGCTCTCTCCTCGTCGCCATTGTATTAGCGATTGGGTTGGGGGTGGAATTTCATCTTTCGGATTGGAAGGATGGTTGTTCATCTGGAGTGATTAATTGATTATTGACTCACTTTTCCTGCACCTGCTGGTCCCATTACTAGGACACCAAATTTACTCATCTTGACCTCGGGTTATTGTTTCCTGATAACGGTGCCTAAAGTTTTTTAAATTGTATGCAAGTTATGATGGTAGAGGTGATGGTGGTGGTGGTGTAGGCAGTATTGAGTTTGACATAATTTTGGCGGTGATAGTGGGGTTCGTTCCTGATTAGAAGTACTCGAGTACAGTAAGAAAAAAAAAAATCTTTCAGCCTTCTCTCATCTCAATTTTACCAAGCGAGGCTGTTGTACCTGTACAACATGTGCTGGTCTATCATGGATGTTTAGATATCGGATAAAAAGAGATCGATCATTTGTGGAACTCTTATTTATTAGTTCTAATTGATTTAATATGATATTATTATTGTATCATTATTTCTAATTTACTACTCGGGTCCTTTTGTTGAGTATTCAACATGTGTTGTGATGCTGTAATAATGTAATATCTGACTCAATGTACAGTAATAAATTTTATAAGTGGTGTTTTACATTCATATTTTCGTATAAGAAATAGAATTGAAACATTTATTAGTTTACTTTACTTTACTTTACTTTACTGTACTGTACAGAGACCGCGAGACAGCGAGACAGCACACTCAATACGTATATACCTGGACCTGACTTGACCTGACTGCATAAACTGCATAAACTGCATGCATCGGAATCGAAATCGGAATTGAATTAATTACAAAGACAATAATCACCAGAATTTGCAAGGTAAATTTATGTAAATATATCCAAGTCGGCAGTAATCTTTGTTTATCATAGGTCCTTTAGGGTATTATTATTGTATGGTCTTTTATTTTCTTTTACCTTCCTCCCTCCTCTCCTCTTATCAGATTTCGGATTCCGTAATAGGCATATTATATTAATCCTTGTATGGGCGAAGAAGTTGCTTAGAGGCGGGTGTGAGAATTTAAAAAAGCGTGGAAGACATGACATGGCTTATGAAGGCGTTCAAATCAAATCCCTTCACCGGCGGTGAGAGACTTACCTAAGAAAGAAAGGAAGAAAGGGTGAGAGGGTGAGAGAGTGAGAGGGTGAGAGAGTGAGAGGGTGAGAGAATAACATTACTAGTAGAAACATTGGAAACATTAGAAACATTAGAAACATTACACGCGAAATGGTGCAATTTGTAGATTTTATGGTACAGTACAGCAATTACAGTAGAAAGTTCCCGTACCCCTACGCACATGGATTATTCAACAAACCAATGGGGGATTCAATTGCACAGACGTTTCTTTGTTAAACCCCACCTTCCCATTCTTTCCCATTCTTTTCCCATTCTTTTCCCCTTCAAGTTAAAAAAAAAAAACCTTCCCTTCCTAATCTTCTCACACTTTTTTCTTACATAGACCCTCTCATCAATCATCTTATTCTTCTTCTACCTCTTCTTCTTCTTCCTTTTTTAAATAGAAAGCTTTTCCACCCCCTTCTTCCCTCATAACACTTCCGTTTTCTTCAAACTATATCGCACTTACATTACACTCTTTCTTTCCTTATTGATTCAAATTCCTTCTTATCATATCAAAATCAAAAATCATGTCGCAAACAAACGGAGTTGCTACCAATGGAGTCTCCAATGGAGTCTCTCACCATAACCAAGGAACTTTCCTCTTCACTGTAAGTAGAAATCTATCCCTCAGTTTATCATCGAGAAAACGCCAAAGTAGTATACTAGTACTAATTGTATAATGTTTTAGTCCGAGTCCGTAGGTGAGGGACATCCTGATAAGATCGCTGATCAAGTATCCGATGCTATCCTCGATGCATGCTTGGCTGAGGACCCTCTCTCAAAGGTTGCCTGTGAAACTGCCACCAAGACTGGTATGATCATGGTTTTCGGTGAAATTACCACCAAGACCAAGCTCGACTACCAAAAGGTTATTAGAGGAGCCATCAAGGACATCGGATACGATGACTCTGCTAAAGGTTTCGATTACAAAACTTGCAACGTCTTGGTTGCCATCGAAGAACAATCCCCCGATATCGCTCAAGGTCTTCACTACGATGAGGCTCTTGAGAAGTTGGGTGCTGGTGATCAAGGTATCATGTTTGGATATGCTACTGATGAGACTCCTGAATTATTCCCATTGACTCTTCAATTGGCACACAAGCTCAATGCTGCTATGTCCGCTGCTCGCAGAGACGGAAGCTTGCCATGGCTCCGACCTGACACCAAGACTCAAGTTACAATTGAGTACAAGCACGATAACGGAGCTGTTGTCCCACAAAAGGTTCACACTGTTGTCGTCAGTGCTCAACACGATGAGAACATCACCACCGAGAAATTAAGAAAGGAGATTTTGGAGAAGATCGTCAAGAAGGTTATCCCTGCCAAGTACTTGACTGAGGAGACTATCTACCACGTATGTTATTATCATGCTTATTTCTTACTTACATCTCGCTAATTTCTTTGTCAGATTCAACCTTCAGGACTTTTCATCATTGGTGGACCACAAGGTGATGCTGGTCTTACCGGCCGAAAGATTATTGTCGACACATACGGTGGATGGGGTGCTCACGGTGGTGGAGCTTTCTCTGGAAAGGATTTCTCCAAGGTCGACAGATCTGCTGCATACCTTGCAAGATGGATCGCCAAGTCATTGGTTAATGCCAAACTTGCCCGTCGTGCACTCGTTCAACTTTCATACGCTATCGGTGTCGCTGAGCCACTTTCAATCTTTGTTGACTCATACGGTACCTCTAGCAAGACTTCTGATGAACTCGTTGAGATCATTAACGCCAACTTTGACTTGAGACCTGGTGTCATCGTCAAGGAACTTGATTTGGCCAAGCCAATCTACTTCAAGACTGCCAAGAACGGTCACTTCACCAGCCAAGATTTCAGCTGGGAGAAGCCCAAGACCCTCAAGTGGTAAATCAAAACATAAAGAAGCCACACACATAACATCAGTGTTGGACTCAACATCCCTCACAACCAGGATTCCCTGTATTTCTTAAGGATATCTAACGGCGCAATGATTGATGAATAGGCATGGGTCTCAACGACCTTCGGGGCCGAAATATGGCGGAGTTCTTCTTTTTTTTGATATCATTCACATTTTCGTTTCGCTTTTCTTGCATGCTTAGCACTGGATTTATTTTGCTTACAGCATGACAAAAGCACTTTTCAACTCTTTCTAAGGTTTTTTATGTTTCTCATATGGGCAGAAAAAGACATGAAGATAAAAGTCTTTCAACATAGACCGTAGATATGGTGGGCACGAAGCTTCTATTTTTGCGGAAAGGGGTATGGGATGGGAGGGGTTGCATACATAGCATTCGGCGTTACGGAGAACTTCAACATCTCTCAATAGTCGGAGAACTTGCATTGGAATTTACAGATGGATGGATTATAGAGATTCGACGGGGAAAATCTTTATTATTTTCGCTATTTTCACATCTGTCCGTCTGTCTTGTTTATTTAAGGATACGCAAGCTCTTGTTGCTATTGTGCATGGAGCTGGGTGGGTTCAATCATACTGTACATCCATCACGTCAGTATCAACATCGATATCAACTTACTTTAGGAATGATTTGATTTGATTTGGCTCGGGGTACCAGTTTTTTTTTCTTTTTTTAGATAGGAATTTAATTTACATATTTTCCTCTCTACCTTTTGTTCGATATCTTGGATCTAGATATTCATAGATACTAATTGTGTTGATGTGACGTGATATGATGTGTGTGATACAATATTATATTATATCACATGTATGATGTGATTCCAAGTGGCGGTGGTATCATCATGCACGTCGACTGATATATTAATCCAAGGAATTTTTTTTTTTTTTTCCGGGTTTTTAAACATTCTGCATGGCTTTTTTTTTTCTTGTGAATAGTGAATAGTGGATGGTTTGGAATCTTTCTCTTTTTTATCTTTTTTTTTTCCTTTTTTGGGTGGAAGGGGGGGGGGGGGTTTGTTTTTTTTTTGGTTTTTTTTTTTGAAGGGGGGGGACGCTTGCCCTTTGTTTGGGTCTTGCTATTGTTTGATTTTTTTTCTTTCTTTCGTGGGGGTTTTTAGGTTTTTTTCATGGGGGTTTTTATGATGGGGGTGCGGTGGATTGATTGTTCGATGGAAATAGATTTGTGTTTGTTTGTTTGTTTGTTGTGTCTGGATTTCTTGAGTTGGATGGATGGATGGATGGGCGCTGTAGTATGGTGTGTAAGTGTGTGGGTTAGTGAGTGGTGAGTGAATGGTATTAGGGGATGAGGAAGGGTATGAGGATAGATTAGAGAGGAAGATGGAGACAAGGAAGTGGCGTGGTTTAGATTAGGATTAGGGTCGAGATTGAGATGAGGATTGCGTAATATAGATGGCGATGATGTTGATATTGTTAACACCCAAGCTCTAGATATTGAGAACATCTACTGTTGAGTATCACGACATGTCGAGATCTAGGAACGAGTGGGTGGGTGAATAGGTGAGGTGTCAATTGTTGAGATCGATGGATGCATGGGGTGCTGAATTAGCTCATATGTATGTGAATTGTGTGATTGGGGTTTTGTGTTACCGTGATGCTGGAAGGGGAAATGGGGGAGTTGATGCTTGGGGTTGAGATTGAGATTGGGAGGTTGGGTTTGGGGATGTGCTGGGAGAGAAAGAGGAAGGGAACGGGGAGGAGGAATCGATATTATGGGTGTTTTGGTGTTTGGGGTTTGTGTGGCAGGTCGAGGATGGGGTGGAATGTGATAAGAAAGTATGGTATGGAGTAGAGTGGATGAAAGTTAGATTTTGTGGTGGGATGGATATTAGTGAGAATGGACATTTACTTAAAGTCTTGAAGTATCAAGATAATGAGTACATAGTGGTCTTTCAATCATTTGATCAGCTGTGGTAGTTCTACAGAACAAATGTGCGATATCCTGTTAATCTTATTATTAACTTTACGTGAATGAACAACTTGTTCATTGAATACTAATGCACAGAGTATTCATCCACCCATCGTCCCCCATATATACATGTATCCGGCCTCTGAGTGTGTAGTCTTGCTATCCTCACTCACATCTCAATAGCTAGATATCATGGCAATAGTTTGGCATGATGGAATGATAACTTAAGGTTACGAGTTACCCATTGTTACAGCGGCTCTTAGTAATGCCATTGATGATCGTGAAAGAAAGCTTTTAGTTGAGAAAACTTGGAAGCGAGAACATAGCGATGTGTGGTTACTTACGAGGTAGCAAGATCTGTCAGTGGTAGTTAAGTTAAGTTAAACAATAGCTGAATATATTCTTCCATATACATACACCTGAACGATATACTGTCTATAAACAATCATAATTTACTTGATCTGCGGTGTTCTATTATTTTGTTTGAGGCGGTATCTTTTATTTATTGATTCGTTCGAAAGAATTATTTAAATGGCTGGTCAATTGTCCAAGAATGAATTAAAAAGGAGAAAGTTAAAATGTCTAAACATGTCGCCTATTTCTCCTACATAAAGCACGTTCTACCTTGTCATCAAGGAACTAAAAGACGGCAATCCATCCACTGAATATCAAATCTTCTCACTCTTTAGGCGCACCCCTTTCCGCACCAAGAAATCCATCCATAACAGAAATAGCCTCAGCCTTATGCGTCTTCATATCAAGCGCAAAAATAAACTCCCACCTCTCCCTAAGACTCTCAACCAACTTCTCAGTATCCAATCCAATCTCAGGTGCACTTCCACACATAATAACTCTAGTTCTCTGACTCGAAATTACCACCTTTTGAGCTCGAGGTCTTCTTACTGCATCGTACGCTTTCAGCGCAGCTGAAATTTGAGAAGAGTCTATAATATTCGAAAGGAGTGTCGAGAGAACCATAGCATCTTCACCGGCTTGGCCGGCGCCGGATCCTTGCCAGGGTGTCATGGCGTGCACGGCATCGCCCATGATGCAGACGGGTCCTTTTACGTAGGTTGGGGTAGAGGGATAATGGTATTCGGCGAATGCGATTGGGATTGAATTTTCTAGTAGGAGCTCTATCACACCGCTCATTATTGGGCCTTCTTTCCATGTAGCGAATGTTTGTTCTAGTTTGTTTCTGTCTATTAGTTCTTTTCCATGTGTGACGGTCGTTCCATTCGTTGTTTTTGCCAGCGAAAACGGCTGCTACGCACTTGGGGCTGGTTTAGCAGAGATAGATAGTTCTGTATGTATGGAATTTGAAATGGCGAATATTTGATGAACATACCTGCACAGTATTGCCATTGTCAAGAACATCGTGCATCATAAACCCCCCATCGTCAATCCATCCATACTGTCTATTCTCGGCAAAATATTCCTCTCCCAGAAGTTCTTTCGCCCTCTCAAACGGAACCAGAGACCGATAATTCCAAAACCAGCCGAATTCCGCATTAGATTCTGGATTTGAGTCGCCTAGTATATATTTTCGCACATAACTATGGATACCATCGGCATACTCCTCGGATCCGTCCTCGAAAGAGAGGAGGATCCCCCCTTTTTCGTCCTCCTCGGAATCTAGGATCTTGACGAGTTTTTTGTCCACGTGCATGGATTCGCTAGAAACGAGTTTGAGAAGCTCGTGTAAGAATGCTGCGTGATACACAACTAATGTATCCCCGATGGTGAATTCAAGGAGCATTTTCCCGGCATTTTCACACCTGATGCCTAGAGAGTTCCAAAAGATCAGCCTGACTTCGTATAAGATTACTCTATTTTCAGGACAGTATTCAAGATAAAAACATACATTCATCTGACGCGTCGAGTGCCTTTCCACAGCTCCAGCTCTCTCAAGCGCATTTCTAGCCTCGGGACCAATCTCCACGAGTGTCATTTGAGTATTAATCGAAATGCCGACTGCGGCTCCGCGCTCCGAAAATTGTCCAGAGGATTCGTAGATGGGAACTGAGAGATGGGCATGTTTCTATAACGCATAGGCGAGTGTGGCGCCCGCTAATCCTCCGCCTGAAATGGCGACTCGGAGGCGTTTTTTGGATGGGGAGGTTTCCATTTTCGGTTCTAATTGGGGTTGTGGTTGGGCAGGTTGGTGGTGCTGAGATGAGAGGATAAATGTGCATTTAAATTAGTAGATACATGTGGAAGCGAATCACTAGAGAAGCAGTTGGATTTGATAACAGTTGTATTCACATCGACACCGACATACGTTATCTTGTTTGTTTATGAACTGCATGATACTATCTATCAATTGAACAAGGATTCTGCATAATAGCAATTGATGGATATGGTTAGTTGGAAACAAGTCCTTAGAGTGAAAATTTATGGTGGGAGGACAAGTAAGTAACTAAAACCTCGACATCTAATTCGACCATGCTTGTGTATAACCGTTCGATGATAGTATATCCTGTTTATCTACTATAGTCAAACTCATATATTCAAAGACCTTGGGAGTAAAACCGAATTTGCATTGTTCGTTAGTATGTGCATTAAAGCTCTCTAATTAGTTAGTAATTTGAGGAAGTTAACAGTACTGATATAGTGTCAGCCAATATTGAATAGTTTTGATGAGGATAATTATCAATATATGAGCGTAAGATACTCTGGCAGCTAGTTCTTCCTATATGGGGTAAGTAGGACCTTTGCCAGAAGATATATTAAGATAATGGTGATCTTTAGGTAGGGAAACTGATCCTGTTAGCAATGAACTACGGATGTAGATATACTCAAAGAAACTCGAAGGACAGCGGAGTTGCAAAGTGCATTTTTTTATTTGTGATGACACCGCGGATAAGACTGAGTTCGGGGATGAAAGAAGAGATGTGTATCAGCAAGTTCTATTTGTTCCAAGCTAGGCATATAGCAACTATGCAGCTGCTATCATGGATAATGAGGCTTCATCATGTCCAAGTTCCAGGTTCCCATAATCACTGGCATCACTATCAGTTCCAGTCCACGCTGAATTCCATCGTTTCTTTCTCTTTGTTTGTTTATTATCCACCATATTCCTCTTCATGACCTCCACTATATTACTGATTCTAATGTCCCTAAACTAATCCTCTTGGAAACAAAACGAACGGAGAACTATGCCCAAGTTTCTTTACCCTATCACGATTAGAACTGGTTTAACTACTTTCCAATCAGAACTCAATACCGTCAGAACAAGCTCAATTTTCCAGCCCTCTCACAGAATCAACAGCAACAGAACCCCATACAATTATAGAAGTGCTCGCGAGACCTCACATCTTCAACACTCACCAACCTATTTATGCATATATCATCAGGAGACTAGCCATTACGACTATCGAGAACAGAATTACATAGCTTGAGTACCTGGCTACTATGAAGACTTTTTACCGAGGTCTACTCTACCATCCATCTCTTTATACAAACGCGAAGAAAGTGTATTCTTCATAGATACACGATAATTACCTGTTTTCTAAAGCCATTGATTGTACTTTTGTATTATCATTGTTTCCTCTGAAACTAAGCCTTTGGACTTGGTATACTGTGATATTCTCCTTAGTTAAACTCTATTAGACACTAAGACTTAGACCTAGACCTAGATCTAGATTTGGATTTGGATTGAAGTTCATATCTCACTTGCTGCATATCTTCCCTTGCACCGTATCCGATCATACTATCTACCTGTCATAACTCTTCGTGCGTGATAGTACTATCATAATGTATATATTGACGACATTGTAAGTTTTCAACTGCGGATAATTCGACATTGTAATTACTATCGGAGAGAAAATCACTCATCATTTAGATTCTCTCATTTGTCAAAAGGTCGGGTATCGCAATATCGAAACATATGTTTAATTCCTGACGTATAGTTTCCATTATCGTTATAGGTATCTGTCGGGTCAAGATTACTGGAATACCTCTATAAAGGTTCACAATGAGATATTTCGTTCTTTGAAGTATTGGACAACTGGTATATATATGATTGTATAAGATAGAGCTGAAGGCTATCAGCCATTTTAATCTCTACTATCTTGACAAGACTAAAACTGTGGAGAACAAAGATACAAACGAAGAGATCTAAGGTTCGAATATGCATGCAAATGTTCCTTTTCTTCCTCCTTCCTTCCTCTCCTCCTGCGTGCGCTATTTCCGCCATATCATAACGTCAAAGTTCACGGGCTGGCTGCATAGAAAAAGAACTCGCAGAATCATAAGAAACCATGTAATAACCAATTCCACTCTCCAGTGTTAGTTCACTTTTTACGTGTATCAAATTAGGGGCTGATTAACAGTGGGAATGATATGTATGTATAATACTATACTATGGAGTCCGATAGTGGAAAATACTTCATACACGCAGAAACTTCTGCCATCGATCCATTGTAGGCTCCATTTATTCTATGCTGAAAGAAGAAAACCAAGCACATGCAGACAGATTGCATATATACTGTATACATACGTTGACACTCAATCACTGAAACTCAGGCTCGCCACTTGGAAGATCTACAAGTATAGTATGAGGGTATGTATGCACTCTACAATAGTGGATTTATCTTAATTAATCTTCGATATTTGATATTATTCTCGATATTATGACCAAAGGAACAAGGAGTAAGATCGGGAAGGAGATTTGTTGTTCTCGTGATATTCTTGTTCCCATTCTATGTGAAAATTATGCTTGGTATGTGGATGTCTAGGAGCACGTATCATGTAGCGATCCTCATACAATGGACAAAATACCAGTTGATTGAACGTCGATCGGTTGGCCGGTCGGCTGTAGGAAGAGGACCCATCTCAAATGGATGATGAGTGAAAGTGGACTTGTACAGTACATACATATGTATGGAAAGAATGTACAAAGAAAATCTAACTGAATGGAGGTGGAGTTAATTGTGACAGCTTGTCTTGCCTTGCCTTGTCAACCAGGGTCATGAAATCCCTAGTACCTTACTAGATTCTCAAAGATTTCCATATAAGGTGGGTGAGCTCCGATGTGGAATTCTATATATAACCTTGGAATGCAAATGTGATATCGATAGTGGATAACCAACAACTACCTTGTAGTTGTGGGTAGCGGAGAAAACATTGTTTGCGTACGATTTGTTACATATCGAGCTTTGGAGGGAAAAAGCCCCGATAGACTTGGGGGGGGAGAGGGGGGCTCAGTGGGGGGTCCTTGAGCGTGTAAAACTGTATGGGAACAAGCGGGGCAACAAATGCAGCTTGCACATTTTGCTCAAGCAGAAATTTTTTGACTTTTTGGCGGGAAGGGTGTTGGGATTGAAAATTTGAGACTGATGTTGGAAATTGGAATTGAAGCGGACTAACGAATATTGAATTAGATGAAAAGGATTAATGAGATCGTGAAAAGAGTACATAATCAATCAATAGATCGATCCTCGTAGATTTTCATCACATGAGGATATACATACGGTCGTGTAATGATATCGATGAGTCTACGATCGACATTGAGATAGCTTCGGCGCGTAAGATGCGTTATGTATGTTGGTAACCACTGACCACGCATTTCTTGCTAGGGTATGCGATCTCTTGAGAGAATTGATGACGAGAACCTCGGAACAATTCGCCGTATTCATTTAATTTTGGAAGCTTTGCAGTGATGTGATGTGAAGGACAGAACCGCGATCCGGAAGCGCTGAGCTTTATTGAATTTTGAAGATATTTTTGGAGCCATTCTTCAAGACAATACTCGTATACTGTACGTACATTTACCGTAGGGTACCAACAAAATCAGACCAGGAAAGGTCAATAAATGGATAAAAGACTTTTTCCGTGACTGAAAATCCGAAAATATGCTTTACAAGCTTCCATTGAAGAATGAGAGTTTGATGAGGGTGTTAAACCAACCAACAAATCTGTATAGGAAAGTAATATAATTGGATATATTTTTGATTAAGCGGTGAGAGAACATGCAATGGCTAAGTGCTTGCATGATGCATGCATTATGCAAGGGCCAGCAGTCAGTTTGCTGTGATTTGATTATGTATGAAGAGGCTCGTGTTCTGCATATGTACCTAGTAAATATGTATATTTTGTTCCTAGATTGTATTAATCGTCGGACTTCGCTTAATCTCCATAAAAAGACTTCATCTTTTCGTCAATATAACTTGCAAAATCATGACATTTTTAGCAATTAAATTATCTTTATTAAAATTTATATATATTTTATTGAGTAAATTAAGTATTTTAAATGAAAATTAATTTTTTTTAGAAAAAAATTTCAAGTTTGATATTTAATTTTGATAATAATACTAGTAATAAAATTAATTTTTATTACTACTAGTACTAGTATTACTATAATGATTTTTAACAAGTTTCAAACTTGCTTGAAGTTATCCAAAATTTATAATTTTATGTTCAAGTTACTACTAGAGTACTAGTACTAGTATTTTGATAGATAATTTATTAAAATTTAAATAATTTTTAATTACTTTATACTAGTATAAGATTTTATTTAAATTTTTAATATTCAAAAAAAAAACAACTTTTTTGTCATAAACATCTTGCTTCAAGTTAGTAAGTAGTACATTAATGAAAAGACGAAGTCCTTTTATGGAAGTTAAGCGAAGTCCGACGATTAATAAGTAAGATGAGATGATTTAAGTTAGGAACCGACACACATCTAGATAAAGATTATGTACGTAATGTAACCATTGCATGATGCTAATGTCGAATAGAGTAAATGCAAACGCGTTGAAATCCTTCAAGCTGGGTATCTACTAGTCATTATGTCGAACTTCTTATGGTAGTACCCGAAGCTCGAAGTACCCAGGTAGCATTCAGTTGTTGCCCAATGGCGGCAAGATTGATAAGGAAATCAGTCATAGATGGTCATAGATGGCTTTGCTGGTCAATAGTCCGATCTTAATTCGAGATGCGCTGGTGTTTCGAACTTTCGGTTTGAGACCCGAGAGTAAGGTTATGGCGTAGAGCTTGGGGATAGCTACTTAATACTAGTAGATCATTATTCCATTTACTGCAGTGAGAACTTTGTAATACTTTTGAGTTTGTACTCGGTGAGAAGATGGTTTGATGAGTTTCTGAGCCGTCTTGTTGTAGTGGTGGTGCACGATCAGATGGTGGTGAAAGAATTCGTATCCGATCTGATTCCGTATAAATCACCACTAAACGCGGAAAGCGAAGAAAGCGAAGAAGCAATACACAGTAGATAGACATCATGATCCTCTTTGCGGAGAAGATTACTCTAAATTGAAATGAATTATCTTGAGATGTAGGATTTTAATGTCATACGAGATCAAACAAGAAGGATGAGACGGGTTGTTGCACTGGATGAGGGGAAGATATAGTTGGACTTTGGCGGGGGGGGGGAGGTCACGTTCAAATACTCCGAAAAACTTAAAAAAGACTTTCTCGGGGCTGTCACCAGATTCGATTTGAGTTTGATAGAGGAGTAGTAGAAAGCTTAAAAAATGATTGATTATTATGTTTCTTTTTTATTGTTCTGGATATGTGAAACAATGAAGAATCGAATATCCAATAATTCAAGGATCTCTCGCCCGAAGATGACTCTTTTCTTTTCAATAGTCTCATATACATTCAAAATATTACTACA
Organism: Scleromitrula shiraiana; assembly: GCA_028455995.1. Classification (NCBI taxonomy): domain Eukaryota; kingdom Fungi; phylum Ascomycota; class Leotiomycetes; order Helotiales; family Sclerotiniaceae; genus Scleromitrula; species Scleromitrula shiraiana. The sequence goes on from JABELC010000013.1 coordinate 321,019, forward strand.
GTTGATGAGGTAGTGGACGGGCTGATATTACACATTTTCGATATCATGATTGCCATGTGCGAACCGTATATTACCTAGAGGATTTGGGGCTGCCACGACTGTGTACGATTCAGTGTTGTATCCCCCTCTTCAAATCGGACTTTCTTCATTTCAAGGTTCCTCAGTAGCATGGAAGTTCAAACGGTTTTTTATAGATCATAATTTATTTTGACGGGGGTCGTTACAGCTTCTTCAGAATTTCGGTTCTACAAAAGTTATGATATGAAGATCACCATCATGCGATGATGTTTAGTAGATTGCATAAAAAAAGGGGATCTTGGTTTTTTGAAACATTTCTTCACTTATCCAGTTAGAAGAAAGAAGAAGTAGCCAAGATGAGAAACAGAATCTATTCAGCAATAATCTGTCAGGTACCAATCCATCTGACTGTTCCCGTACCACCAAAATACAACTCGCAACGAGATAAGTCATGCATATTGCACGTTTCCGTGTGATGTCTCCTGCAGCTGAGGAAGAAAACCAGATTATTCTTCAAAAAAAATATAGTCCATATAATCTTCCAGATGATATATCCGAAATCTGCAGATCAGGACATTTATTGCTATCATCCAATTGAAGATCCAGGTCAAGAATATAGATTGCCCATGGATAACACCATTCAAGTAGCCCCGGGTAGGTATAATACAAATTCAAGCCATCTTATACAAGATCATCAACCACGAGGAATGAGTTTCAGGCTACAACCTAGTAGTTTGTCAGATCAATCAATCGTTCATACTCTTACCGCGACTCATTATTCGATACACGACTCAAATTCATGAAATTTACTACATACTAATTTTCAAAGAATGACTTTTTTGTTTGGTTGTCCCGTCTATAGTGAATGCGCTACTGTACCTTTCCTCACCGCTTCGGTGGTCTAAGAGCCCTGAAGCTCTTTTCCGGCAATAAAAGTACAGTACAGTACAGTACAGTACAGTAGATATATATGATTTTTGAGGCTTGATTCATATTCCACTCCCCAAGAAATTTCTTCATACAAATTGATGACTGTATGATTACTTGATCCGTCTTGACTCTTACTTGATTCTTCATTTCATCCTTATGTAGATATATGTGCAGTATGATCTATCGCTTCTTGTCCCTCCCTCTAGATAATACCAACATTTTTCGACGACCTATCCTTTCCTATCCTTTCTATTCTACCCCTCAATTTAATTTCTCCGCCACAGTTTCTTGTACCCATATATCTGTGCGTGTCTTTATAGCGCGGCCAACGTGAAAATCCAGAAAAGATCAGAGGAGTTCGTTCGAATCCATCAACTCCACTTCATTCGGCACGTTTCTGCACAAACTTGAATGATTTAAGACTAGTATTCATATATCAGATATCCTTGGTAATCGATTTCATCCACCGAAAAGTCCATTTTCCCTCATACAGTACAAGCATTGTACAACCCTGACCAATAACCCTTGCTCATGTCATGTCACCGTCCTTTTCCTTGCGAGGCAATGGCGTCAAATAATCATGGCAATTTTTTATTCGTTGTCAGTGAATTATTTGAATTATTTTGAATTATTAGTTTCCGAGGTTTTAAGACCCAAATCGTAACCACATTGATAATCAACCAGTCAATTTGCTTCAAACTTTTGTTGGTTCTGGGGACCTACTGTATCAAGAAATCAGAACCTTCAAATTCTTCTAAAAACAATAATTACCCCTGGGTCTTGTTATTCTTTGACCGCTCAAAGGCGGAAGAGAAACAAGGATCTAGCTTTTTTGATCTTCTATACTTCTGCACTTCTGCACCTTGCACACCCTTCTTTTGTTTCTGATGATACCATCTAGTACCCATCCATCCACCCATCCATCCACCCATCCATCAAATGATCCCGATCTCACAGACCACAGGTAAGACGCTTATGCTGTACCTTATCAAGGTTCAATGCTCCAACACAGACTTCTCCACTTTCAAAAAATGACCCAAGTACCGACCGATGCTACCAGACTGGAGATGTTTGTTCACTCTTATATAGGTCCGGTGCCTACATCTTAAATGCTTTTTTTAAATCTTATTACGCCTCACGAAGTCTGCATAGACAATCTAGGCTGGCCTCTGAGGATAATATCTCTTCCTATCCACTTCTCCAAATCGCTTTATTATCTTGTGATTTGTTCGTTCTTTTGAACAAGCACCATCACTACTCGGATATTTGGTGATAGACAGGAAAAGGACCCAGCTGGTTCAACAGTCAAGGAATTGATAACGATGTATTGATCATCTAAATCGAGCTAGACATTTGCTCTTTAGTCAAGACACCTCACTTCATCAAAATGCGGGGCATTTACTTGTTGTTCGCAACGTTGATGTTGTTTTTTCTTTCATCCGCTCAATCGCTGGTAGCCATAAGTATTTCAGTAGAGGAATCACAGGCTCCAGAATCCACTATACAAAAGAGTTCAGCCTCGACTGATGCCTCGTCTTCGGACTCTACAACAACTAAGACGATTACAAACACAATCGCTGTCGCTTCTTTCTTACCATCATCTTCAACACCAGCGACTCCCGAGACCACTGGCAATGCTTTAGGGACAGTCACAGTAGTACCCTCTTCCACATCATCAACTACAACCTCATCCTCAAGCTCTTCTGGTTCATCTCGCCAGAATCTGATAATTATCCTCGCCTCCGTTCTTGGAACTGTTGCTATTATCCTTGTTGCAGTTCTCATATTTCTCTGTGTACGTTCTCGTAGAAGACGAAGTTTGGAAGGAAGAGGAGTAACACCGATAGACGATGAGGAGATCGAATCATGGCGCCGTTCTGCACAGGACAAGAAGGTTGCATATATCAACGATAACAATGGGGCATTTGACAAAGAGACAGGAGGCTATGGGAACATGGACTCAAACACAATACAACTGACACATTCGCCGGGGTGGACGTGGACCGCTTCACCTACCTCTTCCCGTTCTCGCTCCACCTTCTACCCCTCGGGTGTCTCTGGCACTATACCTGACACCCCTCGATTCTTTGCGCAAGCGTTCGCACCAAATGCCAGAATTGGCCTTACGGACGAAACAATACCTGGTGCAGACCCATTCATCAAACCCATCAAACGTCAAAGTTCACGACTATCAAAATCATCACCTGATCATGCACGTTCGAAGAGCAGAAGAAGCAGTATGAGTGGCCGAAGCATATGGAGTGTCAAAAGTGGACATCAAGCAGAGTTGAAAGCCAACGATAGAGTAGCGACATGGTTTGATCCAGAAGATGATTATCGGGTTACTCCACCATTTTTCAATAACTCATCCGATATGTCGCTTCGAGGGAGTACGGGGCCTGTAACACCACTAGCTCCTCGGCCACCAACACGACCGTATTGGGGTAGATATTCGAGACCATCATTCTGGGATAGAGATCCCGAGATTGGGGAGATTGGACTAGCAATTTCATAACAATTTTTTGGCCTGGACGCCAGTCATTTTTCACTTTGCATACATATTTTGGGTTTTGGGGGATTGGTGTGGAGTTAATTTGTTATAAAGGTGGGAGGGATATATTGATACCAAGGAGGCTATTTCTGACATGATTAGCACTGGAAAGGCTCAGAGGAATGGGGAAGGAAAACATTATTGGGGGCATCTTGTCGGCATATTTTGATGCCTGGCACAGTACAATACCCTTGATTGGGGAGATCATTTTCATGAGAAGACAATCCGAAGATTGCAGTGGTTGAATGAAACGAATTTATACGATATACCATACACAGATCATATGTAGAACAAATGAATACAAACAAACAAAATTTCACCTCAGTATTCCTACTGCACGCATTGTTGATGATTTCTGATTCATGGTAGTTCATATCAGCGTATACAAACTATCCTTCCCCTCTCCCACCTCTAAACCTCCTTGCCATCTCCTGCGAAATTTCTTACTTCTTCTGATTTGTCTCAACTTTTCAAAAGGTCGGCTTCTTTACTTTGCTTGAGTGGGCAGGGCATTCAGGATTGTTAAGTGTGTATATTTTTAATTGAGTTTAAGAATATTTTCTATCACAAACTCGATTGTGGTCACACTAGACCCGTAATTTTCAAGTATGCTGTCCAAGTTTATAGATAATATTCAGAAGCTTTCAGACTCGGATTTCGCGCAGAGTATGTATAACTATAAGGCCATCTCCCATCACTCCATCCTCGTTCAAACCATGAGAAACCATAATATTCATCCTTCCGATACACAAAAATTGTAACAATTGTATGATTTTGATGTCTCTAGAACAACTGGAGGCACAATCACTCAAAGCAAGCTTTGGGAAAACACCACTGAAATCGTTTCAATTTGAACTTGCTTGCGTACTTATTACAATGCTCTTTTATGGTTCAATCCCACTGTGATCAAATCGTATAGAGTAGACGCTATTTTTGATCCTAGATTTCTTTCAATTGTACAAAAAGAAGGATTTTCTGTGCAATCAGTTCTACAACAAGAAGCCGATCGTTAACTCAAAGAAAGGACTCGATTGACAAGAAGACCGATGAAAAGGTTTTGATTCTTTTCCTTTTGGTAGTAAAAAGATCAAAAGCAAAAAAGATTTTGCAACCTCCATCTCCAATGTGGTTTTAATAGCCACATATAACCGAGGATCCCCCCTTTCCCTTCCCACTCTAGATTCGCGCATTTTCCCGTCACCGCGTCTCTCACCGCCTTCCTCCTATAGATAAGTAAGCAGTCAATTTGCCGACTCGACTCTTCCACCATCACCATCAAATTTACCTAGAAGCAATTGGGTTTCTCCTATCTACCTCATTCACCCGTCTTATATCCAGGTTGAATATAAAAGTCAAAATTTTATTTTTATAATAGAACAGATCAATTCACAATGCCACCACGAAAAAGCGATGTCGCAAAGTCTGCGGCTACGGGCGATGAATCTACTACTACGCCTGCGAAGGAAAAAGAACCAGTTATTGTGAAAGAGGGTATTAGCATTGAGGTATGTTATATCTGATCGCATTCGGGGGGCGGTTCTTTTGCTGCAAGAAGAAGCAATGTTAACGAGGAGAATATAGGATTTGAATCTTCCGAAAAGTATTGTTACTAGATTGGCGAAGGGGGTTTTACCTCCGAATACTCAGATACAGGGGAATGCTATGTTGGCTATGGGGAAAAGTGCGACGGTTTTTGTTAATTATCTCGCCACGCAGTATGTGTTCAGTCTTTCTCTTCTCCAACTCTTAGGGTTCCTCGGGTGAGGGGGGAAATAATATGGGTAGAGGTTCTGGCTTGGGAATTTTATAGAGTTTTAGGGAACCTATTGGCTGACTGAAATAGAGCGAACGAAAATGCGCAGCATAGAAACGTTAAAACGATTGGTCCGCAGGATGTTATGAAGGCCCTGGAGGATTTGGAGTTTCCAGAGTTTGTACCGAGGTTGGAGGCCGAACTTGCTAGTGAGTCTATCGTGTTTTGATACTCCGAAAACGAGAAATTTTACATGTGCTAATGGGTATTCGGATGGGTAGAATTCATTGAAATGCAAAGTGATAAAAGGAATACATATCGCAAGAAAGTGGCGGCAGATAAGGCGGCAGGAACTCAGCCAGAGGGAGAGGATGTAGATGCGGAGAGGGAAAGGGATGGGGATGGAGAACCGAAGGCAAAGAAGGCTAGGAGGGACCGAAGTAGTGGAGGTGGAAGTAAAGGTGGCATTCCGAGTGATGAGGTGGACGAGACGATGGGTGGAGGTCATGATGAGGAAGGGTCGGGCGAAGGAGAGGAAGACCAAGATGAGGAGGAAGGGGAGGGTGAGGGTGAGGGCGAGGAAGATGGTGACGAGGAAAGATTCGAAGTTGAAGAACCGGAATCCAAAGAAGTGGAAGACGAGGCATTAGATAATGGGGAAGATAGTGATTGATGACGGGAAGGGGGGAACATATTATGTTGCAAAATCTGAAAGCGTGCATTGGGGTGAATGGAGTTATTTGTGTATGGGCTTTTATCGAAAGTTATCTCTGGGCAAGGAACAAAGCATATGGATATATTGTTAGTTTGGATCTATCAATCCGTAGGCTCAATCCTTCTTTTCTTGTTCGATTCTAAGAGATGTGGAACGCGAACATCTGCTCGAGTGGGATTGATGTCTAACTACCTTTGAAATTTCAACCATTGCAAGTGCTAAAGGATTCCGTTCAAATACTGAGATTTTTCGCAATGGACAATTACTGATTTCCACTTACAGCATCAGTTCTTGGCCGCCTCAATGCTTAGCGTATAGACACTGACAAGACTTATAATCTAAGCAAGAACCATGTATCTAAACAGAATCTAATTGCATTCTATGAGTAGAGACTTCCGAATGCAATCATATCCATCTGCAAATCTTTGGTATCAAATTTTTCAGGTGAGTTCGGATAATAGAAAGACAAATAGATGACTTTACGACAAGCAGAACACCACACCACCCACATCACACAACCCATACTTTTTCACTTCCCCAACATCTCATCTTGTCATTAGTTTGACAAACCACTACTGTACATCCACACCAGCTCCACAAAGAGTCAACAACATCCTTATTCCCGTCCCCTCTATCGATCGGTCTATACTCGGTAGTTCCACTCTATCAGATGTGCCGCCCCACCCTTTCGGCGAGGTCCTAGACCATCTCCGACCTTTTCCAACCTACACAACCAATCAATGCACCTCAAAGTTCTTCTGCAAGGCTGAAAAGTACCGGGAATGGCCCACCTTGGTGATAACTATTATTCAGACTTCGACTTGCTTATGCATGCATGGGTGATATCGAGAAGGAAAAAGATTTTTTTTCCATCTTGCTGTGAAGATCGCGATAACGGTGGGGGGCGTCGTATGGGGTTTGGGGTTGGGAAATTTATATCAGGATGGGGAAGTTCCCAGCTTTTTGATGAAGTTAAATGTGTTATTGTGAGGGTAGGTGCAAAGGTGTTTATATCTTTTTCTGGACCTGGTTGAAGATATAATTAGGATATAATACCTTCACCTCTTTGCCTGCCTATACAAAAACTTCGCAATGGCTGGAACTCAGGGTATTATCGAAAGGGATTTTGCGGTTCCAGATGGGGAGAAAGATACGAAGTATGCGGCGGCGGAAGAATCGAGAGATGTAGAATCTGATGTTGAATCTATGGCAACCAAATCGGGTTCTATATGGACCATTGTGGGATCTGTAAGTATTACTTGATTTGGATAATATACAATTACCAAAAGAAACAATACTGATAATAGACAACACAGGCAATGGCAAATTACTCTGACGGATATCAGCAAGGCCTTGTAAGTTTCCCTCTCCCTCTCCTCACAATGCACCCACTAAGCACTCAATCACACAGGCATCAAGCACAAACGTAGTATTCAACCACATCCTCGGCACCAAAACTTACACCTCAACCATCCAAACCCGAATCTCCAACGCCCTCCTCATCGGCTCCGTAATCGGCATCCTGATCCTAGGCTACACATCCGACAAATTCTCCCGCAAAGGCGGCATGTTATTCACCTCGCTCCTCGTAATAATCGGCTCCCTCCTCTCAACCCTAGCCTTCCAAGTAAATTCCTCTCCCCACAACATGTTCTGGTTCCTCACCATCGCGCGCGGTATCGCCGGCGTTGGAGTCGGTGGTGAATATCCTACTTCTGCGGCTGCGGCGCTCGAAGGTTCGGCGGATCATTTCGATACCCATAGAGGTCCTATTCAGGTTTTTATTTCGACTATGATGGCTACGACGGGTTCGCCTACTTGTACGCTGGTTTATCTCCTCTCGCTGCTCGCGTCGGATAACAACCTCGTTGTGGCCTTTCATGCTATGTATAGTATTTCGACCATTCTTCCCCTGCTGGTAATTCTCTTCCGGTTGAAAATGACTAGTGGCTCTCTATTTCTCGCAACTAAGGAAAGGGCTCGCAAACGCTCCATACCATGGATGTTTGCTATTCGAAAATATGGACTCAGATTAGTCGGCACTAGCGCCGCGTTCTTCTTATACGATTTCGTCAATTTCCCAAACAGTATCATGTCATCCGCCATCATCAACTCACTCGTCCCAGGAAAGAACATCCGCACAGTAGCCATCTGGCAATTCATCCTAGCCGTCTTCCCCATCCCCGGTGTACTAATGGGAATGTGGCTCGTGAATCGAATCGGCAGAAAATGGACCGGTATCCTCGGATTCGCCGGCTACATCATCCTGGGCTTCATAATCGGAGGATGCTACGAGGATCTCACGACAGGGGGTCATCTACCCGCGTTCATAGTCCTCTACGGATTATTGCAATGTCTAGGGCACATGGGACCGGGAGCCACAATTGGATTGATTAGCGTGGAGAGTTTCCCGACGGCGCTGAGAGGGCTGGGATATGGAGTTAGTGCGGGATTTGGGAAGGCGGGGGCGGCGATTGGGACACAGGTTTTTACGCCGATTGAGGATGCGGCGGGGAAGAAGGCGACGTTTTTTGTGGCGGGTGGGGTGGGGGTGTTGGGGGCGCTGATTTATTGGTTCTTACCCGAGGGGAGAGATGTGGATTTGAGGGTTATGGATGAGGAGTTTGAGAGGGGGTTGAGGGAGGAGGGTGGTGTGGACAAAGGAGAAGGAGAGGCGGGTAGATAAGGGAGGGCAAGTTAGATGGTGAAGTTTTGACGCATCATTTGCATGACCTACTATTTGATCAAATTTAATACAATTGAATCAGTCATAATTCATTATAGATGATCCATGGTGAAGTCAACAATTGAAGCCACAGAAAATCTGAACTCATAAATCGTAAATCATAGCCTGCCTTTGTGGGTATCTTAAGTAAAAGCACCAAAACCTTGATTATCATAAGCGAAGAAAGAGCCTCCCAGATATCCACCAATTAATAAGTCTTTTCAGCAAAACGAAATCACCTCAAGTCTTCTTCGCACTTTTTCTCTTCCCATTCATAGCTTTCACACTCTCTTTCCCATTCTTAAGAGCCCTACTACCCCTCTGCCTAACCTGATGTTTCTCCACCTCATCCACAACATCCTCCTCAAAGCCCTGACCAATACTAGTTCCATGAATCCAATCCATCAAACCCCAAGGCGCATAATTGCCCTTCCCAGAATATTCACTGTGGAGATCCTGACGACGAGCAATTCCCCCTAATATTATGCCGGGAATGGTGGTGTAGCCGGAGAGCGAGAGTGTTTCCTCTAATGTGACGATGGACAGAATTAGGAGGTACGTGAGTAGATGGATGCGGAAGAGTATGGAAGGAAGATAGACGGGGAGGAATCGGAATATTATATAAGAGGCTGGGTGGTCATAGTGTGCGGAGAATGAGTATGGGGAGTTGATGGCATGGAAGTAGGTTTTGTGGTGTCTGCTGAAGAGGTTCGATGTTCGAGCATGGAGGATATAACGATGGGTGTAATATTGAATCACCTAAATATAATTATCAGCCATGACTTTCTTTTTTTGAAGATGAACATGTTATAAAGTAAAATAGACTGACCTCACGCAGAAAAAGACATCTCAGAACATCTTTTGCTATATGCCATGGCATTGGAAGAGTAGTTGTGATCTTAAGCACACTCTTCAAATGTAGCACATTCATAAGTATCGTTTCGATACCCGCCTGAACACCCACTCCCAGCAGAATATTAAACAAGCTAATACCAACCACCCGATACAATCTCGGAGCCTTTGTTTTGGAAATTTTCATTCCTCCAGTTCGAGTTGGTAGGGCCTGACCTTCTTGTCGTTTAATTCCCACTGATAGAGTGGGTATGATTGTATCGAAGAGGAGGAATAGGATCGAGGGCACAACGAAGAATAAAACTCGTATACCTAGAGTCCCTACTACCTCAACTCTTAGAGGTGATTGTGATAGTACGAGTGTTGACCATGTCATGTAGAAGAATAGGAGATTCAGGGACGCGGAATAAGTTGATAGTGAGGGCATTAGGAAGTATCCCACCACGGGGAGTGATAAGAGAGCATCCATAGCTCCAGATAACTTGTCTTGACGATGGAGATTAATCGTATCTCAAGAACTTTGTGTAAAAAAGTAATACAATAGAAGGTAGTAAAAGAAATAAGATCCTTCTAGATATATAGTGGGGGGTGGAGGGGAAAATATGAAAATCAAAAACTTAACTTCTGGGGACCACATATACCGTATGCAAGTCATATCTCTCTCGTCAGTCCTAACAACACATACCTTTTAATGCTATGTGCTGACGACGATGTCATAATTTTTTCAAGGTTCTCCTCTTTTTCTTGTTTTCTGCCAGCACCATGCCATGTGTAAAGGTGTGAAGGTGGCATGGCATGTAAGCGGTGTGATTAACTCGGTGCCCCCTAAAAAGCTTGAGCCATGAGAATGGGCCCTGAGCGACGAATGGAAACAAACTTGATGTTTCTTGCTCTTGGTGTAACTTACTTATACTGCTGATATATCCGTAGAGAAGAAACCTATATTCATGCAGTAGAAGATTGAAACCGGAGCATAAGAAACTCAATTCGAAGGCATAATTTTCCAAAAGACTTGTCCTTGTTCAATGTTCATATATCTAGGTTGATATATACCTGTGGACCAGGCTGGTCAGCTATTTGCCCCGTACGTACAAAGTATATCTATCCTTGAATAGTATCATAAAAAGATATCAATATAAATGTTTCCCCTCATCCTACATAGATAGTATAGATTCATCTATGACCTTACAATCCCACCCTTTAAAATTCTCTAGATGTTTTCCTTAAATGAGAAAGTATACTTCCACTTATCGACAGTTCATGATACTTACATTTTGATGTTGTCAGATATTTCCCAGGGTTAAATAATATATGTATGGATCGCTTCCTCGCCCTGTCCCATTGCCTTGTTTAAATTAATTCTACCAGCCAAAAGAAAAAAGTTATTTAGCAAACGCGTCCACGACATCCATATATCTCCACGACCTGCATGATCGGGGGAAAAAGTTATCCATGCTCTCTTTGCATTGCATTTTGCAGCCAGATACCGAACATTTGACCTATCAGTTCCATTCAATTCCTCAAGATTTCCATTTTTGAATATATTCATAACGCATATTCTTCCCCCTGAAGCATGGGGTTTGTATGCTCCTAATCAAAATTCTCGAATTCTGCATCTTTCGGAGGGGTTAAGAGACATCTTGGTTTGGTTTGACAACATCAACTCCGAATCTAAATGTGTGTCGTATTATAACTTCGTCGGTTTTGCGCGCAGATATTGTTGAATAGGATACAAGAAGTATTTACTCCCGAGCGTACCTTTCTTAACTTTTCTTTGGTTTGGGTGGATTGGAGGGATCTGATCATACTTTGATTGCAAGCAGACTACCCCGACCAGTTCGACTCATACACACCTAGTATTCACCATCTACTACCAGTCTACAACCCTTCCAATATTCAAGCAAAACCCCTACTTAGATCTACATATAACCATATCCAATCAACAACAATTGGTGATAGATTACCATCCAATTTCAAATTCAGGTCAATTCAATTCACACACACACAAATATACACACACACATACTATACCGATTCTCGAACAATTTGGGAAGTTCTGAAACATTATCTCTTCAATTGTTTCCATGGTTGTGCGTTTGAAAGTGTCAATGCTTGTACCAAATCATCCTAAACTTGCCGTTTCCTTCTAGGCGCGGAACCGATCCTTACACAAGAAATCATGGACGCTCCCCCGCCAATACCAAATAGATCACGACAACAATCTCGTCGCAAATCTTTACAAGGCCCCTCTGCGCATTCCTCAAATCGTGTGCATATTCAGCCTGCATCCCCAGAAGTTATTTCATCTTTGATCTCCTCTCTTTCCATTATTTCCTCTCCTGCGAATGAACTTTTTGAGAGTCACTCCGAGTCAACACCTGTCTCACTAGCTGCTTCGGCCGATTATTTCTCAGATGCACACAACAATTCTCATGTGGTAGGTGGAAGTTTTGGTATAGATTACGGCGCATTCAAACAACCTAGTTTACGAGAGCTCGTTGAAGAAGAATCACTCGATGAGCTGGCTGCTAGCCCTCCTATTATTCGGACCGCAAAACCTCCGTCGGGATTTTCTCCATTGACTGCGCCAAAATCGCCAGCGAAAGAGACTAGCTCATTAAAAAATTTCCTTCGATCACGACCAAGTTCCAAAGGCTCACTTTTCTCCAAGGACAAAGATGATTCTAGCATCGTCATTGGCAATCTTTCGGTAGAACCTGGTGTAGCTCCGCCGCCCGAATTACGCAAGAAACGGTCGACTGATAGTTGGGATAAGAAGCAAGGGAGAAGTCATAGAGGATTGATGTACATGAGTTCAAAGGAGAGACTACGAGAGAAAGACCAGGAAAAGAAGTGGAGTGGAGGATTTGGGGGGACAAATTCAAAGAGTCTTGGACAGGATCGATTAAACATACCCGAATTCGACGTACAACCTTTCATGGCAGAGACTCCTATTACCGAAGAGCCTTTCTTGATAATCGAGCAGCAGTTACCAGTTGGGTCTGATACTGTAATTATACCTCCCATCCCCCCAAATCGATATTCTCCGCCGCTTAGTCCTGGTGGCATCGGTTCCGGCAGGTTTATACCCACAAGAGATTCATCTCTGTATAAGCCAGCCGCGCAAACTAAACGACGTGATTCACAAAGGGCAAGTCGGCAGCTTGAGAAGGAGCGTGGGCACAACGAGCACAGAGAACGCTCCATTGAACAGCAGGAAAAAATGGTGGACTCTAGAAAGTCTTCACATTTACAGGTACCTCTTGAGGCGTCCGAGTCTCCACTATCTCCGGCACCCACAACTCTACCTGACCAGCAGGTCCCCGAAACTACCAAACTTAATGGGCATCTTGTCGCAAATGGCGATGATGCAGCACCAGCACCTACAGTTACTCAACGAGGAGAGAGGCTTAATCCGAGCCCAGACCGAACAAAATCGGGCGGAATTTCTCCCGAGGCACCAGAGCTAAAGATAAAGCGGAGCAGCTCTCGTTTAAAGCGATTATCTGCTCCTCTGAGTCCCAGATCTTCCGAAAATGATAATTCATCAAATAACCAATCGAGACCTACCTCTAGAGTTGTCTCCCCTGAACCATCGAGACTATCTCAAATACATCTCGACGGTCGCCCTTCGAGCGCAGATTCCATTGACGATGCGGTCAAAGCTTATCTCGCTTCTCCACGCTTGTCACAAAAGATTAGGCATCCTCAAAGTGGCCGAACTATATCGTTTTCCGAGGTTGGCGATCCCGAAGGTTTTGCGGTATTCTGCTGCGTAGGTATGGGTTTAACACGTTACATCACCGCATTTTATGACGAACTTGCCTTGACATTGAAGCTGCGATTGATCACACCTGATAGACCAGGAGTTGGAGAAAGTGAGCCATATACTGATGGCACAGCCACTCCACTCAGTTGGCCAGGTAAGTTCTACGAGTACCGTCTTGTTTTCATATCTAACTTGTTACAGATGATGTTTACTCTATTTGTCAGGCATTGAGAATAACCAAGTTTTCTATATTGGCTCACTCAGCAGGCGCTATATATGCTCTTGCAACAGCTCTGCGTATGCCTCAACACATCCGCGGACGTCTTCATCTTCTTGCTCCGTGGATTCCACCTTCGCAATTAACCACATTTGGTACACAGACCGTATCGCCTCCTGCAAACTCCATACCCACTGCTCAACGTATTCTTCGCGCACTTCCAACACCAATCCTCAAAGCTGCGAACTCAAGTTTCATGAGTGCGACTAGTAGCTCCATCACTAGCAGTCTTCCAAAGCAGAAGAAAACTAAGCGGAAATCGAGTGGACGTGAAACACCTGCACCAAGCGGGAGGGGAACAGCTCCTCCTGGGCTCGACAAAGAGAACCAGAGGATAGAGTTTGCAAAAAGACCAGACTCTCTGGGTCCAGGAACTATGGAAAGAGCATTAAGTGATCCAAATGATCCGAATAATGAGGCTGCGGTATTAGCTGCCGCTGCTAGTGACTTAGCTGAAAAAGAAAGACAGATGACTTACGATAATCGTTTGACTCATGGCATCTGGGACCTCGCTACCTTTGGGGCGAATCCTGCAGTAGATCTATTGGTATGCTTGGAGAGAAGACATACGATTGGATTTCGCTACGTCGACATTACACGTGCGACTGTCATCCACCATGGAAGTAAGGATACACGTGTTCCAGTGGAAAACGTTCGATGGTTGGGCAAAACTATGAAGAGATGTGAAGTTCGAGTATTGGAAGGCGAGGGCCATGGATTGATGGCTTCCGCTACAGTGATGGGCGGAGTTCTTATGGAGATTGCGAGGGAATGGGAGGATTGGATGCAGGTTACTGGGTCTGGTGGTAGTAAAACGGGCGACAGTTTACGAAGAACCTTGAGGGAGAGGGCCAGCGTAGGAGCATTCAGATGAGATTCATACGAGAAGATGTGTTTATGATTTGCAGGAGTAGGACAAGCTTTTGGCGCTTTGGTTACTTGCACGCATGTTTTTGCTTTGTATAGCTTATTTATGGCTTGTTGATTATTTGCGGATGGGTGGTTTAGGTGGATTTGATACGACTTGTACGACTACCCACATATGTAATATGCCTTAGATATTTACCTAATCATAATAAGAATATAGTAATATAATAAATAGATCACACCTTATCAATGTAATTTCGATCCCGATTCAATAGGTAGTACCGAGGTTGTAATACGTAGAGAAGGATCGGGCCAAACTTTAAGGAGAATTCAACTTATATAAATTTCATTCTTCATTCCTATCATTCCTATAACAGATTCTAGTGGGACATCGATTTCTATCAAGTAAGGGCTGTTATTGGGGACAAGATCGTCGGAATTCAGTAAATGCACAGGTTGGACGTAACGTATGGAAGGAAAAAGCGGCGGGACAAGGGACAAGGGATTTTGCTGCAGCTATCTATCTATCTTGTTCTAGTAACATCAAGCCACGAGATCAAATCTGGGGATTTACCATATTTTCCTCTTAAGGTTCATTCCTTTCGCATACATTATTTAACTTATTATATTTGTTATTCAATTCCATTCTTACATTCTGTTATGTTGATCTTCTAGTCTAATGTTTGATTTATAAAAAGTTTGCTTTGATAACGAGACAAGAACGTTTAAGATTTTGGAGCCAATTTTGTGGTCTTTCTCACCTGGCAAAGTAACCGATATACGAATTCACTGGACTGGGACGAAACGACAATTACGACAAATCCTGTGGAAACTCTCTCGGAATTTGAAATTTTTGTTGGATTTCATATATGTTGTGAATTGGGTTGGGAATTAAGTAACAAAGACTTTCTCTCTCCAATCCTTCCGGATTTTTAATTCTTTTTCGTCGAACGCATCTTTAAATTGGAGAGAAGGGAAGCTCTTTCCTTCTAATCAACATTACAAATGGGAAAGTATCGCCAAGACAGTGAGAGCTCCCATCATACCACAACATACTACAAATACCAAAGAATATATCATCTAACAACTTAAATTTTTACAGGCTCACCATTTTATAAGGAGAAATCCACCAGATCCAAAATGCCTTCCACGCGACGGATAAAAGTCTTTGGACTTTTCGTATTCATTGGTGTTATCGCCCTCCTATTCTACACTTCTTCCCTCCGTCAACAAAGGAATGCACTGTCATCGGACGACTTTTACGCCAAAACCGTGAACGCATTAGACAATAAGAAATCGTCAGGAAAGGGAGAGGTAGCACAAGCACAAGGATCCCGAAGCGAAGAAGATGAAGCAATTGCGAAGACTATGCAGGAGAGATTGAAGGATGCAGCAAAGGTCGCTAAGGATAAGGCGAATGCGAAGGCTGCGAAACCAGATCCTCCAAGTCAGGTTGTGGGCGTGGGAAGCGCGGCAGAAGGTGCAGGAGGGGAGAGAAGTGTTGCGGGTAGGAAGAAGATGGGTGGGGATAAGGTTGCGCAGGAGGTAGTTAAGGAGGAATCTAAGGAGGATAGTGACATTAAGGCTGAGCTTAATGCGATCTTAAAGAAGTCAACAAGTAAGTATCTTCATTTCTTCGCAACATTTCCCAAAATATAGACTTCAGGCTGTGAGAATGAAACTAATTAATGCTCGAATAGTAATCATATTCTCGAAATCCTACTGTCCTCATTCGAAGAGAGCGAAAGATATACTTTTGGGGAAATACCTGATCGATCCATTGCCCCACGTTGTTGAATTGGATCAACATCCAATCGGAGCCGGATTACAAGCCAGACTTGCAGACCTTACCGGAAGAAAGACAGTTCCGAATGTATTGATAAATGGCGTATCCATCGGCGGTGGAGATGATATTGCAGAGTTGGATTCATCGAAAAAATTGATTACTAAGATCAAAGATTTGGGCGGGAGCAAAATCTTATCTGCGAAATTGAATGATGGTGCTTAGGGTCTACATGCTTTGAGACAGGATTCTCATGTGAAGGGGCAAAGGAAATAAGCACCATAAGACCGATTTGGGCAGGAAAATTATAGCTAGAGAGGGGTTAAGAGTGCATTGCTTGGCGTCCTATGGCAGACAGGCGGGCGGGAAAGTCCGGCAGGATGATGGCGTTGAGTCTTGAGTCCAGACTTTGGTCTTTGGAACCATTATTGTGTATTATCATTGGAAGGTATCCTTTTCAAACGTACATATTTCAAAGGGGATTCCCAAGCGGGCATATTGTGTACTTGGATGGGAATTCATCCTTTAATCTGGAGGAAAGACGGCTTTATTTTCACAGCGAATCTTTCATTGTCGCCTGTTGGTCACTATTAATTTTATTGCTTTTGAAATTCAAATGAAAACATCCCTGGGACTAGTCATTTCTTATGGTCTTGATATACGGTAACTAACGTTGAACCCTATGATGATTAAGTATTTCAGAATCATGCAAATAAGCTTCTAGATGAATCTAGGGATCATGCCATGGTGTTTAGTTGATGCCGGTCCTTTTGTTTTTTTCCATCGGAAAGGCCCTTTTTCTAGAATGATACTTAGTTTAGGTCCATAGGGGTTAAGAGGGTGGGTATATCGGCAAATAAAGATCTAACAATATGCTAACATTGCTAGTATTATTAAGCTTCAGCGCCAACAGCAAATCGATTATCAAGGTTTGCGGCAAATGGCCCTGAATGCTTTGTTTAGCCAGGTGCACGGCACATGTTTGAGGTACCAGACCAGACATGAAAGAAAAAAAGGGCGATCGCCAAGTCCCCCGGATCGTCTACGTCAGTACTTTACTAACTCCACTCTTCACTTTGGGATCTTTCTCAACATCTGAAAATCGATGTTATTAGGTCAAAATCGATCTGATCGTCGTTTTTACGGACAATGGGGTTAATTTGTTGTCCGATATCGTTAAATCCGTCTGAATATTTGTATTGTATTCTCTTCTGATTAGAGTATTCATGACTTTTGAGATATTAGTTTAGTATGATATCATATAAACTTTAGGTATGGGCAGGATATATCTCCACAGGCCTAGTGGCTTGGGAAAGCCTTCTTATATTGCTTGTTTCCCTTGTCCCTCATACACAATTTTTGTGATAATCCAACTGTGGCATTTCTAAACGGGACTGCTTTCATCCATCACAAAATCAAGATGCCAATGAAGGAACTCATCCGTGATACCACTTTGGGTCACTTTCTTCGTTTGATCTCGGGTTCTCGTATATTACCCTTTGAAGAGGAGAGAGATCCGGAGATATGGCACAGATATGTGGATAAGAAAAAGTCGGGGAGGATGGCCCATCATGGAACCGTTGATGAGGAAGAAAAGGATAAGGAGGGGGACAACGATGAACAAAACCAACAGCATTCTTCTGACCCATACCTGCCACGGAGATCAAGCTCTGATACTAGAGTGGGCAGTCAGGACAGACAGCACAATGATGTGAGTGGGGTACCTATTGATCCCGAAAAAGGAAGAGATGTAACTATAGTATCATGGTACGGACCCAACGACCCAGAAGTAAGTTCTTTGACTCTTGGCCCTATTCATAAATCTCACAACTAACCAATAATATCAGAACCCACAAAACTGGTCCACAGCCAAAAAGTTCATCGTCACTTTCTTCATCTGTCAACTCACTTTCTCCGTTTACATCGGCTCTGCCATCTACTCGGCTGGTACCACCGGCGTGATGGAACAATTTCACGTTGGCCAAGTAGCCGCCACCCTGGGCCTTACACTCTTCGTAGCCGGTTACGGATTAGGACCCATGATCTGGTCGCCACTCAGCGAAATCCCCCAAATAGGGAGAAACCCCATCTACATGGGTACGCTAGTAGTATTTGTATTCCTACAATTCGCAGTGATCTACGCGACGAATTTCGGAATGCTACTCGCGTTTCGATTCTTGACTGGGTTTTTTGGCTCCCCGGTTTTGGCTACAGGTGGTGCTTCCCTTTCGGATATGTTTAAGCCCAGTAAGAGGGCTTATGCTATTGGTATTTGGGGTATGGCTGCTGTTTCGGGGCCGGTGTTGGGTCCGTTGGTGGGTGGTTTTGCGGCTCAACATCGTGGGTGGAAGTGGACTATTTGGGAATTGTTATGGTTATCTGGTGAGGATTCCCTTTATTTTTTCTACCCGTCCTTCCTTTTTTTTTCATCAATGAATATAGTACTAACCATCAACAGGTTTCGCATTAGTAGTCCTAATCGTCTTCCTCCCCGAAACCAGCAGCGCCAATATCCTTTACCGCCGTACACGTCGTCTCCGCAAGCTCACCGGCCGCACCGATCTCAAATGCGAGCCCGAACTCATGGGTGAAACAATGACGGGAAAAGACCTCGCGCTCATGACACTCGTCCGACCCTTCTCACTAAACTTCACCGAACCAATCCTCTTCCTCCTAAACCTCTACATCGCGCTCATCTACGGTCTTCTATACGTATGGTTTGAGTCCTTCGTCCTCGTATTCATCGATATCTACGGCTTTAATCTTGGAGAGGAAGGTCTCTCCTTCTTGGGTATATTGATCGGTGCATTTGTGGTTATCCCGCCTTTCTTTGCTTATTTGTATTTTGTGCAAGAGCCGCAATTCAATGAGAATGGAGAGATTAAACCAGAGAAGAGATTACCACCTGCATTCGTAGGCGCTTTTTGTATCCCTATTTGTTTGTTTTGGTTCGGCTGGTCTAGTCGTGCTTCTGTTCATGTAAGTTATATTATTCTTCCCCCTTATATTCCATCTCCTCCTTTTACTTTGCATTACTTTGCATTGCATTGCATTGCATTGCATTACATTACATCGAAGCTCAAACTAACCCAACACCCAGTGGATCGTGCCCATAATCGGCTCCTCATTCTTCAGCATCGGCGCCTTCCTCCTCTTCAACTCAGTCCTCAACTACATCGGCGACGCATACCCCGAATACGCAGCTTCCGCATATGCCGGCAACGATTTCATGCGTAGTTCTTTCGGGGCCGGGTTCCCGCTCTTCGCTAATGCCATGTTCACTTATCTGGGGGTGGATTGGGCGAGCTCGACACTGGCGTTTATTAGTGTGGCGTTTATCCCGATTCCGTTTGTGCTTTACTTTTATGGGGAGGCCATTAGGAAGAAGAGTAAGAGGGCCAGGCATGATTTGTAGGGCGTGGGTGAGGTTCATATAGGAGAGAATCTAAATTAGGATTAGGATGAGAGAACGAGATGAGGGGGAGTTGTATGATATTGTATGATTATGTGTTATGATTCATGAAGTCGTAATGATATGTAGAAAATAATGTATATGTACAGTAGTAATGATCTTAGTATAACCATGATATTTTTTCTTTCTATGAATCCTGCCATGTTATGGTGATCGGGTTTTAACCGTCTTAATGATATCTCTACGTATTGCAAGATATATTCGAAATATATAAATTAAAACGAACCGATATCGAGGAAGTAAAGGGTCTTGGTAAGGCTGGTTGGTCTACACTCCCATTCACTTATTATAGAAGTCCGAAAAGTCACGTCATGACGGTTTTCCGGGAAGAAGGATATAATATTACGATCACTTCTTCGATCCGTCTGGTACAAGTAGAGTGAGTGCACTATATAGTGTACTTACTTGGCGATCCGGATGTTGGTCGGGATGCGGATCTCTTGGTTAACTATTCCCAAGCCATTCATGATTCGACCCGTCAATTTTTTCTCCTTCTTACAATTTAGTTACGCTTTCTACGACTACCATTATCTTCGGCCGTGTAAACCATATACATATCTTAAATGTTCTTGGGTTTAGTCTTATCAGGTTTGGTCTTATCGGGTTGAGTCGGATATTCGAGTTGCAAAAGTCTGGTATTATGCTTATTATTCATAGCATTGGCTTTTTGGACGGGTGTTTGTTGAACATCTTCCCGCAGGAACCGTTGCTGGTATTGCGTGATGGGAAACTTAAATTCGTACTAGATGTGTGAAACAACCTTGAGGGGGTTTATGATATCTAGTTGAGATGTTTTGTAGTATCAATATTTATCGTGGGTGGATGCATGTATACTTATTCTTTGAATGGGTGATGGTGATGATAATGTTGATGATAATGTTGATGATTTGGTAAGATATGGTCAGATATGGACCATATACATATACTATCTATCATCTCTAATGAACATTTCCACCCACAACCATTCATTCAATTCGAGTCATAACCAAAACCCAAATCATGACTACTATGCAAGTAATAATATATGGGAGTCATATACTATTTTTATTAAAAGGTACATATAATCATTAATAGTAATCATGTCATGACATTTCTTACTACCAAATATTTTTTACCAACATCTTCTACCAATATCTTCTACCAATACGAGTGAGTACCTTCTACCAATACCTTCTTTCCCTCAATGAACCTTGATGGTTACCCCCACCACCAAAAAAAGGCCTCTTACTTTCCTGAATGGGTAATTCCAAAACACCTTGTTATCTGAATAGAAGTTTATTTAACTTCTTTATTTTCTGTAACTTGTCTCTCTTTTTCCTAAGTTTCGATCCATATAACTATCTTCATCTTTCTGGATTTTGGATTTTGGATTTTGCACTTTCATATCCTATTTCCCTATCACTTCACTTCACTTCACTTCATCTCGCTTCATAACTCATCATATTATCCTCTTCTATCTTCATATTGTTTTCCAATAGACGCGCAAAGTATTATTCTCAAAATCCAGTATTCATACGATACGGAAGAAGTGGTATTGCAAATTCCGAGGTAGTGCTGTGGATTTGGAGAACTCATCCAAGTCGATAGAAGAAGGAGTTGATACATAAATAAGTCCTGACTGATTTTGCTCGGGAAGAAGACTACGCAGAACGATTGGATACTTCCAGTTCTCTTGGATACATAAGTATATTCATAACCCATCATTCATCAACAAGCCAAGATCAAGCCGGTTGTCAAGTTTGTGTATCGGGAGGTCTTCCAGGTCAATAAACTTATAAACGGCCTCTATTGGACTTTTGGTGCCCGTCTTGTCACTATCATCGTCTCGCCAAAGTTCAGGGGAGTCTTGTGATTGTCAAAACAGGTTAGTCTACACTCACTTCACCCAACTTGTTTATCCACATTCATACCATATATCCTTCTCGTTTATCGCCTCCTTTTTGTTTTTGATCTTCACTACAACATTACCTGATAACAATAAATGTATTTCTTTACCTCTGACCCTCCAAACCTAATCAGTTCACTCAGACAGCTGAATGATCCTCGTTATTCCTCATATTAACTCGAAATCTCTAATCAGGATATATTTCAAGCATCTTATCACTCAAGTCTCACCGGCGAAGTCACTTTTGAACCACGAACACGGCACGCCTGGCGCGCGTTACTTTAACTCAAGTTTCCCGCGCGATTTAACAAATCAACTTTTTAGATCTTTCGTATTGAACGCGCTCTGTTCAAACATCTCAATTGTTTTGCGTCTTTCCAGTGACCATTGACAAATTCTTGGTATAATGTCAGTCTCAATTTATTTCCGCCTCTCGTTACGCGCTTTGCGCCTTTAATTGTATTTGATTTGTTAATCTCTGATGGTAGTTAGCTGACTGGATAGTTTCTAAAGCCAAGACCAGTGTTATTCGATACTCCAAGATTTTCGAATCGCTTGGATTGGATATTCACTCTCACTCATTCGATTTAAATATATTACTCAACAGCCATGTCCACCATGACTGTTACTGAGAGTCATGACTCTCCCATAATGGGCCAGACTCTGTGCAAAACAAACTTCCTTCATGATAGACTTACAGTCAAAATGTCGGATAATCTTATTCGATCCAATGGAGGCATTAAACTGCCTTCAGAGATATGTCTGCGAGTGGTAGAATTCGCTATTGCTCAGAACATTAAAGCCGCTGTCACCATGCTTACATTGTCTCGTGTTCGTTCTTATCCTGTCTTCCGACCTTCATCATTGTTTCTAGATATTGATTCTTCTCCAGTCATTCAAATACTTAATCGATACCTATGAGCAATCACTCACGAAAACGGTGGCCCAAAATTACAGAAAAGCAAAAGTCAACCAGGATGCGCCTCTGATAGTTGTCACTGCACCCCATACACGACATAAGTCATTTATCCCCACATATCCCACATACTCTTTTGGTTGGCTTGTTGAAGTCGAAACCCGTACACACATGACGCGAGAGATAATCAACGACAAATTCTCGCAATGCACAGAATCAGCCAATCCGTATTTTGAGGTTCCCACAGTTTCATGTTCTCCAAACGAGCTTGAATCTCGCCGTGCCAAGTTCAAAGAGGAAGCTCTCAAATTACTGTATGAGCTTGCGGATATTGCAAGAGATATCAGGGATGAAAGAATTATTCGAGTCAGACAAATCAATTACATGAAAAAGCTAAGCACGCGTGAGCTTGCAATTCTGTGCATCTTTGTTACTATTCTCGGCTCAAATTACTGCGAGAAATTGATTGAGAGGCCAGTAGAAGACGGCCCCAACATCAAAGAGTCGGCTTCTGTATTCGAGGATAGGGTATTACGACATGGTCCAATCTACGCATGGCTTCAAATTTCGCCGCTTACGAAATGTGATAGAGTCACTTTGCAAGGAACAATGGTATGGAATGATTGGTTTCAGGAGCAACAGGAGATGGGACTCAAGAGACTGGCTGCATTTGAGTCTGGTCGATCCTCGGATCCAAGTTTGACTTGTGTTATTTGGAGGATTTTTCATGATCGAGAGGCAGTACAGGAGGCTCTGCGAGCTTTTCACGCGCCACATCCGGTGGATGTTTACAAAATTGCACTTGATAATGTGAAGGAGAGGATGCTTACTTATGAAGTTTCTTAGGAGATATTGTTCGAGTCTAACAAGAAGAGGAGGGGATTTGGAATGGTGGGATTGAGATATGATGATGTCGAGTTTTTTGATAACCAAGGTCTGGATTATAGTAGTTTTAAATTGTGGGATATTGTAACTGGGAAATGACTGCCAATGGTTGGCCGGAAAACCGGGAAGAATGGATGGAATGATTGATGAATAGCATTATTGTTTGGGAAATTCTTTGTACAGAATAACGAGGAGGAGTATCGGATTATTATGAAGATTATGATAGATAGATATCAATAGCAATGAGAATAAGAATGAAATTCAAACGAGGTTATTTTATCCGCGATATCCTGCATCCATCAGTAGCGAATAGAACATTAAAACTTGCCTACCAATCATACTCACATTCAACCACCATAACATACCACTCCAAAACCCTCAACTGTACCCCAACCCCCGCAGCACAAACCTCACATAAAAAACCCCATTCTCGCACGCCTCCGCCACTATAAACGACACCCTGTTCCGCGCCAGCACCTTCGACACCATTCAACACACATCATTGTGTGTTAGCCGGCGCGTGCCTATCGGCGCGAGTGCGTTGGAATTATCGTCTTGGCTGTATGATATAGGATGTTTTGATTTTCGTGAGGGGGGTGGTTGTAGTTGTGGTTGTGGTTGAAGTTGGAAGCAGATGTTGAAGTTGAATGAGCTGGACGGGAATGAGAGTGAGGTTTGGATTGTAGATGAGGATTAGGATGAGGATGAGGATGCTTATTTGAGGGTTTTGCTTTCTTCTTCTTTTTCTTCTTCTTTTTCTTCTTCTTCTTCTTCCTCCTCTTCTTCTCTCTTTCTTTTTCTCTTTCTTTATCGTCTGGCTTGCCTTCGTTATTGATACTTGAGCCTCGAGATTGAGAGCGGGAATGAGAACGTTTCTCTTGTTGGAGTTTGGGCCGCCATTTGTTGATGATGCCGATGAAGAGGATGAGGAGATAGATCTTTGGGAAGAGTGGGATTTGGAACGGAGATTCGATGGTGTAGTGCCCGTGGGAACTGTATTGGGAAGTGCAATTGAGTTTCTTCGGAATTTTCTCCCTCTGTTATCATCGATGGTTTGTTGTTCCATTGTGAGTAGTTGAGGATTTTGGTTGAGAAAACTGGGATGTTGTTCTGCTGGGCTGGGGTTGCTCCGGTGAAATATAAATTGAGATATATTGTCTATTGGATGGTGAAAGCGACGAATCTTATAATATATGCAATCCATTTCACCTCCTTTATATAAATATCATCATGATTTGAATACCAACAAGCAGATATGCAAAAACCACCATGTTATTACCATAAACAACGTCACCACAAATCAAACACAATAACTTAAAGCCCTCTATTTCCACGCCTTAAGGAGGACATACATCCCTCAACTTTCAAACCCATAACATGACCCTCAGCACACAGTTCTAACTATGACCCAAACACAACATTATTAACGATCTGAACCTTTAGAACAGGAAACAACCTATATAAGGTTTTAAAAAACAACACTTAGGCTCATATTTATAAACTGACGGATATACAGATATCCAGCCCTGGAAAAAAAGGAAATAGTTAACTGTGGCTGGATATAGGATCGCAATGTACTCGCAGCCCGCATCAAAACTGCCTAATTAGGAAATTCAACATTTAATGGACATGTACTGGGTCAAGTCGATTCGGATCGGGTCGAGTCGGTGGACTCGGACCGTAAATGACTAGGATTCCTTGATAGGGAAATTGTGTACAGGAGATGTAGGGTCTTTTGATGGGCTTTTTCTCGATTTGCAGGTGATTTGGATGTATATAGAGAGGGGAGTTGGATGTTGTTATTAATATTCAGAGATGAACTGGGAGTGTCCTTGTTGATATCAATAATGATGTTTTTAATCCTTCAATTACTCGCTTGTTATCATGGCTATAGATTTTGGTTTCGAGAGTAGATGTTATTGATTAGTTGGTAAGTGAACATGGAGCTAAAATTGATCATCGTTGCCATTAGGCCTATTGTACTGTATTGCTTGACGATGAATGGGCGTACTACCCAAGTTGTTATTAATATACTCTATTTTGATCTCGTCGCTGAAACTTTCCACCACCTATACTGCTCATCTAACTGGAAGATGACATACTTTCAATAACGTTTTGAGTTAACCTCTACGTCTGAATGTCGAGCCAGCAATCATGATCTCTCATCTCACAGGCCAAAATGACCAAGGGTATTCACATCCACGGTCTTATCTAGAAGTGATTTGGAGAACGCAATAAATTATCGTCATGTTCATTTGACAATAAGAATATGGCAGTTTTTGGAAAATTAGACATAAGAAAAATGTTGGTCTGATAGGGCAGTCTAGAGGTGTATTCGTAGCTAGAGTATCGTTACTTAGATATAGTTATATGTGCAACCAGCCACAATGAATACTAGCTGCAATGGCAATATCAATCCATTGCATCATTTATTCGCTCGCTCTACTCTAACCAAATATCTTCTCTAGACGAAGATCGTAACCTAAAGTTGGTTACAGTTATCATCTTGATAACCAAACCAGCAACAGCAAAATGGCACTGAAATGATGGTAAACAAAAGAAGCTATCGGCGGATAGGACAGAAAACAACAAGCCTAGGCTAAACCTAACCAGATATCCGTAGACTATTTTCTACGTCACTAGAAGTTACATCCCATCTGCGCGACACTTCTCCTAGCGCCAACCGTGCAACTGGTGATATATATAGATATATATACATATCGAAGCGAAGGAAGGAAACATAATATTCCCCATCCTCCTAGTACGACAAACCCCAAATACCAAAAATAGCGTCCGCATCCATACGACCCCCCAAAGTAAATAAATATCCAACCAATCACCCAAACGCCATGTACAAACACCCGCCACCACTCGTAACACAAACGCCATCCCCCGTCCCACTTACCCATCCAGCTGAGAAACTCCGATTCCGAAGTCGACTGTCCAAATCCCCTAAGATCTTACCTCTCACCATCTATCTATTCTGCATATCTATCATGTCATATCATAAAACCCCTTTTCTTTGTACGACTTGATATGTTTTCTTACTCTTACTCTTACTCTTACTCTTACTCTTACTCTTACTCTTACTCTTACTCTTACTCTTACTCTTACTCTTACTCTTACTCTTACTCTTACTCTTACTCTTACTCTTACTCTTACTCTTAGTCTTAGTCTTACGATGAACGAACATATGGTAGGTATTAGGAGCGCGATGTATGGCTAGTTCTTACATCATCTTTATTATCATTCCTTTTTTCTGTTATCTTTTTGTTGTGGTTTTTACGGGGTTGGTTCAGCTAGAGGTTGGGTTTATTTAGTCTGGGAAGTACAGTACGAGAATGGATGGGGGAAAGGAGAAGGAAGGGGGAGGTTTGGTACTTGCTGAGAGGTAGAGAATGTATACTATAGTACAGTGCACTTGTACTATAGTCTAGAATCCTTCGAATTTTCGCTTAATTTTTATTAAAGTGATATTGTGCTTGTATCTGCGTGCCTGGGAATTTGTAGCTTTTTGGTATGAGATGGAGATGGAGATGGAGATGGAATTCTGCGGTTGAGGTTTTGAACACGAAGTTTCTTGTCTGAGAATTGCAATTTTTTTGCTTGCCTATTCACTGCAACAGTTATAACTATTATAAAGAAGTAGAATGATTATTGGGTATATATCTACTCAAATTTAGGAATAATTATATTCTTCCCCTTATTAACCTCCACCGAACACTTTCCCACTTAAGATAACGCTTAAACCCCTAGTAATTTCAATACAAGCTGGCGCCATCAATATTGGAAGCTCAAGCCAGTCTTCTACAAAGTAATTTTTAGAGGAAGAGAATATTTAAGCAACCTCCTTATTAACCTCCGCCTCGGGCTCGCCCTTCTCATTAGCAGCAACCTTAACCTCATCACCAGCAAGACCCATCTCAGCCGCAAATGTGCTGTGGGGAACCCACTTAGCACTATTTCTGGGATTAGTTTCCTCCAACATTCTGTCGACCTGTTCAAGCGAGAGACCCTTAGTTTCGGGCACCAAGAAGTAGGCGAATGCGAAACTGATGATACACAAACTACCCCACATGAAAAAGATCTTGGCTCCTAGGTTGGCGTCTCCTTTTCCGGTACCGACGAGGTAGGGTGTGATGACTGCGATGATACAGTTCCAGAACCAGTTGGAGGCGGTGGAGAGACCGACTCCACGGGAACGAATCGGGAGGGGGAAGATCTCTCCTACTACGACCCAGGCGGCGGGTCCCCAGGTGGTGGCAAACATTGTAATGTTGATACCTGGTTTGGGATTAGCAAGTTGCTGATATAGTTTGATGAATGTGGAACTTACAGATGAAGGCAATCATGGCGGAGACGGCAGAGTTATTGTGTTTATTGATTTCACCGGCGGTAACACCAATAATTCCAACGATGAATTGGGAAATGACCATACCAGCAGCACCCCAGATGAGAATAGTACGGCGACCGAGTCTCTCAATGATATAGAAGGCAATTGGAGTGGAGCACATGTTGACCAAGGAGGTGATCAGAGAGATCAAAAAGGGGTTCTTGATCGTTCCCAGGGATGTGAAGAAGACATTTCCGAAGTAGAAGATGAAGTTCTTGAATCAAATATCAGTACGGACATTTTCATTTGGTGATTTAATTCGCCAAGATATTGATAAACCAGGAGAGAAATAAGACTATACTTACAATTCCAGTAAGTTGTTGCATCATCTGTAGAAGGATACCAACGGTGGTTCTGCGAGTGTTAGTGGAGCCCTTGAAGATGGATCCTGTCAATGTGTTAGTATAACATGAAGTCAAATTCGGGAAATCAGAAATTACGAACCCCTGAAACAATTAGTCCATTGGGAGATGTAAGATGTCTGTGGCACAACAGAAAGTTCGTATTCGTGATTGGCAATGATTTCCGCAAGCTCATCTTGGATGTATTCCGACTCAATTGGTTGACCACGGACGCTTGAAAGAGATTTGGCAGCATCTTCGAGACGGCCCTTCTTGACATAGTAACGTGGGGATTCGGGGAGGATGAACAATCCAAGTGCTAGGACGATAGCCCATAGAAATTGAACTCCAATTGGGATTCTGTAAGAACCACTATCTTTTCGGTTTTGTGTAGCATACACAACGCAGTTGGCAAGTAAGATACCGACGGTGATACAGAATTGGTATCCAGAAACGAGGGCACCTCGGACTTTTTTCGGAGCAATTTCTGACATATACAAGATGACTAGATGATTTGTTAGCTGGGCCAGACGATTTGCGGCTGAGAACTTACTGATAGCAGAAATGAATCCGACACCACCTCCAGCAACGAAACGACCGACAGACATGAGAGCAACACCGGTAGAAGCAACCTCCATTATACACCCAACACAGAAAACTATACAACCAGTAATGATGGTCATACGACGCCCGATATAATCTGCAACATCACCAGCAATGATAGCTCCGAAGAAAGTGCCAGCTGAGAGAATAGAAGTCGTCAATGATTGGTCCTTAGCCGGCACAACGAACGCATCTTTGATTGCTTTGGAGGCATCAGAGGCGGGCTGATCTTTCCCAGTCCATTGATGAATGATATAAGGCATTGCCAAAACACCAGACATCCATCCTGTATCGTATCCGAAGAAAATACCACCGAAGGCCGCAAAAGCACACATAAGATATGCTTTAACAGTTACCGGTGCCTCGATCTGTAGCAAAGCCAGTTAGTATTACTAGATAAACAACAGTAGAACCGGATCATTGATAGGTAGATATTGTGAGAAAAGTGCCATTGAGACACCAATTCAGTACTGGAATAAGAAAACCTGAAGCTCTGCCCACTTACACGAGACGTATCGGTCGTGCCATGAACGACTGCTCCTCCTGGCATGATGAAGGCTGGGACTTGTCAATGGATGAATAGTTATTGTCACTATCCGTAAATATATATACTGCGGACGTAGGTAGGCGTCAGGTAGGCTTGGGAGATACCAAGAGAGCTGGATCTGAAAGCTCTGGGGGTTCGAGGGGTTCGAGGGGTTTATGTATGTACCAAATACCATCTATCAAACAGTATTGGCTTTCAACCGGGCCTTCTCTACCCACTCAAAAAGCTTGAAATCGATCAAAATCCTCGAAAGGAAGCACAGACGAGCTCTCCCTTGCAAGAATATTCCGAGGAAGTGTGCACGCGCTCTGTACATCGTCGGAAAAATTGTCATATCATTATAAGAACCCCCAGTGATTGCTAAACGACAAGGGGTGCACATGATGGTTGTAAGCCACTCCTCGTTAAGAGGATTTCGGGGACTCCAGATTAAGCAATTTACCAACAATGCGGAGGAGTTTCCCTCGTGGGGAATGAAGCTAGCAAGGATTAGTTGATGCGGGGAACATGGGTTAAGTGGTGACACACTCTGCAATATGCAAGGTAGCTTTGTTTCCATCCCTCGCAAGCAAGACTGGAAATGAGCAAGTCGGTCCGACTGTATGACGGACTGAAGAAGGAAATGTTATCAATATGCCAATAGGCGCTGTTGGTTGTCTAAGTTGCCTCAAAATCATCTCACATTGGAACGTGATTTCTCAAGGGACGAACCAATTGCTGACAAAGTAGAAGTGCAGTTGGATGGGCTGCAACAGCCTGCAAGTATGTAGCAGTGGATCAATTACCGAACGCCGGCCCTATTACTTTGCTTACATCCTATGTAATAAAAACATATGGGAGTACAAGTGTATTGAAGGAACGAGTAGCCGATGCCCGCGAACGAGCTTCAGAACGCAGCAGACAAACGGATCCAAACATAGAAAATTGCCACAAAAACAATCTGTCAAATATTGTCAAGTACATCATCACTTGATCTATCACTTGATCATTCCAGGCTCCAGCAAACCAACCTACATGAGATACAAAGTATTCCAACGTATGAAGAAGAGAATAGTTCCAGCTTATTTTGGTCTGTCGGTTAACCTCGTACCCGTAATACGGTTAAAATACCACACCACAAAAGAACTCACAACGCTGTGTCTTTCGATAATGCGAACGCCGTGTGTTGCTCCATTGGCTACTTTGAACAGAAACCCTTGTTTGTCTTTGATGCTGGTCAATCCGACTCCAGTAAGCGTCCGTTGAAATGCGGTTTTTGGCCTGTAATAATCTGGCCATTTGGAACATGGGTTGGTTGACTTCCTTCATTCTGGGACGAGAAGAGATTTTCGCCTGAGTAAATGTAACATCGAAAACATGCAATGAAACACCATGATAATAAAAATAACAGTACACAGAGTATTGTACGTACTACATACAATAGTGAGTAACTCGGCAACTCAATGCTGTTGATTTGTTGGTTACATCTTCTGAATTATACATGGATATTTGTTATTGGGATTGAAATTATCATTTCAAGGTAAGTTTACTCTCAGCTCATGAATATGAAGACGTTGAGAAAAAGTTGGAATAAAGCTGGGGGGGGGGGGGGGGGGGAGTAAGAAATTGATACTGTCTCCACTCGACTGTTCCCACTCATGATCATCATGTCCACCAAAAGTTAGACCAGCTCTGAACTAATGACTGACTGACTACCTTCCCCGCATGGGGTTGAGCTGTCTTTGTGGGGTTGATTTGAAGAACCAACTGTATCCATGACCATTACAATCCAGTACAGTACATATACCCAGTGTATATTTTTTTGATCATTTTCATATTCACATGTAGTTGCGTACTATCTCCGATTATTAAATTATTATCGAACGTTTGAACTGATTTCTTGACATATATACAGATAAACAACGGATTCAATATACATTCTAGGTAGAACAAAACATGAGGTAATTATTGAATAGAAACACTGTATTTTGTATCAATCCTTGTGTACAGGGCTCTATACTGAACATCTCTAAAAGCAAGTAGAAGCTTTCGCTTTTACTGAGCTTGCTCTCACCCCGTAAAACCAAAATTTAGTACTCTTCTTTCGAATCTGTTTCTGTACGTTTGAACAAACACAACCCAAATGGTGCTCCAAAATACCATGCCGTGGGTGAAAGGGTAGAACGAGATGGAGAAAATCAAAACACCGCCCATCAAGAAAGAATAGCATTCCTCTGAACAGTAATGCGCCAAACCAAAAATGCCATAATGCTAGCCACATATAACCCACCACATTAACACCGATAATTATATGATTATGCGCCCATGCAATGTAATCTCGGAAATCGTAGCTGTTGAGAACTCATAACTTTTCCTTTTCGCTGCCATGACTTACAGCTTCCCCACTATCTTTATCAGGGTTTACAACCTTCTTGTACATTGATGCTACCGCGTGCATAGACTGGCCTGGATTAGGCCAGAACGTCATTACATAGTTCCTGATAATTGTTAGAAATAGAAGATGATACGCAAATGTTCAGGGACTTACCAAAGACTCTTGGTCAAATTTTCGTCCACCTTTCCACCCTTCTCTGGTTTGATTATGGAGTCGATGAATTTACCAGTGACTATCAACTCTTCTTTCAATACCCTCGCTCTCTCTTTCTTAATTGGAAAGTTTTTGGGTGTGCCGGCCTGAAGACGCTTGAGATTCTCTCTAATAGGCTTAAAAAGTTTGCGGAGCATGTCGTTTTGATCTGGTTCGCTATATCCATTCTCCGATTTGCGATGCTTCGTGCGGCGATCCTTCTCTTCGTCTGCATCGCTGTGTTTTCTTTTTAAGTCAAGCTTTGAAGATCGTTGATGGTCCCTGGAGTCATTGAATTGACTATGACGATCTCGGTCACGGTCACGAATGCTATGGTCTGATGTGCGTGAAGGTTTTCTTGCTTGCGGGGCCGGAGAAGCGGACACGGATCCTCTTGTCTCGGATCTTCTCGAACCATTCGTTCGTTCGTGCTTTTTGTTGTTGCGGTGATGATTCTCCACGGCACGTTTTGCAGCTTGATTGTCGGAATATTTTGCTTTCAAGACTGAAAGAAGATAGTCGGCTCTCCGAACCAAATGAACGGCACCAGGTGCCTTAGCAACTTTGTCTTCTGCCTTTATTCTCTCTTCCTTCTTGTCTACTCTATGTTCCTCAAGGAACAATTTATCGCCAAGTCCCAAATCAGTATCGTCTCGGATCTGGGTCCAGGCACCATAACCGTGCCTATGGATACCAACAAGGAGCATACCGTCTTCTTTGGCACCCCATTCACATGAGTAGTGTGCGCCTTTAGATG
Organism: Scleromitrula shiraiana; assembly: GCA_028455995.1. Taxonomy (NCBI): domain Eukaryota; kingdom Fungi; phylum Ascomycota; class Leotiomycetes; order Helotiales; family Sclerotiniaceae; genus Scleromitrula; species Scleromitrula shiraiana. Next base: position 353,624 of record JABELC010000013.1, read on the forward strand.
CATCGGGAACACGGTAATTCTTGAATTCAGTAAGATTTCCAAGAATCTCTCTTAACATCCTCATCTCGCCTGGGCGTTCCACAATAGTTTCGGCGTTCACTCTCTTGACTCCGTCATAATCGAAAAGAACTGCTTTCCGATCTTTCTTCGTCAAAGGTCTATTTGTTTGGCGCTCCATTGCTTCTACTCTAGCATTTTCTTCCTTAAGGCGTCTGTTACTCTCATCTGTAAGAGCGTTGATGGTGGCTCTCAAGACATCAAGGTCGCGACCAATAAGACGGGCTTCTTTCACGAGTTCTTCACCACGGTCTTCTAGAGAGCCGAAACGGAGATATGCCTTCATCAAATTTCTGACTTCCTTTTCGTTGAGTGGCCGCTTCGGATCCAAAAGGTTGGCCTGGGCTTCTCGCTTCTCTTCCAGCTCTTCTTGCTTAGCTTGATCTCGCTCACGTTTCTTTGCTAGACGTTGTTCTCTTTCAGCCTCCGCCGTGTTTTTCATGGTGGCTTTTCGGGGTGCATTCTCTTCGACAACCTTGGCCAAATATTCCTCATGGGCGCGTTTTTCTTCCTCGGCTTTAATACCTGCCAATTGATCTTTGGGAATGATATCGTCCCATTCAAGATCAATCTTGACATCAGTATATTCAAAACTTCTGAGAAAGTCTTCACCACCATCGGCAACCATGCCTTCGGGAACTTCAGTCTTGTGCTCTTCGGCGTTTTCTAGAACGGAATCAATGTCCAACTCCTCGAGCTTCTTTTGGTTTCCAGACTGTTCAAACATCTTCTGTCCTCTCTTTTTCAAAATACGAGAAATATCTTCTGATGACTTCGGGTCGTCAATTTTGCCAGCCTTGGCCGCTTTCTCTCGAAGCTCTTTCTTCTCTTTGTCTGTAACGCCTCTTTGGATGGTGATGAACTCCAACATCAACTTGTTACGAGCGCGCTCCAAGATTTCTTCTTCAACTGTTTCCTTAGATACTAATCTGTATATACTGACAGGCTTCTTTTGACCAATACGGTGAGCACGAGCCATTGCCTGAAGATCAGCTTGAGGATTCCAATCAGAGTCAAATATAACAACGGTATCAGCAGTCATAAGATTGATACCAAGACCTCCAGCACGTGTAGAGAGTAGGAAACAAAAATCATTACTCTCTTCAGCATTGAAATGATCTATTGCTTGACGACGAGGGCCTGCAGCAACGGTACCGTCAAGACGTTGGAATTGGTAGCCACGAAGTTGAAGATAATCGCCAAGAATATCCAACATCTTGACCATTTGACTGAAAATTAACACGCGATGATTGTCCTTCTTGAGTTTGGCAAGCAGTCTGTCAAGCAACATCATTTTCCCACTGCTTGCAATCAAACCCTTCAATTGATCGTCACGTCTCTCGCTACCTTTGAGTATCTTCTCTTCAGCATTGGGAAACATGTAAGGATGGTTGCTGGCCTTCTTTAATTCCATCATTATGTTCAACAAGGATTGCTTTTGCCCTTTAGATCCTTCGTTCAAGGCGGCATAGTTTCGAGTAAGAATGTTTTTGTAATAGTCGAGCTGAACGTCCGATAATTCTACGCGGATGATTTTCTCACTCTTTGGTGGGAGATCATTCTCGACTTTCTGCTTTGTGCGTCGAAGAATGTATGGCTGAATCCTGGTGGTAAGCGCAGCAATTTTTTCACCAGCGGCCTCATCCGTAAGATCCATGTTATCCTCAATGTCCAATTCGCCAGGCATGAGGAAGTCCATGAGTGCTGACAGTTCACCCAAGGTATTTTGGACCGGCGTACCGGTGATCAATAATCTGCTTGGAGCTTTGAAATCAAGTAGTTTCTGATATAATTGTGAATCGCGGTTCTTAAGACGATGAGCTTCATCAACAGCCATAAACTGCCACTTGATTTGTGACAAGAAAGTAGCATCTGCAAGAATGTACTCATAAGAGGTGAGGAGAACGTTAAACTTTGGACGCTTAGGGTTTCCATCTACCAGCAATTCATGTTCGCGAATGATGGCGCGGGATGCTTCTTTGCCATTGTAAACGACGTAGTTGAGACTTGGTGCCCAATTATCAAATGTATCGGCCCATGCAGGGATCGTAGTGAGAGGTACCACGACAAGGAGTGGCCCTTCTTGTCCGCGATCATGGCGGAGCCAATTCATAAATGCGACAGTTTGAACAGTCTTACCAAGACCCATTTCATCTGCAAGGATAACATTTTTGTTTTTACACCAGTTGTATGCAAGGAAGTTAAGTCCAGTAATTTGAAAATCTCGAAGCTGGCCATTCTTGATGTAATCCGGCTGCTCGCGAATCGGCATGTGAGGGCTTCTAGTATCGGGATTTGATTCCTTTCGATCTGAGGTTAAAGATCTCGAGCTGCGGTCCAAGAAGCGATCAATGGCATCTTGAGCTTTCTCGCTAATAAATGAAGCGCTTTCCCAAGTGCAACTCTCGTAGTAGAGAGCCTTCCACTTAATGAAATATTCGGTTTCCTCATCTCCTTCACGCGAGCCAATAACTCGTTCAACCTTGGTGTAATCCTCTAAAGCGTCCGCGTCGCGTTCCCGGTCGAGCATCCACTTTTCTTTCTCTTCTGGAGGGATTTCATCGCCTTGTGTCATGTATATGTCTTCGAGAATGATTTTCTTGTAATAGTTTTCAAGGCGTCGGACCCCCCTTACAGCCCCCAAAGATGAGGTGGTCTCCCAAGTCGCATGGCAGTGTGACTTTCCTTGCCACTTGATGTAGTACTCAAAATCGTCCTTAGTAAGATTTTCATCGTTTATGTCACTTTCATCCTTGACCTTATGCTTTAAGACGACATCAATGTATGGCGAGTTGTCTTCAGTGTCTCCTGCCCATTGATTTGGTGTCATCATTTCTGATTCATCTTCAAGATCTGGATCGCTTTCCTGGTATGCTCCGGCAGTGACTTGTGCAGCACGACGGCTGTTCCATCTTTTCTCTTGATAATGCGGGGTGAGGTTTCCGGATTCAAGTTGGCGGCGACGATTTTTCTTCGTAGTACTTCGTGCCCGGGCACCACCATAAGTATCACTATCTTCGCTTTCGGATGCAGATGCGGAACGCAGAGCCGGTGTCTGGCGTTTTGAGGCTATTCACAGTGTTAGCGGTTTGCGACAACGAACTGATGTAATTTATTACATTGCTGAGAGCGTTCGGGTTTCCTACGCTTATTTCTATGAGAGGCCACGACATCAGAATCGGATTCTTCTTCATCGCCAGACTCGACCTGTTGTTATCAGTACTTGTATCTACGTGATTTATATTCATTTCTACAACAAAGCAGGGTAAGCAACATACAATAGTTCGGTTTTGTACTGGACGAGCCTAAGCGCCAAAATATACGTCAGCATTAGGTTTTGCTATGGCAGATTGATGTAAGACCTACACTTCTTCGTAGACCATATAGCTCAGGATTTTCTAGGAAATATCGGTCCTGGTCTGGACCAGCCTTGCGTTTAGGGCGACGAGACTCGACTGAGCTCGAACGCTCGGCCCGTTGGCCATTGGAGACAGCAACCGCAGGCGCGTCATCCATATCGAAATCAGCATCATCGGATTGATCTTGCTCTTCAGCTGACGAAGCTTCAGAAGCATCGGTATCTCGAGCACCAAATCCGGTTTGGTGGTTTGATGAAGCCGGTGAGGGTTCATCGACAGGAGGGTTCGCAACGTCCGAAAGTTCTGATTCGCTCTCGCCTTGAGCGTCATCATTCGATGGCGAGGATCTTGCTAAAGAATCATCGCATCCATTGAACATAGGTATTGGAGATGTCGAGCTCATGACTGTAATTGTATCCTGCGGGGCTGCGACGACGATATTAGCTATTTGGACGAAATAATCTCATGATGCTCAGAGTTGAAAACTCTAACAAGTACACGAATATAAGGAGAAAAACTCTGCGATTCAGAATTCATCAATATCACAAGACAATGAGCTTAAATAACACGCTGAATGTCATCGGCGCATGCTCGTGTGATTGATACCAGCTTGATGATGAAAGTCGATGGAATTGTTCCGATCGATTGGAGCTGAGTTGGTGACGATATGCTGAAGTGCAAGGTAAGGGGGAAATGACAACGACCGGGCAATAAAACAAGTAAAGATATCACAGCTTCAAGCAGTTTGAAGGGATAATATATGAAGATGAAGATGGAAATGATGAATTTCGAGGATAGCCAGATGGAACAATGCCCTTGGGCTAAATGACAGAGCATGTTTGATGGGAATTTTTCAACGGAACAGAAACTTACAAGCCATTTCTAAAAGGCCCCCCTTCGAATACAATATTGAAGATACAAGGAATGAAATTAATAGTAAGAAATTAAGAGGATATTATGGTTGTGTTGGAATAGAAATTTGGGTACTTTTTCGAAATTGGGAGTATCCGGGACTTTTGAAGGTCACTTAATGCTGAAAGATAACTAGGACCACCACTTGATGGGTATCAAAATGAATGGCTCGGTTATTAAAGAGAAAAGATTATGTAATAAGGTTGGAGGCTGGGCTTGAGTTGACCTGAAAATCTAGGCAAAAATCATTAGCAGCGGCGTAGCTCTCAGCTGGGAGCACTACATTTAAAAAACGAAATAAAAATTAATACTATCAACTAACAAGTGAGAAATAATTCATGGTTGATTTTATATTGATTTAATTGAAAAGGATTAGAACTACAATGCTTTGATGATGATCATCATCATCATCATCATCATCGTGATATGATCACTTCCTTCCTTCCAGCAGCTGTCCACCAGTGCTCTCTCTGACTTTGTTATGCTCTACCGCCATCTGCTTATTAGTATACGTTGACCTGGTCAGCATGTTAGAAACCACATGCGCAAATACATTCTACGGGTAGCTGAACAAACACGTTATACATTTTGAAAAACCAACACTACCCACCTTACCAACTTGTCGGAGTAAAAGTTGTCTTTTTGCCGAACATAGATTTTGCGCTATTTGACCAATAGCATCGATCACGATTAAAATCATATCCATAATACTGATTCGGCGGTTGTTCACAGACAGATCCATTAATAAAACCAAATATCCAAGAATATCCAAACATATTTTTTGAACCTCCAAATCTACCTCTCCACCTACATAGATACCATACCTCCCTCTCTCCATCTTCGAATCTCTGCAGTACCAGAGGATTGTTGGTTTTGCACAAGGACAAAGAAGTATAGGTATTGGAATCAACAATACTACCTTTTTCCATCTATCACCTCCCACAAATATATCAAAACTTTTTTTCTTATAAAATTTCGTGTTCTTGAAGAGCCAGAATCTACATAAAGATGTCTGACAAACTTACACGGTATGTACGAAGTTCCTGTCAAAAACATTTTCATCATTCATCTGTATATCATTCTTCTCTATATCGAAAGAGATTGAGAATTAATACTTATCTGAATTGGATCACTAACCTCATTTTCAACAATAGTATTGCCATTATCAGCACTGACAAGGTGCGACAAATTCTACCTTGAGCCCTGCCCCACCAATATACCCCGCCATAACAAACATTTGATCACTGACAATTCCTTTTACCTCATATAGTGCAAGCCAAAGGTATGATAGGATCATAAATATTCTTTTCTAGATTTCCTCTCAACTGACTAAAACCTCTGCAGAAATGTAGACAAGAATGTAAGAAATCTTGCCCGGTAGTGCGAAGTGGTCGTCTCTGTATCGAAGTTACCCCAGAATCCAAAATCGCATTCATTTCTGAGAGTCTCTGCATTGGATGTGGTATTTGCCCTAAAAAGTGCCCATTCGGTGCCATCAACATTATCAATCTGCCAACAAATCTCGAATCTCATGTTACCCATCGATACTCCGCGAACAGCTTTAAGCTTCATCGTTTACCTACACCACGTCCAGGACAAGTTTTGGGATTAGTTGGATCCAACGGTATCGGAAAGAGTACAGCACTCAAGATTCTCAGTGGAAAACTGAAGCCAAATTTGGGCAGATATGATAACCCACCAGACTGGCAGGATGTCATTAAGTACTTCCGTGGTTCTGAATTGCAGAGTGTGTATCTCCTCATTACTTCATATATGCTTTGGCTAATATCTCCACAGACTACTTCACAAAGATTCTCGAGGACGATCTCAAGGCCATCGTTAAGCCGCAATATGTGGATCGTATTCCACGAGCAATTAAGGGACCAGACAAGACTGTTAGAGCATTGATTGAGGGTGTTGCAACCATGGACAACGTTGAAGAGGTTTGCGAAATCCTAGGTATGTTAATATTCGAGAATAATGGGTGGGTTATTCTAATATGGGTGTAGAATTGAACCATATTATGGATCGAGACGTCAACCTTTTGTCCGGTGGAGAGTTGCAAAGATTTGCTATTGGTACTGTTTGTGTACAACAAGCCGATGTGTATGTATATTTACCGGAATTTAATACGTAATCTTGCTAATCATCGTCTAGTTACATGTTCGACGAGCCTTCCTCATATCTCGATGTTAAGCAACGTCTTAGTGCTGCCAAGATCATCCGATCCTTATTACGACCAGACGACTATGTAATTTGTGTCGAGCACGATCTTTCAGTATTGGACTACTTGTCCGACTTTATCTGTGTTCTTTACGGAAAGCCTGCAGTCTATGGTGTTGTAACTCTTCCAGCCTCCGTTCGAGAAGGTATCAACATTTTCTTGGACGGTAACATCCCAACAGAGAACTTGCGATTCAGAGAAGAATCTTTAACTTTCCGTATTGCTGAGGCTGCCGATGAGTTCATGGCTGACAGATCACGAGCTTTCCAATATCCAAAGATGGAAAAGACTCTTGGTAACTTTCACTTGTCCATTGAGTCAGGAGATTTCACCGATTCCGAAATTATTGTTATGATGGGAGAGAACGGAACTGGTAAGACTACTTTCTGTAAGATGCTTGCAGGTGCCACCCAGCCAGATGGCAACCAAAAGGTTCCAGGCATGAAGGTCAGCATGAAGCCTCAAAAGATTACACCAAAATTCGAGGGAACTGTGAGACAATTGTTCTTCAAGAAGATCAAGACCGCTTTCCTTCTACCGCAATTCCAAACCGATGTTGTCAAGCCTTTGAAGCTCGATGAGTTTATCGATCAAGAGGTCAAGACATTGTCTGGAGGAGAATTGCAACGTGTGGCCATTGTCCTTGCCCTTGGTATCCCAGCCGACATCTACCTCATTGATGAACCTTCTGCCTACCTCGATTCCGAACAACGTATCATTGCAGCCCGTGTCATCAAACGATTCATCATGCACTCCAAGAAGACTGCCTTTATCGTCGAGCACGATTTCATCATGGCAACCTATCTTGCTGACCGAGTCATTGTCTTCGACGGTCAGCCAGGTATCGATGCTCGCGCTAACACCCCCGAATCTTTACTCACTGGTTGCAACAAATTCTTGAAGAACCTTGATGTTACTTTCCGTCGTGATCCAACCAACTACAGACCTCGTATCAACAAGCTCAACTCCCAATTGGACCAAGAGCAGAAATTAGGTGGCAACTACGTAAGTACCCATTATTCACACCTAAACTTTACCGTAACTAACAACATCATTTAGTTCTTTTTGGAAGAAGACAAGTCTACTACTAGTTGAAAAGGTCCTACAGGATGAGAGACATCCTCCAAAAAATGCATTTGGTGGCGTTAAAGGACTGGCATTACGGGAGTCTGGGGATGGTGACAGGCAAGGATTGGTAATAGAGAAGGAGGGAAACCCCGACAAGGATGATGATCCGGACGGCTAACATTAACGACGACGGTCTATCCCCTGTTGCCTGATCCTACTTTATGATGATCATCAAAGTTTGAAGATAATTCATCAAAGTAGACTGAGGGGTGATGGATCAAGTGGATGACTGTCGTCTGGGCGTGGAATCATGCTCACAAGTCACGGATTAGAAAATTGTAATGCCAGAATAAGTTGCCCTCTTTTCGAAAGGGAAACAAACCAATGATGCTTTGGCAAATTTTTATTATTTTACATACTTCATTATAGAATTCTCAGGTAAACCGAGAAGTATATAGAGCGAAACGTCAATGATATTAAGAAAGCAGATACACACCGAGAATTTAAGCTATCTTCAACCCAACCCCTCTTCTCTCATGATCTCCTTGCCTTTTTGTTTAATAAACGGGAGACCAATCAACCTCGGGACCCCAAATTGTCGTGTACATTCCCTGCTTGCCATGATATCATCAAGCCAAAAAATAAAAAGTACAGTGCGTGCGGATACGTACAAGATGTGGCGAATCTGAATCTCCCCTTCTCATATTCTATCTCTATCCGTATCTTGTGATTTATTGTGTTGCATTGTTTCCGGTGATATGCTGTTGATTGATTATATGACGAGCTTTTAAAAGAAAAAAGAAAACCACTATTCTTCTTCGATTTCGCCCTCCTCGCTGCCGGAATGAACAACAGGATCTTCCTTGGCAGGGGCGGCTGCTGCTGATGCTGCTGCTGCTGCTGCTACTGCTGCTGCTTTCGGGGCAGGTGGTGTCCTAGTCCTGTGACGCCGTTCACGTGGGGGAACTGGGGAGCGCTCACGTTTAGTTGGTGTTATTTCTCTCCTGGTTCTCTGCGTATGTTGTTAGTATATGTTTGATCTCATGATTACGTCGGGGAAATATTGAACTTACTTTGCTATCCCTGCGATTATCTACGTCGCTTTCTCTTCTCTTTCTAGGAGCGCTGGATCTTTCGTCACCATAAGGTAATTCATCGATGCTACCGCGAGGATCACCGCGTCTTCTATAGAGTTTCTCTCTTTCATCCTCACGTTCTCTCCTGTCTCGCTCATAATGGCTTAGGGGTTCGTCCCGTCGGCTGCGGTGAAGTTTATTAGAATCACGTTCCCGCATCCTATCGCGGTCGCGGTCACGGTCGTGGAGATCAGGGTCACCCCTGTCACGACGACTGGGAGAGAGAAGGGTATCGGCCATACCACCTTTGCGATAGTTCTTCTCTCTATCCGCAATGGCTTTTCGTCTATCAGCTTCATATGCATCTGGCTCTGGAGAACGACTACGCCTGTCATGACGTGTAGATGCACCGGTGCGATGACCTCGATCTCTGTGGGTGGGACGATCTACTGAAACTCTCTCGCGACGTCTGGCGCGGTCTTTTTCGGCGTCTTCTTCCTTCTCCTTGAGACGACGAATTACCTTGTCGAAAGCAGATCGTCTTAATTCCTCAGTCGTTAATGCGAGATATTCATCGGATTTCTCAAATCGAGGACAGACTCGATCATATTCATCATCGATACGAACAGGGGGTTCAAGGTGTTTAATGTAGGATCTCAAGGCATCTACAGCTCGACGTTGGTGACGTTCAGCTTGGTGCTTATCATCTTCGTTTCTTCGAGAAATCTTTTCACGTAGCTATTTCAGTGTTACTAAAGTGTACTTTTTGATAATGATTGAAGAAGAAAAAAAAATGAAAACTTACACGTTCGAAAATCAGCAGTAGCGAGTCTCGATCAATGTTAGCAGTGCGACGATCATTCTGCATTAAGGCTAGGAATTCTTCAAAAGTAGTCTTCTGTTGAATTTCAAACCGTTTGTCCTAAACGATTGTGAGTTTAGTCTCCTTGCTCTAAATGAACGAGAACTTACATCAAGAACATCCAAAACGTCGTTTCGTGTACTACGCAAAGCGCGTTCTTCTTCTTCAACTATATCCCAGAACAAATCGAGAGGTGTGGATCCAGATTGGCCTAGCATAGCAACATACCTGTCATCCGTCTCAATCAATGGATGAATTTGACTCCACTTTGAACCTGCCTTGATCTTATTACTAGCTTTAAGCTCCTGTAAGAGACTCATGAAGCGGTCTCGGTTCTGTCTCTCTTTCCTCAATTTTTGTGTCTTTTGCTGTTGACGTACATCGTTGAATGTCTTTTCCAGAGATTTGATGTGATTTTCGAATGCGATTAACATATCAGACTTGCTGAGACTCTTGAATTTCTCGTCATCTTGGAAACGTGGAGTTGACTGAATGATACCTTGTGCTTCTGACCATCTTGTATATGGCTCAAGATCCAAACCTTTGAGGATATCCACTAGCTCATCCATTGCTGCTTTTCTTGTGGCGACTTCATTTTCCATATTGGCCTTCTTAAGTTCAATAATATAATCCTCAAATAACTGACGTCGCTCATCATCGTCATTTGAGGAACGGAATATTGTCTCTCCCTCTATTATGGGTCGGGCCGTCTTCCATCGGGTGTAATGTTTAATTTCTGGGTGACTTCTAAGCATAGTAGCAAAATCAGTACGGAGCTTCTCGAGCCTCTCCTTTGCACGATCTTTCTCTTGTAGGCGAACTTCAACAGCGTACTTCTCAAATGCGGCTTTTCGATCCTTAGGGTCTTTGAGTGCTCGGTATTGAGGGTCCTTGATAATTGATCGCATAACCTCCTCCCATGTTAGATCGGGCTTGACATTGTTTCGTTTCAGAAGTTTAAGGAAGGCTGCTTCTGCTTCTTCGAATGTAGAATAATCAGGGTCATTATTAGCAGGCACAAAAGCTTGGGCACGACTTCCGTTGACATCATTTCCAAAAGCAATTTGGCGGGTTTCTCCTAATGGTTCTCTGTCTCGCGGTTGTTCGTACTGAGAATTTGAGAATCCACCACCTGCGACAAACGTTGGCATACTAGAAAAAATGAAGTCAGTATCAGTATACCCAGTTCTCCTGGGTAAACATACGGTGCAGCAGCGGCGGGCAATGCCGCTTCTTTTGCCAATGCATCCTTATACACATCTGGCATTTCCCATGAACTTTGTTTAGTCTCAGTATTATACCAATATTTTCGACCACCCTCTGCAGTATATTCTTTCCATGGCTGATTCGCTAGCGCACGCTATATATTTCATCAGGATAATCCCATAAGAACGTTGAACTGCATAAATTGCGGATAGCTTACCTCTGCCGGTGTCATTAAATCCTCAGGTTTGGTCCATTGCGTTGCTTTTGTAATAGTGTTGTAATAATAAACCCGTCCATCAGCGTTTCGCGCTTCCTGCCATAGAGGAGGAGCGGCGGCGTGTCCATTGATTCCGTTCATATCGGAGCTGCTGAGGATGGTGAAAGAGTGAAAATGTTGTTTGGTAAAAGATTTATTAACAAATGCAAATCGCATTCGTCAATTCAGGTTCGCGATTTTGCGTCCGCTAGCGCGTTTTTAGCAATTAACTACTATCCATAACCTGGAACTACGTAGCTCCTTTTAGTAGCTGCACCATTATAAGTTCCGACCACATTCAACCCACGAACAGTTATTCAACTAAATATGATATTTATGTGTGGCAATTTACCAATTTCGATGTTTCTTGGAATATAATCAAAATGATGGAAGAGACGCATATAGAGGAGCCGCTTCCTCGAGGTAGTTTGGAATTCGCCGAAAGCTCAATCTTGGACACAATTATTCCTTTGGCCAGTGATTTGAATATAGAAGAGGCTTTGAGTGGCTCTGTGGAACGACTCGATGAAGGAAATGATTCTCCTTTAGCTGCTATCCCTCAAAGGCATGCGCTGTATTTTGGTTGGTCTTTTACGTCATTTTGGAAGCTCTCTATCTTACTCATTCGTAGATCATAGATGAAACGGTTAATATTTATGTTGTTTTACAAACTCCCTATTTTGACGAACGAGCTCTTCGATCCTATCTTGGTAGACTTATGATAAATGTGGAGGGTCATGTGGTAAATGCGAACGCTGAACAACAAGATGGTGGACGAGAGCTTATTTATCAAGGCTCCATACAAGATACCGAGGACCCCTTGATAGTTGTTCAAGGCCCAGATGAAGCCGAAGGCTCTGACAAGGAAGGGCATATACTCGTCGTCTGGAAACTCTCGGCATTTCTTGCTAGGCCACGACTGCGCCTGCAGAATCCTTCTGTAGTATTTGCCGCTACAGCCAACCTCAGAGCTGCAGAGCAGGTCTCTGTAGACACTTTGCGAGGAGAATATCTCCCAAGTCAGATACCATCTGGCCTGAATCTTCTCGAAGCTTTCAGTGACGATACTTACTTAAAGGGTATCAAACCACGACTATCTGCATCGCGGGTTGCAAGAGTGGCACCAGCAGCTCAAGTCTCTCGAGAACTGGCTCGCCCATTGAAAAACATCTCGCGGCAGTCCATCAAAATATACCCAGCAATTAATGCTCGTGTCCGATATTCAAGGCCGAATGGCATACCTAATAGTACTGCAGTTATAGCCTCATTAGACGTTGATATTACTCCTTTCGCGAATTGCGACATTGTACTTTCTGATATACAAATCAAAGTTTACGGTGGGCAAGTTGACGATCTAAACCAAATTCCTGGCCTACAGCTCCCAGTAACTTGTCGGCCCCAAGATGATATTAGCTTTCTATATCGCTTGTTACCTGATGATATGGATATCACCAATAAGTCTCAAGTCCGAGCCATTGATATCTCCATCACCGCTATTGCGAATGTTACTTCGGTTTGCAAAGCTAAAATTATAATGCAATGGTCCACAACACTCGATTTCACTCCACCAATCAACAATGGTTTTGGCAATCCAACCAAGCCGATTCAACGCCCTCATAGACCATCACGATTATCCATTGGAGCTACTTTCGATAGTATTCCGACTATCTCCTCCCTCGCAGCTAATCGCCCTGATGCGCTTCCAACCATTGAAGCCACTACCCCTACTCGTTCTCATCACAATCGCAGCACATCTTCTGTTCCCGATTTCGGCGTAACCATGACATTCTCCTCTCCTACAACCACTTTTATCTACCCAGGACACCCATTCATATGGTCAATCTTCATCGTGAATCGATCCGACCGACCTCGTAAACTTGCTCTACTGGTACTTCCCAAACGTCGCCGCACCGAAGCACGTATCAATCGTCCATCATCCATGGGTCAAGGTAGTACACGCCGAGACCCTAAAGTTGCGGATGCTGTCGTAGACGATAATATCATATATGCTATGCAACGGAATTCCGCCATGGAGTCCAGCGAAGTTGTGTGCTTAAGCACAGATACAAGAGTAGGACCATTAGCGCCATCGGCATGCTACGAGGTGGAATTGAAGTTCATGGCCCTGAAGGAGGGCGTTGTAGGAGTGGAGGCGGTTAGGGTAGTAGATTTAGGAACACAAGAACATGTAGATATAAAGGATTTGCCGACCATTATTGTTAAGCCTGAGTCGGAGAAGTAAATATTTTGATGAAAAAAAATTGGTTTGATTGAATTAATGTATTTAAGGCTATTTGAGTATTTTGACATTCATTAATTTACTCACTCTCCATTTTGTATCCTTTTGATCGACCAATTTTTTCGCCCGCCAAAATCTTACAATTGAAAACGGCAATTTAACTCCAAACTCCAATACCCACCACCCTACAACAATAAATTCATCTCCTAAACTCCCTAATATCCTCAAGTCCCATATCCTTCGTGCTAGCATGACTAGCATTCTCAGAACTATTAACACCAATAGCCGCACGATGCACATCATCCACACGCAAAAGATCACCACCCTTCTCCACATGATTTGAGCCTCCAAACAGAACGTCGATTTCTTCAAGTGATACTTTCTTGGTTTCCGGAATAAAGAACCATACGAATGTTGCGAGAAATATGTTCACCCCAAAGAAGAAGTAGAATGTGTAGCTGTGGAGGGTAACATTAGATATGTGTTAGTAACGGGGAAGGATGGGGAAACGTACAAGCCTTCGTGCTTAAGAAATGTGGGGAAGAATTGCTGGAATATACTATTCGCGACATTTTGCATCTGTGAAGCCATTCCAACGGCCTTAAGCGAAGTAAAAATATCAGTCATCAACTAGTTAGCTTGAAGAATAATACTTACCTGAGCTCTAACATTCATAGAGAACACTTCAGCAGTCCAAATCCAAACCGTAGCTCCCCAGGAAGGTTTATAGAACAGTATAAACAAGAACAACAAGAAGACGATAGAGATCCCCACGGGTTGCGTTTTCGAATTCCCATTAATATCCGGCGTTTTCGTTCCCACGAGCGAAACAATTAACATACACATCGACATCCCAGTAGCACCGACAATCAACAGAAACTTCCTACCAAATCGATCAACAGTCCACACTGCGTTGAGCGTGAAAAGAATCCCAAAAGTTGCATTAAGTGCATTGATGAGCGCAACTGTGCTACTTTTCGGAAACACTTTCTTATAGATAGCAGTAGAATACGTGTTGAGGGTTCCTTGCCCTGTGAGCTGCTGTCCCGTATTCAGAATAAACGCAAGCATAAGCCGTCTGCGCACCGAATGATCTTTCCAAAGCGCAGAATAGGACGACGAAATAGCTTCTTTTTCAAACTCAAGCGCTTCTCTTATAACGAGAATTTCATCCTCAACCTCCTGTTCTGTTTCGCGAACGCGGCGGAGAGAGGCGCGCGCTTTGCGGAGTTGGTTGCCGTGCTGGATGTACCATCTAGGTGTCTCGGGCATGAATGGGAGAAGCGCGATGATGATTATTGGGACGAGCATCTGAAATATGACGACTAATTTCCAGTCCCATTCTCCTAGTGAATCGACGTGTTTTTGACATGCGTAGTTGATCCAGTATGCGATGAATGAACCGACTGAGTAGAAGAGTTGCCAGAAGGCCATGATTTTGCCTCGGATTTCGGGTGGTGCAAGTTCGCCGATATAGACAGGTCCCGCAGCTGTTATATATAGTTAGTAAAGATATGGGTTGATATAATCTTGAAATTTTGGCGGGTTCCATTATATTACACTCACTCAGCCAACTATGGTTAGATGTAGTCATCTAAGTGGGTGGAAGAATGAACATTCTCGTCTACTTACTTAGAGCCATACCCTGGCCTAAACCAATAATCGCCCGACCAGCAATAAAACAACCAAGTTGACCTCTGGGTGAGAATGTCTGAATAAATGTAGCAACGATCGTGATAAAACACCCAATAGCCATTCCCCATCTTCTCCCGAGCCAATCAGCCGTTGGGCCACCCAAGAACCATCCTGCTACAATGGCTCCAACCGTATAAGCAGTATTGACAGCACCTAACTTCTCTGTATTCTACCGTTGTCTGTTAGGTTGAAAGAACATATCAATGGCCAGATGGGATGGCAGGACATACGGGATGGTTGAAATATGCTACCCAGTTCTTGGAGCCTTGTACGGAATTGTATACGGAAGCATCGTATCCGTATAGAACCATACACGCCGCTGCGACGAAAGATATGTACCTAATAGTCAATGATTAGATCCTATGCTAAACTGATTTTCATGTATTTTATGAAACCATTTGATAAGGTGAGATTGTTTCACGGGAAATTGAAGGTCCAAAACAACTTACCAATTGTACACTCGTTTTTTGTTTGGAAAGACAATACTCATTCTGAATCTGAATAGCTCTATTTTGATGTATATGATGTAGAACTTCTCAGGATTGAGATGTTATTAAAAAATCTGTAAATCTACTACATAAAACACGTAAAATATTACTCGATATTCACCCACCGTGTCTCTTCATATACCACGCATCAATGGGAATTCACATTCACTGTGCAGCGCACATGCATTTATGAAAAATTTCATCATGATCGACTGCAATCAAGGGTAAACAATTAACAAGGCTATCTCCCGGTCCCATCGCGTGAGAATTGCGACGGCGTGATGTTGTACAAAGATACAGGCTGAGAAGATGAAACCAATCGGAGTTGGCCTGATAATGACATGCATATTCCATACCCCCAACGAGCGCTGGTGGCGTTCTTGGGTTTCTGGGTAATATCAAACGCGATTTCCACGTGGAAAATATTCATCCTCCTGAACTGGCTTTCGTGGAGTAGTAGACTACCCCGCCAAGGTATTTCTATATACCCCAGACTCGTTGAAATAGACATCGCACTAATATTTGAATTTGACAACGGTTTGTGCACTATGAAAGACTAATTGTCAATTCATTCATGCAAACTTTTAATTGGTTACCGTGAATACAGATATTAGATGTAATTAGAAGCATAGGTAGGCACACTCGCTTTGAGTTGCATTTAAGTGCAGATATGTCCCAGGGGGGGGCGCTGAAAAGCTTCAATGCGGGAATCGAGCGGCACGCAACTTCAGCTGAAGACATTTGAAAACTTCCACAAAAGTTTGTTCTTTATCATGCCTAGGCATCGCAACAATGAGTGGCTTCATATTGTAATCTTGAGGCCCTACTCTTTGGATATTGTAGCCGAAAGTCCTCGGAATAACGTAGAGTACATATATTGCCAAACATCATCGGTGCCAGTATGTACACACAAAACGCCAAAAGTCTGCAGCCTCCTCTTCAAATTAATTCGAGCCACAATTTACGGACGGGGGAGTTCGTACTTCATCCTTAATAACTTTCTCGAATTATAGTCACACAGCACATATTATATCCCAAACATCTTTATATGCAGCTTGTGTGACCTTGACCTAGTAAATGAAATGATAGCTATCCCTAATCCCATAGAAATAGATTATTTTTTTGACCACAGCCAGAAACATATTCGAGTAGATGGATGATAAGGATTCTGAAAATTTCCAAATCAGATGTTCCTCATTTAGCTGAAGGATGCTCCATCACAACTGCCTTTAATCTTCCCCCATCTGGCCGAGCTGCAACATCCAATTCAAATGCTAAGAGGACAATTTCCAAAATATCATCACATATATTATCCATGTTCGAGGATAACAACGATATACCAGAATAGCGATCCCAAGACATGACTTCTTCCTGACTAGGCGCTCCCTTCACTAAGATAACCTCATGGAGATGAGGAAAAGCCAACTGAAATCTAGCTATGTTCCCAAGTGCCTCAGAAAGTCGAAATGGAAGAATGTGGCGGGATCCACTCCAAAATTTCTCCCCAATAGCTATGGATTGAATCTGATGCTCGTAAAAAAACATCTCGTGAATAACGAAATGCTTAGCAATCGCTGTTACTTCATCTATATATTGCCTGGAGCTCAAATAAATGGTATCGGCAGCAGGATTAAAATAAATCTCGGGGGATTGATTAATCGTACCGAATGACTTATTATAATACCGTAAAGCAACTTCACGAGATTCTTGATTTATGTGAAGTATTGCAGGAGGTGGACCAGGTACTGAAAAGAACTTTTCAACGACACAATAATTTAATTCCAAGATACGTTTTGCGAAAGCAACATGCTCCCAGATCTGAAGTCTCAGTTCCTTGGGCAATTCTGTAAACTTGGAAAATGTTGTGAGGTCCGTCATGGATCAATTTCTAGAAGAGAATATTTCCATCTGTCGGTAGACTACAACAATCAATTGATTCCGAATGTTGAATTGTCCCGAAGGTCGGATAGTTCTCTGATACTTTCAGTACATACTATACACCTAGTGAATAGTAGAAGAAGATGATTGAATCCTCAAGTCTCAATTTTGATAGAATAAATTGAATATATGATAAAAATGTAGGAATTGATAAATTCAATGTTAAGTCGTCGTCAACTGGTCAATCACTCGTATTTCACATCTACAGGGCGTACCTGCCTAACGACTAAGGGTAATATTGTGTCTTGGCATTCCCGAGGTCAACACATCACCAACATGTCAAACTAAAACGTGACTTGACATGTACATCCAAACAAAGAAGTCACTTGGAAGATATCAGGATTCGATATCAATCTCAAAATCCTAGAAGAAGGTTTTCAATCACCCTTACACTTTCGGCTGAATGGATAATAATTCATTCGTTTCTCTTCTATATCAAATTCAAGAATAGGATACAAAATATTCCATTTGTCATTATATAATATTCATCACCATGGTTGGTTCATATGTACAGCAGTACCCGACACATCAACTAATCCAGCCATAATAGTCGGACAAAGCTAGCTTTTTCGAGAAGCTCTATGCATTAAATGAATCAGATTCAGATGGTGAGCCTAACGAGGCACGCGAGTTCTTACAAAATTGTATAAAGCCCATTTTGTCTACAACTCAAGATCCAAGTTTAATACCACCTCCACGGAAAATCCAAAGACCTTTCAAGAAAGTTCCTACTACTCAACGAAGTCACTCGGAACCAAAGCCTATCGTAAGTATAACGGAAGAAGCACCTGAACCTATTCGCAAACGTTCTAGTCTTCGCAGTGAATCTCGTATATCAGTATCTGCTGGTAGTTCTTTTGAAAAGGAAACTTCATCACCTCTGAGAAGTGCAGACAGTATAAATACAAGACC
Organism: Scleromitrula shiraiana; assembly: GCA_028455995.1. Classification (NCBI taxonomy): domain Eukaryota; kingdom Fungi; phylum Ascomycota; class Leotiomycetes; order Helotiales; family Sclerotiniaceae; genus Scleromitrula; species Scleromitrula shiraiana. The sequence goes on from JABELC010000013.1 coordinate 371,916, forward strand.
AACGGCGGAACGACGTTCTATATCAAACCCGACATTGAATACACTTGTTCTCACCAATAGTACAGGAATTGCATCCATGCTTACCAAAAAACGAAAGAGGGAATCTACTATCAAGCTTGTCCCCGAGGCAGCTAGGATTTTCCAAGGATTAGAATTCTACTTTCTCCCAAATGATGATAAATCTCCAGTGAGACGTGCTCGTATTACCAAGGCGAGGGAACGAGGCGCTACGTGGACAAAAGAATGGACTCCGAAGACAACACATCTCATTGTAGATGACAGTCTGACAAAACAAGATGCCTTGCGATACTTTAAGCTTGAAGTTTTACCACCAGATATCATTGCGGTTAACATGAGTTACTTACTTGATTGTATTGAGTTTCAACGACTCTTCGATCCGAACCAGAAGAGTTATCAAGTCAAGGATCCCGAGGCAGAAGCCGAGAAAGGACAAGCATCTATGCCAGTGGAGGTTGATAATTCCTCACAGTCGAAAGTTTCTCGGAGAAAACTTAATGGATGGGAGCCACAGAAGGAGACACCTCCCAGAAGTGTACCTTCAACCCAAACTGATCACCTTCAACAACCTCCAGTAAGTCCTGAAATTGGCGATCAATCAGCTCTTGAAGGATTAAACCAGGACGAAACTTTGAAATCCAGGGGAAAAGAACCCGCGATGATAACAACGAGTCAAGAATTTGGAATTCTCCAGGAGTTTATAGATCTTGCCAAGGAAACAGAAGATCTACCTCTAGAGGATGAGGACGCCACAAATGAGGTTGAAGATCTCGACGAATCAGATGATAATGATGGCAGTAAATCACCTCTTAAAGCACCTTTATCACGCCGAGCAAAGGCACCTCGAGGAAAAGGTCTAAACCTAGCAAGCTTCCAATGCATGACGGGCGGAACAGCAATGACCAACCAACCCAACCCCAACGCCCATCTAATTGAAATCCTCCAACGAATGTCCGACTACTACCGCCGAACTGGCGACCAATGGCGCGAAAGATCCTACAAACTAGCCTGTGGCAAACTCCGTCGCGAGAACCGACCAATCTGCACCTACGACGACGCCATAGTCATCCCCTCCATTGGGGCCTCCATAGCCGCCAAAATCGAAGAAATAAATTGCACCGGCCACCTCCGCAAACTCGAGCACGCCGAATCAGAAAACAACTACGAATCGCTAACCCTCTTCATGGAAATCTACGGCGTAAACAAAGTGCAAGCCTCAAAATGGGTGCAACAAGGCCACCGTACCCTCGACGATCTCCTCAAAAACGTCAAACTATCCCCCAATCAAATAGTAGGAATAACCCACTACGAAGATCTCCGCCAACGTATCCCCCGCGACGAAGTCGCCGCGCTAGGCGCCTATATCAAAGAAGCCGCCTCAAAAATCGACCCCAAAATCGAAATTATAATCGGAGGAAGCTATCGACGGGGCGCCAAAACCTCCGGCGATATCGATATCATCCTCACGAAACCCAACACAAAATCTACCTCGGAACTAATGCCCCTCTTACACGCCCTCATCACCTCCCTCGAAAACAGCAATTTCCTCGTCGCCGCCCTCGCCGTCCCCCACAACGAAGACGGCTCCAAATGGCACGGCTGCTGCATCCTGCCCTCGCTCCCTAAACCGCGCCAAATATGGCGACGCATTGATTTCCTGCTTGTTCCGACGACGGAGATGGGTGCTGCGCTTATTTATTTTACGGGCGATGATGTGTTTAATAGGAGTTTGAGGCTGTTGGCGGGGAAGTTGGGGATGCGACTTAATCAGAGGGGCTTGTATGCGGAGGTTATGAGGGGGAGGGGGAGGACGAAGGTTACGGAGGGGTCGCTGGTAGAGGGGGAGGATGAAAGGAGGATTTTTGGGGTGTTGGGGGTTCCTTGGAGGGAGCCGTGGGAGAGGGTTTTGTATTAGAGGGTGGGCGTGGGGGTGAGGGGGATGGCGTTTGAGGGAGGTGGGAAGATTAATGAATTGATTCATGATACACTACGCTATCATCTATTGCTGTCTGATTTCTGATGTGTTATTTTGAGTCTTCAAATCAAATCGAGGTAAAATTTACAATATTGAGTAAACCCAATCAAGCCAAATCTAATATAATCTAATCTAATCTCATTCCCCCTTCTCCTTCTCCTCCCCATAAACCCCATCCCTCCAATCCCAAACCATACACCAATTCCTGCCCATCCCAAACTCCCCCATATCCACCTCCAATACTTCCATATCCCTCCATCCCATCTTCAGATACAAGGGGTGTCCTGCGAGCGTGGCTTCGAGATAGATAGATTTTTGAGCGTGATGGGCGAGCGTCTGGAGGGTGTGGAGGAGGAAACGGGCGAGTCCGTGGGATTGGTGAGACGGGTGGATGGTGATGAAGTGGAGGACTGGAAAGAAGGGAGGGAGATGGGGGTTCAGTTGGGATTGCGGAGATGAAGGAATGAAAGAAAGGAGGGTGGGGAAGGGGTAAGTAAGGAAGGGGATTTAGGGGGGAACGGAGAGGTGGAAATGCAGTGGAGTTTTTGCATTGATGAATGTGTGTTGATGGTGCTTGATTCAAAGGGAAATGGGTGGGGCATGATATAGAAAGAGAGAAAATGAGGAAAGAAAGAAACGTGACATACGGAACATATCCTCCTTTTTAAACCACTTTTCTCTTAATCTATCCCATCCCTTTGTCTTAGCTTCACAAATATCCAAATTCGACCCTTCAGGGAACTTTCCCTTTCCCTTTCCATTTTCCTTCTCCTTCTCTTTGCCCTCTCCCTCTCCCTTGTCCCCATTACTATTCCTATTCTCCCCCTTCCCACTCTCCTCCTCCTCACCCCCTTTCACCCCCTCCCTCTTCCAATGCATCCACCCCACAATCTCCCCCTCCCCCTTATCCGTAACAAGTTTCCACGTCTCCGTCCCCCTTGCGCTCAAATAATTTCGAAAAACATCCCCAATCCACGCGTGCAGCGCGGGACGCGACACGCGGGATTCGGGCCACCGGCTGAGAACGAAGGGGTCGTTGGCGAAGGATGATTGCCAGATGCTGAACATGGTGGGGAGATCGCCGGGGGTGCAGGGGAGTATGGTGTAGGTTTGGTTGGGGGTAGTGTGGGTGGGGAGGGGAGGGGGAGGTGAGGGAGAAGGGGAGATTTTGGGGGGTGCGCTGGGTGTGAGGGTTGAGTATTGGGTGATGAGATGAGATTTAATGGAATTGGAATTGAGATTGAACCCGGTATGAGATGCAGAAATCCGAACAGAATTCAAACCCCTAAAGAATCTCCTACAGATTCGCATTGTATGTAGATCACGGTTCGTTCCATTCTAACAAATATATATCTGTACGTACAAGCCCATGTTATTTATAGGGCGTCATCAACTCGGTATGACTCCCAAAATCCATTCTCCTACCGTTCTTGCTAGAAGAACTTGCTTCTTTTTCTGGTGCATAAATAAATGGAATGAGTCATTGATTGTATTTGCATGCCTATTAGATTTATACACGTCCTTATCAGAGTAGATCGGATCAGATCATTTTTCACCACTTTTGAAGGGTTGGATGGTTTTTATGGTGATAAGGATAGTGATGGATGGATATGGAGAATTCTCGACCCCTCATTCGGAAAATCTCTTTATAGAATATCGATATGAATATCGATATGGTATTAAATATCTTGTTGTCCATAAAAACATCCTGTATCAGAATCATCCATGAATAGTTGTACAATCACCCGGTTCACATCAAAACGATACAAGTATGTAAGACTGTAATTAAGACCCCGCTCGGATCACTTTTTGAATTTGTTGCTAAAATGAGTTTAGTTCAGAGCAAAATATTTTATTTAAAATAAATAGTATTTCGTAAGTTTATAAAATATTGAAATATTTCAAGTTTATATTGATATTTATTAAAAAAAAACTAGTATTTAAAATTATTATAGAAAAATAATGAAATTATTATATAAATTTTTAAAATTTATAGATTTATCACTACTAATACTAGTAGTATCATAAATTTTATATACTACTAGTAGTAGATAAATATTTTATTTACTAGTAAATCATCTATTTTAATAACCGTTACATCAAGTTGCTATTTAGAACTAAAGTTACTATATTTGGTAAACGCTTATTTAATTAATATTTGTAGGTCTAAATACGAAAAAAAAGTGATTCAAATAGAGTCTAAATACCCGTGAAATTTGAATGATATTATTCAATTAAAGTTCTGTGACAAATTTCATTTCAATTGATTGATTGATTGATCATTGATCATTGATGTCTCATCTCATCTCATTTTTCTTTTTCTTGCCGTCTTTTTCTCCATGTTTGGCTTGCGATCAGATGAACTCGTCCCGACCCGAACATAGGTCGGTATCTGAGTATATTTATATCTTCTTGTTGCAGGCACACACGCACAAACGCACACACGCACAAACGTTTGGTATTGGTATCTATCTATGTGGCCTAAAAATACTATAATTTTAATGAATACCTTCGGAACCTCCTTCGGATCTATCGCTGTTGATTATTGCAAACTCCCTCCAGGGCTTTACAAGCTTGTATTGTAATGACTCGAATAGTTCTAGATTTCCGAAGCAAGCCCTAGAGTAGAGAGGCTCTATACTGTAGAAGGCAAGCGGAAGATCCAATTAATGATTAGGTAAATCATTACCAGGATTCCTGGTAGGTGTTACTTTTACTTTTAACTTATCACAATCTGCATTAGTACGTACATAGATAGTTCTAGTACAATGTAGGTACGGAAGTATCCTATGAAAAATTACTGCAGATCACAAGCGCTATAATAAATACAGTAGCTCTATGCATAGGAGTTCACTATTCGTTCGTTCATTCGTTTGTACCTTACTTCCTTACAGTGGTTCCTGTCTCCATACGTGCATTATCAAAATGATAGAACTATACTCGAGTAGAGTAAATACCACAAGAAACGAAATTCCATGATTGATAATTTGAAGCTTCGAAAATGTAATTTTCCTATCTATCCAATGATATGTATCAATTTACCCGGTAGATGCATCGAAAACCACTTTTAATAAGTTTTATACGAATCGAGAAACACTAACGGTTGATGATCATCACTAGGAACAAGATAGTAAGTACCTAGTAAGTACCTCCTAGCCTTTCCTTAGCCCTTTCCTAGCCCTGGAAGTAGAAATTAAAGCCGTGGAACTACTCCGTAAGTATCCCTAACTGTGGTCTAGTTGAATGTAATTAGCTATGAAAATCCAAATAATGATCCGTGAACAATACAAAATGAGAAGTAAAGAATACTTATCATCGTAGAACTTCGCTTAACTTCCATAAAAAGACTTCGCTTTTTTATTAACTGAATGTACTAAGCAAAATACTTGTAGTATAATTAATACTAGTAATCAAGTTTATAAATAAACAAACTTTTACATCATGATATTTTATTTGAAAAATTAATTTTTTTAATTAATAATTTTAAAATTTTAAATTAATATAAATAGGTTTTAAAAACCCTAACTAAAAATTGATTATTTTATATAGTAGTTTTTATTTACCAAAATTATAAACTCATTTACTAACTACATCTTCAGTTTGTGTATCATACTACTAGTAACAAAAAAACGAAATCCTTTTACAGAGGTTAATTAATAAGTCTGTAAGATCATGAAAAGTAGCTCCTCTTGGCCCCCTATTTTCCGCTTCGATTTCTTATCAAAATAATAAACCCTACCAGTCAACTCGAATCCAACCCCAATTCAACCTAACCTATCAAATATCATTGAACTACCTACTCCGTAATAGGTACCGATAGCTTTACCTAGTTCGAATCTTTAGAGTCTAATCTGGGAGGCGTTTCTCGAGATCCGAGATTCCAGAGACTCGGAGGGATTTCCCCAGAATCTCAATTCTTTAGTCTCGAAAACTTCTACATATACTTTGGCTGGTGTAGTACCCTAAGTACAGTACTAGGTAATCATGCAAACACCATCCTCCAGTACAACAACAATCATGGCTTACCCCCCTGGTTCTCAATCTCCAACACTTACTGATCCGGGTATGATTCTACCATTGAATGAAACCAATTTCGACTTAGAATCCTCCTCTGATGACCCAGCATCCTTCGATCCTCTTTTCCCAGGCGATTCATGGCAAGAATTTGATTCCGGTTTTAAATATTCTGTTGGAATGTCTCCCATTACACCCACCACACCAATCATATATGGGAATGGAACAATGTTGTCGGATATAGGTGAAGTTACCGAAGCGGAGAGTACGCCGGGAAAGAAGTTACCTGGACCTGCGGAGCGGCGATTTCTAAAGCAACAACAACTTCATAATGGACATCGAATAAGTGGACCTATGGGCCATGATGCGATAGGAAAGAGGCCGAAAATGGGGAATCATGAGAGAAAGATATCCGTGGAATCTGCCAGTACTGTTACTTCCGAACCGCAAACTGCTACGTTTGGAGATATCGACGATGCCGTTAGTGTGGATGATAGTAATTTTCAGGGCGACGATGAGGAGAGTGTGGCAGATTCATATACAGATCCATATCGGGAAAATATTGTTGCAACGGAGTCTCGCAGATTGGCGCGAAAGGAAGGTAATTTCGGGGACGATGATCAAAATTCTAGCGTTGCTCTTAGTATGAGGGCCGAGCAAATTTTATTGAATGCCAAACGGCGACTCAATGTGAGTTTCTTTTTTCTTTAGGTTTTTTGGAATATGGAATTGGGGCCAGATATTGACAATTGCGTTATAGAATATGGAGGGAAATCTGACACGAGCGCGAAGCTCTCTTATAGCTCCAGCACCTTCGATGTCTTCTATATACAGCACGAGTCCTTTAACAAAATCTACACCATCCCCTTTACAATTCGATCGGCGCACGAGTGGACTACCTCCTTCGAGACAGCGATCATTTTACAATATATCAAACGATTCAACTACAAATTTAAGCCCTGGTCATTCGAGAGTGTTTAGTGAGAATAGCATATCCCCTTCGAGAGCTACAGCATTTCCAGTTCGAGCGTCCAGTGCAGCAGGTTCTTATAGAAATAGAGGTGGGTGGCCTACTATCACAAGATCTAGGTCACAAAGCTCACATCTTCCGGAAGTGATTGCGGAGGGTCAAAATGGAAGACCAATACGTTCCGCGAATTCATCGCCCTCATTTCGAGTTTCTCCATCGCAAGCAAAATTCCTTGGGCCTTTGTCAGAAGATGAAGTCCCCGAATTCGACGATAGATCTAGCAGCCGGGCTGATACCGAACGAGAATATTTGAGCCCACATGAAGGTCGTGGATTGAGTAGATCATCATCTAACTCGAGCATACGAATGAAGGATATTCAACATCAAATGCATGATCTTAAGGGAAGATTATCAGCTTTGCGAGATCGTGCTAGAGATGATAACATGAAGCGTCGCAGTTTACAAAGCTTACGTACTCCCAGTCCTTTCACAGTAGCCGAGCAGTGGTCCCCAAAGGAGGATTCGAATTCTAATGCGACGGAGGATCGACCTCAATGGGATGAAGTGCGTGAGATGGAGGATCATTTAGCAGGTGTGCACCCCGTTCATGAAACAAGACGGCTGCATAAATACTCCGAACCGAATCCAATCGGCATATATAAAGATCAACAAAAAGGGATCACGAGCCCCGTCAACATATTATCTTCAACCGATTTGTCAGACTACGAGACTGCTGAAGAATCACCAGCATTTAACGATGATGAGTATAACGACGAAATGATTAATCATGACGAGCTTGATGAGGGAGATGAAAGTGATGCATCGATTTATCACGAATCCCTCGTAGAACAAATTTCGCACGAAGATCGCGAGGATGCATTCGATTATGAGCATTTCTTTCTACACAGCGCGATGGGAACCATGAGTCGCGAGAGAAGTGGTAGTCTCAGCTCTGAAGACTCAGTATCGACAACTCGTGGACCTACAGCTCCTACTATCGCGGGATATAGCTCTCAAAATTCAAGTGGGCTACCATCAATTATTCATCTCAGATCGGAGAGTAATGCATCAGTCTCAACATTCGCTTCTTTTGTAACCGCAAAATCAAGTGTTGAATACGAAGACGACGAAGATGATGAAAATCCGTTCGATCTTACCATTCCCTTAACACCTGAATCGCCTAAATCTGCTCAACAATCTACATTTATCACCCGCGAATCTAAACGCTCTACGTTTGGTTCCCTTCCTCCATCCACCACCAATATCAGAGATAATCAGGATATTGGAATAGCCCGCGGATCAGGTCTCTACGACTTAGACATCAAACCCGGAATCCATAGCCGAACCTATTCCCTAGAATCTACATCCTCAACAGGAACAGCTCGCAGTTACCCCCAAATCAATAAGCCAAAAGACCTCCATTCGAATACAACGGCTACTCTTACACCACCTGGCACTTCATCTAGTTCGCATTCTCATCCTCCTAGATCTACTTCTCTTGCTAATAATAACAACAACAACAACAATAACAATAACAATATCGATAATCATAATGATAATATACAACAGTCTTCCTCCTCATCTTCATTTTCCTCATCAGCAACGATCAACATGCTAGAGGAGAACGATCAGGTATTGGTGGAGAGATTGGTGGCTAGTTTGGGGAAGGTGGTATTGGGGATTCAGGATGCGGAGAGGGGGAGTGGGGAGGCGAGGATGTGGAGGAGGAGGTTGGATGCCGCGAGGAGGGTTTTGGAGGGGGACGAGGGCGCGGTTTGAAATTTGAATGGCCTTTTCTTCTTCTCCTCCTTTCGAGCGATGTTGAAAGCACTTACCTCTCCCCCTCGCCTTTTTATTTTCTTATTTATCTCTTGGATATCGATTCTCGATTTTTTTTTTCAATTGGCGTTACAGAAACGCCTTTACACTTTTTACTTTGTTTTGTTTTTTTTTTACTTTACCCTCACTATTAAAGACTCTACTTAACTTCATCTCATTTGTTATACCCCGACTTTAGAAAAGGAGGGAGGGGGGTTTAAAAAGCGGATCAAACTTCATTGGATTGGATTGGGGATTTTTTTGATACCCAGTGGATTGGAGATTTTGGATGGGATGGGATGGGATGGGATGGGATGGGATGGGATTGATATTACTGAATAATCTTTTTCTATTTTGCTTGGATTGCTTGACGGATGACGGATGATGGAGGTGTATGGGTGGGAGGGGGTATGTGATGCAATGGGTGGGATATTTACTTGATTTGATTTATACCCATGGTGCCTGACTGATATAATAAACATAACATGATATTTAAATGGAATGGGGCGGGGGGAGTTTGATTATGATTGGATGGATGGACGGATGGAGGGATGGAGGGAGGAAGGGAGGGAGGGAGGAAGAGAGGGAGATGTATATCGATGGATGGATGGATAGATGATTGAATAGGAGATGAAAGGATGGTAGAAAAATTATAATATATATTTATATAATATTATTTATGATTTATTGATATGATATTATTTTGACTTATTCTTTACTGAAATAAATACCCCTTGTATATATTGATAGGTATGAATAGAACAAACAGAATGAAACTTGTTATGAACTTATATATCCAAATTTAATAAAGCCATTAATAATATTTTATTCAACTACTTCTCCTTCTGTTTCCTCCAATTTCCCCTATAAAAATAATTTTCTAAACGAATGAATGGATAAAATAACCATATTCATAATCATAATCGTAACCATAACCATAACTATAACCATAACAGCCAGAAACGAACCACAACTCCTCGATACAGAAACCAACCGATCTCTATCTATACGAAACTACAACTATCTGCTTTTTAACCATACTACCAAAAAACGCGATACGTTAGACTTCCCTCATAATAATTCTCCACTTCCACACTCCACTCCCTATCCCAAAAACCACGAACCCCTCAAATAACATTCTCATCCCCCAAACCATGAGAAGAATCATCCAAGCCCCCCTGCATCTGTTCCCCCTCCATCTCCATCTCCATCTCCAACTCATGAACATCATTCTCCTCAACAGGCTCAAGCTCAGACTCAGCCTCAACCACCAAAACCGTAACCTCACTCTGCGTCCTCTCCTCCACCTCATCACCCAACGCCGACCCCTCCGACTTCAATCCCCCAACCCTCCTCACACTCTTCAACCCCGCATTCGGCAACTGTAGCGATGGAATTCTCGGCGCCATCTTCTCACTATTACCAGCCACTGGAGGCGGAATCAAAAGTTTCAAATTAGCCTGAGAGCCCGTTCGTTTAGCCAAGAATCTCTTAGCCCAACCATCACCATCGCCACTTCCATGATGATAACCTTCCTCGCAAGCAACCAAGCTATCTCCCTGATGTGATTCCGTCATTTGTCTCGTGGCATCCGGAATAGGGGTTCCCCTTGCCCAGCGATCGCCATAGACTTTTGTCCAATGAGAACCGGCACGATCAGCACCGTCTTCTAAAACTCCTTCCTTGGGTGTGAAAGGGGCTGCTTTGGGTCGAATAGCTCGATTAACACAGGTGATGATGAAGAAGACCAAAGCGCTCACACCAGCCAAGATCAAAAAGCCACAAATCATCTTGAGACCTACGTTCTTATGTCCGACTTCTTTGAGACAATAGTCATAACGATAACCTTGATTCCTGAATCTTTCGCAATCCTCCTCTGTCTGAGGAGTCCAATCCTTTGGCCAAATTTCACGAACACGGAGTCGATGTAAATCAGGCTTGACGTGTGCCCCATATTTCTCTGGTTTCCCGTACTTGTCCGGGACACAGCGACCATTTTTCTCGGTTCCCCAAGTGCATTTTCCATGTCTAGCTTGTTCATCAGCTAGTTTTTCGAGGAAGGTTTTAATTCTTGGTGTTGTTGATTTGGCTGTATCATCGCGACAGTGTCCGTCAACAAGTTTCTGACCTTTTTGACAGCGATGCCCAGCCTTATAATAAGAATCCATAGCTTTGATTGGTTTACCTTCGCAAGGACATTCAACGAGATCATCTAGCCTTAAGAGCTCTAGCTCGTTGCCTTTGCAAGGTTTGCATCGCTTTTGGATTACTTGTCCTTCAATCGAAACGCCAGGATTTCTCAGAACTGGATGAGAACCAGAAGACTCGATGTTCCTTGCAACCAATCGAGCATTTTGATTGTCAACTGCATGCTTGGACTCACATTGGCCGTTCTCCAATGAGCAACTTTGCTTAATATCTGGCGTTGGGAGCACGATAGCCCGGCTTATGGTATTGATAGGTATAGTTTTTACTGGGCTTTTGGCACCAAAATAGGGTTTGCATCTCCGAACCGAATTCCTATTACCGCATTGAACATTTGTTTCTTTTTCCGATCTGATCTCATGTGCACCTGGCGAATAGATCGTTGTGCGCCAAGGAGCATTGGGATTCTCTGAAATATAAGAAGCTTGTTGATGGAATCGATTGGCTTGTTCTTGTGAAGACTCCAAAAATCCCTCCCTGGGTTCGATAATTTTGCTATTTTTCTTCTGACATTCACTAACAAACCATTCCGCTGATTTCACATCAGCACAGGTATAGTATATGTATATCAACCGAGATGAAAGAACATACCAATGGGATCAAAATTATACTTGCAAGAAGCAGAACAACTCCTACCAGCCGACAAGAACGGACCAAGTTTAGAATCATCACTATCCGCACACTTACAGTTAACATCCGTCGGATGACAAGACACAGTCGGAGGACGAAAAGTCTTCTCAATGCATTCATGCACACACATTTCCGCCCGAGAAATATCCTTCGGGCCCAAATCCCTAGGCTGCTGAACATGCAATTTATTATGCTTGCCGAATAAAGTATCAGACTCATATCGATGTATATTAATTTGAGCCGAGTTATCAGGAATGATGGTATCAGGGACCGGTTCAAGAACCACTTCTCCGGAATTTGGACCACCAGGTCGAATCGATGTGGCGGATACGAGAACAATGCACATAGCGGCAATAATTATGACGACCTTGAGGATAGTCTTTGCGGCTATATAGACACCGGAGTGAGGACGCTTTCCAAGTGGTTGGCCATCTCGCGCTGTTGGAAGAAAGGGTGGCCTATGTGAGTTAGCCAGAGCGGTTTAATGTGAACGTATGATACTTTGACTTACATTGTGGATGACGATATGTAAATAGACTCGACTTGAGAGTCGATGTTTTTTAAGAATTCTTTATTTAATAGAGCAGAATAGCAAATGTAGAATGATACTAATCTCCAAAAAGCGTAGTAATGATACGGCAAGTTTGTCTCAACTAAACTGTTGAGAGTAGTAATGGTGTGACAAGATGAATGAATGAATAAAAAAGATGGGTGGTTCTTGTTCTGAATGTAAGCAAATAATCTAGACTCGAACATTATAAGGAAGGAACGAAGGGGGGCTGGAATGGAATTGATATAAGCTGGTCGTTGAAATCAGCAAGAGCCATCAAGGCTCATAATATCGAGACTTACAACAAGACATCATTGCACATAGCGATATCCTCACAGCGAATCTTGGCCACAAGGCTGAACAGCTAACTTGATGTTAATATATCATGAATAAGAAATGTATGTTTATCATAATCCTGGCCCATCTCGCCTTTGAACATCCGAGTTATTAAACATCGGATTCATATGCTCCCATTCATTCTTGATAGGATAACCCATGTGATCATACCCAGACTGCTGCAAATAATTCGGGCTATGATTCATCGGTGATTCTTCTTTAATATGTTGTTTCCGCCCAATTAAATCAACAACTATTGGCTCAGCTTGAGCCTCGAAGCTCGATTGTAAAGCTTTTGAATCTTCCCACCGCTGTCCAAATGTTCTCAAAGTTTCCTTGATATGATGAATACAATTGAGGCTCCTATCAAGATTATCGGTTCCAGTAGCCATTGGTAAGGGCGGAGGCGGGGGAGAACTCATCCCAACGGGAGGATAAGACAAACCTATCCCGCTCAGCAATTGCTCCTGCGAACCCGACAAAACAGCCATCAACTGGCTGCCAACAAAATATACTCTTAGAGCGTCATGATACGTATAGAATGCAGTGTTGATAGGATCTTGGCTAATGGGGAAAATCTTTTGCATATACGCGATTGTATATTCGAGGATTAAAATCTTTGCGTAGTCGGACACAACGTGAACTCGACATGATTTGGCAAGACAGTATACGTAGCTATAAAGAAGTTCCAGGTCAAAGTAATCTTTGAAAACGAGGGGTAATGAGTCAGGGAATGAATCGGACCACTCTCGCATTTCTTGACACATTTTCCAAATATAATTAGAGCCTTGTGGTAGTGGATCGCGGCTTGATTGGAAGAGCTCTTGATACCAACTTGACTGCGCGCGCCGTAGTTGGAACAACAGATGAGCCATATCCATTGATTGAGGTCCATGGCTAGTTATAGAATCCTTTCTGTCTACGGCTGTAGCCGGTAGTGTAATAGGCATGGATGGGTATGCAACGTTAGAGGAGTCATCTGTGAAAGAGAATGCTCTAGCATGCACCATACTGATAGAACTATTTTAAGTAAGAAACTGTAAATCACAAATATCATCTGGACGACCAGTATTTCTTACCGATCAAGTGCATAAACACAATAGAATATCCTTCTTCGCATGTCCAAAGCTTTCTTGTCGGGCTGTTGCTCTCTAGGTGGGTCTTGATGAAACCCTAAATCGACAATCGCTCGACATGCAAACCCTATTAGTTGCCAGCTGTCAAAATGTGCTGGATCAAGCATAGCGTACTGAACCAAGAGTACCAACGCCTGGATTTGCGACACATAGCCAGGAACGAGAACTTCATCAGCATACATCAACGCACGACTAACCCAGGAAACGCCACCCTTATAGTGAGAATCCAAACTACTTCGGGATTGGGCTGTGGACGAAATGGCTAGTGCCATATAGAAGATCCAATATTCAAAATTAGTAGTAGCGGACTGACTACCACTCTGGTAGACCTGATCCAACGCATTAAATAGGGCGGTCTCTGGAAATGCCGGAAACAACACAAAAATATTATCTAAGTAGTATTGAATCAATTCTGTCGCAACGCCTCTTGGTGGCAATTGAAAAGATCTAGGTTCGGGGAGTGCCTCATTGTTGGCCGCAGAGAGAATAAGTCTAGCAAATGTCATATTCGTGGTAGAGGTTTCGAAATCGCGTGTTGTAGCGTGGACAGTCCTATAGTGGTTAGAATTATTCTATAGGCATTCAAGTTACTTACAGAAATCCAAAATCAGATACAAGTTCATTTACATCAGCTGCCTCCCGCTTCCTTGCAGCTTTGCCATGTATTGCAGCTCTTATAGTAGCCAAAGAATCTTTCCGATCTGGTAGCTCTGATAGTGCACCATCAACATCATGCATCGCAACGGAAGCTTTTCGTAATCTAGCATAAGCTAAGCGCTTCTCAAGCCTTTCAATTCGAGACTCGAGAGATGCAACATAACTTGACTGCCATCAGCCGCATCCAGAATTGTATAGGTGGGGTTTGCAAACCTTCTCTCCTTTCCTTTTGCGAATTGATCATTAGCGCTTGAGCATTCTGTCACGCGCCCCGACTTTTCGCAAGCTGTGCAAGCGGGCAATTTGCCATCACACTTCAAACTGCGTTAGCTAGCTCAGATCTACGGCGATAGAGTTCGAACCTTAATCTTTGCAGATCGACCTGAAGTGTATTAGTTTATTGTGTAGAATTTACATCAGCTGAACTCACATCTTGAACAAGCAGAGACCGGTCTTGATACCCGTAGCAGTGGAGTATCTGCTGAACTCTTACCAGTCCGAGGCATCCTGACCCTGGTACCCTTTTCTGAGTATTTTCAAAGAAGTGAAACTTGAGGCTTTCTAGGTAATAGGTCGCAAATAGCCAATTACCGCATTTCTCTCCACAGATGGAGGTTATCTAAGGAAGATTGTCAGTCGTCGTATACAGGTAGCACAATTCTGCAGAACATCTCAGAAAAGAAACTTGAGGGGAAAAGTAGACAAAAAGTGTTTGTACTTTTGAAGTCTGGACCACAAAGTCATTTCACCAAACAAATACGCAGGGAGTAATGTACATAATCAATGATTTTGATATGCGTCGTCCCTAATTAAATTCTCATCATAGCATCCCAACTTGGAAATTTGAGATTCACTGGGGTAATTATTCGTGGTCCCATGAGCTCATCATGCGGGATTGACTCTAATAAAAGTCAACGATAGCATTATCGCAAAGCATGATAATCCACAGAGATATGTAAAAGTGGAATATTTCTACCCACTTTGTAAATGATCTGGATCTCTATCCTATAAATGTGCTGTTTGAAATTTGAAGCGGAATACAATACTCGTGATCCGTCTGGATCGTGTTCAAGGCGGAGTCCAAGGGTACGTGAAAAGCTGCAGTAAGGAAGGATTCATGCCCTTGTCTATCGATTAGATAAATGAATCTTTTGGGCTGTTGCAATTACTCGAATTTCCGTTGTCATACATGACATTTGCCAGGAGGATTATGCATGGCGTGGCGGCGGAGGGATTCGTTTTATCGGCGAAGTTCAATATTGTTGATTGATTTTCCTCCCAATAACCACGATACCGGTATATATATATATATATATATATATATATATATCTAAGTGTGTGTGTGTGTGCGTATAAGTAGAGCCAAGGCTTTGCAACGTTCGGAGAGACCGTTACGACCTGCAGTATTTTATTCCACTTCGAAGATTGTTTTTCTGCAGAACCCTTGAGTGCAGCCGTCCCATCGGTATTCGGCAAATCCTTATAGGTACTCGTAGAGTAGAGTTGAATATTGATGGTCTTTTGAATTCCACGCCCCACTTGAATACAGGAAGAAGTTACAAGGTAAGATGTAAGGAAAAAGGGTTCAAATGCAAAGAAGGAAATAATGGTTTTCGAGAAGGAAGCTGCTACTTTACTGTATGATAGGTTTTCATCAAGCGGAGGTGTAACTATAGTAACTATAGTAAGTATAGTAACTATAGTAAGTATAGTAACTAATAAGTCAATCAATTTACTCCCGTGATCATGATAAATCTATTTGTACTAGTAGTGCCAAGTCTTATGGAAGAATTCTAAAAGAAGGGTTTCAATCCTCTAGCCAACACCGAATGGACCGACAAAGGTAGAAGGGTAGCAGGCATGTTATTGCATGTCTGTAATGCTTGATGATGATGATGCAGTTGATACATTTCACATTTCCTACTTAAGTATAATGGTAGGCATACGCCTCACCGATACTGGACTCCATGTTTCATTTCATTTTTCATTTCTTGAAAATCATATCATTTTGGGAAAGGGGGAAGTGGCAGAGACGACCGAAGAGAGAGTTTAGAAGATGGAGAAGGGATGGAGGAACGGAAAGGTATTGATCGCACTATTGATCCAAACAAACTTTAGAGCACAATATGATAAACTATACGTAGATATTGCGTACGGAGTGCGATGTGGCATAGCTTCTTTGCACATTAAGTTCTATATGATAAGGATCATATGATGATCTCGAATCGAAGTTTGGTCGGATTATTAGTTCTAGAGAACTAGAAAGACGAAGAATCATCCAGCCAAAAAAGCTTTGCTCGATTGTTCTCTCTTTCGGATTGGACTGTTCCCGCATTGAACTGTTCCCGCCGTTATGCCTGTACATATACGTTGACCTACTATGCATCTTGGGGGGGTATTGTAGATACATGTATTATTACCTCGATATGAGATATGTACTATTTCTTACTACAGTAGTGTAATAATAAGATTACTTATTACTATGTGTGTATATATATAATACACCTTGAATTCGTTTCCAAACCGTTTGAGATATTTGTATCCTGCATATTGTTAGCGCCCGTACTCGAGTAGACTATATTACAATCTTACAATGATACTATGTATTTACAATAACCCAGGATGCCAGGTGGTTAGGTATACTTCTGCAGGGATATTTTATAGACAAAATGCCTATAAATCGTCACATCGTTTACCTTCAAGGGCTATCCCTAGATAGTGGTGAATGCTAGGGTCTCACTTGGCTTATCTACTTTATACTGATGGCGGGGATATTTTTTTTTTGAAAGTACTCGTACTCTAGTAATCATGGCTTCTTACCCCAAATTCACAAATTCCTAATTGCCCCCCCCCCCCCTCTCAAATTTCCCAGTTTGAACTTTAACATCAATTGATTCAAAGGTTCTTCATCCTCAATTATGTTACCCTAACGAATCCTTCCTTCCGGCGCAAACTTACCTTGGCATGGGCCGGAAACCTTCAAATAATAACAATAATAATAATAATAATAATAATCATCATCATCATCATAATTTCTTCTTTTTTGCTTGCAACTTGCATATATACAATAACGATATCAGGTGTTTACAGAGTTCGTGATACAACTTCATGTTCTGGTGACGATTCCTCTGATTGATAACCTTCTCCAACGATGATAAGCTATACAGAAATCAAGCGCCAAAACAACAAAAAATATCCCGCTCATTAGAAGCTATATTTAAGTCCATGGATACAGCAGATTTGTTCCGACAAGCCCTTGGCTCTGTCAATAGAGCTCGCGAAGCTAAGTCTTCTCGAGCTAGAGAGAGCTCTCATGAAAGCGAAGACAATTCTCCAAGAATCGCCCATACATTGACTGCCTGTTGTAGATGCCGCCAGGTCCGTAATATACTTTTCGATTCTCCATTATACATTACAGATGTGCTGATGTTTGGCTATGTAGAGGAAAACAAGATGTGATACCAATTTACCACGATGTATACCATGCGAACGTGCAGGCGCGCAATGCGAGTATTTCGATACGGCCAAGGGAAAGAAAATCTCTAGAACATACGTAATACGACTGCAAGACAAAGTTCGGGCACTTGAGGCAGAATTAAGTCAACTAGTTGAAGAGGAAGGACTACCTCTGAACACGGAAGATATTGTGCGTCCAGGAGGACTTGTTCGACTTCACGAAGACGATGAGACACCGAGATTCTTGGGGCCATCGAGCGGCATTGCAATGACTCGCATAGTAATGGAAGAAGCAAAAAAATATACCGATACTAGGAGCATCAGAGAGCTTGTACCTGAGGTGCGGCAACGCCGAACTCCTGTACAATCACCAGATACGGCAACAGAACGGAAGAAATCATATCCTATGATATCGGCTGTACCAGCACCAACTCTGCCTAGCCGTCTTGTAACGGACAAGTTGGTTGAGGTATATAACCAAAAAGGTCAGTTGTCAAATTTCATTGATTATTTTAAACTGTTGAGTGAACTTGTTCCATGATATCTAGCCTATTAGGTTACTACGTAGATGAGGTTCTTAAAGGTGAAGATGAAATACCAAGATGGTCTATGTCCCAGAGTAACAGATACCCTAAAAAGAATCACATAACCAGATAGCTGGTGTTGAAGCTTCTCTAGGTAGCCTTTACCAAACACAGACACAGTCGATTAAACCCTCATTGCTTGGATTGCTCTCCAACACCTCAAAATTTACTAATTTTAATGGCAGCTCAATACATGCTACCTACTCTACATGAACCTACGTTCTACAGGGATATCCAAGATGTCTACGATGGGCATTCTGACCCATACAAGAACTTTGTTCTTCGTATGGTCTTGGCTATAAGCATGCAGAAGTTAGATACTCAGTATGCCGGCCTTGCTGATAGCTACTACTTGGCTGCCATGAGCTATATTGAAGACGTGATTCGGCCTAAGGATATAAAGACTTTGCAGTGCCTAGTCCTGGTTGCTCAGTATTCAATGCTTACTCCCACACGTACTGCAACATACTATATCGTCGGACTTGCAACGAGACTATGTCAACAGCTTGGCCTCACGGAGGAGAAAACCATTACCCAAGGAGTATCTCTTGGCTTGGTCAATCCATTACAACTCGACATGCGGCGCAGGCTCTCCTGGATTGTCTTATCTATGGAATTCGGTCTAGCACAATCAATGGGTAGACCCAATGCATTTGCTACTGGTAAGGACCATTTGGACCTCGGGTTCTTCGAGACGGTTGATGATGAATACATCACCGCGGATGGTATTCTGCCTGGTCCATTGTCTGAGAAAAAGCATGTATCGATACATTTCTTACGAATGAGATTATTACAAGCAGAGATCCGAAGGATGCTATACTTACGAAAACGATCGGAGCCCAAGAACGAGGACCATCCATGGTATGCTGAGATGATGCAAAAATTGAAAGACTGGCTCGATTCTACTCCGGAATCTCCCAATTGGAGTAAACCTTGGTATGTCCTAAATTAACGATCTTGTTTTCTGAAGGGCTGTGTAAGTAATAAAAGTTCTATTCATGTCGTGTTAACGCTTTTGTAGGTTCACAGGAAGATACAATACAATGATTATATTCCTATTTCGCCCTTCACCACAAGTCTCACAGCCTTCTTTTCGTTCAGCGATAATGTGTTATGATGCAGCATCGAGTAATATAGTAATGCAACATGAACATGTGAAACGAGCAATGGTCGATATCACATGGCCATTTGTTCTTTCTCTGTTTATGGCAATCAACACTATCCTATGGTCCATATCGTATCCTGAAGTGCGGTCACTGCATAAAAAAGAAGAATTGGAGGAATATATCGGTCTTGCTTTGGACACCGTTTCTCAGTGCCATGAACGATGGCCAGGCACGGCATCAACCTCTGAACTTTATTCTAAGATTGTCAAAGCATGTCTCAAAAGCTATGAAGCCGGCGATAGCTCCAATCCCCCATCATCATTCTCAGCTACTTCTCCACCATCATCCCTTACCGATGCATATTCGCCATCAGCTTCCGAGCACTCTAGTGTAACCTCAGCTTCGCTTCCTCAAACACAACACAATACTTTTCAAGCACCTCCCCAATTTGGTAATGTCTTTAATCAAACGCCGGAGCAAATACCCCCATTCGACTACAATCATCCTTTACCTCTAATCCAGCCATCTTTCCGGTCAAATTCTATTTTTGTTAGCCCTTCAAGTGGACAATCAGATCGCCGATTTAGTTACTTTCCACCTGATTTTACACAACCACCAACCCATCCCATAACTTTGAATTCAGGCCCACCTCAGCCATATATGCCGCCACCAGCTCAAACATCTTTACCGCCCGTTCAACATCCTCTAATAACGGATTCTTCATATTTTAGCCAACCGGAATATTATTCCTTCCCCCCTCATTTATACTCGGAGCAAGGCTACGACATGGGCATGAGAACCGGAAGCCTTAGTCAGGAACAGCAAATGGAGTTGATGCATAGTTTAGAGACTGAAGGGTTGAATGAAATTGATAATTTCATGAATCACACATCACAGTATGATCACCCTATTAAATTCGAACGATAATAGATATCGAGCATGAATTAATAACCACTTTTTTTTGGTTAGATTACGACCATGGACAGATAGTTAACGATGGAGAATATCTGTTTGTACCATAGATATAGGTTTAAAGACCAAAATGTTATACTACGCGCTTTTGATTCTCGCATATCCATGGTGATGGGTGAACGAGTTATGAATGAACTCATTTTCTCTTGCGACGGTGTATGGCGTTTGAATCCAATGGGGGAGGGGAGTTCTTATCTATCCAATGTCTTGTAGTACTATAAGAGAACCAAACATTGATGTTTTCATATTATTTTAAAATGCCAATGAAAATTTTGACACTTATACCTCAACCACTGCATGAACTCTCTCACTATTACTCTATTTTCCACTACCCTTATCTTCCTCAAAAGCCTTCTCAACCGCATCAGCCATCTCCCCCAAGGTACTAAATCTCCAACCAATCTCCGCCTGCCCCCCTAACTCCTCATAATCTTGCCCCTCATCTCCTCGATCTATCCAGCATCCACCCATCCCCATTTTCTTGGCTGGTACCAGATCTGCTCTTAAACCTAAATTTGATCCGAGCGTCATTAGAATCACAGAATAATAATTATGCAGCGATCACTCAATCTTCTACTCCACCAAAAAAAAAATTAAGAAAATAAAAAAAAAACAAGAAAGAAAGAAACACTTACTCTGAGCCGTACATAAAATCTCCCCCTTCTTCACACCCCAATCCCTCTCCGCCCCCCTAGCCAAAAATTCAAAATTCCTCACATCAGGCTTATAACTCCCAATCCTCTCCGCCGTCAACACCTTATCCCATTTCGCCTCCTTCCCCACCTCATTCCCCGTCCCTCGCCCATCCTCCCCACCCAAATGCAAATGATGCCTCACCGTCCCCTTAATACTCTCCTCGTCAATATTACTTAAGATAACCAATTTGTAATAGCGACCCAGTTTCTTCAACGCAGGTACTGTGTCGGGAAATGAAGGGAATGTAGACGAGGAGTGGGCGAATGCGGTTATTTCTTTCTCAGGGGGGGCAGGGAGAGAGAGGGAATTGCTGAAGGAGACGTAGGATTGGGCAAGGATGTCTGGGAAGGGGAGGGAGGGAGGGAGGGAGGGAGGGAGGGGTGCTGGGCTTGCAGATTGTGTTCGTGCTGCTCGAAGGCGGCGATAGTGTGGGCGCGGGATTGCAGGTAGGGCGTTTGCTGGGAGGTGGGGAGACGGCGGATTAGTGGGAGGAGGGCGCGGTAGGTTCCTTCTGTTGGGGGAGGATGTGCTTAGTGGGTTTTCATCATAAGGGTTTGGCTGCCATTGGGCCTTGAAGATGTGGTGAAGTGAGGGGTACCTTTCTCATCGATGAGAGTTGAATATACATCAAAGGCCAAGGCCTTGAGATCCGTCAATTTGCGATGGTCGGATGTGTTTACTTTTCCTCCTATCATATTTGCGATCTCAAAGCCAATTAAGTTATGATGAAGGGCTACCAGGTATATATATATCTGCAATTGTAAATGCGGGGTTCCTAATTTGTGAGAACAGGCGGCAGTTATGGCTATGTGAAATGCTGTCAAGATTTCGAATAGAAATGGAAAGTATTAGGTACTTGATTTGAATCCTGATCCTGAACATCTACAAATACAACTTATTTATATGCATGTTTGCTGTATCGTGTTATTGTACCTCGTCATACATATAGATAGATCGCTTACAAATACATATGTAGCTGGAGCTGAAAACTTGGAAGTATCACATAACAACCCCGCGCTGCAGGAGAAGCATAGGATGATAGACAGTCCATGAAATTGCGAGCAGCATGCAAATCACTAACCAATTCAATAAACGAAACTGAACTCAGACAAGCATTAGAACTACACGCGTACGTCAAACGCAGGGCGTGAGTAAATTATTTAATTTTTTGCTTAATGGTCGAACTATGCTATGCGCAAATTCTAGCTGAACTCTACGCTTTAAAACGTATGTGTTTATATGCAACATGCTTTGAGATGGCAATGCATCATCTTAGCTTAAACTCTTAGCTGTAAATCGATTGGCCAATATCAGGATTGATCAATCGACTTCTTCCTCCACCCTCTCATACTGCTCATATTCGCCCTCACCGTCTCCAACCTTGAGGTTCTGCATCCTCTCGTCCATATCGCCACTTGTTTTGGCCTTGCCCTTAGAGCTCTTAGTGCCTCTTTTCTTCTTCTTTAACCCGGTTCCATCACCACCCAAGGAAGCCTCTCTAATCCACCTAACCACAGCCTGTGCTCTCTCAGTACTAATGGGATATTCCTTCCCATCTTCCTGAGCCCAACGTTTTGGCAATTCTCTTCCCTCAGCTTTCCTGGCTTCCTCTTCTTGTCTCCTCTGTCTTGCGGCTACTGCCGCATGAAAGCTAGCTTCATCATGAACGCGATCATCTTCCAAAGCCTCCATGATAGCTTGTTGCTTTAAGCGTTCTTTTTTCTCTGCTGGAGTTTCCTTTTGTTGATTCGAAGGGGCCTGCCCAGGTAATGGAGCGGGAGCGCAAAGTGTCTCCCAGGATGCAGCCAGCGATATCCAGTTATCGTTACGACGAACCACTTCAATCCAATCCGCGCGGGAAGGAGAACGAGCAGCTTGGAATATGGGATAGCCATCACAGACGCGAGCGAGTCTTGCAACCATATGTGCATGGCGTTGAAGTTCACGGGCGGAAGTTTGAACCAGACAGTGGCAAAGGAGAAGAGAATGGAGAGCGTCAGTTAAGAGTGGATGGTAAGTGAGTGCCTCGTGACAGTCTGCTTGAGCTAACAACGCTTGGGCTGCATCGGATTGAGAAGCGCGCATTTGTTGTTTGGTTGTCAGAGCTGTGCCTGTTGCAGGGTAAGGTGGTAAATCAGATGGGGGCGTAGCTGAAAATAAAGTTGAAATCTGGTAGACCTTAGGTGAGGGTAGGCTAGGGAGATCTGGAGGCCTAGAAGTGTTAGGTTGGGATCGTTTCCTACTGTTGTGGCTCCCAGTATGTGGAACCAGAGCATCTGAAAGTTGACCATTACTTAATGATGCATTACTATCCAGATCAAGACTCTTATTGCGATTATTCTGTGGAGGCTTAGGTATATTGTAACCATTTGCAGCAAGATTTACCTTGCGCACAAATTCTTCAGTGATCTCGGCTGGAAGACCAGGGGTATAATCGAGATGTGACAAGTATGCAATGTAATCTCGTAAAGCTCTCTTCGCATTCGTCTTAACAATTTTACGAGCCTCCAGACGATTGCGGTGTTCCTCTTTCTCGGCTGGGGACATCTCAGATCCCTCTTCGGCGGTACCATTTGCGCCATTGATTGCGCCGTTGATATTATCCGCTTTAATGCCATTCCATCCATTGGAAGGAGACTTAGGTGTAGATGGAAGGGCAGAATCAACGTGCTGGCAGGCAATAGTTAAATACACACCGGCGCGGTGAAAAAGAAGTTGAGTTTCAAGACTACTTGGATGATCCTCTTCGTCCAATTTAATTTCTTCTCTCCACCTACCATTGCTTCGCCGAGCTTCAGCTGCTGCATCGCTTGCTAACTGAAGTTGCTGTCGACCTGCTTTGTGCTGGTTTTGATAATATCTACAGACCTGTAAAGCAGCAGTAAGATCTTGTGCTGCGCCCGCAAAATCCTCTTTAAATATCTTTGTGACAGCCCTAGTTCTTAATATTTCCCCCTCACTTGGCCTATCTGCAATAACCTCATCCAGTGGTTGTAGACTTGTACACTCTGCTAATTGTCGCGAAGGAATTTTCTCATGGAAGAAATGAACGTATTTAGCGTTTGGGTCGTTTGGATTCCTCTGCAGAACAAGCTGAGCCACATCTTCTAGTGTAGAAGCAGATTGCATTGTTGCAACACTACATGCTATCTCATCCAGATGATATGCCTTAGATAACTTTTGTGTTGCCTGCTCTCGCATCCGATGTTTTCGTTCCCTACTCAGTTTTGCATTGCCACCTCCTCCCCCAATCCCCAGACCCAGCGCCGCCCCGCCATTTCCCATCAAGCCATTTCCAGCATTAAGAGAATTCGTTAGGGAGGAGGATGTGACGCCGCTAGCTGCGCGTACTGCGAGGTTCGTGGCATCGTCAACAAGCTGGCGGATTTTGAGGATATCGAAGAAGACGGCCGGATCAATGGGCCTTGGTCGTGGAAGAGTATAGTTATTATTAGCTAAGCTTTCTAGAACTTCTGGAGGTAATTGAAGCCATGGCCCATGAAATGAGGAAATATAGCGCCAATGTCTGCCAAAAAAATTGTTAGTCGGGATGTCAATGTCAAGATGTGGGACGCGCTCGGTAGTGAAAGTAAGAAAATAATTTAAAATGTAGAATTGCCCTTCATATATTCAATCGTAACATCTGCGAAGCATATAGCAATACCCGCGCATAACATATGACTGATTTTAAGTATCATGAATGGTAAACTTACTTGTTGCGACAAATTATGAGTGCAGATGTTGAGGGTTGGGTCGACTTTGCATCTTTTGATTTGGGCGTTGACGTAGTTGAGGAAGAAGAAGTTGATGGCGCAGGACTCGGAACTGGAGGAATATTAGTTTCTGAAGAATCGCCATCGATTTGGCTCTTATTCTTTTTCTTCGCCATGATTAATATATCCTTTTTAAAATGTTTGAGAAGCGTTAATCCATAGAAATATGCTTTTAAGTGCTCCGAAACAAAAATTCGTTGATAGCACAAGCAAATCAACCGAGATTTTCATACGCTATATAAGGATATGGTTCATTGAACTTCATTCTAATAATGTTGAACTTAGATCTGAATCTTTCAAGAGGAAGAAAGAGATATTCACTAGGAGGCCACATGATAGAATTCGATATATTTAATACTTAATTCATTAATTCGGATAAGTAACTACGAATATATAAAGTTATCATCTCTGAAAAAAGACAACCTCTTCTAACCTAACCGTCATTACTGATCTTTTCGCGCTAGGGATATACCAGAAGATTCAGAACGAGGAAAACGCCAAATCCCGCCACGCACGCTATGATTCTACCCCGCTCAATGCATAAAGTTGCTGATATTAAAAGTGGTAGGTAATACGATAATGAAGAATCTCAAAACAATAACCGCTTCAGGCGCTAAGCGCAAGACACGCATCAACCGCAAGACCAACCCTTAACATTGATTATTAGTCTATTTCCTAATGAGTTAAATTCAGAAAGTGAATTCTTACCTGCCCTCCTTCTGAGTTACAACGTCACTAATAATATCCCTGTCCAAATCCGGAAACATTCCGGCTAGAGTCTCTACAACGTTTGCATGCTCTACACGTTGAAGGCGATGAGCTTCTGCAGCTTCTGCACTCGCCTGTCTTGCAGCTGCATCTTCAGCTGTCATTCTTTTTCTGGCATTAATTTCGCGAGTACTTGGCGTTCGTTGGTGTGTTTGAGGCCCTTCCATACTCACCCTTGGAGGTGGTGTCGCCTGGGGTGTGCTCCCAGTGTTAGGAGTACGGGCGGGTCCACTATAACTCGAGGAACTGTCATCGGAGAATATTCTACCTATAGATGATAATGGCTTTTGAATGGTGCGAAGTAAGCCGGTTATTGCCGCCTTCTCATCTTGACCATCTCCTTCATATTCATTTGAAGATGTTGATCTTCTGGGTGTTGATGATTCACCTTCCATGGAATGCCGGGGTGTTACTTCAGCACGACTGGGAGCAGATTTCTCGGACAACTGTGTAGGTGGTGCAGGTGATTCGGGTGATGACAAAGTATCGGCTTGATGTTTCTCGGCAATTGCAGAGACAGCAGCTTCCACATTGCGCTCAAAGTCATTGTCACTTATTGTGAGGGACGTTCGATCCAGGTTTTCGACAAATTGAACTGCCCCCAGCTTTTACATCATTAGAAATAATTGACCACATGTTGGGTTTGAATTGACTCACCAGTGATGAAAGATAATATCCTGCTTCGCCCCCAAGTTTTTCTTGGTTTCTGAACCTAAGTATGTATTGAACATTAGATACAAGATGTTCGGGATTTGCTTGAAGCACAACGTATATCAAAAGAGGCATAAATGAATCTGCCGATGAATCGGTTTTAGAATGCTTGAGTAACCCTAGTTAAGTTAGCTTTAAAAATCCGGAAGTTTATACGCTGAGTGTATATTACCGAAAATGACCTTGCAGCAATTGAGAACACAGATGATTTTGTCCCTGGGAGCTCTGTAGGTTTTGATCTTGAGCAATTCTAGGATAACAATTAGTTAAAAATATCACTATTGCATTTTTAGACTTGCCTTGTTGAGCCAGAATCAGGAATCGTTTCCCACTGTCGCCGACTGGTTGTATATCTAGATGCTCCTCTTTGACCCAGCCGTATATACTGACTTTCTGGGCAAGAATATCATCCCTTTCAACATCTTCTTGGTGTTGTCCTCTCCGCCCAGGGCCCATAGGTCGATCAGCGCCCCTGCGTCTAGGCTTTGCTCCTGGTATTGGTTGAGGCGGAGGAATTGCCGGAGAGAATGTCTGCGTATATAACCTATTCATGACCAATTTCTCCATCCCTTCACGAGCATTGTCGAATTCTGCATCTGAGACCTCACGCCATACTTCGCATTGTGCCATTTTGTTCGTGATGAAAGCCAAGAAATCACCTATAATTTTAACTTGCTCATGCACCATCCACTGCTTCTTACCAAACTCCTGTAAAAATGAGCGTAGAAACTTAGCTACAGGATCTGCTGTTCTATGCCGCAGTTGTTCCAAGAATCGATGGAAGTCAAAGGGAAGATCTGGTTCGGGCTCAGGGGGTGGGGGTCTATGGAGAGAAGCAGGAGGTGACATTGGGACCTCCGCCGAGGAGTATCTATCATCCTGTTTTCTTGGAGCCCCAAAGCTCCGTATAGAATCTGGTTTTGGTGGCGGTGGTGGGCCTACGTCAGATTCGGTTCTTCCTCGATTTGTAGGTAAAGTAGCGGAAGATATTTGCAAATCGCTCATATTCTGATTTATACCAAGAGCAGCTGCATTCAGTGGTTCCAAACTAGATTTTCGAGGAGGATGCTGTATCGGGCTACCAAGAAGCGGTCCAGCGAATTCAAGACGAGGTGACATGACCTCTTCATGTCCTGGTCCTTGCCCTTCTTCGCTAAACTGATCCATTATGCTCTGTATTTCCGACCTCGAATCGCCATCCCTTTCATCTTCGCTCGCAGAAGTTTTCTCATCGAATCCTGCATCAGATCTAGTTGGAGATCTATCTGCCCGTCCCCCACGCGTGTGAAGTAGACCTGAAGCGCTGGATGTAGATCGTGAAGGGGGCTGCGATGACCCAGGTGTCTTCGGGGTGGGATCCAGATATGTTTGGTCGTTTGGAGAGAGATTTGAGCTGGAGTTCACTGGACGACTTGTTGGGTCGGGCTTTAAGGTCGCAGTCGATGATTCCATATCATGGGAAATAGGCTCCTCAAATGCCGCAACGTGCTCCCTTTCTGCCATGTTCTTGTTGGTAGCCTCATCTATTTCGTCATTGGATGTATCCTGTTGCGAATCTAGAACACTATGCGTTGTTGAATTGCTTTTACATGGTGCATCGTTTCCTTGTGCCAGCTGTAACTCCTCTCCAGTACCTTCAACCGTATTTCCCCCTCCATTTAGTGAATATTGGTCGACATCGGGAACAACCGCTTCGTCTTTCGAATTTACGCCCGAAGAATCATTCGAAAGCCCATTTGGGTTCTCAACAGCATCTATCGATTGTCTAGGAGAAGACATACATCCGCGAGCGCCTTAGCTGGCGTTTTAAGTTGTCTTTCGAAATTGGCGGGGTACTCGAGCTTGTGGAAGCTTTAGTTTCGAATATAAGCGTCGGGGGTCAAAGGAACAAAGTTTCTAAAAGCTGTTCAGAACAGAGCATCGAAATAAAACTGTCAATAACTGAACCAGTCCCTACTTTTTTTTCGTCAGGCGTTATCTCCGTTTTTGTCTGCCTCGACCGCAGAGTGCTGTATGTAATATCTTGGTTCGCTAATAATCGGGCTCAGTACGTAAGGTTGGCGTGGTGGTTGGGTCAGTAATTATTTTCAAGTCCATTCGCTCTGTTTATTTAATCCTTACAGCGCGAACAACAAATCGACAACAACACACCACAACACTGTATTCACCAAAAAGCTCAAAATATGAATGCCTAGGATTTATAATTGAGGTGTCTTGAGACACAAGTCAGTAATGTGCGGTATCTACGCTTCGATCTCCACGCGAGGGTTTCAAAATCCGAGTCCTGCTCTGGAACAAATCCTTTGCAATAGAGGTCCTGATCATACTGGTACGGCGCAAACTTCTGTCTCTCCCCAAGATGGATCGCCTTACTATTATTTGTCCTTCTTGTCAACGGTCTTGGCTTTAAGAGGAGACCATATCACACGTCAACCATTCAATGATTTTTCGATTGCTGCGACAGGTAAAGTTTCAAATTCCAATGATGGTTCACTATTATGCTGGAATGGCGAGGCTTGGAAAATTGGTTCAGAACTTGTCGTAGGTAATGATGGTCAAGTTATTTTTGAGATGCTCATAAAAGCAATTTCAGGCGCCGCTTCAGCCTCAGATGCAACTCTCGCTGTGATCGAAGTTTTGCAAAACATCTCTGGTCCATTTGCTTTTGTTTTCTGGGACTCTATCCACAGTAATATATATTGTGGCCGGGACCGCCTTGGTCGCAGATCTCTTCTTTATAATAGTAGCAAAGATAGAGAATCTATAGAGTTTGCTAGTACAGCAGATCCAGCCAAAGGCGATTGGCAGGAAATAGAAGCCGATGGCATCTACAAATTCTCATGTAGCAGTGAGAATGTTTCTTCTGAGAATGAGATTACAGAAGAAAGTCACTATTTAACCTCGATATTACCATTGCAGAAATTTACTTGGGATAGTACAGAAACTGAGGTCTCCGTGAGTTTGTCTGAATTTCCCATGATAAATTGTTACTAAAACTAAATGTTTTGCAGAGCCCATCGCTTGGCAAGTTCAATAGAATTACTAAAGCTGATGCTGATATTCTTGGTCTCCAATCCCCATCAGTGATGCAGTTACGGCATCATCTATGTGAGTCCCTCAAACCCAGGATTTTGAATATTTTGAGCCCTCCAGATTTGGGCCAGCATCACAATGTTAGACTGGCCGTTCTATTCTCTGGTGGGCTTGATTGCACCGTGTTAGCAAGATTGGCACATGATCTACTTCCACCTAGCCAGGAAATAGATCTCTTAAACGTTGCCTTTGAGAACCCTCGAGTCATTAAAGCTGCGCAGAATGGACCTAGAAAGAAGAAAGGAACACAAGAGGCTTTAGATACGGTAAATCACGATCCATCTCCCAACGACCAACCAATCAACAAAGTATCGCCCTTTGAGCTTTGCCCGGACAGAGAAACTGGAAGGAAAGCCTACGCTGAACTTCAATCTGTCTGTCCTGGCCGCAAGTGGCGATTCGTTGCTGTAAGCAAACAATTTCTCTATCTTATTTACTCATCGCTAATAAACTACAGGTAAATGTCCCTTATATCGAGACAATGGAGCATAGGGCTAAAGTTGTTGATCTTATTCGTCCACACAATACTGAGATGGACTTATCAATAGCGTTCGCTCTTTATTTTGCTGCTCGTGGAACAGGATTCACATCATACGGTGATAACGCAGACATTGAACCATACACAACCCCGGCCCGCGTTCTTCTCTCAGGACTAGGTGCCGATGAATTATTTGGTGGGTATACACGTCACGCAACAGCATTTATTAGAAATGGTTTTGGTGCCCTTCTTGATGAGCTAGAGTTAGATGTGAATAGATTAGGAAAGCGAAATCTTGGTCGAGATGATCGAGTTATTTCGCACTGGGGCCGAGAAGCTCGTTTTCCTTACCTCGATGAATCATTGGTTAAATGGGCAGTTGAATCTCCGATATGGGAGAAGTGCGGTTTTGGGCAAGATTCAGCTTCAATTTCTGAGGGCCCCGATATAGAGCCTGGGAAAAAAGTACTTCGCCTGCTAGCCTACCAGCTCGGCATGCACTCAGTCGCCAGTGAAAAGAAACGAGCTGTAAGTAATTTAAATTTTCTCTTTCTGGGCGACTACATTACTCACATTCTTAGATTCAATTTGGAGCTCGAACCGCAAAGATGGAAATTGGAAGTACGAAAGGCACAACACTTATATCATAATAAACATGACATTTCGTTGAGCTATGATGAAGATCTGATACTGCTGAATCGTATACATGCCCGAGGGAGCTCATTCCAAAGAAGTTTGTTGTGTGTTTTTGTACAAACAATAACCCTCAAACAATCTACGAATGCCGAGGGATTTCCATACATGCGATGGTGAAGTAGTAAAGGCAAGCCTGAGCCAATTTTGAATTTTCATATCGATTTGTCTATAAAAAATATGTTACAGAAGACACTATGCTGGGGTCGAAGTGCTCGACTAACCATTGCGTGCTACTTCATATATAGATAGATAGCTTTGAATTATCAACGCAGGATTTGCCAATCATTTTTTCAAACTTTTCTTCTGGCTTCTTCTGTATTTGCTCGTTTTCTCGAAATAATCTACACGAACCTCGGTCTCTGAGTGGATTTTTCTCATATTTTTTGCAGCATCCACTCTTTGTCATCTTTTCCGTATATACAACTCACATCCGAGGCCGTTTTTGTTACCCATCTCCAAAATATTTAATATTGAGTAATTCTTGTCCGAAATATTCTCATCACATGTTCTCTCAAGGTAAAGAATTTAGACTTTTCATCAAAATTAAACATCGTAATCCCTGTCACCGTTCATGCTGCCAGAATCAAGCATTTTGACAATTCGGTTCCCAACCAACCGGTCATGCTTGCATCGGAGAGGGGCTGCCCCTCATTAAAGTTTTTCCGCGCCAATCAATTCATAGCACCCAAGAAAAGTTCTTCTCTGGGGAAGTCTTCTCCATATTTTAATATTCTGGATCTGGGGTTTTCGAGAGTGGATTATTTCTCTAGCATCCGAGGTCCACACCGTATACTTGTTAGCTTGGCCCGCAATACATATATGCATATATATATAAGCATAGCAGCAATCTCCAATATGATCTCTGATACTTTTCTTGTTCAATAACGTTGGAATCGGGTTATCGAACAATGTGCGTTTCTGGGGTCTTCATACCATGGTCTTACCATTAGTACTGGCAAGACCTGAGCAATATCCAAGGTTAGATATAAATCTCCATACATATGCATCATGAAAGACATTCTAACAGAACGATGCATAAATGTAGAGCCACCAATCCCTCGTTCTTCTACAAAGGACATGATCCAAGCTCTCTAAAAATGCTCGAAGACGGCGGTGCCAAGTATAAAGACACCAGTCACAAAAACGCAACCCGCCCCGCCGAAGCCATTCTCGGTGCCGGAGGCATGAATAGCGTACGTCTTCGATAATGGGTAAACCCCGTCGAAGGAGTCTACGGTCTAGAATACAATCTAAACCTAGCATCGCGTTTCCAGCAACAAGGATACAGAATCTATCTCGATGTTCACGTTTCTGATTCTTGGGCTGATCCGAATAAACAACCTCCTCCTGCTACATGACCTTTACAGTTGGGACCGTTATCTTCTACGTTGAGGAATTATGTCAAGGAGAGTTTGGTTGCGTTTCAGAAGAAGGGAATTGTGCTTGATATTGTGTCAACTTGGGAATGAAATTCGTCATGGTATGCTGTGGCCTACTGGGCATGTAGATGTGCATATTACGCCCACCAGCGCCTTATTTGCGAATTTTTCATCTCTAGCAACCCTTTACAAAGCTGCTCGATCGGGGGTGTCGGATGCAGTAGCGCTGGGACTCGTGGCTCCTCAGGTTTTAATTCATATTGATGATGGATGGAATGTTACGCTTCAACAACGATCGTTCGATGCTCTGACTGCTAATGGAGTTAAGACTTCCCAATGGGATGTGTTCGGATTTTCCTTCTATCCATTTTATGGTACCGCGGCTACATTTGACAATTTAAAGGAGACGTTGAACTGGGTGGTAGGAAAATACGGAAAACCGGTTCAAGTGGTTGAGACGGATTACCCAGCTATCTGCAATGGGGAATACAGTCCTATTCCTGAGAGCAGCGACCCGGATATTGCATATGACGTGCAGGGACAGTCGGAATGGACGGAGAGTGTGGTTGATATTGTGAAGAACGTTAAGGGGGGTTTGGGAAGAGGAGTCCATTATTGGGAACCGGCTTGGTTGAACAATACTAGTTTGGGGAGTGATTGTAATGATGCAATTTTGCTTGAGGCGGATTACAGTCAGTGGCCGACGACGGTGGGGCATAGTAGGAAATCGGTCAATTTGTTCAAATATGGTAGGTATGGTTTATAGAAAACAGGATAATGCAAGATGGAGTAGTCAACTCAACACTAATATTGACTCATTAAATTTTTATAAAGCAATCACGAATCATCCCCATTCAGACCCTATGATTATCAATCATGATTTCATCGATATAAATCCCATGATACAGAGAATATTTTGTCACGAAATAGTAACCGCAGATCTACTGTATGACTAAAGAATACGATCAGATACAAAAAAGTAAAAAAGTAGGTATCCACACAACAATAACATTGTCACAAACTCACTATACTGTATCAAAATAATCGTCATCAAGACCACAAAACTCATCGACCGGTATAACAGAGTCAATATAAAGTTTAGAAGGTGATACAGTTAGATATGAATTAATGTTAATTTTAGTTGGCGCATGTCCTCTATTGTACATGTACAATACCATAAACTTTGTAGCACGAATTTGTGAGACATTGTTACATAGTAGATATATGACAATAAGACCGAAGATCTGGAGAAGTCTCCGAATCTGTGTTGAATTGTATGGGGGGGGGGAGGGGGGAAAGCTTAAAACTTTCCAAATCATACCAAATAAATGCGAGGTTTGGTCAATCCTAAGGTTTGTAATGTGATGCTCAAAGTGAAATGTCAAGCAAAATAAGCAAAATAAGGGAAGGAACTACATACCAATAACCCAAGAGACTTTAAGGTCAGACTTAGTATTATTATTATTATTAAGGTCATAAGACGATAACATGCGCACAATATCTTTTCAGACCAAAGAAAAAGAAATCACTTTTTGACAAGTACTCAAGATTTGATCTAGTTGAATTATTATTGAATTCCATACTTCATATTCCTTATACATTTTTCATGACTTCTCTCTTTCCTTTTTTATCCTTCAATTGTTCATACATAGTATTGCATGCCATTTACCTCACGATATTCACTTTCACTTTTACTTTTGATTTTCTATCAGATCATAATAGAAGATCAAGGAAATTTTTACTACGATCGTGGCTTTTTAGGAAGACAACCGTAAAATAATCTTCCCATATTCAACATATATTTTGTGCTTGATTACAAACACTTGTTTGAACTTTTCAGCGAAATATATAAAGTGCAAGGTATGTTTTGATTAATGTATAAGAAAATAAAGACGAAAACCTGAGTGGTTCGATCTTTGAACTCATTTGCAAGAAAAAAAATGTCCCTAACAATATAAGAAATCTTAGATCGAAAGTTTACAAACCTTCAAGATGCACAGCTTCAAATACTTGGTCGCCATGTTCGCCCTCTTCCTATTATTCGCAAGCGACAATATGGTAACAGCTCGTCGTCATGTTCGCCGACAAGCTGCTTGTTCACCATCCATACCCCCTTCATATCCGACCACAACTACACCATCTCCATCTCAACCCACAACAACAACAACAACTACATCCGACTCATCAGCACCTACAAGTACATCCGTTCCCTCCCAACCGCCCTCATCCCCCGGCCCACCAAACCCACCAGTCTGCAGCACTCAACCTGCGGGGATCTGCCAACTAGTCACCAAATGCACGCCTTCCCAACTTCCTCAAGTCCAAGATGCTTGGGTCTTTGACTCCCAATGTAATGTTATTGGTGGCACGACTGGAATTCCTTTGTACCAAACTTTTGGCTTGACTTCACAGTTACCTTATGTTATTGTGATGACGGGGAATAGTCCTACGGCTTCTCCTTCGTTTGATTATGCGGGGGGTCATTATGGGGTTGGTGGGGGTGGTAATCCGGGTTGGTGGTGTGCGATTGAGAGTGATGGGACTTTTGACTGTTATGCTACTTTTAATTGTTAGGCAGTGGGTTAGTTTGAGAAGAAGGATATGTTGTTGGTGGTGATTTCAGTGATATTGCGTTGATTCGCTTGAGATATGATGGCTAGTACCTAGAGAGATTGCATGATATTTGGCAACATGTTTGGAGGATAAGTAGAAGATAAGACCGGTGAATTTGATCGCATCTATGATGCTGATGTAGCAAGATCAATAAATGCTGCAAAACAGTTTCCCTACTTTTCTGCATATAGCTTGAACTCGAACGAACTCCTGATTTGAACTTCTACATTGAGTCCAGTTGAATTAGGACTAGGTTTAAATCGCAATTAAAGCGTGCCAATATTGACCGAAATGACTCTTTGAGCTAGATGCTTGCGATTACCGGTACATCCATATTACCCCTTCATGCTTTGGGGGCTATTGGGGGTCGCCACATGAATATCGATGTATGAACCGAAAGCTTTTCCGGACGAGAAGTCATTGTTCTAAGATATATCTCCTCTGAACGTCATACAATCTACCAATTCATTTCGAAGATTAGAGAGAATAGAACCCAGTCATATAAGAGCAATTGTGAGGTTGATTCATGTACAGTGGGTGATATTCGTATAAATGATGCAAAAGAGCAGGGCATAAATACCTTGCAAACTCCATATGTATGAAGAAGATTTCGAATCAAACACAAATCAACTGTTGAGATTATTAAACCATCACACACTATAAGGCATAGTGATAGAGTAAGCAATAGATTTATATACGTTTGACATAGATCGCCATAAGCTAGCCTACTCGTATTCTAGCTGAAACTGGAGAAACCTGTCCGCATTAATTGCCGATAAAGTGTGATCGCAAGCAGCAAGGCGCAACCACCACCACCATTTCTCCTCTTTCATCCATCCATTAATATTCTTTTTGATAGTATCGTGTTCTTATTGCCTCATTATTTTCTCCATCTAACAAGATTTTACATATCGATTTCTTTACATTGGTCTTTTGTTTACTAGCTATTTATAAACTTGGCAATAAAATCAAAGGCTGATTCGGATGGGTTCTGATACTATTTGCGGGATCTGAAGATCGTCTATCTTGATCTGTCGTCATTGTTGAAGAACCCACACACCAAACTCAAAAGTCCATTTATTTTTTCCTTCTTTTGAAATATTTTTTCGCCCGTCATGCCTCTTCCTTTTGAGCTTCAACGTCGGAGGTTTATGAGAACGATTAATAGTAAATATATTTACGGCAAAGTTGTGAGTAGTGGTCTCTTGCCTCTTCGTTCTTTCCCTCTTTTCATTTCCTGGGCGAATGATTCATAAATAGCAGATGGAGGGTTTTCAACGTTCAAAACTCAAATACTAACATATGGATTTTCTATAACTCTAGCCTCTTGTACACGCAGTCATTTTCATAATAGAATTAGCCATGATCGGACGACTCACCACCAAATTCAACAGCTACTATGCTGAACGCCCAATCCTAACCATGATGATAACGAACGCCGTTCTCGGCGGCATCGCCGACACAGTCGCTCAATCCATAACCGCGATCCGAACGGCAGCAGTCCGAAAACCAGGCGGTGTTAGAAAAGACGATATATTAGCGATTGAGATCCACGAATTGGATAGGAAAAATCCATTCAATAATGAGGATTTAATTCCGGATTCGAAATTGCTGCCGCCGCCATTCGACTTTGAACGTTTGACGAGATTCATGTCTTATGGGTTTGCTA
This sequence comes from Scleromitrula shiraiana, assembly GCA_028455995.1. Classification (NCBI taxonomy): domain Eukaryota; kingdom Fungi; phylum Ascomycota; class Leotiomycetes; order Helotiales; family Sclerotiniaceae; genus Scleromitrula; species Scleromitrula shiraiana. The sequence goes on from JABELC010000013.1 coordinate 408,219, forward strand.
TGGCGCCGATTCAGTTTAAATGGTTTCAGTTCTTGTCGAGGGTGTTTCCTATTACGAAGAGTAGTGCCTTTTTTCCGGCGATGAAGATGGTGGCTTTTGATCAGTTGATTTTTGCGCCTGTTGGTACGATATCTATTGGGACTTTATGGGGATGGGATTTGGCTAATTGATATTCTTAGGGATCGCTACTTTCTTCACCGTTATGACGGTTGCTGAGGGTGGAGGCAAGAGAGCAGTTACGCAGAAATTGAGAGATATGTATCTACCGACCCTCAAAGCCAACTTTATGGTTTGGCCGCTGGTTCAAATTATCAATTTCCGTCTTATGCCAATCCAATTTCAATTGGTAGGTTATACTTTCCTGAAACGAATGAGGTCTTGTCAAAGCGTCTCTATGTATCTCTGCTAATTTATTAATTTCATAGCCATTCGTTTCGACAGTCGGTATTGCTTGGACTGCTTACCTCTCTCTTTCGAACGCCGCCGAAGATGCAATGGATGTTCGTTCCGCTCCTGTATCCCCTCATATTCGATTGTTGTAAGTGGTTTCCTGGGGATGTGGATCTACATCATGAAGATAGTATGGGACGGGATGGAAACAAAGGCATATATTTGGACAGGAGTCATCATTCATTGTAGATAATCTACGAATTTCATACAGCATGATATGATATGGCTGCATTCATCAATCAGGCTGGCTTGGTAAATTGAAAGAAGGCGTTTGGTGTTGGCATCCAGGTTTGATATGATATCACGCCATGGGTGGAAAGAAAGCATATCGGATAATCATGACTGGTTTTGTGGGCATCTTTACTGCTTGTCTTGTGTAAAGGAGTTATACATTAAATACCACACTACTGGGTAGCGGCTAGTTTAGGTACATGCATCTATTTGAAAGAATATATTCTTTTGGTTACACCATCATATCCATTGAACTTCTCCTTCTTAGGCTGAGCTTTGAAAGTGATTGGATAGCAAGTTAATTAACAGTTGACACCGTCTTTCTTGTACTGAGGCCAGTATCGAGAAGGGGAGGGAAGGGTGATGAGGAAACATATAGGTCGTCTTGCTATATATATCTCACTACTACTCCCTGATAATGCATGCTCTATGATAACGCATATGCTGTGCAACTGTTACCAACTATACATAACTTGGGACGAACTCCCGCTGAGATAGATGGTCGATGAAGTACATATATTTAGCATGTCATGTAAAGATTTCTAATTCTAGCTTTAGGGATTTCTTCTTCATGGATGGGGACTTTCTTCTTGGTATAGACTTCTAATCATGCGTTTTCTGATACGGATCCAAGCTCTTTCTATTGGACATTATATGAAAATCCCGCTAGGGAAAACCTGGGCTGGGATTGCTATGATCCCGAGGATCTGGATTGTTCGAAGATAATAGAATGGATGGTATTGATACCGCATCTTTATAGTGAGGACCTCGGGGAAGTCAAGATATTTTCTCGTATGCTTCTCGATTCCAAAAATCGCAGTCTTGAGCTAATCAATGTTGATATCCTTTACTTTCCGTCATTGTATATACTGAAGCTGCATAATATCTATCCAGATATTAATGCAGTTTGAGAACCTTGAGAGTATTGATGGCTTTCGCTCTTTCTTGACCCCACCTGTTATTGCCTATCCCACAGGCCTATGACATGATTCGAAACTGTCACGGACTCAACCCCACCAAAACAAGATAGAGGGGCATAATCAAATCTCAGCACACCTCCTGTTTGCTTTTTCTTTTCATTTCTCAAATCAATTCAAATTTTTCTACTTTTTTTCTAAGATACCAAAACTTTATCTATTTATTTGCAAAGATGTCTCTCTCCAACAAACTCTCAATCACTGATGTTGACTTGAAGGACAAGCGTGTCTTGATTAGAGTGAGTTCTATCCCTTTCGATTCATCAAATTTTCTCAACCAAGATTAAAAAGGCATCTAAACTAACTCCCGAATCTAATTCCTCTAGGTCGATTTCAACGTTCCCCTTGACTCTGACAAGAACATTACCAACAACCAACGTATTGCAGGAGCTGTTCCTACCATCAAATATGCCATCGACAATGGAGCTAAGGCCGTTATTCTTATGTCACATTTGGGACGACCAGATGGCAAGGCCAATGCTAAATACTCATTGAAGCCAGTAGTCCCAGAGTTGGAGAAGCTTTTGGGAGGAAAGAAGGTCGAGATGGCACCAGATTGTGTGGGCAAGGAGACCGAGGAGATTGTTAACAAGGCTACTGGGGGTCAGGTTGTTCTTTTGGAGAACTTGAGATTTCACGCTGAGGAGGAGGGAAGCTCAAAAGATGCTGAGGGAAAGAAGGTTAAGGCTGATAAGGCTAAGGTGGAAGAGTTCAGAAAGGGCTTGACTGCTTTGGGAGATATCTACATCAGTGAGTTTTTCCAATGAGAAACGGAAGGGCAAAGGAGAATTCGGTATCGGTAGATGAGAGACTAATAATCTATAAGACGATGCTTTCGGAACTGCCCACAGAGCCCACAGCTCTATGGTTGGTGTTGACCTTCCTCAAAAGGCATCTGGATTCCTCATGAAGAAGGAGCTTGAGTACTTCGCCAAGGCATTGGAGAACCCTCAACGACCATTCTTGGCTATTCTCGGAGGTGCCAAGGTTTCAGACAAAATCCAATTGATTGACAACCTTCTCGGAAAGGTCAACAAGTTGATCATTTGCGGTGGTATGGCATTCACATTCAAGAAGACATTGGAGAATGTCAAGATTGGAAACAGTTTGTTCGATGAGGCTGGAAGCAAGACAGTTAAGGATCTTGTTGAGAAGGCCAAGAAGAACAATGTCGAATTGGTTTTACCATGCGATTACATCACCGCCGATAACTTCGCAAAGGATGCTAAGACTGGTACTGCTACAGATGAGGAAGGTATTCCAGATGGATGGATGGGACTTGACTGCGGAGCTAAGAGTATCGAACTCTACAAGAAAGCTATTGATGAATCTAAGACAATCCTCTGGAACGGTCCCCCAGGAGTCTTCGAATTCGATGCTTTTGCCAAGGGTACCAAGGCTACCCTTGATGCTGCTGTAGAGGCTGCTCAATCTGGAAAGATCGTCATCATTGGTGGTGGTGACACCGCTACCGTTGCCGCTAAATACGAGGTTGAGAGCAAGCTTAGCCATGTCTCAACTGGTGGCGGTGCTTCTCTTGAATTGCTCGAGGGCAAAGATCTTCCAGGTGTTACTGCTTTGTCGAGTAAGTAAATGTTGGGAGATTACGTTTTGATGTTTGGTATTGGTTGTCAGGGTTCTGATGGGTCCTTTTCATCAGACTGTTCACTTAAGTCCTGCTTATGATAGAATCGATCGAATTCTTTGGACTTCGAGAATGAGAATGGGTGGAGAGGGAAGAATACTAAAACGTTTAAAATGAAAAATAAAGAATGGTTACAAAATGACATTTGTGATCTGATATCATCTTCTCAGTTGAATAAAAACATGTCCCAATATCTCTATAGGTATGGTATCTCTACTTAGAACTTCTTCGCAACATTGTACTTGTGTTGTATTTAACTTTGTATCGCGCTGTATGGTATCATATCACGATACCCATAAACCCCAATGCAGTGGTTTATTTGTCCATTCGTACCATCCATTTGCATTCGATTAACTCATTGCAACTCGCAGTAATAACATATCAACGCTTGTCATCCATCCTATCGACGTGTGCAAGCATCTTATCCACATTTCATGCGTGCATCCTCCTTTCCTTTCCCTTTCCCTTCACATCATCATCATAATCACTATCATCATCTCTTCTTATTCGCCTCAACCTTCTTCAACTCTTCCCTATTAATCCGTCCACTCGTTAGTATCAAATCAAATCAAATCAAATCATCCATATCCATCACAACCAAGCCATCAAATCCGCATCCGTGAATTTCATATCATGACAATCCAGGAATGAATATAGATAAAGTAAAGCGAGTAGAACGAGCAAGATAATAACATACTTCAACTGTGCGGAGAAATCCTCGCTCGTGTCATCGTCGTCCCAGCTTTCTTCCCATAGGTGTGTGTTGTCGCCTGGTACTTCGGTTTCTTCTTGCGTCCAGTCTGTTGGGTGAGGGGGTGTGTTAGCTAGTTCTTGTCTTTGTTGTAGTTGGTATTGGTAATGGTATTTATTGTTCGTCTTGATAGAATGCTCATGTTCATGTTGTTGTTGTTGTTGCTGTTGAAGAATAGAATATACGACAAGAAAGGCAGAAACGAAGAAAAGAGGAACATACTCTCTACCGGAAAATCCTCAAACTCATCATCCTCCTCCAAGTTCGCAGCCGCAGTTTTCTCCTCCTCGCTGCTGGGCGTGGTGGATTTCTCCGGCTTATTGGGGGTTTTGGTCGCTGCGGTGGTGCTGGATGTTGGTGGTGCGGACATTGTTGTTTTTGTGGCTGAGTTTGGAAATGGAGAGGGTGCGGTTTGGTTCTTTGGTTAGATTGGATTGATGGTATGGATGGGATGGGGATGTGATGGAGCTGGGTTGGCGATGCGATCGATTAGATGAATAATGGATAGGTTGATGCGAGCAGATTAACTTTATGGCTTACCGCCTTCTGAATCGATAACCTTACAATTTTTCAGGTTACTAATTCGGATAGCGATGCGATATGCTAAAATGCTATAGCTTCAGGGCGTGGACTTCGGGAGTAGGTTTTGGTTTGTTATTCATGACCTCGTATCCTCTTAACTCGTAATTCGTTCCTCATTTTTATCTTTATTTTTGTGGTCATATCTTATTAATCGTATTAAATTGGAATTGGAATATAGATGACTTCTGGTACTATCTTTTTTATCTGAAATTCTAAAGAGAATCGTTCTTCTTTTCCTTTTTTCGCAGATACACATATCTACATCTAGGTACAATATCACCAGACAGTACCAGTAAGGAACCTTGAAGCATCTTTTGCCCCGTACTCCGCCTACATTATTAGGCTCTCTCATTGACTATCTATTCGTTTCACCAACAAGAAACTAAGTCGTCATTATTCGCACAAGGGTACTGCCCACCACTCAAACACTATCATCTAATCCTACCATTCATTTACACTTTGACAAGACCTACGTTTCGAAGCTCTTCATCCTACATCAAGTTGCCTGCTTCAATAAGCTCATGGCCCACCGATTCTCAAAATTAAAGGTCCCGGACCTTCCGGAATTGTGAATATATCCTCCTATCCTCATATACATACCCGTACCCATACACGAAGCAAACATATCCCATCAGAACCAAGATGAGTCGCTGGTTTCGATCTGCCGCAAAGGCAGCCCCGACTATGGTTGCAGCGGACGAAGACCAACATTTGAGGGATGTAGAATATGCAATGCTTAAGCTTCTGAATGACGACATTGTCGAAGCGGATAAGCTATTGCGGAAGAACGATTCCTCGTATCATCATTTGGGAAGAGGTATTTCGGGCTTTATAGGAGCTATGCTGGGGGTGGAAAAGGAATTATTGAAGGAGGCGGCGGCGATTTTGTTGGAGGCTGAGAATAAAAGTTGGGAGGATATGAAGAAGGCTCAGAAGGAACCTACGGCTTTTCAGTCGGTGATATATCCACAAGGGACTGAGTATCTACTGTGTTATTCTGTGTAAGTTCTTTTGTCCGCTGTCGAGTATAGGTAGTTGGAACCCAAGGCTGACGTCAGACAGAGCTCAATTGACTAGTGCAATTACTGCCGTTCTTAGTGGTAGTATAACGGAGGCAGTTAAGGGTTTTTATAAATTGAGAAAGGCATATCTTACACTGGATGGAATATTAGATATAGAAACGAAATATCTACAAAAGATTGCCAACTCGAGTAAAACATCGCTTGCCTCGAATTCGTCAACACCTGCTCGAACTACAGTCGATGATATTGCACACCAAACATCGGATCTTTCTTTATCAGAACTCAGTGGAAAGGAGGATGATTTCACTAGCACACTTCCCAATCTCTCGAGACCGCCATCGCCTCCTTCGCTTAGGAATCCTTTCGAAATAGATCCCGAGCTTGCCGCTAAAGTTTTCACTACACATACGGATATTTTTATACATTCCGGAACACGAACATGCTGTGGTCTTTTACTTCTTGTGTTTAGTATGATTGAGAACCCAATATTCAGCAAGATATTATACATTGTAGGATTCAAAGGAGATCGAGAACGTGGAACTTTACTATTATGGCAAGCTACGAAATATAACAATTTTAATAGTGCCATTGCCGCTATTGCTCTACTGGGTTTCTATAATGGTCTTGTTGGGTTTTGTGACATTCTACCTACGGATGCTGCAGCGGATGAAAATCTGTCCGGATATCCGAAAAAGAGATGTGAGGCCTTGTTGGCGGATATGAGAAGTCGACACCCGGATTCTAAACTATGGAGACTCGAGGAAGCTCGAATGCTGTCTTACAACAAGAATCTCAAAGGCGCACTTGAAATCCTGGAGGAAAACTCTAAGAGTGAAATGAAGCAAATTGCTATGATAAATACATTTGAGCAAGCTCTCACTACCTTGTTCGTCCACAATCATCTTTCTTCCATAGAATGCTGGGAGAAATGCGGGGAGTTAAGTTCGTGGAGTCCTACTCTATATGCATATTTAACCGCATGTTCATATCTAGAACTCTACCGTGATCTTCGCATTTCAGATCCGACGGCTGCGAAAGTTTATAAAGATAAAGCCAAAACAGCCTTCCTCAAAGGACCACCTCTAGCTGGAAAACAAAAAGTCATGGCTAAACAGCTTCCATTTGATCTTTACATTGTCAGTAAAGTTAGCAAATGGGAAGCTCGCGCTAAGGCTTGGGGCGTTGATCTTGTGGATGCTATAGGCCCTAGTCCGCATGTAGAGATGATATTTTTCTGGAATGGGGTTAAGAAGAGTGGGAAGGAGGAATTGCAAAGATCGCTATTTTGTCTACAGGATGAGAGAATGACACACCCGGAGAAATGTCTAGAGGATCCTGATGATAAGGCTATCAAAATGCTGTTGACGGCTTGTCTGTGGAGAAATTTGGGGAAGTGGGATGAAGCGAGAGAGTTGCTGAATACGGAGATTATTGAGTCGGAAAGGTAAGTTCCCCCTCCCATTTTTTTTCTTTCCATTTCCATCAAGCTAAGCTAACCTCACCCAAAAAAGACATCAACGCGGACCCCTCCGCGACGACTGGACCCTCCCATCCGCCTACTACGAACTAGCATGTATCAACTGGCACGAAAAAGACGTATTACAAGAAGGTCACTCGAAAGAACAGCAGCTAGAGTGGGAGAAATCATGTGTGCAGAATTGTGAGGATATTCTTATTAAATTGAATACTTGGCCTCAGAGTTATGTTTTTGAGGCCAGGATGAGCTTTAAGGTGGGGACTAGCTTTGTTACGGTTAGGAGGTGGAAGGGGATTATGGGGTGGTAGTTTAGTTGTATGGTTGGGGGGTGAGGGGGTGACGGGCGTTGGAGGGAGAGGGGGTCGGGATTGAGGTTGATAGATGGTCTGGGGAGATAAAAAGAGAAAAGAAAAACAGAATAGATTGGTGCGGAGTTGCAGAGTGGTGTTTATATTATGTATCATATCTATTGATAGACGAGTAAAACTCAGGTGGGCGGTTGGGTGGATGGATGGATGGATTATCTTTTACTTGGATTGGATAATGGAGTCCTTTCTTTTTTTTTCTCTGGTTGATTGGTTAAGTATATAGGATTTGGATATACATACATATATATGAATTTATGACTTGGGAGGTAAAAAATTGGTGATGAGAAGTAGGGAATAGAAGGGGATACATGGTTTGGGATGGAGGGGTTGGGGGATAGTTTTGGCTTGGATTGATCGCATCGAGGGAGTTGGATGGGTGGTGGTGGTGGTTGTTTATTGGGTATAGATCGGTGGGTGGATGGGTGGTGTCTTTGTGTATGGTGTAGGGGCAATGGTCATAGATAGATAGGGAGCATAGAGGGGGTAGAGATACATATGAAGATATATACCTTCGTTCACCATTGATTGAATCGTGCAGTTTATCGAGTACTCTTTATTGGAAGGCACAGTGCATACATAGGCTAGTGTCTAGAAATAAGGCATCAGAAAAGCACTCTCTTGTTAGAAGCATCTCTAAATCTGCTGAAAGATGAAGTGACAATCTAGGAATCTAGGGATACTTGTTGAAGACCATATCGTTTCTGGTATCCGCTAGGGGTAAATGTGTGTCCTGGATATTCAAGTGGTATTAGGTTTAGTGTAGGCGGTGTGGTACACTTAGTGTTGTTGGTTCTAAGATGTATGCGCAGTGATAAGTAAGTAAAGTATTGATTTGTGCATTTAAATTTGGTATGTCGGGTATTTTTTATACAACTAGCCCCTATACTCCCCAGACCTTAATCACATTGAGCATGTTTGGTATTCTCTTAAAGTCAGGGTTATAGATATGCTTCCAGAGCTCGAGGACGCAAAAGACCAACCAGAGAATGATCGGCAGCGTCTATAGTCTTATTTGCAAGCAGCATGGGATACACTACCAGATTCTTTATTTATAAATTTATACTCTAGTATGCCGAGCAAAATCGAGGCGTTTATAGCCACGAAAGGATGGCATACAAAATACTGAGCTTTAATGGGACACTATGATCATAAAATTTATATTTTATTGTAGATCAAATGGTGAACTCTGTATAATATCAAAATGATAAAATTATAATTGTTGGTTGGTTTTTAATTCAATTTAAGAAAAAATGGTGCTGCGATAATGGATTCGGGTGATTCCAAGCTCGCTTAAATATAAGTCGTCTAGTACTGTATGTTGTTGGCGTCTCTTTGTATAGAGGCAATATCAAAACCCTAAGAGGTTTCATGGAACGAAGTTGGGATGGAACCTCGACACACTGAGATTGGATGAAGTGGTGGTGCTATTGAAAGCAGTGGTTGGTTGCAAATAGAATCGCAAAGTAAAGTAGATATAGTGGTCCTATTTGAGAATATATTTACTGTTTACAAATTATATTTTCTGATGATTGCGTCGCTATCTCTTCTCACCCCTCCTCCCCTCCCACCTGCCCCCCCTTCTGTTTGATCGGTCCGAACTTGAACATCACTTATTTGGTCGTGTATAATGAGTTTTGTTGTAAATCTAGGGGTTCTTCGCTAGGCCCCCACTCCTAGGTGCTTCCCGTTTCACTGAGGTGTATTCGCTTAAAAAGAGCCTCCAAGTTTCATTTCCAATCTCTTCAATCCAATAAATGTTCTATGATCATGAGGAAGTTTCTATAAAAGGTGTCAGGTTTGAGAATGGCGCCCCACATTACCTGCAGATGTATTCTGTGAATACCTTCCTACCTGATGCTGATACATGATTGTACAGAGCGAGCTTTGACTTGTTAATATAAATATTTAGACTGGCATTTTCCATGAACATCCACATTCGTTTCTAGCTGCCAAATTTACTTTGAAAATCTTCTGTACATTATATCATGTCGAGCAATATGAAACTGGACATCGACAACCCTGGTTATGAACCTTTTTGGTCGGACAAATGCGAGTTTAGATATCTAGAGTTAATACATTACCCTTCTCTTTCCCAACCAGCTAAGCGATCGGAGGGTGATTTGGATAATGAGAGTTCTCTGGATGCTTGATTAACAAAGGTAAGTTCATTAATTTACCATTATCATTCAGTAAACAGTGTGAGATTTACTAATATGCGACCTGGCTATTGACGGCAAGCCGCCTGAAGGCGATTTATGTATTCTGTATAGTTCCCAATATTCCACTTATTCTGATTCATATAACTTACCACAAACAGCATAGGGGAAGGCTGGCGTAGATGTGATTGTCCTGGATGTCCATGCTTAGTACGATCTCTACCATGTAATAAATCCTCATATTCAAAGATATCGTCGGTTTCATCTCTTCCTAACAATCTCCTCTACATCCACGCCGGAGACGGGACACAATCCTTCAAAACCACTGCAAAAAACTCTCAACATGAGCCATTGACAACCTTGACATTCAAGCTCGGAGCCGCGAATTCAGCGATGGACCTCCTAGCCTTGACTCACAACCACACTACCCGTATGACTACAGGAATCTTCCTTGTGGAGAGGAACATCAATAATGTTGATCCTTCACTATTTTTCGTTGATTCTTACCTGGGAAGAGTTCAGCCTTGGTATTTTGTTCAGTTATACCTACGTGCTGCTGTTGAGATTTTGGCTGCAGACGTCCATACTACAGGACTTAATCTAGATGAAGTACCAGAATCTCCTGCTGGCCATGTTCAAGTTGCTCCCGAGTTAGATGTATTTAAAATTAGCTTCGTTGATATAATTCTTAATACAGGCACCATCGGGAAAGACCTGGCTGAGCATCTCTTTTGTAACAAAATATTAATGCGGGCTTTAAATATCTTTAGCGAATTAGAAATCGATGAAAATCAAGCAACTGAAGATTTGAGAGATCAATGCAGTCATTTGATGTTGGAAATCGAACTTCGAAAGTCAAGAATGAATGATATACTATCTGTGGTATGTAGCTATCTTGATGCCATCTTCTACTTTCTTATATTTAAACTGATTTTATAGATCCCACAAGTCCAAGCAGAAAAATCAGCCTGGCGTGCTATCCTTCAAACGGAAGCGTCCATGGACATCGCGAAAGCAAGCAAGAAGGATAGCGAGATAATGAAAACCATAGCCATCTTAGGCATGGCGTTTCTATCGGGTACCTTTATTGCAGTGAGGCAGCTTGTTAATACTTGTGACTATCACGGCCATCTAATCTTTCTATTGCCCAATAACATCAAAGCACTCCAAAATGCACTACGCCAAAGATCTCAAGAGAGACTCTGTTGTGGATCAAGAAGCTCAATTGCATGCTAGTGTGAGCAAATGAGACCTCGCACTTGACTAATTGATTTACTTTTCATCTCTCCATATTTCAAGATCGCCCTTTCTCAAACCTTTGTACAGTTGCTAACTTTCAGCGAAATCAGTTTTCGCAATGCCAGTACTTACGTGGACACCTGATGACTCCATGATAACACAAAAAGGTTTTGGATATTACTGAGCTGTCACGATCCCGTTAACGTTATTAACACTTAGGGTTTGGGGCGTGAGCACGATGATTTCGCAGCGTAATCAAGGGGTATTGACTGATGATATTGATTTGGAAAATCTCTCTAACAGTAGTCAGAAGTCTCCAGGGGTATCAATCAATGATATCGATCTTGAGAGTCTTTCAAGTAGCAGCCGGAGGACTTTGAAGGGTAGCAGACGAGCTTCGCATGATAGTGGAAGAGGATCTTCATCAGGAACACCGAGGTCTCTACGCAATAGTCGAAGGACTTCGTATAATAGTGGAAGATGATCTTTACTGGGGACACAGATCTCACTGCAACAGTCGATTGACTTCGAATGATAGTCGCCGAAGTATTACACCAATCAACAATCCTGACACCAGGCTGGAGAGTCAATTCAAGGATCCTAAGGGGTTTTCTATTGTTTGATCTTCATTTCCATCGGAATGGTTTTTATGATACTTTTTTGTAATTGCTCAGAGAAAGAGATTCACTTGATCGACTTTATGGAAGACAGGCCTCCATCACTTTACTTGTACCTATTGATCAACTGATGAATTAAATACAATGTTGAGGAGTCAACTAATCTCTCTCATCAATTTTCTATCCCTACGTCATTTAATCTCTATATACCAACACACTCCAGTGTATTGCATTAACCAAGCATCGGAGGATTTGCATACTATGAGCCTACACTCTGTGCCTACTTAGGCATATATAAAAATCAATAATAAGTCGAAGCTTAATTTAATCACCATCATGATGCACAACACAATCAACAAGATCAAATCATAAAAGTACACCGTGGTATTGATCTATGTAACGTCAATATTATTTGAATCTTATATTCATGCCACCCTTCCTTTTCCTTCCTCTTGAGCTTCTCAAACACCAATACCACTTCCGCCCCCAACCAACTCAGCCCTAATTTTCCTCTTCCCCGTACTCTCTTCCCTAATATCACTAATCCTCACTTTCACCTTGCCAAACAACTCTACCTTCACGCTCCTGCTCCCCTTAGTAACTAGTGTGTAATTTTCTGGGTCAAAGACGCCCTCTGGCTCCGGTTCGGCAAGATCCCTCAATCGAATCAAAGACTCGATACCAAACCTGGGGACAAAAACCACAAATCCATTACTGAAAATCTTCATCACAAAACCCTCCTCCTCAACAATACGTCCCTTAAGTGCTTGACCAACATAATATTCAATCGAAGCACGACCCGCCTGTTGTGCATTACGATGTCTTACGTTAATATTCTTGCAAACAGACTCGAGTTTTCCCTTGCTGCGAACACTAGCCGCAATAGGTTCATAGTCAATCGCAGCAGCTAATTGACGATGAGCGACGAGATCAGCATATCTTCGAATGGGCGATGTAAAATGAGTATAAATCTCTGAAGCGAGACCATAATGACGGAATTCGGGATAAGCTTGAGTACCGGAACAGAAATATTCAGCCGACATCATGCAGCGAGTAGCCATGATACGAACGAGGGTATTAAAAAATGGCTCGTTTGAATCGACACATGTATCAAGGGAATCGGCGAGTTCTCTTGAAGAGCCGACACGAAGTTCCAGACCGCGTTTGACTTTAAGTTGATTGGCTAGTTCTTCAAAGTTTGTTTTTGGCGGGGCGCCGTGTCGACGGAGCATGGCTGTTTGGGGGAAGGCGGAATAGATTTTTGCGGCTACACTGGTGTTGGCGAGAAGCATAAATTCTTCGACCAATGACATGGTATCTAAATGTTTCTTAGTCTTGATATCGATTGGATCCGATGTTTCAGATTCCATCTCTACTCTAACCTCTGGCGAAGAGAGACTCAAAGCTCCGGCGTCCATACGCTTCTGTTTGAATTTTTTGGAAAGCATGAGAAGTGTACGAATAGCGGTAGTAAGTTCATCTTGCTGAGAAGCATCATCAACCCTAATTTGGGCCGCTTCATAACTGAATGCCTCTCGTGATTTAATAACCGATTTGGTGTACTCTGCATTTACGATTTCTGCGTCGGGTGTAATTTCCCATATACACGAAAAAGCATATCTCTCGACATACGGTTTCAGAGAGCATAAGTCTGTTCCAAGTAACATGGGTAACATATCAATCCGCTTATCTACTAAATAAACGGTTGTGCCTCGTATACTTGCTTCTGCATCCATTGCATTATTAGGCTTAACGAAATGTGAGACATCTGCAATATGCACACCCACTTCGTAGTTACCATTGGGCAGAGGTCGCGCATGCAGTGCGTCATCAATATCTTGACAGCCTATTGGATCAATACTGCAAATTTGAAGACCCCGAAGATCGCGTCTGTCTTTCCAACCAGGATCGTCCACACTTGCAGGGACTTTCCAATCGTGACCTTCCACTGGTAGACAATCCAAGACTGTCTTAGGAAATGGACGGTATTGTACATCGTATTCTAAAAGAAGAGCTTCGGTCTCGGCACCTTTTGTCTCTAGTTCTCCGAGAGATCGAACAAAGTGACCAACAGGGTATCTGGAATCTCTATCCCAAGAGTCGATAGTAACTAAAACCCGCTTTCCTAGAAGTTCACCCGCTTGTCGCGTTCGAACACGAATTTTAGGGATCCGCTTGTCCATAGGAATAAGAAACACGGTTTGTTGCTTGCGTCCTTGTTTTACTGATTGACTAACAGATGATTCGTCCACATGACCAACATATTGTCTCCAGTTGCGCTTTACAACGCCGACCACTCTAGCAGTCGGTTGAGGGCGATTTTCCGTGCCTTTACTGTGGGTCCTTTTTACTTCCTCTTGTAATGCGCGTCGTTCTCTTTCAGTAACAACAGCCTCTCCTTCGTCTGCATCAGCATTCTCATCCTTGTTTAAGGTTTCTTCTTCAATGATCTTTGTAGATGGCTCTTTCCATTGATCTTTCGGAAGTATCTCAATGACAACAACATCCCCCTGTACAGATCTATTGATATTCTCTCTGCCTAAAACAAGTAATGATTTGTCAAAAGCGGGAACATGTACAGAACCCTCTAAATAGTTGTATGGCGAAACGTTGAAAATACCCTGATGTAACGTGCCGTTCTTTACTCCAGTCATCATCTTTGAGACAGAGAAATATTCCTGATATAGATTCTCTGAGGCCTTCGTATCTCTGAGTTCTCGACCCTCCTTCGCCGCACTAATCATATCCAATAACTGATCGGCGTTTTCTAAACCACTAACATAGTCCCTCAAGGAGCATGCTTGGATTCCATCCTCCTTTGCCTTCCGCAGATTCTCTCTGTCATCACTAAGCATTACCACAGCCGGTGTCTTTTTTGAGCTTCCCCGTGCAGCTTTTACAGCCTCCGAAATATGTTCGCTATACCATTTTACAGCGCGTCTAACAGCCCTGTCATTCCTATCGTTGATCGACTCCCCCGTCTCCCTGACCACATAAGTTTCAAGGCGGAAATCATTGAAGAAAACATAAAACCGTTTATCTTCACTCTTCGTAAGACCAATTAAACGATTGTAAAGCGGTAGGGATCTATTCCTCAGCTCTTCGAGAACAGTTTGTAAGATGACGACATCGTAGAAGGCCGAAGCTTGTTCGAATAGGTCGAGCGCGTTGAGTAGTGCATTGGTATCTGGGATAAGGTAATGGCCTTGGGGGTATGCTTTCGTTCCAGCTGGCTTCTCGGATAGAACGAAGGGTGGCACTGCATTGGAAGTGTTAGACCTCTACCAAGATACATGCAGAGAAGTAATTAAACTTACCGACGCCAGCTGCATCTGGTGGCGCAGTTTCAAGGCAGCTGGTGCAGAGCTTCGATGAGCAGGGTATATCTTGGCGAAGATACAATTCTCGAACAATCTTTTGAACTTTGCCACTTTTGGTAGATCTCACATATACTTTGCTTGATATATTTGATGAATATGAATCAGAGCCCAAGGATCTTTTTAGACTCGTCATATTGGCTGAATTGGAAATTTGTTCGTTTGAGATGATTTCAATGTCAAACGGTTCCGAGAAATTGTAAATTTCAGCATAAGAAGTTTAGACGCGCGTTTGTATGCGTTTATCTCAGCTTTCTTGTCTTATCGGATGTTAGGCGATACGATAAGGTTCATCCCAAGGATGAAACATTACAACATATGAGATATCTTACACTGGACACACCATTCAAGCCAAAACTCTTGGTCATATCAGATTTCAGAAATTTTAATTAAATCACTATCATAAACGGTCTTCTGCTCGATTTTTTCAGATACATTGCCGTCATACTCAAAGCAAATCTAGTATATTGTCAATCTAAGACTTCATTGCATTCAGATTTCCTCAAGATAACAAAGTGGACCACAACCCCAAGGAAAATATCTCAAATGGTTCAAGTGACCCAAATTCAATGCCTCTTACCCCTCCCATCAAATGTCGTGCCCAAATTCCCTTATCGAAACTATACGTCAAGATACACACATTCTCTCACACCCACTCTTCACAATCCACATCCACAACCTTTCCCGATAATGCACAGCGACCGTTTCATATGCGATATGCGAAGTGCGATATACGATATCATTGTGTATGTGATGTTGTATTAGTAAATTGCTATTGCTATTTTTGAAACAAAAAGGCAATGCAAATCAACTTTTATAGCTTCATTTTGGTATCACTTGACTTCCAATACCCTGGAATCAGGTATGTATCTCGTGGCGTTTGGTACATTTCTATCTATTATGAGTCACTTTATTCTGGACCTACAAAGCTGTGTCTTAGATTTTTTCGGCACGAAGTTTATCGTCTACTTACAACATACACACGCCTACTACATGATACATGCTCTTATGCAATCCAGCAGCCCGGTCGAGAAAGAGGGAAAGCAAAATGAAACGAAAATTTGAATTAGATGACAGAGAATGCGAAATATGTTGCATAGTGTCTTAGTTTTCTAACTTTCTATACGGAAGTACGTATTAGGTTTTTGAAACGAAATTTATTTGGTGGGGTAGATAGATAGTTCTAGTTCTAGTTCTTGATGTGGAACGTCTTGAAAGAGGGTCCAGCCAGTTCAAGCCAGTCCAAACCAAAAAGAGCTTCACCAAAATCAAAATGTGAGTGATTGCAGAAGATCTCCCGCCCCGCATCGCAGACATGGTCGACCAGCCGCCTCCCACACCACATATCGTACATACCACGCATACATTACATACGTACATACATCATTCGAATGCCGATTCTGCCTGCGGGAGAAGGTCTGATAGAACTAGAGGCGCTCAACGAACATTCAAAAGAGGGTGTGCGCGGTATGTGTAAAAATATTTGTGTGTGTGGAGTGTGGCAGAAACATACTACATAGCCACATTTCAAGCATTATAAGACTAACTAAGCAAACACATTCGAAGATTTCTATGCTCTGAGGCTAGAGCTTTTTCCTGCAAGTTTTTTCTTCATTGTAACCATCCATTAGCGCCTGATCTTTGCCGAAACAAAAGATATGCCACACGGGCAGCACCCCTCATATCAATTCCGACAGGGGGCCATTTTTATTATTTTCATCCACTCCACAAAAATCACCGAACTAAAATGTCTTGATTTTTTAAAGCTAGCATCTATCATATGATCCTATGACCTTATTAGTGCTATGCAAGCGCGGCTCTGCCCGCTATCATTGCACCGAGCGCTATAAAAATAATAAATAAATAAATGGGACTTGTAGATCTGCCGCGTTCAATCACATAAGTTGGAGATCCATAATATGTATGTATTCACCGCCGTTCAAGTCATCCGTACCCTTAAGAACATGGGCAAAACATGCCAATTTAACCAATTAGAAAGCTCAGCAACAGGTTTTTGGACGGACAGGGGCCCTCGGAGGTCTGCAAATAATCCTAAATGACGGAAACATTTTTTTGTTCTACATATGTAAGCTAATTCTAGCGCGGCAGATGTAGAAGACTATGTAGTGCCGGATTATAATGTCTTGATTTTGATACAGTACAGTCATGGAGTAAAGCACCTACTAGGTATCTTTCGAACTCTCTTCATCGCGAAATCGACAGAATTAGAAAATGATAGGCGCGAACTCTCATTCTCAGCCTACCTTTCGCAGCGCAAAAAGGAAGGTCGTAGACAGATACCATGATGACTGGCATTTGTTGTGAAAATTAGCAAATCAAAATTCAAAAACTCATCACCAAGTACACTTCGCCGCCACTCGCTTTGTCATATAAAAATATAAGAGGAATCGAGTAATGATCATCGCGGCGAAGCTGGGTATCGTATCTAGCCTAGCCTAGCCTAGGTTACGGAAGGAATCGAGGATGGAGAGCTAGGATTCTGACGAACAGATGAAATACTTACAGGGCAGGATAAGACAGGGCAGGGCAGGGCGAACAGACGAAATCCTACTTACTCTTATTTCTTCGTATGCCGAAAAAATCTCTACATGATCCTGGAAGAAAACGGATGGAAGTGAAAAATTTTCTTTCCCCGAAAGACATTGCGCCGCAATCGTTGATATCTTGTCTTGTCTCGTCTCGTCTCGCCTCAACTAGTCTTTCTACGCCTCTGATCATTCAATCCGTCATGAATTCGCAACTGCGACATGATTGGCCGCGAAACATTGCCAAACCAAATGTTTGTTGACCAATGGAATGCCTAATGAGAAGCCTGGTTGAAAGCCGTGAATGTCATGACTATTATGACTACTGATTTCTCCTGACGGCCAATACAACATTGGTTCCTTGACCACTTGGTTTGATTTGCCGTACGAAACTAAACTTCTCACAGAATGGAAGTTGTATTCTGATCGATCGATCAGTGCTGTTTATTGTAAGTATATAGAACATTCTGTACATCCAGGGTTCATTGGCATAGCATACATATATATATACATACGCAGTACCTAAATGCCGGGACATATTCTATTTAATTCACTCGTTAGTTAATTAGATAGATGAAATCTTGATTTGATTAGTTGCAGCATCAGCACTAATCACACACAGTACTACTCTTTTGAGTAACTAGATGGGCTATAGATATTGGTTTCTAAAACTTGGAGACTACATACAGTGCTTACCATACATCTACGTTGTGTCAACGTGTCATATATATATTTATCTACTCACATACATATATATATATCTTGTCTGTCGGAAAATATTCATACATTTATTCTTTCACACAGCATAACATGTTCTTACCGAGTACGTACTGTAAATAAGTATTTTATTTCATAGCAATGGAAATTCCAATCCATCCAACCCAGAAAGAAAGAAAGAAAAAAAATAAAACAAATAAATAAAGAAAAAAAAAAAGAGCACGCAGGATATTGGCCGATTCGCCTTGCTCGTCTCGCCTGTCCATACGAACAACAAACATTATAAACCCCAATCAAGCGAGAAACATGTTCAAAATGTTGAAAAGCCGCAGATAGTACTCAAATAGGAAATATAAAAGCGAGATTTCCAATCTTGTTTCGATTTGGCAATATGTATCGTGTGTAAGTGGAATGGAGAATGAAAAGAGAAATAAATGTACGGGGATACTGCAGGCTGATCTCATCTGTAATGTAATCATAGATATATATCCTTGAAGGGGAAAATAAAATAAAATAAAATACAATGAAATAAAATGAAATAAAGTGAAATAAAATAAAATAGTTGTGAATCCATGAATTCATTCCCCTTTGAGCTTCCAACCTGGGAGTTTTCGAGTGTCGCCGGTTGTAGCCCCCGACTTGGATTGGTTTAAATGATATAATAAAGTAATAAACTAGAGTATAATAAATAAATTCTAACCTCGCATCGCATTGCATCGCATCGCATCGCATAGCATAGTATAGCATAGCATAGAATATCATCGCGATTAAAACACTAGTTTTCGAATCAAAGGTCATTCTTCTTCCTCTTGTTCTTCTTCCTCTCCCTCTTCAGTATTCTCTACGAGTAATAGATGTCCTAATGATCAAGTCATTGATTGATTGGTGCCGCACCCGAACTTACAGTAGTTAGTTACAACATTGGCGATGGGGGCAATGGCGATGGGTGACTCGAAACGTGCATAACCTGGAACTTCTTTTCTTTCTTCAAGTGATGATGATGATGATGATGAAGATCAATAAAAACCAGGAAAAACAAATGCTTGTCCAAAAAAAAAAAAAAAAAACAACAATATCGATAAAACCGATGAGTCATCTCCGTGAATTCATAAGGTAGATGGAACGAATGTACTGCATATACAACCAGAAATGTATCAACGGCCTACTTCTTCCGAAGAGCAAAGTTACATTTGTTTGGGAAGGAAGATGTCAAAATCTCAAATTCTTCAAGGTTAGCTTGGTTAGCCAACCCGAACTAGCCTGGCCTGATCCGATTAGATCGAATGGGATATAGGGGAAGCGGCGCTTATTCCAATTCCAATCGAACACCGCTCCGAAAAGTAACTCTTAAATTTTTTTGGGGGGGGGGAGCATGGAAGATATTATCCTTTCGTTTCCTTCTTCAAACAAGAAGGGGAAAAAAGCCCCCAACTTTCCTTTCCTTTGCGCCTGTGCCAGCTGGGTGCTGTGTATGTAAGACTTACGGTACATTTTCTATGCCATGCCTGCCCTGCCGTATGTACCGTGCGTGGATTGCTGAGCCGTCGGCTTACTGGACTACTTTCCATTTCCCCAAATCCCCAAACCCCATTCATTGATTCCTTCATCCCATATCACTGCATATCATATCTTCAAGACGTTATGCAAGCAAGCTCGCAAGCAAGCAAGCAAGCAAGCAAACTCGTGGGGTCCCGTTTTGACCTGTCCTGTCCGTCATACCCGGCCCGTCTCTTGCCTCAATCCTCCTATGATTCTCAAACGAATGGCCTTGGAGGAACATTAGGTACTTGGATATTGACCGATGCACGTCGGATGTCTTTAACTTTCCTTCGAAGTCTCAGTTGATTGTACAGATCAGTATTGTATCATATCTGTATATCTCAAATGTATATCTGTCTGACTTCTATAAGTACCCACGACATGAGAGTTCACGACATATAAATATAATCTTGCACTGCATTGGAGATACATACATACATACATACATACATACATACATACATACATACATACATACATACATACATACATACATACATACATACATACATACATACATACATACATACATACATACAGCATACAGCATACAATAAAACGAGTACAGTAATGTAAATAGCATGTATACCTATACAATAGAGATTGTATCAAGTTGAACCTTGAACCATGACATATATTCCCTATACAGTACTCCACTGTGACGAAAGGCAGTTTCTTGCAGTTGTTACTCTCGATATGTATGCACATGTATATATAACTGGCGATTGGCGAGGCTATAACGACACCGACATATTTGAAGCATCAAAAATCCATCAGCAATCCTTTCTTTCCAACATATTTGTGAAGAAAGATACATTCATACTTACTGCAACGATGAATAGATACATCATTCATCCCTTCGAATATCCTTTAATGTTAAAATTACCATTTTGGGTAATTGAAGGATGATGGAAAAATCTTATTGGCGGGCAATTTAGGAGCTTTCCCTCATTAAATCATGTATTGGCCAATTAGGGTTTGGATCTGAGGAAAAGCTAAAGAGATTGGGGGAGAAAATAATAGGACAGAACGAAACCTTGAGGACGTCGGTTCTAGATTTTGGAAAAGATACTTAAAGATACATGATTATCCGTACAGTACCTCTTCCTTGCGTCTGGCGCAGCATATTAGATATAACATTTGTACATACCGGGATTATTTTCACAAATAGACAGTTTGTAACAATTGGAAGGTAAGGTTTGTGTTTTGATAGTAAAAGGAGAAACAAAATAGAAATAATGAGGAGGAGGATGAGGAGGAGGAGAACTGACTAAATGAGTGATGGGAAAGAGAAAGCAAGGGAAGAAGAGACAAGGTAGTGAGAGAACGAGTGAGTGAGTGATGAACGGGGAACGTCGGCTTTTGATACTACTATGTATGTAGATAGATATCATTTGAGAGATCTCCTCCCTCTCCCTTCTTCTTCTTCTTCATCCATCTCTTCTCTTTTTCAACTGGATAAATCTTATGTATCTTTCTCCGAGGGAATTTGGACCGATATCACCTAACCGGACTACTGGATTGATCGGAACGACAATAATAACACTGGAATCATCCCATATTCATATCCATATCCATACCGGTATCTATATCGCAAAGAAGTAGATTCTTTCGCTTCAAATCGACTAATCCATTTATCCATTCATTCATTCATTCATTCATCCAATCATCCCTTCAAATCGACTAGTCAAAAGAGTCTGAGTTTTCTTGGTTTATTCTTTCCCCCTTGGATTATTATCGTTGATTATTCATATCCTCAAAGAGAAAAGCCTAGTTAACCAACCAAAGAAAAACAAGAATATTATACCAATGAACATCTAGAAAGAGAAAAGAAATCAGAGTAAAACATCATCAAAGCTTTATTATCATCCGTTATCTTTATTTATCTTTACTCTCGAGTACTTTTCTTTCTATTAGTTTTTCTACTTTAGGTAATTTTTTCAAAACTCCCCTCTAAACCCTTCTTCCTTCATTGTACCAAAATCGATCTAGCACATTTATTTACTTATTAGTACAACTTTATTCCACGTTTTCCCACGGGTTCGTGCACTGACTATACGGGGACTGTGCAGTGTGCACTCATACAGTACGCATGGTTTACGTCTTTACGCACATACATTTTCTTTTCACGCGCAATAATAGTCTATCTATCATCTATTATCCATTATCCATCATCTATCCATCATCCAGGGTTAAAAACTTTCTTGACT
This sequence comes from Scleromitrula shiraiana, assembly GCA_028455995.1. Lineage (NCBI taxonomy): Eukaryota > Fungi > Ascomycota > Leotiomycetes > Helotiales > Sclerotiniaceae > Scleromitrula > Scleromitrula shiraiana. The sequence goes on from JABELC010000013.1 coordinate 430,123, forward strand.
AGGGCCCACTAGCTAGGGTTTAATTTATCTCGGTCAAAGAGGAAAAAAAGAGATCGTGGGGCCGCGCCGGGTCATATCAAAAAAAAAAAAAAAGTCTAGCAAGGCTCGTGCTTACTTTATCCTTATCCTTATCCTTACCTCTTACCTCTTACCTCTTACCTATTACCTACCTTGATCGATTCACCAAATCTCTCCAAAATCTCGTACTGTCCTCTTACAAGTTACAATTTATCCTCTCCCCCCCCTTCTCCCCCCCCTTCTCCCCCCCCTCATTCTTTTCAAGGTTCTTCATCCTGATTCACTCATTCGAATCGATTACTTACATACCCGTTCATCCTTGAAGAAGCTCGTCTCGTCTACCCATCCTATAACTTACCTTGTCCTTGTCTTGTTTTGTCTTTGTCTTTGTCTGGAAATATATATATCAATTTATTTCGTCTCGTCGCATTTATTTTATATTTTATATTTTATATTCTATATTATATTTTATATATTATATTTTGAGAGGAAAAGAGGGAGATTTATTAATTATTACCTAAGGGAGGAAGGTCAATTTGACTTTTTACTTGTACGTACTACTTGTTACTACTTATCAGCCTTTTAGAACTTATTCATTGTTGCTATCAACTTACTAGTAATAGTAAGGTAATACTCAATACTCAATACTCAATACTCAATGCTCTATCCTCTATCCTCTCTTTCTCTTTCTTTATTTCTTTACTTACATCTCTCTTTCTCATTAATAAATTGTACTCGAGGTTCTTCTTTCTTTCGGTACCATATTCATATTTTATTGTACCTTCCAAGGTTATCTTACCTAACCTTTCTAACTTGGTTAGGAATCTTGGAAGAACTTAGCTAGGGAGATTCTAGGGAGATTCTACTATTTTACTATTTTACTATTTTACTATTTTACTATTCTACTATTCTACTACTACTACTACTACTACTACTACCATTCTACCATTCTACCATTTTACCATTCAAAGGAAAAAGAGTGCCTTGCCCGCCCTACATTACCTTACCCTATTCTATTCTATCCTATTCTATTTCATCCATCCATCCTATTAATCTATCTATCAATCAATCAATCAATCAATCAATCAATCATCATATGTTATTTATTTTCAACTAGTTCTCGTCCCTCAAAGAACAAATAACAATAACTCATTCATCATTACTATCTTCATCATTATTATCTTCATCATTCATCACTCATCATTCACCATTCATCCTATCTCATCTATACATTATACTTTTTGATTCTCATCCTATTTTCCGGGGAACGCAAATGCAAAATAATTATCAGTATCGGCCGTTGTCAAGGGTCCAATTTTTATAATTTTTTCTTATCCGCTCGACGTGGTATCAATTCAAAATCTCCGCCGCCCCATATCATCCAAATCCAAATCCACATCCAAATCCACATCCAAATCCACATCCACATCCCATAGAACTATCACATACATAAAAATTAAAAAAGGGTATCCACTTCTACACCTAACGCATTACGACATCTATCTAGTTTTAGTTATTAGCCATACTCGCCATACTAATACTAAGACTAATACTATAATACTAATACTAATACTAAACCAAAAAAGAACTGTATCAAATCTACTACCTACTACACCTACCATAGTACTTACCTTAACTTACCTTACCTTACCTTACCTTACTTACCTTACCTACTACCTACCTACCTACCTCTTGCTATCACCACATCTGGGTAATTATCCACACTACTACCTCAAAACTCTCATTACTACCTACCTACCTACCTACCTACCTACATACATACATACATATACTGCTTACTGTACGCTGTACCTACCCATACAAAGTCGTACTCACTTACACCAAACTATCAAAAAAAAACAACAACAACAAAAAGAGAGAAACGAACCAAACCAGTAAGAATAATAATAATTAACTACAAACGAATGTGCCCGCATGCATGGTGCAGAAAGAAATCGGTTCGTTAATGCAGCTGAACGGCTCCTCGGCCGCAGTCATTAAATCTTGGAGCTTGCATCACCAGCATCTACTTCCTGCATCGCTCTTTTTTTTTTTGCGACAGAAGCGCAAACGCGCCAGAGAGTGTTGACTGAATGTTGAACCTGTAGGATACGGTACAATTATTGTATTTGCAGTCGTCCATTAATTTTTATTTGACGTTTGTCTGCATTTACTATTATCCTGTCTTTTTCTTGTCCTATCCTATCCTAATCCTTTTCTGTACTGCTTCACACTCATCTTATTATTGTGTTGCGTATCTCCCGTCATGTACTCGGCCGTGACGAATGGACTTGGAGGGGGTGGCAATGAAGGAACATTTCAACCAACGACTATTAATCCTCAAGCTTTGAATCAAGGTAAATAACTATCTTTTAACTATTGGCAATCTTCGTGAAACTTTGAGATAGCAGTCTAGGTTTTGGGGGAAATCACATGAATATATAGCAATATACGTTCTTATCATTCGCCAATTGTGGAGGCTTTACTAACTTGGGTCTTGAACACAATAGGATCTCTTCCAAACCCTACCACAGCAATTTCCCAAAATGATACCTCGAGAGGTATCAAAAGAAGTCGTTCTCCCGATGCATACGGCGAGTTGCCGACGGGTGATAACCTGGCAGATGATGGTACGTCGTCACTACTCATATCTACTCGCGTTTTGCGCCTGTAGCGATATGTTACATGCACAACCTGCCAATCCGAGGGAGATTGCTAATGCTAATGTCTTATACTAGGTGACTCAAAGCCTCGAAAGCGAGGAAGGCCGATGAAGACGAGGCCTACAGAAACTTCACAACAGTCCTCAACGCCGCACCCACCTCAGAGTGTAACTCCCCAAACCCCGCAGTCGCAAAACATAGGACTATCTAATCAAGCACCTCTTGTCACTCCCACTCAAGCTTCTCCACCGAAACCAATCTCCACTAAAACTGTCATCAAAGCTTTACCAACTGTGAGAGACCATACCACAGATCAACTAGGTCCGGAAGGTGACGAGTATATTCCACGAGAGTATGATGAGCAAGGCGAAAAGAAGGTCTCACTTACGGGCCATCTTCAAGATAGACGCGAATACAAGTGTCGAACTTTTTTTGTGCCGAATAGAGGAGATAAACTATTTATGCTAGCTACCGAATGCGCAAGGGTCTTGGGCTATCGAGACTCGTATCTCTTGTTCAACAAGAATAGATCTTTATATAAGATCATTGCAACTCAGGCTGAAAAGGAAGATCTGATTCAACAGGAGATACTTCCATTCTCTTACCGATCACGGCAAATAGCTATTGTCACAGCAAGATCAATGTTTCGGCAGTTTGGTAGTAGGGTTATTGTCGATGGACGCCGTGTTAGAGATGACTATTGGGAATCTAAAGCAAGAAAACAAGGATTTACCGAGGAAGATCTAGCTGGAGAAAAGAGGCCTGGTGCAGCAAAAGCCAGGGATGCTGCCGCAGCGGAAGCGAATGCTAATGCAAATCTGGCTCTCGCTCATGGTGATATTGTTTACACCAACAATCCTAATCATCATTATTCCCTTCACTCGCAGCCACAGACTGTTCAAGGTGGTATATTGGGCATGCCTGTTCCCAACCCACTTCCTATGATAATTGCACCCGAGCCAACCGATATGCGTTTGAGAGACTACAGCAATATTCAACGACCAAGACAAGAGATTACTGGACCGGCCTATCAAGATAGAATTCAAAACGTCCCTCTCTCAGATATGACTTCGCAAACACATCAAACTGCGGAGTACAATAAACATATTAACCAGCAACGGAGTCGTAGTCATGACTATCTTGAGAGCAGATGGAGACAACCCCACAATACTCAATCTCCAAATGATGGCCTTCCATCAACGCAAGCATTACAATCTCCCCGAACTTCCCAAAGTACCACACAACAAACCACGATTACCCATCAAGGTCCACAACATATGCTGAATGCACAGCCTTATTCGCAAGCTCAACATCAACCAGGTACTATCTCACAACCTCCAATCAGAGCTACTTCTTCGAGCTCCATGAGGCCAGAACAAATCTCAGGCAGATCACCCAGTCTACCAATTGCTGCATCCAGCAACATAACTCAGAGTGCCAATCCATATCAATTCACAGGTCAGCCTCAAATATGGTCGTCGAACCAACCACAACAATCTCCCCAACAACACACATTTTCAAGTTACACATCCAATCCCCAGCAATCACCTCATCAACCACCTCCCCAACTTCGTCATTCGGGAAGTAATCCTCAGATGCAACCCGGACTACAATATCCTGGTATGCAAGGAATGAGTCAAAGTTACGCAGCACCACGAACTCTCTATGCAGGTGAACAAGGCAATCAACAATTCATGCAACCAGTAACCTCCGGTCCTCAACCTGGTGCTCAGGGCTGGGCACCTCAACAACCACCCGGATCGAGCGCTTCTTGGGGTTGGGCAGGTCAAGCTCAGTGATGAATAATATCGAATGATCGTATAACATACGAGAGCGATGGAATGATGGGAAGGATTGGATGATACCCGAGACTATAGTTAATGAGGGTGGCAATATTCCTACGATAATTCGTATTTTCACCAACGCATCTGGTTGCATGGCCAGGTAGAAGGAGTTGGCGTCACCTTATGTTTTTTCTTTCCTTTGCAGATATCCTTTTCGAATGGCTTTTTGTGTGTTTTTAAGGAGGCTGAATTCCTTGTTTGTATAGCTATGGCATTTTCCCTTCTTTTCTCGTCCTTTCTCTTTTATTCGTTCCAGTTCAATATACCTCTCTAGTTGCAAGCAAGTTCGTCTCTTCTCTTCTCTTTTTCAACTCTTGCATTCTATTTTTGTATTCCTCCTTCAATCCACTAATCCACCTTAATTTTTAGTCGTACTCCTTCTTTTCTTTTTACTTTGGAAAAAGAGAGGGTGGTTGGCATGTCTATGGAACCTTATTTCTCCTCTTCCTCTAGTTAACTATTACTTCGTTATTGTCATATTTTGATTCTTCTTCGATTCTCAATTTCACTTCTTCATATTCCATATGGGTTAGGCTTTTTTGCTTTTTTGCTTTTTGCTTTCTAAGTTTACTTTTTTGTTGCTGCATTGAGAGAGCGAGGGATAGGATGGATAGGATGGATAGGATAGGATAGGCTTGGATATTGGCTTGCTTGGGCTTGGACTTGGACTTGGACTTGGACTGGACTTTGGCATCATCTGTTTTAGGAAAGACAATTATGAATGGCAAAGGAATAGAAATAGGAATAGGAAGATCGGTTATGAATAAGGGTAGGGATGGATAAGGATAGGAATGAATTCGGGTATGAATATGGATAGGAATAGGGATACGAATGGATGTGGGAGGAAATACATACATCTACCTTTCGCATTGCGTGCAGAGCTTAGCATTATACCATACTTACTTACTTACTTACTTACTTACTTACTTACTTACTCTTCCATTACATACCCTTACATGCATGTAGCATTTTCCGTTGTCGTTCTTTCTTCCCTTGTTTGTATGTAGATATGCTTATATGCTTATATGAGGGTAACTCTAGGCTCAAATTCATGGCATGGAGTTGGAGGCTTTTCTTTTTTGGGGGGGGGGGGGGGTTATAGGCTAGTCTGTTAATCTGTTAATGACTGAGGGGAGCGCGGAGCGCTAATTAGTTAGTTAGCCGTTAGTGTTAGATAGATATACATTGTAGTATGTATGGTATGGTATGTATGGTATGGTATGGTATGGTATGGTATATAGGAATTAGATTCTTGTATCTTGACTTGGTGTACTGCGCTTATCATTTATAAATGAATGAATGAATAGATGAATGAATGAATAGATGAATGAATGAATAAATTCCTTCGAATTATATCGAGATGAAATATGATATTTCATCTTCTCGAGTTTTATCTCTTGAGCTTGGCTTTTATATGTATATAATACACCAACCAAACAAACAAATAAGCTACTACCGTATGTATGGATAGCAGCACATAACCGGAGGATAATCGATACTCGATAATCGATAATCGATAATGGATAATGGATCGAATATCCGGTACGGACACTGGGAAGCTACAACATGAAGCAGAGTTTTGTTTTGCATTTGCATTTGCATTTGCATTTGCATTTGCACGATGGCTGCTTCGAATACTGTAATTCTATTTTATTCTTCGATTCGTATCGTATCGAATCGTATATGAACGATACATAGATATTAATATTACCAAGTAAGAGGGAGTGTGACAGCGGATAGGAAATCGAGATATTCTTTAATGCTACTCTGTAGTGGTGGTATTATTGAGTGACTGTGGTGATTTCTATGGTTTTTGGATTTGCGTTGCTGGGGTCTATTGATTAGTTTGGAAAATGCACATCGGGATCGACTTGATGGTTGTTGATCTGTTGGTTTCTTGATCGGATGCGGTGATGATAGCTGTAGAGTTAATTGAGCTCTTATTCGAAATTGGGTAATGGATTATTGGGGGTTAAGAGAAGAGGGGAATGGATCGATTTGCGTTTCCGCCGGAACGTCCGGAATATCAACATCACAACGAGGGGCATACTTCACTCCCGGTCCATCTGAGTAGGGATTTGGGCGATTGTTTTATCAAGACTTATTTTGAAGTTGCGCATCCTCAGTGGTCATTCTGAGTGCTTGATGAGGTGAGGAGAGATTGGGAGAGTTTTTGGGATCCGCCGCCTCCGGAATGAGATGCTTACTATAGTAGCAAGCTGACATGCAAGAATATCGTGCTGATGGTTTTGGCGATTGGTGCGGTGATGTCGAGTCTTTCTCCTAATAAGGATGCGAAGGCTATGGCAAGATGGACTTCTTATTTATCGTCGAGAGCTATGTTGTCTGGATCTTCTTTCGAAAATGCTTCACTTAAAGGCGTTCATCTCCTTATTCTTAAATATATCTATGCGATTGAATTGATGAGTCCTAATGATGCGTATCTATATATGGGACATACGGCTTTGAATGCCCTTGCGTTGAGAATGAATAGGGCTCAGGTTGCTAATGGTACTCGTCCTGATATGCATCGTCTTCGAGTAACATTCTGGAATCATTATTCAACGGAGAAGCTCCTAGCTTTATTTTATGGCCGGGCGTCTTGTTTGAGGGATGATTTTATCGATACGCCTTTTCCGGAGGATTTGTCGTATTCAAATATTGCAAGCGATGATATCGGCACCAGGTCGGAAGAAATCAACAACATGGCTTATGTTCGCGCAATGGCTACGCTGGGTCGCATAGCCGATTGCATCAACAGTGGTATTTACCTTTGCGGCGGAGCTGCCACCAATCCAACCAGTATTCCCCACGTTACCGAAAAATGCCAGACCGGTCTCCAAGAAGCTATGGGCAATCTTCCCCCTTTTCTCCATTTCTTCGATTCCACTGTGCCGCGCAGTCCTCGCCTCTGGCAAGAAGTCCAACGTATAACATCTCGGACTAGCATACTACCACCGCACCATTCTTATCCATCAATTCGCCCTCATCTTCGTCACCAAACACGACACTAAAGCCGAAGCCCAAAAGCTAGGTTTTCCGGATATCTTCGGTTCTGTTGCAAGAGCAATGTCGGCTTCTACGAAACTCATCGCGCTGGCTCTCGATGCGTATAACACGCGTGCGATAGCCATGCGTCAAGACTCAGGCGTGGCTTATAATATCATAGAGGCTTGTCTAACACTCCCATACGACGTGATAGGCGGGCCGAGTAAAACCTTGGCGGGAGATGTGGCGGCTACGTTTACGGCGGTGGAATCCGGAATCCGCTGTTTGGATTTTATGGGATATCCGGGCCCGAAGGTTGGGAGATATACTAAGCAAGCGGCTTAGTTTGAGGATTATGAAGGTGGCGAAGGATGTATTTAGGTTGGGGGGAGGAACGGGTTAGGATGAGGTTGATGATGGGAATGGGAATGCAAATGCAAATGCAAATGCAAATGGGAGTGGAAATCCCGATGCGAATCATCACGATACGAGTAACAAGTATCGAGAGCCACCAACCCGGTATCGATAAGACGCCATCATATGAGCCGGTACAAGATCACTACGCCAGCACCACAGTACCAGCACCACAGTACCAGCCCCAACCGCACCAGTCCCATCCCACACTTCGGAGATGGATCTCCTACTTGGTCAATTCCCCTGGCTCGCTAATACCGCCACCGCTTTCTTAACTGCTGCTCCTTCGCCACATTATAGTAATAGTATTAGTAATAGTAATAATGATAGTAATAGTAATAACGACAATAATCCCTCGGATATCAATTTTCCAACTACTACTACTCCTTATGATGGCAACTTATCGCATCTGCATTCGATGTATCGGAATTCGTCGCAGGGGCAGATATTTGGAAGAGGAAATCAGTAGATATTGAGAGTTTGATAGGCGACTTGAAAGAAAAAGAGTAATAAGGAGCAGATTGATTCGGTTGGGATGGGATAGATAATTTGGTATTATACATAAACGAACGGAAAACAATCCATAAACAGAAAACTCTTCCGCGAAAAGTAGATTAAATAGAAATGTCTAATCATATCAACCTCCGAGTACAGTATAACTAACGGTTTGTTCAATATGAAAGCTTAATTTACACTTAAAGAACGATTGGTTCGGACTCAACCACAGTTGTGCGTTTATCTCGGATCAATAATACGTGGTCGTATTCCTAATTTCTTACGAAATAACCTACAGAGAACCGAGACGTTCTTTGAACCCTGTTGGATCTAACAGTCGGAAGAAGACTCGCTAACGCATTAGCATGTGAATCACTGATCGGCAAAACCAGCAAATGCAGCCTGTCAACCAACCGTGCCACTATTAGCCAGCCACGGGAGTGAAAAAACCGATGGGTATTTTGGGTAGACAGACCCTTAGATTCACTGTTTCCCGTTCGAAATCTGCTGCGCAAATGGATAGAGAAGGTTGGTTAGGCTTATACATATCTAGGTTTCCTTGGCACTGGACGTCATGGCCCATATATCTGGAGTAATTGACAGGCTACAGGCAGGGCCAGCCTCTACAGGCAAGGATTGGAGCTACAGGCAAGGATTGGAGCTATAGCTACATAGGTAGCACCCAATGCAACTCAACGGCATGAAATCTTACACCCCCGCATCTCATCTCCCCGCATCTCATCACCCAATTCCTCCCGATTTCTCTCTATAAGTAAAGGAAAATGAAATTCAGATCTCCTCCCCCGAAAACTCAACCAGGAAAAAAGAAAAACAAGAAGAGAAAGAAAAACAAAAAATGCCATCTCCAAACCCATCAGAATGTCTTGAAGACTTCGACTCTCTACCCTGGTGTCAAGCTATCATTAGAGATCCAGCGTACATTCCATTTCCAGTTCGATCGAGACAGATCACTGAGGATCCTAATACTGAACATTCGCTTTTTGGAATTACCTTATATACGCATAGTACTATCCGGGCATGTTTGATTTTTTTCCGGAGGGGGGTGAGTGGTGGTGGTGAATTATCTTCGTTACCTGAGTCTTTGGTTTCTACTTCCTCCTCCTCCTCCTCCTCCTCCTCGTCATCATCATCACAATCAACACCACAATCAACACCACAATCAACACCACAATCAACACCACAACCTCCACCAGAGAAACAAGTCCCTTCCCCTTCCCCCTCTCCCCTACCCCTCCCCTCAGAAAACGAAATAACAATGCTCGTCTCCCTCGGCTCCCACCTCAACAGCCACCCCTCAACGCTGCACGGCGGCATCGCCGTAACCCTCATGGACGAAGCAGTCGGGTGTTATGTGCTTGCTGAGCTGAACTTGGATAAGGCGGGCGGGAATGGGATTTTTACAAGGCGGTTGGAGGTCGGGTATAGGGGGGTTGTGGGGACGCCGGGGGTGGTAAGGGTGAGGGCTTGGGGGGTGGGGGTGGGAGAGGTGTGGGGGAGGGGCAGGAAGTGGTGGACTAGGGCGGTGGTGGAGGATGGGGGTGGGAGGGTGCTGGTGGAGGGGACGTATCTTTTTGTTAGGGGGAGGGGGAGTTTGTAGGATTGGGGGGTTACATGTTATTTGTTAGTAATTATTATCTTTGTTAGGCTTTGGAGAACATAGGTTTTGATTGGATTGTTCAATACAGAGTCAATATAACTACTTAACCCACGAACAAGTAACACATATGGTAGAATCTGTCTCCAGCAACACTGTTTAGATTATTCAAGATAGATAGGAGAATGGACCCATGGGTGAGTACAGTAAATAATTCAATATTTCGAAAGCTCTTTCTTCAGCCAGACGGCGTCCAAGTTCGGAAAATTGTAATTCCGATGAATTCCCCTTAGATCTAGAATAAAGGCCGGTGATCCATCTGACTATATGATTTTCATGGCAATGACTCTCTTGAATAATAATACACTCCATCAATCATATATTCCATACCATGGTGACCGTTGTCCAAATCGTTGTCCAAGGTACCAGTCCCTTCACCTTTCATCTTATCCTCAACTCATTCGTGGTACAGATGGTGTGTGTGTGTGTTAGTTCTCGTCGTAGGGCTGACTTCGATTATGTCATGGAGCACTCTTGCTTGATGCTGAGAGGTAAGTCGATAGGTGATCAACCATATTTTCGTAACGTTTTGCGATGCAATCCAGCATTACCGATTGCATAATAGATGATACTCTTAATGCTCTCATCGATTGCTTCATTGGTACATCTGATGAATACATTCAAGAATCGATTCGAGATGACACCATTTACCCTTTTGGCGACAGAAGATTGGCAGCGTCGCATCTCTATACCTGCAACCTTGACGAAGATCTTCTCTCTATTTTTCTGACGGGGACAAAACTCCCCTACTTCCTATCCAGCAATTTCGCGAGGAGAAGGATGATTCTGTAACAATGGAAGATCTCACCTCGTGGAAACCTCCAAAACTATTGTCACTAGATCTTTCAGAATTCCCATCACCCTCTACATCTACCAAACTCCTATCACCTCATCCTCGCACAGTACAGTTCACAACAAAAGATATCCAGTGCGAGGAAGAGTAAGTAGCCGAATCTGGCCGAGGAAAGCCCAAGAGTGAACCAACTGCAGAGATAGAACATCGTATATACAATGATGGCGAGAGGAATTACAACGGCAATCAGCACTCGTTAGAGCAAGCGGATGATAACGTACCTCGGAACGCTCGCGAGCAGAATACAATGCCCATTTGGAACACCATACAGCTTGGAGATGTTCGGCCGGAGCGGGAATTGCCCAAGGCTAAATGAGGAGGACAATCAAATGATTCTGCGTTCCTTGCTCAGTGTCGGAGCTGTGATAAAACGTGAACCCGATCACGAGACCCATAAAGATAGCTTTTACTAGACGACTGGTGATGTAAATGCCATCGCGCCAGACGGATACGAATTGCAGATGTATGAGCATGCAAAATTGGTGGAGGAAAGGGAGAGATTCATCTACTGTAGTGGAAGAAGTCGTTGTGATATTTGTTGCGGTTGTTTTGTTCAGGTTTGCGATTTGAGCCTGTAGATTAACACGTTCGGGGGATTCATTCCAAGTTCGAGACCAGATGTCAACTCCTTCTGATCCAGCAACAGTATCCAGGATGAATTTGGCAGGATTTGCATTGCTCTCCATAGCGGTACCATTTCGAGAAAAGTAATCCACAACCAGGCTAGAATTGCTACCCGTTTCACCAAATAACATCGTGCGGCATCCACGCGTTAACAGGAGAACGTGATCGAACATCTCGAAAATAACAGCGGAAGGCTGCTGGATGGTACAGACAATAGGTACACCCGAGGCAGCAATACGTTGCAAGAATAGGACAAGAGAGTATGCAGCTTGACTGTCTAAACCGGAAGTTGGTTCGTCAAGGAAAAGTAACATGGAAGGATTAGCAGCAAGCTCAACCCCTATAGTTACTCGCTTGCGCTCCTCAACACCAAGACCACCTTCTCCCGGGACGCCAATCAATGCATTAGCGATTGAGTTTAACCCCAATAAATCCATAACTTCTTCCACATGCGCCTCTTTCTCCTCTTTTGGAACAGACAATGGTCTTCTCATCATCGCCGAGAAGATCAACGCTTCACGAACCGTAGCACCTTGTTCATGAACATTCTGCTGCATGCAAAATCCACAAGCCCGAGAAAAAGCTGCTCCGAGGTTGGCGACAGGTTGTCCCCCAATCATCATATCGCCTGCCACAATGCCGGTATCTTTACGTTGTGCGAGAGTGTCGAGGAGAGTTGTTTTACCGGCTCCAGATACACCCATAAGTGCTGTCAGTTGGCCTGGTCTTACGTATCCACTTACGTCTGTGAGGAGCTGTCGAGATTCGCCATCGACTTGAACATGATATGAGACGTCGGAAAATGTAAAGGAAGGCTATTGAATCATGATAGATTAACAGCTGGATTAGGATTCACCATTATGAATTTTTATTCACAGGAAACTCACTCTGGATGTGACATTCGAATCCTCCTTCCAATTAGTAACGCTAGTAGTTGTTGTACTACCCGAATCGTTAAAATTCTGACCATGAGCATTCATAGTCTGGTGGCCATGAACAACGGGATTTCTCTGAGACTCTAGATCCGAATCTTTCTCTCTAATCTCCTCATCGCCGCTAACATTGTCGGGAATAACAGCCCCTCTTTTGAAGATCCGACCTCCGCCACCTTCAGGGCGGTTTTTTGTCATCAAAGTCAGACCCACAGCTGTTAGAGCCGTATAGATAGCCCAAAACACCAAAACCAGTCCGAAATTTCGCCATGCATTGGCGGGGAAGAAGTCAAAGTGATCTAGTAGATATGTTCTACCCGGAACTGTGGATGAACCTGGAGTACTTCCCGTGAGGGGACAACCTTGATTGACAATAGTAATGTTCTGAACACCTCGTTAGCTCTTGCTGATAGTCATTCTCCTATGCTTTCTTACCTCATCTCCCATTCCATCGCGAATCGGTTGATCTGCACTACAATAAAGAGTGCGATCCTGGAGCTGAAATCCCATCGATGCTTCGCGGGCGTAAGGACTAGGACTAATCCGGCGCATCCATGAATTCCATTTTAGCAGAGTCAGCCATGGTGAGCCATAACCTGAAAGTGTTAAGGTAACTGGGATAGCCGTGCCTCCCAAGAGAAGCGCTACTGGTACATCTGGAGCCCATGCACCCAACATTCGAAAAAGTGCCAGTTGACTAGCATAATAAACAAATACGATAAGCTCAAAAAATCAATACCCAGCAGCCGTTGGTCCCTGCATAATTAGTATATAAAATGGGATTGTAAAGAGAATAGTTTGTGCGAAGCAAACAGACAGCTCAGCTATATTGAGCGCAATAGCCGAAATACCCGGGTGAAGCATACCTAGCGCGTACTGTTTTCGCAATATGGTGCGAGACTGAGCTGTCGATATGGTTTCCGCAAACACATTAAGAGTGAAATAAATTTGGGCAAAGAAGAGCACACCGCTAAATTCGAAAGTCCCGGTCGCAGTTAGAGGTCTCTTATAGAATGCAGAGCCTGTGATTAGAGCGTTCACGGCATTTAGGCATAAGATAGCAACGAGTGTTTGACGGTCTCCCCATACAAGTTGATAATGTCATCGCATCGCAGCCATGAGTTGAGTAGGAAATTATCTGAGTGCTAGAGCCTTTCGGGGGCTTAGACGATGTTTGGAGGTAGCCACTTCGGATTTGAAGGCTTCGGTGTTGGTTGGATCACAATGCTTCTCACGGAGCTTTCTGTCTCTGCTATTAGATTCTGGTATTGAGGGCTTGTTCTGAATGCATCTGCGAGACCAGCTAGATCAAGTGGTGGTGATGGAGTGTATCCAGCCTTGATACGACGTTCATCCGGAGAAGTCATAGCCGCTAAAAAATCCGGTGTAGTCTGACGGGGAGGACATTCAAATCCAAGATCGGTAAAGTATCGCTTAGCAGTAGTGCCATCAGGGCCCGAATAGATCGAATGACCTTCATATAAGAGTACAACATGGTCAAAGTACTCGCTATATATGCTCTCTGATACTTGATACGCGGTAACAATATTACGCATACCAGTTGCACGTGACATCGCTCTTAAGAGACGCATAAAGCTTAGAGCAGATGAGCTGTCAAAACCCCTCAGCGGATTATCCCACTAGAAAATTGGGAAGTTAGTGATAGATGGTATAGATAGCATTAAGTATACTCACCGAAACAACTGCAGGGGCAGCACTCAAAACTTCGGCCAATGAAACACGCTTTCTTTCACCCCGTGATACTCCTCTCACAAACGAGTTACCAACAATCGTATCCTTAGTATGCTTAATTCCCAACGAATCCAAAATCTCATCTGTCCAGCGCTCAGCAAACTCTGCATCTGTTTCCGAACTAGAATGCGGCTTCCGCAGACGCAAAGCAAACTCCAGAGTATCTTCAACCTTCAATTTTGAGAAATGAATATCATCCTCATCGTTTAGAACCACCTCCGAGGCATAAGCCCTTTGCATTTCATCAGCTCCGATGTCCCCATATTGAACATTGCCTTCGACGTCAACAAATGGTGCACGTTGGCTAGCGAGTGCACTGATTAGCGAGCGCATTGAATAGGGTTGAGCATCCAGCGCCAGGGCGACCAAGGACTAGGAGTATTTCGTCCGGTGGCAGGACACCAGGAACATTCCGAATTAAGGGTCTGGTAACGTGAATTGAGCGACCAGGATGGACTATTTGACGCATTAAGTTCACTGGCCAGTTGACGAGAACATTTTGGAAGATTTGAAAAGAATCTTGGACTCGCTTCTCCCCTGCTGCAGCCCCATGGACCGTGATATCCTCGAAGAGAACACCGAGTGCACGTCCTTGATTTTGATATATGGGCAATCGTTGTGAACTTCCAGCTTGTTTGCTGGATGGCTCGTCCTTAGTGTCAATGGTTAGTGAATTGCCCCATCTGTTGATTTGAATCAAATGCCAAAACATGGGATTGGGATAGGCTTACCTCACTCTCAAGGGCCGGAGTCGTCATATCATACAATTTTAGTAAGTAGTGGGGATACAAATTGAATGATTGAACGACAACATCAACGGTATAGCAAGATGCATTTCACTGGAACCATCTGGCATGTATGTATCATATTTGAAAACGCCCGAAATTGGATACTTCAATTGTCATGAGATATCCGGGCGTCATAAAAAATAATTGATTACAAATATATGATCCATATCTATACCCCGAACTGTAAAGGCAGTTGAAGCGGTACTATCTGGATGGATACTTCAGGATGATGCTCTGTAAAAAAACACTGTGGAGTGGAGCCTTTCGGTCAATTGTATTAGATGAGAAGAGATTTAAAATGTCCAGTAGAAAATATCCGTAAATATCCGATACCCATAAACATCGGTGTTTGAATCGCGCTTCATGCCCCATAATATAATAAAACTTCCAGAGAATTCTGTAGACTCCATTTTGCACGCATTTACTTTTAATATGATGCAATGTCGCCCTTTTGTCGCTGTCCCTGAGAGATTCGTGCTTTCAAATTGTACTAGTGCCAAAGCTCACTATGGAAAAAGTAGCTAAAATGATATGTAAGAAACTACAGTTACCTATGCTCAAGGTATGATTGTTTTTGGGAAGCCAGAAAGAAACTATCCAGATTCTTGAGATAATTGCCGATTCGTAGTTATATGTTTTTAAATTTGAAAGTACTCTGTTGATACTTTTCCAATGAAATCAACTGATAATCATCAAAAAGACAAGGTAATCAGATGCAGTCTGTGATCTTGATAGAACCATCTGAGCTCTATTCGTGGCCCTTATGTTCTAAGGGCCGAGTTGGAAAAAGAAATTAAAGGCAAGAGCCAGCAAAACTCCCATTGATAGCACTTACTAAAATCCATTTGATGAATTATACAATTCGAATTCAAACTACTAGAAGTGGCATACCAAACCGTGTATGCTTCTATTCAATCCAAATGATCGATGAAAATCAAGTTTTATCCAAATGTCTATGTCCAAAAGTCCACCAGGCCCTAAACAAAAAGTAACCCTCCACAAAATTACTTCGATAAAGCATTGGATATCTCCATTCCAACACCGCCTCCTTCCTTTCCAATGACTTTCACACTTTCTAGATCTTTCACTACCCAGTCAGCTCCTGCTTCAACCACTTGGTCAACGGTATGACTAGTAACCACTGCTAAAACTTTGCACCCGGCAGCTTTGCCTGCTCGGATACCGGCCGGACTGTCTTCTAGTACCAGGATTTCTCCCTGACCAGCATCACTCAAGCCGAGCTTGGCCTTGCCCATGTTGTAACATGCTTCAATAAATTGTTAGGTAAGATTTCCAAAAATTGAAGAAAGGATAAGACTAACTTGGATCTGGCTTCCCATTCTCAACATCCTCAGCAGCGATAAGATGCTCAGGTAACGGAAGACCTAGCACATTAAGCCAACCAGTGACAAGTGGTGTGGTACCAGAAGTCACAATAGCCCATGGATGTTGAGCTGAAATTAGTGAGTCGAGTAGGGCGCGAGCACCTGGAATTTCAGTGGCATCATCGCCATATAGTTTAGGTATCAGTCCTTCCATATGTTTAATGTCTAAACGACAATGTTAGCTCAATTTGGAATGCAAGTGAATATTCTCGTTCCCGAGTGAGCATCAACCGACGAAATATAACAACTAAACTCGGGACAAGGACCAAACAAGCGGTAGGCCACAAAAATAATTCGGAAATGCAGAAAGTGAAAAGGACTGAGCGCCAATCTCCCAGAAACCCATAATACGATGTGTAGGGTGGTATATAATAAATGGAGCTTACAATCCCAGTTCGCCTTCTCGGGGTTAATGAGTTTGAGAACATCGATACTTCTTCTTCCATGACTTGTTTGAAGAATGACATTTGGATCTACCCCTAAATCCGCCCCCAATCTGAGGAGTTTCGAGATTAGAATGAAGTCTTCGAGTCCGTACTTTAGAGATGACTCACGAATGCCAGTGCTTCTCAATTGCATCTGTACTGTCGATGATAGTACCATCCATATCGAAAAGCAGCCCTTTGAAGACCGCTTTTTCCGGAGGAGCGGAGAATTGTTTAGAAATCGAACCCATAATTAACTTGTTTGAATAAAGAATGAATATAGTGAAATAAGAAAATCGTTGGGATCAAAACATAGGTTACCAAATTCAATTTGGTGGGGTGGTCGTCGAGATATGTGGGATTGGCAGAAAGGATCAAAAGCTTAGGATGGAAAATCCCGAATTCTCCTCCTCAACTGCGACGTGCAACAAAACTTTTTCTTTGATAGATCTAGACCCCCTATATTGTTATATGCCGGAGAAATCTTTGAAGTTGTTTCTTTGAGTTTGAAGATTCAATGTTGCAAGAAATGAAAGTGTTCAAGAAACCTCAAATATTTGGGCTCTGACAAACTTATAGAAGTTGACGTGGGCGGGGGGAGCACAGAGGTAGGGGCGTCAAAAGCAGGGCCCTTCCATAATGAGCTGGCGAATCATGTGATTTTGATTGGAGTTTGTCGGAGTTACTATGTTCAGCTTAGCGTTGATGGATTAGAAAATAATTTTTATGCGATAAGCAAAAAGGCACAAACAAATTTTTGATACGAGTATCGACAATTTATTTCATCCACCAATCCACCAAAAATTCAATTTGAGAACTAATTATCAGCTCTCAAAATGGGTGGAAATAAACCAGGAAGTGAGTACAATTGTTTTACCACTGAATTTATCTCTCAATACTTGATAACTAATTGAATTGAAAACAGAGCCAAAGAGTAAACGTACTCCAGTACGTCTTCGCCACAAAATCGAGAAAGCTTCAGCAGCGAAACAAAAGAAGGCACGTAAGGAACAAAAAGCAAACCCAGAATGGCGATCGCGATTGAAGAAGGATCCCGGAATTCCAAATCTATTCCCATATAAAGATAAGATTTTGGCGCAAATTGAAGAGACTAGAAGGAGGAAGGCTGAAGATCTTGCAAAAAGAAGAGCCGACGCAAAAGCTACTAAGACTGGAGAACAAATTGAACGGGAGGTCGAAGCTAGAATGGAAGGCGTTGAGGAAGAAGATATTATGGATGAGGATATGGACGATGATGAAGACGAAGATTCTAATCCTATGGCAGCTTTACTTGCCAGTGCTAGAGCAGCAGCAGCTCAATATGAAGACGAGCTTGTTAGTGGGGACGAAATGGACGAAGATGACGATTCAGGATCAGATGATGGTGACGATATTGGAGGTGTCGAGCTATCAGGATTACCTACACGAAAAGATGGATCTCGAAAAGCCTTCGACAAGGTCTTCAAGCAGGTAGTCGATCAGGCAGATGTCGTTCTCTATGTTCTTGATGCTCGCGATCCAGAGGGTACCCGATCAAAAGAAGTCGAGCGTATGGTTATGGCTGCCGCAAGTGGAGGAAAACGTCTGATTCTTATCCTGAATAAAATCGATCTTATTCCTCCTCCAGTTCTTAAAGCATGGCTCATTCACCTCCGAAGATATTTCCCTACCTTACCACTCCGAGCTTCTGGCCCCGCAGCAAACGCGCATACATTCAATCACAGTCAATTAACTGTAAAGAGCACATCTCAAACTCTCTTCAAAGCTCTTAAATCTTACGCCGCCTCAAAACAACTCAAACGTGCCGTATCCGTTGGAGTAATTGGATACCCTAACGTTGGAAAATCCTCCGTCATCAATGCTCTCACATCCCGTTTAGGAGGTGCCGGTGCCGCATGCCCTGTTGGAGCAGAAGCGGGTGTCACAACTTCTCTCAGACAAGTCAAGATTGATAGTAAATTGAAGCTTCTCGATTCTCCTGGTATAGTATTCCCAACTGCGGGTGATGGAACCAAGGCTTCCAAATCCGAAGAGCAAGCTAGACTCATCCTCCTAAACGCAGTTCCTCCAAAGCTGATCGAAGACCCTCTACCTGCTGTAACCCTCTTATTGAAGAGATTGAGCTCTTCCCAGGATATGTTGAACAAATTAATGGATGTCTACGGTCTTCCCCCGCTAGTTTCCGTCAATGGTGATTCAACCAACGATTTCTTGATCCAGGTTGCCAGAAAGAGAGGAAGACTTGGAAAGGGTGGTGTACCCAACATTAACAGCGCTGCTACTACGGTCATCACAGATTGGAGAGATGGAAGAATTCAAGGATGGATGGACGCTCCTGTTTTAGCTATCGCTCCTAGTGGCGATGTTATTACCCCTAACGGAGAGACCGCTGTTAAGGGTGATCAGAAAGAGATTGTTAAGGAATGGGCAGAGGAATTCAAGCTAGAAGGACTTTGGGGTGATGGTGCTGCAACCACGGATGAGGTTATGGAAGATTAGATGGGCTTCTAGAAAGAGAGGTAGATATGCAATATCTTGGTGACCAGAATTGGCGTTTGGGCGTCCGTTGGGCTATGTGGAGTAAAAGTTGGCTAGCTAGTTCATTGTGGAAAAGGCATGTAACCAGTGGCATGACATGACATGATGTTATCAATCATCTCTTTCTTAATATGAGAGTGAATTTAAGATATATCTCTCTTAGCAATTAAACACAGTACTCCGTCTATATGATTTCCGAAACTCTACATCGCTTTCCTTGAGATAACATGCTTCATGATATGAATCCATCTTCGGTAGTAAACTATGGCTCTCCATTACACATGATATACTAGCACCTTCTTACCAAATTGATAATCCTCTTTTCGATAGTCCTATAACTCACGCAATCATCTCATCATCATTATTATCATCACAGTCACTCCCCATTTTCGTCAGATACCCACTGTCGCCTCCATCATCATAAAAACAACCAATTCTTGGCAACAAATACTCATCACTGTCATTGCACGCATACATACATACATATATATACATGTAATTCATTCAAGCTACATCTCAGCATAACAAGCTTTCCTCCTGCTCTTCCACCTGCTCGTCCAAAGAAACTTTCAAATATCATCCTCATTCTGCCTCACTCCTCTCCTTCATCATAGATGTCCAATAGTGTTCGGGTTTGAACTTCAGATGAGAAATTCTTAGATCTCGTTTTTCTGAATAAACTCATATACTAATCCCATGAATTAGAAGTAAAGATAAGAGTGGATGAGAGAATGTGTTTTGGTTGTAAGTTGCAGATAGATAGTTTATTTCGCATGATTGAGAGGTGATTGGTTTGACTTTATCTTCCCCAACCCATTCTATCCGGTCTTCAGTCCGTCTATCAAAGCTTCTGCTCCTCTTTCATTGCACATCATGATGAATGTTCATTCATATGTACATTGCAGGGCATTTATTGGTCAGTAGATCTATGGAGTCTCTCGATCGAATGAACCTCATACCAGTGATGGGTTAGTTAATAGATGAAGTTATTGATATACTAGTGATAGTAATAAGCGATGATGATAACGTTTGAACAACGACACCATCTATTCACTATCCAACGTTCACTCGGCATATAAAAAACAAAACATCGGATCTAAAATCACGTATACTGAGCCAAGATACTGACTAATATATGGATACAATATATCGATAGATGTTCAAAAGTTCTGGGATGTTCCTCGAATTAATCATGGTCTGTAAGAGCTACAGACTAGAACGGCATGTCAGTGAGAGGATGTACTTATACTCGGCCTCCATATCACCATCGTGGAGCTATCGAAATTGAGAACTCTTAAGACTTTATAGTCGTTCTGGTGTTGCTAATGAAGATTAGAAGACCTGGTATAAATAGTAGATTGCAAACCAGGTAGAATACTTTTAATTAACGATGTGTATATATATAAGTCGCCACAGAAAGGTATGGTTTTAGTTTGCGTTTAGCTATCCTGTGATATAGCATGCTTCCTGGCTAATAGATTTTACTCTAGAGTTTTATCAACATATAGATGCTTCAAGATTGGTGTAATAAAACTCTAGATAATTGATTGAATATTCAGATGAAGTTTGAAACGACAATACAAATCGGTGTGATATAAAAATAAAAATTTGCACGTCAAAATGACAGTGATCAATAATCAATGACAACACAGAAATTCATATTTACTAATTTAATAGCATTCAGAACATGCCCTTTGCTGCCGTAGACCATATCCCTCCCTATCTAATTCTGCCACGTCAAGCTATTTTCACCTTCTATAACCTCAATAAATAATACATGTTTACCAAAAAAAAAGTATTATTCAGTTCTTCCAACACGAATCATCAACACCAACGTAAGAGAGAACTCATTAATTTTCTAAGGGGAAGAAATTCGTGCCCTAGACAAATACCGAAATATCCCTTACCCAACCTCACAAGCAAGGTATACATGCCAACCCAATACGCGAAAATGATTCAGGGGCTACCTAACACCCTACCTACGTACATACAGTACGGAATAGCTAGTCCCCTCAAACGAAAGGATTTTATCGATCCCATTCCCGAAGTCTTTGACTCCGAAATATTGCATACCAAAGGTCATACATCTAATCTTAGACCGAGACTTTTCGGTCATTCTCATTTTCAATTTTCATGCTCATGCTCACGTCTTCTGCTTACCCCACCCAATATCACCATCATCATATGCACCGAAAAACAATTTACCATAAGAAATGAGAAACAAGGAAATTTACTTCCTGCTGACTTAGTAATAGACAAATCAGAAAACATATTTTTCAGAAAGCAAAAGCCACGCACAGTAAGATTTATCACATTACCATTTCTCCTCAATAAGACAATAACAGTTTATCCAATGTCGTTCTATAGGAAAATTTAGGAAAGCAACCTCCGAAAACCCAACCTCACAATCTTCAAAACCTAACAAATCCAAAAAGAATCTCGGTGTGCGCCATTACAATGGATACTGGATGATAAGCCCGCGTTTGTTTGAGTTACCATCCCGAGTGCAATTATGTTTATGTCTTATATGTACAAACCCGCTTGGATTCGTATTGAAAGAAAGCACTAGCATTATATCCATGTGAAGAAGGGAAGGGAAATATATTTCTCTCCTGGCTTTCCATCTCCGATTTGATGAAAATGAAGAGAGGCGTGGTCATACACGCATCCAACCTTTTATCCCTCTCATTGTGTTCGGGACGGAGAGACCGGAGAATCGGGAGAATAGAAACAAAAAGTTGGGGAAATGAGGAAACAATGAAAAATAAAAACGAGGGGCTGGTATAGTACGGTTGGTTCACCGTTACCCTATTCTATGCAACATTTCGGGAATTGGGCCCAGTCCTATATGTGTGTATGTGTGTTGATATGATGATTCCAGGACTACGGAACTGGGTCGTGGGCTTGTAACATTGTAGAACAAGAAATGCGGGTACGAGATATGCAGGTAGCCGTTCTCAATGAGGAGGTTTGTGGCGAGAGAAATAGAGACGTAGGTAAAAGATGTGAATTTTTGCTGATGGGATTCAAAGTGAGATGAGATGAATGTTGAGTGATTAGAAGATGTATTCATGTACATATGAAGTATCCAATGTAAAGATTAGCGGCACGGATGACATGGAGATCTCACTGGATTGTGATAGAGATCATCCATCACAATGTGGCTTGATGTTGAGGAAAAGAAAAGTCTGGAACTGGTAAGATAAACCAAGGTATATGACCGATTGGAACATGTATCAGCCTGTAGGATTGTCAAGATGTAAGAACAGAAGGCCCCGGGGGGTTTACCCCTCATCTATATGTGAGATGATTATTCCTTAGGATTTTATATTTCGTGGTTATATACCGCGAGGAAGTATCGACAAGGATTTTTCAAGCCTCATGAACTGTTTAGCCACCGATTAAGCCATTGATTTATTTTTGCATCACCCCCGTGAAGAAGGCCGCCTTAAGGAAATATAATATTCCTAGAGTAATATGTGAATCAAACAGCTTTGTGGCTTGATTTCTTACAGGTACCTTTTTGAGGCTCTTTCTAACAGGTCGATCTGATAGGATTTTTGACCTGTCATTTTCTGAAATCTAGCTTGCATCACTTTTTATGCGGACATTTGATTAGAGAAAACAAATACGATCGAGAACGATTTATATTTGGAAATATAAAAAGGAAGCAATAAACGATGAAATTCCTCAAAGGAAGATATTCCTACTTTGTCCTAGGTATATTTCGTAGCTCTATAGCTAGCTGTACGTACTTAGGCAACAGAATAAAAAGGTGATAATGCATACAAAGAATTACGGAAGGAAGAGCGAAAAACGAGGTGCTGTGGTTTTGTACACCCACCTGAGTAACTTAACCATTCACCACTCACCAAGCATCTTTTTTTGAGGTTATTCTTGTACAACTTTTCGCTAAGTATGTACCTAGGTAGGCAAGGTGCAGGATGAACTTGCTTGTTTTTTTACTTGGCGAAGGAGTGTCATCGTTCCTTCCACAGATACATTATGCATTGTACATACAACTTAGAATAGGTTCTTGAATAGCAACAATAGCTATATGGCAGTGATAGCACATAGTTTAGGTATGAATCTCATGATGCATTCAATGCAAGTAAGCATGATTGAGAACGAATCGATGATGTTGGTTCAAGCATTGAAAGAATCCCATCCCTTCTATACGATCGAAGTGATTGATGGATATGAGATATGCATGTATACCTGATCGTCACTTGAGAATACGGAGTCAGGAAGAACCGGTATCTTCGGTATTCTCGGGGGGTCTCATTCCATTGATTTTCCATTCAAATTTGGTAAATGGAAGATCATCAATCTTAGGAACACAACATCATGCAGGTACACCATAATGGGGTGTGGCATGCAGAAATAAAGCCCGAGCAACTAAGTCATAGGAGCTACAACAAATCAGAATATTTGGCTGACAAACAAAACCTTGGAAGGACCTATTGTATTATGAGAAGGTATTTCTACCAACAGAAACAAAGCTACGAACTGGAATAAATGTGTATAACCGTGCCGTTCTTGTTTTTTTCCCTCCTCACTATCTTTCCTTTTTAAAAGCTTTTGTTGTAAGCAGGTTAGTTTTCCCATCCCTCGGATTCTTTCCTTACCATTCATTTCCAACTCACTCCCGATATCCATTAGGATGGCATGGAAGAGATATACGCGATGGATAAACCATGGGGTAATCTGCTGACTGACTGACACAGTTTATATACATGTAGAATATAGGGGACCCAGAACATAGTCACTGACTGACCCATCCCGAGTTCTGGATTCGGAGTCCGAAGTACGGGATATAATGGTGAGTGGGCAGCTATAGGATGGATAAAGGGCGTTATGATATTTACGGCATTTACCTAGCAAACGATTCGACCTTGTTGTACCTGCATCCCCCCAAACTTTCCTAAGTTATCCAACCGAAGCTCCTCCCTGTGTTTTCTTCGTTCTTCTTTTTTTCCTTTTCTAAATAACCCCCGATTTTCCACGTGGACATTTCAAATTCAATCTACTTCGGCTGCTCGCTGCGATTAGTTATATTAGATATTGACCCCACCTCCATTTTTATCCTGTCTGTGGCTTTGACCCCTCAAAAGGAGATTAAGGATTCGCGTCTCTGCAGTTGTATCATTTATTTTTAATTGCGCAAGAGGTCAAGAGGGAGGGAAAGAAGAAAGAAGAAATAAGAAAGAAGATGGTAATAATAACGATGGCCCCCGTGGATGATGACAATAACGATGTTGTTTCTGATGCTACTGTACACACTGTTAACGTTATTATCTTGCAGGAGATATTGTATGTAACCTCTAAGATTCACTCCTCCCTCGTGTTATGCATTTGGGGGTTACTATGTATAATTTGCTGCGATGCTAGACCTTCGTGACTACGTAGTTGTCTGGAAAAGTCTTGGGTCCTGTCTTGTCTCAAAGAGAATTAACTCTATCTACGAACGGAATTATCCCCAAGCCTATTATCCCTGACCCATGTGTTTAGGTCGGCGAACATCACTTTATGGATCTGATGAGATTTATACATTTCGGGGAATAAACTTAGTTGAAATATCCTTGACAGGACAAGAGAAAAGGGATTAAAAAATAACTATGAAGAGTAATAAGAGTCATGATCAGAGACAGCTGGGAAAGGATTCTTTCTTCATCGCTGAACTTTATGAGCCGTGTCCAAGGGCAGGAATATCTTCCCTTCCAAATAATCCCCGTCGCCACGATGATTTTCAACAGGGGAAAGCGAGAAATAGATGATTTGCAACGAGGAGCAAAAGCGGGAACCAAGGATCAATGATCAGTAGTCAACCAAGATTTCATATTCTGAAAACTCAAAATTCGAATAGAGTACCATACATATTATAACTTCCCCCGAGTCCCTTCACTGGTCCCTCGATTTCCCTATCCTTCGAATAAATTACAAATCCCCCTTCCTTGTCTCGTTTAGTAGTTAGCTTAGGTGATTTAGATATAATACATTATTATTTGCTGTAAGGACGGGATCCCGTCGGATTCCCGTACATATCCACTCAAGGACCAACACCCACCTTACGGAATTGAAAGCGGACCGAGTAATATCTCCACATGCCCCGGTCGTACATCCATACACCAATGAAATGGAAAATGGATACTGTAGATGTGCCAGTGCGCAGATATGATGCCCTTGTTTATTGTTCTCACTTCTTCACACCCTCTTGGTCTTGCATCCATCAAAGAAATAGATTTGGTCGCGCGCGCTAGCAATGAGAACAGCAACCTGAAACCAACCAGTTAAGTAATTAGTCCGTGGGAGGGTTTTCTGAGTTGAACTTTTGCGCAATGGATGGAAGGCAAGTAGACATGAGATGAGGAATGATGAAAAAGAGAAAGCAAACTAGCGAGTAATGAAAAAGGAAAGGAGATTTAAATTTGATCATTGATGGCGTACCTATAAACTACAGTACCTATCAAGCCAATGTGCCGATGGACGGGATGGCAGCAGCAAAACGTTAATTCGACCAGACGAGACACCACACATCACTATATATATACTACGAGCTACGCAACCGTCAAGTTGTTCCATGGTTCATAATACATATATTGTACCGTACGTACCGTATCTACCGTCTGCAATGCGAGTCTAAAACGATGATTATATATATGATGCTTATTCATAAAAAGATCCATGTTTAATCCGAAGATCGTTGATCGTTGGTTATCATGGATGGATGGATGGCATTGAAGATATCGATGGATACGGCATAGCATCTTCAGTATTTTACACAAATCAAATAAATCAACTGAACTGAAATTTCTGTATTTCTCTAAAGGTCCATCCGTCCATCCATCATATCATAGCAGCACAGTAAACTCGCATACGAATGCGATAGATACAATATCAACAACTAAAACCATAGTACGTACGAAAGTATATAGCAACAACATACATACACCCTACCAAACGTACAACAAACAATTCTCTAATAAATCCCACCCCCACATCACCACCACCACAAAACACACTACACAAAAACTACACCTGTCACCTCAAATGACACCTCCACCAAATCCCCAACTAATCCCACTTGTGCACCGCTATCCAGAACGAACGAACAAACGAACAAACAAACAAACAAACAAACGAACGAACGAAATTCCAAAAACCCACAATACCATACCCCATCGGGCTACAATTGGCGACTTTTAACACCTACACCCGGGCAGTCTGTTAATCCCTACAGTAAGTAATAAGTAGTCTAGTCTAGCCTAGCCTAGCTCGCCTGGGTATATATATTATTTTCGGGGTCCACCCACCACACCACACTGCTGCACTGCACTGCACTGCATTGCACTGGGCAACCCCGACTAGTTAGTTAATCGTGGCATAGTATACCTAGCTGAAAACTCGCCACAAATACAACTGCTGCCTCCATCGAGGCTGGAATTATAATATAGAACCTATGGATGGATGGATGGATAGATGGATGGATGGATGGATGGATGGATGCGAGCATAGGTAGTTCCCGTCCGTTGCGGGTGCGGCGGAAATCGCCATGGTAGTCAAGTAAAGTCAAGCCAAGTCAAGTCAAGTCAAGTAAAATAAAGTAAAGTAAAGTTAAGATTGCCTCTTCTCTTTAGTACAAAAAGAGAGAAGTTTTATTTATTACGAGTTTTACTCCATTCTCAATTTTTGCTTTAAGATAAGGTTTACTACGCTAATGTCTTGGGAGAATCTTGGCATATATTTTTAAAATCATTTGTTGCTAGCTAGGAAGTTATCACGTGAGTATTGGTAGCGAGGAGGCGGCGTGTCAAAGGACCTGACCCGATCTTTCTTAATTGTACATCTATCTTGTGGTCCTGCGATTGCGATGGCGATTTGCTTACTACTTACTGTATGTTGAGCTAGTGCGAATGGATGGATGGATGGATAGACGGATGGAGCCTTTCCTTTGGGGATTGTGTCCTATTGGGTGATTCTTATCGAGGGGGTAGAGTAGTGAAAGTGAATGTAAAGTAAAGGGAAGGGAAGGGAAGGGATGGGAAAGAAACATAGTCTTTGTTTGTGTATACGGTAGGTATTATTTATCCATCGATTTAGATTTTATATTTCCAATCTCAATTTCTACGTGGTCTATCTTGAAAAGTTGGTGTATGAATTCGGCTCACGGTTCTTGGTCCGATGTTTTGTTAAGTGGCGCTGGTTGTGTTACTCACTCACTCAACTTCCCGCTCCCGGCGTGGCTCGCTGAATTATAATACATCTAGGTTGGTTGAGAATCTCTACTTCCCCGTACGAATTGGAAGCTTGGGATGGGGTTCTTGGAAAACTGTTGCGGGCTGATGATGATGACGCTGATGATGATGATGATGATATGGATGTTTATTTTACGACTTACGGCTTACCTGCTTGTTAATGTAGGTCTATTCATCTCCAATCAATCATTCATTCGCTATTTCTATTGCTATGTTATATCTTGGGTTGCTTTCTTGAATTTTTGGTGATTTTTTAGGTGAAGATTGGTAGATGATCAATCTCTAAGCTCCAAGTGTTTCCTGCATATGTATTCAGCCAGTATGTAGTTAACGTTAACGTTAACATTTTGGCCCTATTTTTTTGTTGGTTAGGCTGGACTCACGGGGAGCTTGCGAATGGATATGCATATTATTATGCATGAGGGGTGCAACGAACGACCGAAAATAACTTCTATGGTGTAACGCGACCATTAGGCAGGCCCTCCTCTCTTCATGATGGATGGTACCATCCCCATCCCCTTGATTGCTTATCCATAATGATACTGTAGTGTATTGTAGTGTAGTGTAGTGTACTTTACCCTATGGCAGTGCAAAATATTTAAACTACTGTAGTAGATAGGTTGGTTAATTGCTGCTTTAGACTGGACTTAACAAATTGACTTTATGTTAGGGGGGATATATGGAAGTGATGTTCAGGTACTAACTAAAATTTATGGTTTGCGAAAGGCAGATCGGATGAACTTTAATTGACTGATCTCCCGCCAGGTGAGTCTAGAAGAACTAACATCAATTCATCGATTGAATGTTAAACGAACGATTGCGGCAGTGCTGTAGTGTGGCATGATATCATATCCTATCACTGAGCATTTTAAATGTTAATCAATTCAAGAGACAATGGGTGACTTTTCTTTCGCTATTACTTGAATTTTATACATATCATATCATATCATAGAATGAAGCGAGAAATTCTTGTTTTGAGAGTGTTTCTTCTATGCAAAATTGTACCGGTATAGAGAAGTACGGTACTTGGAAAGAGGGGATGTTACCCAATATACCATAGGGTAGAGGTAGATAGACGAACAAACCTCTAAGCTCCGAACATTAGCTTCGTCGCATTTCATTCCATCGATTAGTTCATCATATCATCCCATTTCAATCACGGTAAATCATAACATAGCACCCCAAACAGGAGATCTCTCAGACAATTATGGAGTACTCAACTCCGAATCAGGTCGAGCCATACCTCTCATTACCCGTTACAGGCTGAAAAGTTTCCCAGTTCAGTCTATTCATTCAAGTTGTCGCTTCTCTTCCAACTAATCCAAGTCTCTCAATGTAACCGTAACCCCCGAAAACATGTAAGCAACCAACAACAAAAAAAAATAAAAAATTAGAGGACCAAAGAACAAAAATAAAAATAAAAAGTAACCCAAACTAATCCCTGTATCTCGTACCTGACCTGGTGTGATCTGATCCGCCGCTCGCTCGCTCGGCTTTCTAGAGCTACAGCTGGGCAACCCCCCTCCCCCACCCCCTTCGCGCACATCCACTTTTTTATTCGTTCTTCCTTCCAAGCACCTGCATTGCATTTGCAGGTGTTGTGGATGAACTGAGCCACTAGGAAAGCGATCGCAGAAAATGAAAATTGAAATGGAAACTCGGAAAACAAAAACAAAAACAAAATAAGACTTGAACTTGAGAGAGATAGGGAAGAATCAAGACATGACAATGACAATGATAATGATAATGGCAATGATAATGACAAGACTAGACGACAAAAGACAAGAGACAAGAGACAAGAAACCATCCATAGACGAATTTGGGATTGGTTGAGAACCTAATAAGCTTTCTCTGGATGGGTTTCCCGATACCGATCACCGAAGTTAGGTTTAAGCTACGGATGTACGTACAGCTTGTCAAGGACTATGATTTCAAGTGAGTTGGATTAAGTTACTGGAGAAGGTTTTCCTAGAGAGATCTATCTATGTCTAGGACTCTAGGTACTTTATCTGATGTGATGGTACTTTTTGAATCCACTTTACATCGAATATATATTTTTGCTATTACGGAAGGACAGGCAGGAGGCGATTGGGTTGTCTTACATCGAATACAGTGAGTGCAGCTGGCTGGGGTTGTGATTCTTGGAGCTTTGACAATCATATCACTCTAAGCTCTAAGCTCTAAGCTCCAAGCACTAAGTAATCTTGAAGTTCCCGATTCCGAGTTCCCCTCGTCTTTTGACTTTGACTTTGGTTTTGGTTTTGGCTTTGGCTTTGGCTATGGCTTTGGCTATGGCTTTGGTTCTCTTTTTCTCCTCCGTTCTTCTTCTTCTTCTTCTTCTTCTTCTTCTTCTTCTTCCACTATATCCGCTCGATGCTCGTAAATTTTGGAATGGGACATGGGGGTGTTGATCCAATGGGTGGACAAGGACATGGTTTGGTGGATAGAGATGCATAGAAGGTGAGCATGGGGTGAGATAGATTAGGGAAGGGAAAGGCTACATGGTTCCTTATCCTATCTTTTCTTTCCATGTACAGTATGTACTACAGTATGTAGGTACCTAATGTTGTTCTTATCCTTACTCTTATGAAATTCTTACATGCTTACTTATCGATGCCGGTATATCATAGTAAGGTAGTTGATAAATACGATTAATACCTAGAGTAGAATAACCATAGTAATGAATATCCAAGTATTCTCAGGAGAAGTTTCAATTAATAATATGGTAGTATCGTGCGTGTGTTCGTATATGTAGACAGCAAGCAAGAAAGCAGCAGCGCAGCAGTGCACAACACAACACAACACAACACAACACAGTACAGCACAGTACAGTACAGCACAACACACAGGGCAAAGATAGACATTGAAAATAATAAGTACCGTAGCCGTAGTAGAGTAATTGCAGTGTGCAGTGCAGTTGCGGTGCAGTTGCGGTGCGTAGACGAGCGACCAACCAAAAAGGTGGCGATGAAGGGGTGTCGACCTTCCAGGTTACCACGCGCTGAATCTCACAGGCCCCCAGAAAAAAAATACCTAGGTTGGTAGATGTGTGGTGGTGAAATCTTTGCCAAGCCACACCAGTTCGAATGGGAAAAAAAAAAAACAGCGAGGGATTATTACGGACTTTTGGTTCCTTCCCCTTGTTAACTTAACTTGTCAACTTAACTTGTCAACCTAACTTGTCAAGAGTTAAGAGTTAAGAATTGTAAATGTTGTAAGTAGGAACCTTGAAAGTTTTAAAGAAGGGAAGGGTAGGGAAGGATAGGGAAAGAAAATGGGTGGGGAGAGATGGGATGATGAGATGGAATGATGAGATGGGATTGGGAAGGAAAAAAAGCATAGGTATTTTTTGTCGGTTGGTTGGTTAATTAGTTAATTAGTTAATTAGTTAATTAGTTAGTTAGTTAGTTGGTTGGTAGTTGGCTTTTTTGTACTGTATATGCTACCGGTACTTTGAATGTACATACATATACACCTGAGCACTTGGACAGTATTATTATATTTGTTATGTTTGTATAGAACTTCATAATACAAAGTACAAATTACTACTTATTCATTCTCATTTTTACTGAATTACCTATCTTTCAAGGGTTATTTGAATATACCATACCATATCATACTATATGCAATCGCAATTACAATTACAATTACAATTACAATTACAATTATACCAACAAGATATTAAGATCACTCACCTAAACCTAACCCACCATCATCATTATCAACCACCTCCACCATAATTCAATCTAATCCACAATTAACCCCCCTCCTCTCTCTTCCCTCCTCCTCCTCCTCCTCCCCCCCCCAATCCCATCTCATCATCCATAACCTTACCATACTTACCACACCTCATATCTCATATCTCATACATACATACATACATACATACTTACATACCATCCACACATCCATCCACATTTACATCTTATCCTATCTCACTCTTACATACCTCTTAACCTCTTATTACTTAATTCAGAGCCATCCATCCCATTCATTTGGACATCTACTGCTTCGCTCTCTCTCTCTCTCTCTCTCTTTCCCTTTTATCTTTTTTGAGCGCCTATATTCCCCTCCCTCACCTCGTTTTCTTCCATTCCTATACAGAATAAAAAAGAAAAGGGTTTTTACACTTCGTTGGCTTTTCCGCTTTATACATACATTACTTTATACCATCTATATCCCATATCCCCCAATTTCTCTCACACTATATAATATTTTATATATAAACATCCATACATTATATATATATATATATATATATATATATATACCTCGACCTATATCACGGGAAGTTCTTTAAACAGAGAAAGCTAAAAAAGAAAGAAAGAGAAAAAAAGTGATAAGAGAGTTTTAGTAGTTTTTTTTGGTTTGAACGCCCAAGTACCAGTCAGAAACAGCCACACAGATCGATCCACCGCCTAACTATTATAGCTATTTTCCCCCCCCGTACGTCTCTAATTTTTTCTCCTCTAAACTCTCCTCTACTCCTCTTCCCAACTCCTCTTCTCTTCCCTTCCCTTCCCTTTAATTCAATTCAATTCAATTCAATTCACTTCAGTTCACTTCAATTCACTTCACTTCAATTCAATTCACTACACTTCACACTTTCACAATCACTTCACATCACCCTTCCATAATTCATCACTTCATCATTCATAATTCATAATTCATACCAACAACACCATACCAAACCAAACCAAACCAACCCTTCCCTTCCCTTCCCTTCCCCTTCTTTCAATTCTTCTTAATTATTTCTTTAACCACTATACAACAATTTATTATTACAATACTTAATTCTTTTCATTGCAAAACATTATTTCTTCCCCTTCGTTCCCAATTCCTAACAATTTTAAAGAAAAGAATTTAAACAGTCTCTCCCTCTTTTTGTTCCTTGCCTTAAGCTCTTGCTTCACGGTATCGAATCCTCGATTCCTCTCGTCTGTAAGTGGTAAACGTCAAACCTTCGTTCAACCACCCCCATATATTATATACGCGCTCTCAACCCTTTCAATCACTGAAACCCATTCTCGAATTACTGAAACCAGCGGCTGCACATTTTCTTTACTTTACCTCAATTCAATTCATATCGCCCTCCAATCATATAATAATCCTTATTATATACATTTAATTTCAATTCATCGCTGCGAATATCTCCCAAGTTCTATATTGAACTCGACTTCATTCTTTTGGTCCATGGAAAGTGCTTAACAGTCGTTTCTCTACAACCGGATCATATCGATAGTATAACGGAATTAATACAACATATGCTCTATGAACAATTGACCTTTTGAACGGATTATTTTAATTTTGGCGTGGACTTGCCATCGTCATTAGCAGTTGACTACAAATTCTCGACATTGTTTACTCAAATATCATAGCAAATATGGATTACGTTCAACCCGGCTATCAGCAATTCGCACATCACCCAACCTACATAACATCTCAGGGGCCCTCTTATGGGGGCCACCAACATCTCATGCATGGCTACCAAATGTCTCAACAGCAATCTGGAATGATGGGAATGCCTCACGGCACAAGGACGAACGAGACAAAGCCTCGTCTTGGAAAGGAAGAAGTTGAAATTTTGGAACGCGAATTCGACAGAAATCCCAAACCAACTACTCAAATCAAACGCCAATATGCCGAGCAGATGAGCGTGGATCTTCCACGAATCAATGTAAGAACAGACAATTCCAATTCGGCATACAACACTGACAAATCATAGAATTGGTTTCAAAACCGTCGAGCCAAAAGTAAGCAGGAAAAGAAGATGAAGCTACAAGAAGGCAATCAAAACGCTCAAGATGCTGTTGGTCTTTCAGAGCCACCTTCACCTGAATACTTCCAGAACAACTACCCAGTCGACAATCAGAATCAGATGCTATCTATGCAATCTAATCCTGGGGCTTACCGGACAATTGCGCCTCCACAAGCAATGGCTTCATACAATCCTCAATACACTGATACTACCGCTGCGAGTCTCGAGTCTCTTCAACGAACAATGCAATCTGCTGCTCAAACACATCAATTCCCAGAAAATTTGTGTGAAGGACTACCTTATGGAGGATCGTCACTACCGTTGCACGATTCTTCAATTGATCACGCACAATTCCCCAATTCGGACTCGTTGAATCATTTTGACAACACTCTTTTCGATGGGTTTTCAGGTACTTTCAATGACGGTATTTTTACATCAGTACAGCAAGTTACTTCGTCGAATGCTGGCCATAATTCTACAACATTCAATTCATTCTCTCATCCAGAGCCTGCTGGAACAATGGGCCCTTTTCCATCTGAGCTTATTCAGACTAATCCGCATTCTTTTACTGACGTTCTTGCCATAAGGCCACATGAAAACAATGGCAGTCCATCTTCCGACCTTAATGAGGCGACCCCTATCCTTGGATTCCAGGAGTCACCTGGATCATACAACTCACCCCCACCAGCTTCCTCACTTTTCAAGGACCCACCCCCACCAACAAATTTAGCCAGCAGGCGCAAGGTCCACACTAAACCAGCGGCTTTAGGAGCTGAGACCATGCGAAATAGGCCGGCAATGGGGCCAAGGACTGTTTCAAATGCGGATGGATTGCGCCGCCTCCCAGCAAGCCCGTTGCCAGAATCCATGCGTCGCATTGTTTCCGCTGGCGGTAATAGGAATGTTCTCAGCGGACGAGTACAGAAATCTGGAATCGAATCTGCGCAGCGATCGCCTATGAACTTGGGTTCATTTGACAATTTTGAGACCTTGATGGAGCAGTCCAACAACGTGCGGGCTCCTTCATTGACTGCCGGTTCGTCTCTCAACAGTAGCCTCGCACCACCGACTCCTATGTCTCCCCGAGAAACGAAAATGAGCCTCGAAAAAAGGGAAAACTCAATCTCATCAAACGAAGATGTGTTCGGCTACTTGACTGGTAATGGTGGCTATGCCACATTGAGTCCTCAGGTCACCGATCAGACACCGCCGGAGACCCCGCAAGCTCACCTGACTCTCCATTCGACGCCAGAAGGCTGGCCTGGCAGTATGCAACAACAGAACGACCATCCAACATGGAGTCTTTTTGGCGTTTCGGATGAGCCACAGTTTACTCCTGTCCATGATGCTTTCGATGCTCAATTAACCCAGCCACAATATTCATCGTCCATAAGCCAACCAGTAACTCCCGCATTTGGCCAATTCAATCAAGGGTTTTTCGGGAACAGCTCTCCTCAATTTGGAAGTGCTTCACCACTCTACCCATTATCAAATCAACAGGAACCTGATTACTCATTTTCAGGTATTCATGCAAACTATCCTATTGGAATGGTTGGAAGTTCACCCACGATGACAACTAAGCAAAAACAATTTCAATTCTCCAATACAACTGCAGCCGATTTCTCGGAAAAGTGAAGAAACTCTTTTACCATGGGCGGAATCACTTTAATTCCTACTTTTTTCTTCTTGAATAACCGATTGTTATGATATCCAAATTCATTGTCATTACGGCATCTCACCACCTGTATACTAGTCTTCTGCGTTTAGCATTTCAGCGCAATCTTATTTTTGGGCCATTAAGAGGCTCGATACATCTACTTTAATAATAATCAGCAATGACCTAACTCTACTGAGTCATTTCTTAATTTCTTTGATGGTCATAGGGGGAAGGGCAAGGAGAAGGACGGGGTGATGGAGATTGGAATACCCCAAAAAGTCAGCCTTTTCTCTGTTCTGTGTAGGCAAGGGAATTGAAGGGAAGGGAGACGAAAATATCTATTTCGGGCAGTCTTTGGTTGACGGTGTGATATCAGGCGTAATGGTTGGGATGGGCTGGGTTAGGTTTTGTGTTCCAAAGGCACGGTTTTCTTTTATCTGTGTAGTCGTTTGTTTCTTCTTATATGGATCGATGGATAGGTGGATGAATGTAAGGAGGAGAGTTGGAAAGTGGATTAGTCGAGAGTCTTTATCTGGAGGAAAAGCGGATATGCTAGGCGATTATCTACTTCTGCTTTTGTCTTCTCTCAGGATTGTACTCATATTTTTCTTATTGGGAATTGGATAAGGAATGGATGTATGGATGGGTTGGTTGGTTGATTGTATCTTGAAGGGCAGGCAGGGCAAAAAGGGATCTTCTTGGTCGTTCCAATTCTGTCTGGGTATTTCCTTTTTGTATAGTGCTGAGTTGCAAACAATAGAAGAACACATCACATCGCGCCATTTGGCATTATATATTTGAATCTTGTTTGTGTTTTGATTTGAAGTAAATTCCTTAGATGACGAGAGGAGTGGAGACGAGGAATGTAAATGTAGCCATTTCGTGATAGTGCGCGATTCAGTTCATTGATTTTGATATATTGCAAACACAGTTTCATACCAACCTTCGAAATAAGTGAGTCTCTTATCTTATGCGCTTGTTACCTCCGATAAAGGAGACCATCGACGCCTCAAAAAAAGGTTATAACTTCAAAATATTCTTTTCTTTAAAGTCCCAACTCCACTCATACACCGACGATAAAGCTCATGTGGGGCCATTATTATCTAATAACCCCAACTTTTCAGCAGATTCAAGACCCATGAATCTCTAAAGCCGTCGCAAACCGCTCTGAATATTGATTACAGTGAAGATCCAAAACTTCCTAATGTTAGTTTGATTTTCTACCTCTTCTTCGATACATTATACATCTATGTGCATACATACGGATTTGACATGACATATTGACTTGAGTTTTTTTATTTTTTTCGCATTGAGCAGAATATCATAGATAAATACCCCGTCGAGAGACCGAATACAAAAACGTTCCTCTTCCTTCTCTATTCCTCTTCTTCAATTGCTTCTTGTTCTTCTATCTTCAAGGTAGGCCTGAGATTGATTTACTTTCCACCTGCATCTTTCTATCCATCCTTGTTTGTCAACAGCAGTGAATTCATTTCCCTTGGTACGAACGACTTATTTATTTCTATTCATATATTTCATTACATTCATTATGTTGTCGAGAAACATTAAAAGCTCAAGAAGCTTGAGCTTGGCTGCAGGAAGAGCGAGTTCCAATAAGATCGCTTCTTACTTTTGTGAAGCTGCGAGGTTACCCCGCACTGAGATTTGTGCGACGACGACGTCGACGACGAATACGAATTTGTTGAGGAACAATTTAAGTGCAACGGGTAGATGCAATATGTCGACTATTGCTACTTTTAAGATTCCGAAGATCTCGAATGAGCCGAATGTGAGTGTGGATTTTCTTTCTGCATTTTGTTTTGATGAGGGTGGGGAGGAGAGCGGTTGTTGGGGTTGATGAATAGATCGATGGATGGGTTTTGATGGGAAATTTATGCTAATGGTTTGATGGATATATAGCATCATTATGCTAAGGGATCTGCACAACGAGCAGATCTTACAGCTGCGCTTGATAGGTTGCAGGAGAGAGCTCCATTGAAAGTACCTCTTGTAATTGGAGGTAGAGAGGTTAGTAAATGATATGTTAACTCTCCGCTGTGGGAAATACCAGGGAGTTTGGATTCTAATTTGGTCTCACAGATCGAAACATCCAACATCTCACATCAACAAAACCCTTCTAACCACTCCTCTACAATCGCTTCCTACTCCAATGCTTCCGCATCCGATGTATCGTCCGCGATCGATGCAGCGCTCGCCGCAAAACCAGAATGGGAATCCTTACCTTTCGCCGACCGAGCTGCTATCTTTCTCAAGGCAGCGGACCTCGTCTCCGGAAAATATCGATACGAAATTATGGCTGCGACTATGTTAGGTCAAGGAAAGAATGCATGGCAGGCTGAAATCGACGCGGCTGCAGAATTGGCCGATTTCCTTAGATTCAATGTTCAATATGCTGAGGAACTTTATGCTCAGCAACCTGCGCACAACTCGCCTGGTGTTTGGAACAGGGTGGAATATAGACCTTTGGAGGGATTTGTATATGCAGTTACTCCGTTCAACTTCACAGCCATTGCAGGTAATTTGCCAGGTGCGCCAGCTTTGATGGGTAACGTCGTTGTTTGGAAACCATCGGATTCAGCAATTGCTTCGAATTGGTTGTTGTATAACATTTTGCTTGAGGCCGGCTTGCCAAAGAATGTTATTCAATTTGTACCGGGTAATCCTGAAGAGGTTACGAAGGTTGTTTTGGGACACAAGAAATTGGCTGCTCTTCATTACACAGGTAGTACAGCTGTTTTCAGAAAGCTTTATGGTGCTATTGCAAATGGTGTTGCTGAGGGAAGATATCAAGGATATCCAAGAATTGTTGGTGAGACCGGTGGAAAGAATTTCCATCTTATTCATTCTTCCGCAGATTTGGAGAATGCCGCTCTCCAAACTGTTCGAGGTGCTTTCGAATATCAAGGTCAGAAGTGCAGTGCTACTTCCAGAGCATATGTACCCAAATCGATCTGGCCCCAATTCAAACAGCGCCTAGTTGATGAAACGTCCAAACTTTCAATGGGAGAACCAAATGATCACAAGAACTTCATAGGTCCGGTTATTCATCAAGGATCCTTCACCAAACTCTCAAATGTTATTGAAGCCGCCAAGAAGGATTCTGAGCTTGAATTACTTGTTGGAGGTAAACATGACAACTCGACAGGTTATTTCATCCACCCTACTATCTATGCCACCACCAAACCTAACCACCCACTTCTCTCCACCGAACTCTTCGGTCCTATCCTCACCATCCACGTCTACGATGACACCAGATACCCCGTCGAAGCATTCTCATCCGTTTGCAAGCTTGTCGACACAACATCTGAATATGGTCTGACAGGATCTATCTTCGCAGCTGATAGAGCAGCAATCAGATATGCTGAAGAGGCGTTGAGAAATTCCGCGGGTAACTTTTACATTAACTGTAAGAGTACCGGAGCGGTGGTAGGCCAACAACCATTTGGAGGTGCCAGGGCTAGTGGTACGAATGACAAGGCTGGAAGTATGAATCTTTTGGGAAGATTTGTCAGTGTGAGAAGTTTGAAAGAGGAGTTTGTTAGTGTATCAAAGGTTGAATATCCTAGTAATGAGGTTTAGGGGAGGGAAGTTTGATAGTCGGTATGAATGGGAGTTAAGATGATATCAATGAATTTACGGCCACACATGGATGGATTCGGTTATGAAAATGCAAACGAAATAGGTTTTTTTTTTGCTTTTGAGTTTCTTCCATTTTCAAAAAGTCTTTTGAATGTATCTATCAATTGATACGTACTTAGGTACTTATTTCGCTGCGCAATGAAATGGAGTTTTGGTTAACTACAGCTTTAATGAATTTTCGAAGTATTATGAGAATTTCCATGCACAAGAAGCTACAATCATAACACTAAAATTCAGATGCCCACACACTCTTCAAAATCCTTCAGTCCCTCCCTAAATCCATGTTCCCATTCCCAACTAAAATCTTCTTTTCCTGTTCCTCTGATTCTCTCTCCACACTCCCTCATTCGTTTCTCAATCCATATTTCTATACATCCTAGTTTATCTGCCCCTACCCTTCTAGCTCTCGCTAAATTTCCATCACTAATCATTTCTAACTCAAAACTCTCCCCCAGATCCCCATCCCCATCGCCATCAAATCTCCCCTCCCCCCTCGCACAAAAAAAGCCCAACCCATCCTGAAACCCCAACTCCCACCCCTCCCCAAACAAATCAACCCTCAACCTCTCCCCTCCACATTTCTCCCCCCAATACTCTTTATGACCCTTCACCGCCCGCTCCCCCAACACCCCCCTCATCCCTCTCGCTTTCTCAACCTTCCCCTTCACAACCTCCTCACTCCACCCCATATACACCGGTGCCCTAACATTCCCCACTTCAATCTGTTCCTCAAACCCCCATTCCCCCCCTTTCATCCACTCCATTTTCCACGTCCAGAAATAACTCCCTACATTATTTTTACATCGTTCCCAGCGTTCACATTGCGCTATTCCGAATTCGCGGATTAGATTTTGTTTCTCAGGGGAGGATAGGGGGGTGGGGGAATGGGACCATGTTTTTGGGTCAAGAACACAGCTGTATTCTCCTACTATTGTTTGAATACCTTTCCCTTCTTCTCTTCCGACATCTAATTCGTGCAATTCGTGCGGAATACGATCGATAATCTCCCGGGGCGAGGAATTTCGATCGGAAGATGAAAATGTATAGTAGCGATGTGTATCTATAATCACTGGATTCCAATTCTGCTTTCCTGTTTTCTTGTTTCTTTTCCTCTCTTTTTTCTTCCATTCTCGGATCCAGTTTATCG
This sequence comes from Scleromitrula shiraiana, assembly GCA_028455995.1. Taxonomy (NCBI): domain Eukaryota; kingdom Fungi; phylum Ascomycota; class Leotiomycetes; order Helotiales; family Sclerotiniaceae; genus Scleromitrula; species Scleromitrula shiraiana. The sequence continues at coordinate 469,994 of JABELC010000013.1, forward strand.
TACCACCTAAATCCCACCCATCGCTAATGTATATCGGGATTCCTACTCCCATCCCCTCCTCCCCAGCTATCCCCTGAACATCCTGAATAACATCTTCATAGAATTTCCCCGTTAAACCACCCACCCCCCAAACCGCCTCATTACAAACCTGCACACCAACAACCACGTCCCCCAACCCCTCTCTCTCCACCTCACCAACAATAAACAAAACCGCCTCTTTTGTCCTCTCCCTCCATTTGTTCCCGTTCCTTCCTAACTCCCATAATCCCGCCACCCCCCAACTAGTCCCCGAATGACACTCCCCATTAGCACCGCCATAAACACCATGCAAATCCAACAAAACCCCCACGCCTCCGCCCCCACTCTCCCGCACCAATCGCAACATACCCAAAACACGCGCCCAGGCATTCACATAGACATCGCTGACCTCGTGGAAAGGAGTGTCGATGCAGAACCGAGAGCCGAGATCCCAGTACCCGAGCGGGAGACGCATACTGGTTCCGTGGGCGTGGGATAGAAACCAGATGATGTGGGCGCGGCAAAGGGCGGCGCGCCAGTGGTTTTCCCATTTTTGACGCGTGTGCGGGAGCGTGGTGGTGTTGAGGGTGTGGAGGACTGGGTTGGTTTGATGGGGGTTAGTGGGGTTGTTTAAATTAAAAGGGGGGTGGGGGGGGGGGGGTTGGAATTTATGGATGGGATGGAATGGTTTGAGATGGTGAAATGAAAATATGAATGAATGAAAAAAGATGTTGTGATATTACTCAGACTATTTGTTATAGAATAAGTTTATATACAATTAAATAACATACCAGCGTCGAGTTCTGAATCCCCTTGGCAATCGGGGGGGAAGAGGGAGGGGAAGAGCCATTTTTCGAGGACGAATATTCCGCCTAGGTTTGTGCCGAAGTGGTGGCGGTAGCGGAGGATGTCGGTTTTAGTGGGTGGGGGTAGGGAGGGAGGGGTGGAGCTTATGGGTGTGGGGGGGATATCTTCATTGTGAGTGTGAGTGTAAGTGTGAGTGTGAGTGTGAGCATGGTGGGTGCTTGGGAGGACTTTTTGGAGGATCTTTTTCATGGTGGTTGGGTTATGTGATGGGGATGGGGATGGAGATGGAGATGGAGCTAGGAGAGATATATATAATTCTCAGTGAGACCCTTGAGTTAATCGAGTTGCATGGATATATGTTAATTTGGATCATCGTTTGTTGGTGGACAAAGAAACTGCAATTATAGTGTATCATAATAAACAGCTAATGCGGGGTATTATTCTAGGTGAGACAATGCACTTCGCTGGACCTACTAATCATTTGATGATCATTTGATGATCATAAAAGCTGCGAATAATTTGCGTTTACCTCTATTGATTCGGGCTTTAATCAAATCAAATGATAGTCTAATCGTTCAATTGAAAAATAATTTAGGCATTATTAGCTGGTGGTGTGGTTGTGTACCTAGGCTAGCTGTCCAGTACGAAACCGGACTCCTTATTATATATATACCTTGGAGAAAAATTCATGATAAATCAGTTATATTCTATATTGATTTATATCTTGTGAGATATATAACTACAAGTTTGGATTGATTATATATGTGATTTTCATAAAATTGAAATATAAAAATTATTTTAGACGAATTATTGAAACATTTGTATTATCATGAATTTGATGTTTTTGGTGGTTGTGTGGCCGGTTTTTCATAGGACCCAGAGGGGAGGTGTGGGCTAGGTACTTTATGGTGTTATGGAAATTGCATTAGCTAAGCTATGACTAAAACTTTGGCATCGAACTACTTTCAAAAATAACTACCTCATAACGAATAGACAACTAGACGCCACCAACATGCTTGGATCCTTTAGAACTCAACATTTCTCTTCTTCTTTATTTTCTTCTGTTTAATTCGTTTTTTTCTTCTGTCAGTCACACGCTACCCTATCATCGAAATCTCTATCTACTACTCCTATTCGCAATGCACGTTCTATTTATTTATCTACCTACAATTTATCATCTACAGCTACGCAACCATCACCGGTGCAGATGCGGAAGATCTCAGTGAATTCTCGCGTGACAATCTCCAAGGATGCCCAGACAGTATATTATGGCCTCAAGTTCCTGTTCCCCTCGCATGCGACGACCCAGAATGTCAAGGTATTTCTTGGGCAAGTCCTCCGCACCGTTGTCGTAAACGTGATGGCGTTATGTTTGGAACCGAAACATTTGGTTGTCGCTGCTGTCCGAGATTTATTGATTGCGGGGATCTAGTCTGTGCAGGCAATTCTCGTGAGATCTGTCAATCAGAGGTCCTTGTTGATGGTATTTGTGTTTCAGCCCACCGAAGAGCGCTGACCCCTTTTGCGGGTGTTCCATTCAATGCTGCTATCGCTGCCGCTGCACCACTAGAAGAAGCGCTAGCAGATCTTGCGATATGCGAATTGTTGAACGAAATTGAAGCCATGGAGTCAAGTGGCGAAGATTGCCCGCGAAATCCTCCAATCAAATGTCTCGATCCTCACTGCCGCGGATTAGATGACTGGAACATTGAGCCATCATTAGTTCCACGATGCAACCGTGAAAATGGCAAACTTATCACAGATGGCACCGAAATAAACTTACACGGTTGTCCTTGCTGTTCTGAGTACATAGCCTGTAGCTCCACTGACTGTAATGGAGATGGTAACCAGGCTTGCACTACTGGACCTTTGCATGGATGTTTCTGTGACTGGGCCAACGGCGGACCTGAATACGGTGCGGTGGGTATGGGCATGCCTGACGTTATGATTAACGACGCCGACGCGTTTCTTGATGCTCCTGATTACATTCCTTATGGCGAGAGAGGAATCATCACTGCATCTTCTATCATAGCCAGTTTGACTAGCTCTCATGAGGCTAGGCCTCTTGCAACACAAAACAGCATTGGGTGGATAGTTCCACAAAATTTCATGTGGATGGATTTGCGACCAAGTAGACGAGGTATCTTTGTTAATCCAGAACAACGGTGCGTTCGCGACTCTTCCAAATACATATGAATGCATTATGGAGAATAAGACCATGATGACATGTGAAGAAGTTAAAAAAGTTATATATGATATCAGCAACAAGTAAATGATGATAAATGGCATCTACTGTGAACTACAGCATTTTTGCGTTATGAGGCAGTAAGTGATTGCAAATACATGGATGGCGCTTGAGTTTAGGAAGCTGATAAAAGATGATTTGGCTATGCTTGCGATTTCAATAGTGGACATGAACAACAAATCAGCTATAGTGACATCCCGAAGTAAATGTCAACGGGAGCTCTGGCACCCTTGTACATATGTGGCAGAAAAATGAGCTTATCCCAGCAGTTAAACGGTGCATAATATTTGTATACTCATAAAAGAACAATTTGGGTAATTCTAAATGAGTTCGCAGTGGGAAGCAAACGTATCGAGTTTTACGGCCAGCATATGAATTTATTGAAATATGGAAAACCAAGCCTAAAATTATCTTCCCAGATCATATAAACACATGCTCTTCCTGAATACCCTCTTTCGTATAGTATAGTACACCAGGCACACCCAAAAGTTAAATCCATGTTCCAGTAACAGATCCGTTTCCCGCATCATTACAAGCTCTCACTACACACCAAAAAATGAGTAAATGTCTGAAAAGACTGAGTGAACAGAAAAGACGGGCATATCATACATACTAAAGTCATAGTGATTAGTGAGTATTATTTCTTGTTCGGAGTGACCGGGAGATGAATAGTTTTTCCCTGCTGCTTGTCGTCGAAGCATACTGCAGCGATGTGTACGAGAATCGAGATCACTCTAGATCTCATGATTACCCTCGCTAGAATATGTACGATATTAGCTATCGTTATCCATACTAGATCGATTTCATGATGTTCTTACCGGGAGCATACTTCTTGAGTGCCTTTGGGTATAAGTTCTTGGTGCTTCTCGGTAGCATCCTCTAGTGGCTGCTTGAGCTTGTCTGCGAACTGCTCGGGCCTTCTCTATGCTACCGTCTTGGTAGCTGCGGTTGGTAACATCGTTTCGGTAAGACTATTTTTCTTTTCCTTTGGCATATGACGGTATCCCTGGTATTTGAAAACCTTGTCGCACTTGATAGAGGCTAGGATTTGCAGTGGAAGGTTATTGACAGAATCTCTGGCGAACAGAAAACATAGACTTGAAATTGTGCCTGAGAATGGAGAAAACATGCAGGAGGCAAAGAAGAGAGTTTGGGAAGCAGTTTGGGACAGTGAGATTGTGCTATTGTTGCAAATGAAGAATCCTGAGAGTGTGGGTCTGCGCTGGGTGGAGATAGATGCTAAATCATGTTGAATGTAACAAGTGGCATATTCGTGGGTGGACATGACGTCTCTTCCCTATACACAAAAGGAGTAAAATTATGTATATCGAATTTTCTCTATAACACATACTGCTATAATTCTATTAATAGAGACGTAGTTCATGAAAGTGTTCAAGGAATCTTCGCAGGAATAACAACAATAACAAAGGTAATAAGGTATAATGAACCCATGCATCTGCAATACTGATGTGCGAACTCGAGTAAGTTGATCGAAAAGCAAGATACAGCAAAGCATGAATATATCCCGCGGATTCGAAAGCCAAAAGATTGCTTGAAAATGTAAGTTCATAATTGACAAACATTTGGGTTCAAACAATGTCTAGCTTGCCGTCGTTATTATGGGATAAACATTAGACAATATCTAAATGATGACTAATAAGATTCTACTTGCTCATTAGACGGAATATGTGGTTGTCCGTAAGTCGATTGGTTTATACGGCTTACTTTTCTTATCTCCCAGAACACAAGAAGATGTAAGTGAAGATATAACATCAGTTGTATTAATTGGAAAATACTGATATCCTATTCGACGACTTATGCGAGAGACTTGAAGAGATATTGACATGTACGGTGCTTTACATGGTTCTGTCAAGACATCGAGCGGTATGTGTTCTCATTGAGCTTGACATCTATTTAGATTCAAGGGTACATAATTAGCAGACGTAGAGTTTATAAAGTTGATCAAATTTCAAATTTTAAGGTCATCCTAAGATCTCTGATCATATTACTTGCAAGTTATAAATACCAGAGACTAACTCAATACTAGTATACTAGCTCATAACCACCACCACTGAGAAGCAAACCAAGCCAGACCAAACCCAACTACTATCAGCATTCTCACAATTGATATCACTACCATCCCTTTCTTCCTTCTGATTTTCTAGTAACACAAGGAACATGAAGCAACCGGTTACGTCGGCACCGAAGTCATCAAACAAGCTCTCTCCCACCCATCCATAACCTCCATCGCAGCTCTCGCACGTCAACCCACACCTCTCCCATCCAGTCTTCCCCCCTCAGCCAATACCACCAAACTCAAATCCGTCATATGCGATGACTTTGGAAAGTACTCCGACAGTGTGAAGAAAGACCCAGAGAACGCGGATGCGTGTTCTCTCAACTATTACCCGGCTTCCGCGCAGCAGCAGCAGCAACACTAGTAGATCGTTTCGGTTTATCTATGTTAGTGGTTATGCTAGCGCTGAACGTGATCAGACGAAAATACCCTGGATACTCGGACTTGGTGACTATCTATTGATGCGTGTAAGTTTTATATCTCCCCTCTTCCTGTTCCCTTCCCACCTTTCCTTTCCTTTCCTTTCCTTTCCTTTCCTTTCCTTTCCTGCTAAATACACAATAGGGCGAAGTTGAAAATCACGCTATCGAGCATGCGAAGAATTCTGAGGGAAAGGTGCAGGCGTGTATAGATAGCTAAACCGGGGTTGATCGATGCAGAGGGTCATCAGGGTGTATGTATTGATGAAATTTGCGTCGATGAGTGGACGGGCGGTTATTGGATTTCCTATGGTTGATGTGAGGGAGGTAGCGGGGACGTTGCTAGAACAGGCGGTTGGGGCGAAAGATATTGAAAAGCAAACTTTAGTCAATGATGATATAGTTGGGATTGGAAGGAGGGTATTGGAGAGTGATTAGGAAGTTCGGGTTTCAGATGAATAGGAGTTCAGGGATTTGTTTTCGGGGGTTGGAAATTATGCTGAGATGGGATCAGATGGCTCGGTTTCTACTTCCTGAGTAATACGTATCTCGTTGATATGCAGTCAATGATTTTCACTTTTACTCAATTTCAATTCTAAGCCTGGAAAATGACGATTGTGAGGTGTACAAAATCATTTGAATAATTATGTTACGAGCTTGGCTAATAGCAGCCACCCGGTGAGAAAAACAATGACTGACACAGCCAATATATGCTAAACAAACGAGTCCACCAGGGAAAACCCATATAATACCAATACAATCTATGCCAATACTCCGCCTAAGAAAAGAACACGATCCCATTCTCCCCAGCAACTATCCTCAAATAAAGTCGTCGCAAGTTTGGTCAACATCAGCACCAAAAGTCTGGTAGTACCCGAACGTGTACATGCCCTCAACATACATTGCACCTTCGACGTACAACCCACAATGCTCCGTGATCATATTATTGGCTTAAAGTGGGCGTATGGCAAGAAACTCGGATCGTTGGATTGGGCACCTACGGAGAGTTCATAAAGATCTCGTCGAGAGCCTTGTTGGCGAGGTCGGTGTCGGCGTCGGCATGGATGAGTGTTGCTATGGCTGAGTTGCATGAATAGGAAGTTGAGACTGATGAAGGAGAAACCGATCAACCTGTTGCTATAGCTTGTGTTGTAATAGGAACCGCAGCGATACCGGCGGAGATGAGAGGAATACTGGCGACTAGGATAAGGACTTAGGTGAAATGCATTTTGAAAGTTATGATGATAGTTGCTTTGTAGAATGTAGATTTGAGATGGAGTAGATATCAAACGAAGTGGATATCAGATGAGATTGATGTTGAGCATTAAGTAAGGCACAATGAGACTTTTATAATCTTAGATATAACTTTCCTAAGCGCAGTGGACATAGCCATGGACTTCACATGGTTTTTCTCAGCGGCCATCCACGATCCGTCAATTACTCGACAATATCAATGCCTGCCTCAAATAGAGAGAGCCGGGATCAACCTAAAAACTGACCAACTCTATGGAGTTACATTGAGCTCCAAAAAGCAAAAATTATCCCTCAACTCAAGATAAAGTTGCTGACTCGTGCACTAAGATTTTCAAGGTAGATTCAAAGTCATGAGGCATTCTTCAAATACATACCTTTTCCAGATTTTGTAAATTTATGTTCGGCACTTGATAATATCCCCTGCATCGTTTTTAATAATTCTACCGAAGTCTTCTACTTGCAATATAAATAAACAAGATTATATGATAAGGTATTGAGGCTAAAAGGAAGAGGTACAGTAAATAAATGATGTGTTACTCTATAAAACACATACTATTAGGTATATAAAGGGCGAGAAATGGCCTATTGGGAATAATAAAAACGATCTACTCGCATATATTATTATATGATGACTAAGCATAGAGAAACTTCACCGACCCAGGCACGTGCTTACTTATTAAGCCCGCTAGGTAAGTGAAGGTAAGATGAAGGAAGGTAATAATAATAATAATAATATAAGAAGGCCCACGTTGATCCATCTCAGAATTTTAGTGGTTAATAATAATAAATAATAATAAATAAGATACCCATGAACTTTCTACTAGTAATAACTTCAATAATTTCAATAACTTCAATAACTTCAATAACTTCAATAACTTCAATAATCTCAATAATAATTTCAACAACTTCATAACCAACCAAATGAAGCACGCGACAGCTCCATTCAACCTCAAAAGGCATAAGAGTATGAATTACCATACAAGAGTTTCAATTCAACCAAAATTCATTTTAGTAAATTTTAATTGGATAAGTAATTCTTATCATATATGTATGGCTACTGTATTATTCAAGTCTCAAGTCTCAAAGATGATGTCTATCAGTTATTATTATTATTATTATTATTATTTATTTAGTCTATGAGAGGAGGGGGAAGGGGGAGGGGGGTAGGTAAGGTAACAACTTATATCACGGACTCCCACAACATGTTTTCTTTTTTCTCATGACATGACAAAGGTAATAAATAGTACCTTATCGTGTAAACTTATGAGGGATTTCTAAATATCTCAATTATCTCAAATATCTCAAATACTTTGTCCAAAAGACTTTCATCTTTCCCATTTTTCCCATTTTTCCCTCTTCTCTCGTACCTTTCATCTTCTTTTCTGCTTCGTCAATCCCAATTCCCAAATTGATTCTCTTTCTATTATACACACCGGACCCTTTGATTTTTGAGCACAAGACCAATTCAAGTTACCTAAATACCGCATTCTATAATGCCTCGCCCAACTCATCCACCAACTCCAGCTTCTTCAACCGAGATCAAAGGAAAAGATGGATCAAAATACTCTTCTTTACAGATGTCATTCGAACTTCCTCCATCTGCTGTAGCAGAAACGGAGTCTCGTCCTTCCAGCTCATCCACAAAGTCATCATCCGCTTCTTCATACAGTCCTACATCCCCAATTTCCCCCACAATGCCTGCGAGCGAGGCTGTTAAGCTTCGTCGACGATCTGGAACTCAAACTTCTGCTAAAGACTCCTTTGCATTACCTCCACCACCAACTCGTTCTCGAAAGATTATACAGATGAAGCCCAAAGTTCAAACAGAAGAGGCAATGGATACATCTACGCAGAATGGAAAGACTGCCGGAAAGCCTACTAGTACAACAACAAAAAAGAAGCAACCATCATCAACGAGTGTTGCTGGGCGAAAGATTGCAAGGAAAACTGCTCATAGTTTAATTGAGCGTCGAAGAAGATCTAAAATGAATGAGGAATTTGGTGTTTTGAAGGACATGATACCAGCTTGTACTGGGGAAATGCACAAGCTGGCGATTTTACAGGCGAGTCATAATTAGCGGACTACTCCTTCATCGCTGACTCGTAATAGGCTTCAATCGACTATGTTAGATATCTGGAAGATTGTGTGGCCAAACTGAAAATGGAGAATAGCCGCAACAATGTCTCTACGGCCACAGAAGAGTTCATCTTACCGGCATCTGCCCATCGGGGTAGCTATGCTTCATCTCGACAGAACACCGTACGCGATGACGATGATGATGATGATATCAACATGACTGAGTCGGAACAACCTTTAATCAACTATGATACAATTCCTATGCCAAATTCTTATCAAACTTCACCAACAATGCTCCCAGAAGATTCTCATCCTCGACAAGATTCTCATTCTTCTGTTTCAACCGACCATCGTCATTACAGTATCAGCTCATCCATCATATCACCTACTCTAGATCCACCGGTCTATGATTATGCTCGGAGTGTTACTTCTATAGGCTCGACTTTCACTAGTCCTGTGCTTATGGCTCAGAGAGATATGGATGAAGAAGCTACCACCGCTTTGCTTATGTTAAATACGGAGCGCAGAGGTACTTTTAATAGCGGAGTAGGAGTACGAGGAATCAGTGTTAGGGACTTACTTAGCTCATGATCTTCGTTACGGAGGCTTTTTTTGGGTTTGGTCTACATATCAACAAAACGGCGTTCTTTGGACGGGAAGGTCAAGGCAATGGTGGTTTGGAAGGCGGGTAGCTGTCTGGACAGAATGTTCAGGCTTCATAGTAACACCAAAGGATATACTGAACGCTTGAAGTCCATGTCCTATAGGTTATTCGGAAGTAACATAAAATTATGGGTTCTGAAAGAAGAGTTGAAACACTTCATCGTTTATTATGGGCCAATCCTCATTTATGTTTTCGGTAAGCAACAGAATAGAATACTTTTAAGTTGTACGTTAAAATTGATATTTAATGAATATCGAAACCATTGAGTATCTCAGAATGATTCAAGTGTTGAGGGTCATCCAATATCTGAAAATAAATTTTAGGGCCTAATATATTCATCGTTTGAGCAGAAATAATGTTGCAAAATGGAAGGAATATAACAACAGTCTTGATTTCAGATTCGGGCGTTTTTCTAGATCTCCAAGTGCTCCCCCATAAAATCCTCCAGCATACGAATACCTCTGTCTTTATTTTCGCCTTCCATCTCCTTCCTAAGACTTTCCTGGAAAACCTGTTTTCCAAACTCCAACCCAAGAACTTTATCCTTCAACTCATCACCCCCACCATTCTGCAACGTTTCCGCCAACTCTCTCTCCTTCTTCTTCTCCTCCTCCTCCTCCGTCTTCGCAGCAATAACCAATAACGCCACCACAAACGCCTCCTTCAGATACGCAAAACTAAACCCTTCCGTAATATCCGCCACTCTGCACTCTGCACTCTCCCCACCACCACCACCGAAAACCCAACCTCTTTATTCCCCCCCCAATTTCCCCCCCCCCCCCCCCCCCCCCCTCCAATACCCCACATACTGCGCCCTCTCCTCCCTATCCAGCAACCCCAACCCCAACCCCCCAAAAAAAACCTCCGATCAAAACGGCTCCGACGTTTCGAAATCCCCGGTTCTAATCACTCAACGTAATCCGTCCCGCCTATCATCAAATGCCACGATTAGATTCCCGGCCATCGACTTCGTTTGGGGGGTATAATCGCACGCCGTCTTTTGCGCGGGAATCGATGTCTTTGGATTTGAGCAGACTGGGCGCCTTTTGTCGGGCTTGGGGTGATGGTGTTGCGGATGCTGGGTTTGGCGTCCTCTGTACGGTGAACATGGTTTTGCGTATAGGGAGGGGATTGTGGGGGTGGGGGGGGGAGCTGGGACGTGATAGGCTGTTCATGAGTGCTTTGGTTGATGTGGTTTTCCCGTTTCCGTTTCAGTTTCTGTTTCCGTTTCCGTTTCCCGGTGGCCCGTGGAAAATTATTCCTCTCTATATGCGTGGATGGGCATTAATCTGAATTTCTCTTCTCTTCTCTTCTCTTCTCTTCTCTTCTCTTCTCTTCTCTTCTCTTCTCTTCATTGTATCCCCATGTCAAGCATACACATCCATGAAGGAAAACGGAAAAATATATAAAAATATATAAAAATATACCTTCCACGGCACCCCGAAACCCTTATACTTCTCCTCGCTCCCCAAAAAACCCCCATCACATCCCCCACAATAGCCTTCTTCATCCCCTCCTCCAAAATAACATCATCCCAACTCGCCTTCCTCACATCATGATTCTCCCACAACTCCCTAATTTTCGACCACCATCCCCCCATCAAACACCAACACCTCATCATGTAAATCCGCCGCCCACTTCGTCGCCGCCTCAATTAACCCATCGCTTTTCCTCTGCGCTGCCGCTTTTTCTTGCTCGTTCATTGCTTGATGTGCATGCTTGGCTGAGACTAGTATATAAGACATACGCGTCTTGGAATTGTTATCATGGCCCTCGACTGTATGAACGATGAATTTATCGCTGGCAGATGTAAAATCATAGAGCGGGGGTTATGGTTAGGTGGTGATGGGGATAGGTCTTTTTGAGGGAAGTGACGATGACGGATTCTGTGTGGATGCGGGGAGCGGAACTGTGTTTGAAGTGGTCGTTGGATACTTGGTGTTCGGTGGGGTTGATGGTTGTGGTGGATATGTTGATGTATTCGTCGTCTGATGGTGGGTCCATCGTTTGTTTGGTGGTGTTTGGTTTGTGGATTTGAGTTTTTACGGAGAACTCGGACGTTGTTCGGTTTGTTTGCTTCACTTGAAGAAAATCGTGGTGTAAATGGATGATTAGATAGTGGTGGTGGGTAGGGTTCCTGCAGCATAGCCTTATGACATATGCGGGGATACGAGACTTTGCTGATGGGATCTGCATCAAAGCGGCGAGAACCTAGACACTCATAATCCTTCATGCTCAATAGTAAGAGTATCTATCATAACTAGGTAGGCGGCTGCATAATTATTTCGCTCGCAGATACCTGTATAAGCTAGCATAGCTTAGCAGTAGTTCAAGTAGTATTTAGTGGGGTTTCCATTTGATCGTCAACATTCCCTGCTGATAGAGTTTGAATATGTACGTGATGAGTCCCAAGCCTTTTCTCCCATTCCACATACATCTCCATAACTTTTGAATGCCATTTGGGATGGCTAGAATTATTTTCTGACCTTGTCATGAATAAAGTCTAATGAGAAGGACACGAATGATCAATAAAACATCACCACCTAATAACAAATCGAGGGGGGCTTGAAAATTCATAATATCACTAAATATTAAGTAGATGTTTCCTACTTTTGTCTGCAATAAGATGCAACCGAAACATAATTGTAAACAAAATGGGTATCTCGAACTCAAGAAGCAAATCACCTCCACAACCAAGTCAAATCGTGCTTCCAACATAAATCACCTCACTCGTCATCTAATATACTACTTGCCAATCTCCCGAAAATAGGCACTTCACAACGGTCTAGTGTATCCGCTGTAGTAAAAGTATTAGTTCTTATCCTGGTGACGAGGTAAGGTGTAGCTTACCATCTAGATACGCTCTCCTAGTCAACCACACTATTAGACCTATATTCCCTATAAGCAATAACCACGATATCAATGAGCCTATTACATTATGTTAGTAAATACAAGCTTAGCAAACAAAAGATAATAAAACTATCACTTACTCCACGAAAACACCAAATGTACCACAAACATAACGCTAAACAGTAACGCAGACTGCCAAGCATGAAATCTATTGATCAGAAATCAGCCCCATACTATTTCCTTGCTGTATCTCTCATCTCCCTCCAATAACATACCTCACATAATCACTCTTCCTCTCCAACACCAACAGCAACACACCCCCAGCCGGCGGCAACAATAAATAAGCCAAACAAGCCTCATAATCCAACCTAAGAGGAAGACTCGTCTCAAAATCATTCAAACCATCTCTATTTCCCCCAACCACACCCGTATACCCATAACTTCCTCCCTGCTCACCTTCTCCATGCCCACGAGCACCAGCCCATCCCCCCCTCTCCACATCTGGGAAATAGCTATTTTGCGCAGCCCAAGGATTGGAAGAATTTCTATTCGCATTTGCTTGCGCTTGGGCTTGTGCGGTACTTTGGAGGAAGGCGGGACTTCGTACGCCGGGGGAAAAGGATCGTCGGATGGGGGAGATGGAGGGACGCGGGGAAGTGGTCGGGGAGGAGACGCGTACGGATTCGGGGGATTCTTGGTAGGGTGCAAAATCCATAGTTGAGATGGATGTGTGAGAGAATGGTGTTGGATGGGGTTTTATTCGGATGTTGTTGGTGAGGTGAGGTGAAACAACATGAAAATCGATGGGGTTTGTCCTGATAATGCCCAATTATAGAGATGGATATGAAAGTGGGGAGAGAGGTGAAGATGTGGTGTTGTGAATAATGATTATTGATATTGATATGATATTTATGGGGAGATTACGATAGAGACCCTGGAGTGGAGCAGATGTGGAGATTGAGATAGCACGAATTTTCTCCTAGGATTTGAGGCATCAATACAGTCTCAAAAGACCTAGACATCCATAAACTACCATCAACGGGGTTTTCTGGGCATGGATTATTAGAAAAAACAACGAAACAAATCCTTGTGCTATATGATCAGTGGAGCCATTCGCTAGAAATCCACCGAGCGGATACAGCGGGATAATCTACATATGTTACGAAATATAGCGGAGATCAAAAACCAGTCAGAAATAGGTGGCTAATGCATCGTCTAATTCGGAAAAAAGCTTTAGTCTTTTATGTGGTATGGGTATAGTATATCAAATTTTTGATATCATTTGGGCTAAAAGCATTACCACGGATTCTCGAAAAATGATCACAAATCCTCAAGGAGTTATCGTAGGCTGTGGAAAAGGCGGTTCTAACAGAATGTAACTGAGATGGGTCTAATGTGTCCAATACCGAGGTGGAAACCTGTAGAGCATCAATATCTTGCGACGACAGACACCTCGCAAGCTATTTTTCGCAAAAAGAAGCTACTTGTGAAAGATCCGATACCGGATGCAAACAGCAAAGGAAGCATGCTAACACCAGCTTCGGATGAGCTTTTCCTGTTGACAATCTGGAGTCGTAGAGGCAGATTTATGACAACGAGGAAAAAGGTGAAGCCTGTCAGCATCGTAACCCTGGTTCTTGTCAGAATAATGATAACGGAAACGAAATGAATGGAATTCTACATTGCTCCCGGGACTAAGACCCTATTTTTCCATACGCTATAGGGGAAGGGGGACGCAATGCGACTACCCCATCTGACTTTGTTGAGCAGGTATTCCCAAAAGAATAAAATCACCCAGCATACACAGCCTATGCTAAGTGATACAATAACTTCTCCACTGTTCCAATGATGCGATCATGTTCCTGCTATCTGAAAACCAAAAACAACTAGAGATGAGGCAGCACGTAGTAATATGGCGCCAATATAGTCAAATTGGGAGAATGACAGACGAGCATCGTTGTCGTATGCGGTGGTGTTATTTGGCCATCCCAAGAGGAAGAAAGCAGTAGAAATAATGCCTATTGGGGCACTTTTACAAGGTCAGAGGCCTTTAATATTCTCCTTATAGAATTAGAAACTTACTTGATCCAGAATACCCATCTCCAGCTAGCATGGGCCGTCAGCAGACCTCCCACAATCTGTATCTCTGTCAGTATGATGACAAACAACGCCAAAGTATTATTTACTGCAGTCATATAGAATGGTCAGCCGATTCAACTCGAGCGAAAACATGGAACTAATTTACCTGGTCCTACTGCACCAGCCAACGATATACTTAATCCGATCAAACTCGAGGTAAGAAGCTTGAGATCCAAAGTCCCCGCTTCACCTAACAGAATCAGTGGCATAGCATAGAGACCAGCCCCACCAATGCCCTGCAGGGCTCGAAATATTACCAGTTGAGTTATACTCTGAGAGAAGCCACATGCCAAAGAAAAGGCAATGAATAAAACAAAAGCCACAAGGACAGAGGCTCTCCGTCCAACAAAGTCGCTCGTCCTCGCGAAGATGACAGCGCAGCCTGCTATAATATTAGCTGCTGAACCCGAGCGAGATGTGTAGCTGAAAGGAAAATACAGGCTGAGGAACGCAAGTGTATATGCTAAAACTACCCAGAGAGACCCAGAAAGCAAATTGAAGTCTAGTGTTATGGTGTAAATAGATGTGGCTACGATACTTGTATCTAAGTTCTGATTAGCTTGCTTCTCTACTCACTCATATATCAAGAAACAATTGAGGGAGTAATATCTACCCAAAAATGAAAGGAATAATCCCGAGATCAGCCTAGCATGATATCAGATTGGGATTTTTTTGAGAGGTTAACGTGAGATTCCAATGGTGGAAGGACATACACCCAATAAAGATGAAAATTCGCCGCCAGCGCTCAAGTGGCTTGAGTTTGCCAAATGAATGGGTTGGTCTAACTACTGGCGATTCAAGGTCATTTTGGCGAGTTTCCTCGGTTGTTTCCCCCATCGTAACTAAGAAGATTCTGTTACGCATATAAATAGGAAGAACGCAGAAGAAATCGTAGAAGATTGCAGAATTATCACTCCCGTGAAGAATATATGCGGCTTCTATAATTGACTTTTGTGATGGGTGGTTGGAGGCGAAAAATCCCAGGTATATGGACAAGCTGCGCCACCTCCATACATTACACTGACGTGGGTAATGTGTTGATCAGAGATCAACAGAGTAATTGTATGTATATCGTTTTAAACCTTCCATGACGCGCAAGCAAAGGACTTTCATCGGATGGGATGAGTGGATGACATGTACGAGCATGTGTGCATGTTTGATGTCCTAATATTAGCTCCTGGTCTTCAGTTATCTGCTGATGAGAGAAATGCTTTTCCAGAAAAGACTGGCCGAGCCCTATTGACTGGCATCTACTCAATTGTATGAAAAATCGTAAATCGACTCTGACTACTTTCAATCGAATGTCAAACGCAAGCTCCGCGATCTCTGGTCACAATAAACTTCAACTTTAGTATCATCTACGTCGATGATATTTGTCAACCCCCACTGAGGTTGCTTATATTTTCCCGCACCAATTTCCATATTCTATACAGAACCAACCGAAGACGTCGTCAAGAAGTCACTTGACAAACTCCAAGCAATTATCGAATAGGAAAACCTATTCGACCCAGTCCTTGACTATTCATGGAGCAAATTTCGTATCAAATTGTATGCTGGAATGCCAAACGGTGAGACAAATCACTGGAAGCGCCAATATCCCGGCTTACGACGCTTGTGTACTCAAGCCATCAATTTTTCTCATCTTGGTGTGGTAGCATCGACGTGACAGAATCGTTCAC
This sequence comes from Scleromitrula shiraiana, assembly GCA_028455995.1. Classification (NCBI taxonomy): domain Eukaryota; kingdom Fungi; phylum Ascomycota; class Leotiomycetes; order Helotiales; family Sclerotiniaceae; genus Scleromitrula; species Scleromitrula shiraiana. Next base: position 486,223 of record JABELC010000013.1, read on the forward strand.
GGCTTTCAAGCATCGGTTGCAGAAGCAATAAGATGATGTGCAGACTGAAGACGGCACAGGAAACCAGATTTTGACCACTATCTCCCCAATAATTCGGTATGTATGCAGTGGGTGTGATAGCAAGAGTGAAAGCAAGCACTTCTGCAATCATTTGCATTTGACATCCACGCCTGAAGTGAGCCAGATCTAGACACCTAGTATGGCAAATCTTTTCCTAAATCTTGGCATAACAGTACTGAGAGCACAATACTCTCAGCTCATATATACTGCGCGCTTGATACTTATACCCATCATTGTAAAGAACTAGTGAAGCTGAGTAATTCTGGCTTGACATTTACATACAAATTTTCGAGCTCTGTATAAGTAGCGGAAACAACGGCCAGAATATTCATACCTACAAATTCGAAATAACCTCATCTCAAATCACCCGGACAGTATTCAACCTCACCACCAATAAACTCCAGTGCGATTGATTGAAGAGTTTGCCAGACTTAAGTTTAGACTAAACCTCCGCCCGAAGCGGCTGTCGTGGTAAGAGTCTTGGAAGAATCGGCTCCACTAACACATGATTCCCGTCTCATCCCGTTCCAATCATTAATCCCTTACCTGGGACTTTCTCAAGACAAACTTTCATGGACCAAAGATCGATGTTGAGACGACATAACTCGGCAAAAAATCACGTTGAATTCTTCTCATGATAGAAGAACAATACAAGGAAGAAAAGGAGATCGCTCTAATGGCTTTTTTTCTTTTTAGAAAAACTCGGAGACGTTGACGTGACTAGACATTTTCACATCGACCATTTACCCAGTCTTTATCGGCACAAGGGGAAGCCGGCTCCAGATACAAATCCAGATCGTTCCAATCTATTTATATTCAGTGGAGAAGCAGAGATCTGCCCCGCTCGGAACATAATCACCTCATAAAAAGACATCATTGTGGCAAGATGTATCTAGATCCAGTACAATATGGGCATCAAAATGCTAACAAAGTTCCAGCGCATGCCTTGAAGGATATTCCACCTTGGAAGAAAAATAAAAAAGTTGCAAAAAAGGAATCCTAATAATCCCTCGTTGAATGCTCCGTTGTCCATGTATCCATGATTCCATATACGCAAGTCAATCTCCCTCAACACCATGCTCCATATGATTTGCTCTTTTCCCAAGAAAAAAGTATGAAAAGAAAAATAATCCCAGTTATATTCAATACCCATTGCTTGCTTCAGCTTTTCATCAACATCCGTCATACTTCATAATTTCATCGAAATTCCACTGAGGCAAAACATCCCTTATCCTCGACATGTTTCAATTCTAGTTGCTGAAATCTATACAATGAATTAGCACGCCAATTCTTCCCAATTGAGAAATTACTTACTTTTCGCTCTTTGCATGAAAGTATATACCACTAACCCTGCCTTCGATCTGGTTGAAGCAGATATAGTAAAATCCTTCAAAGCTGGCACCACTAATTGTTCTAACTCGATGGTCCGGAACTAAAAAGTGTTCTTTCCACCTCATAAATATGTTCTCTCGTTGTGCTAGATTCGGAATATGGCAGTTTCCTTTCCTCGCAGATTTTTGAAATGGGCGGAAAGCTTGGAATTTTCCCCAGTGTGTCAAATCAACTTTGTCTGTCGACCCCCAATCTTCGTGTTGCGTAAGAAATGAATATTTTGATCCGATGATCTCTCCTTCGAAGTAAGTCGTCAGGGTCGGATGGTCTTCGGTCAAACCTGCATTAGATGAATCCTATTAGCATGAGAATTTTTTTCATCCGTAAATGCTATTCCATACCCTGTATTCGTAGATATCCGCATAGAAACGATTCTCTCATATCCACATGTTTAATCTCCACCTGCACGTCATAAACCTGCCGTTCGGATTGTTGAGTGCCATGAAATTTGCTACCGGGTCGAAGTTTGGAGGAGGGAGAAGAAGGCATTAGCTGCGAAAGCAATTAGTATTAGTTATGCTAATATACCTTAGATCGAACCAAAGACTCACTCTAATGTTAGAAAAGTCGTAACCTAGTGATGGAGAACCAAGGTGAGAATTGGTGAGGCTAGGCAATTCTGTTTCCTCATGCTTATCCCCCTCTACACTCATTGGAGACAGCATATCAGGCCCAGATGTATCTTCATCTATATCCATCCGTTTACTATTATTCCGATAATTGAGAGGTGTCTCCGCTGAACCGGTTTCTTGAGAATCATGTGGAGGTGGCGTGGGTTGTTGAATAATTTCTGAAGGTATAATGGAAGCATCAAGAGCACGATCCATCTCCGTTATTCTCCAACTGGATCTGTCATCTTCAGGTGGGCACGATGTGTGCTGCGATACCGTGTCTCCAATGCTGGACTCTGTATTCGAAGGAGTGGGCATTTGGTCGCGCCGGCGCCGGCCAGGCTTTATAAAGAGAAAAAGATTATAATGATACAGTCGAAGAAATGAATCGTAAATGGTAGAAAATTAGATGAACATGGTCGAATTTTGGTTTGAATTGAAGCAGTTCTTAAGAGTATCGACGAGATGGAAAGATATGATAAAGCATGGATCGGAGGATTGCCATGCGATTGGACTCAACCATACCTGGACAAGTTTACGGCTTAATGGACTTGCAGCTAAGCCTAATTCAGCTTAGTATATTATATACTTCAGTATTTTTTTCCCCGCAGAAGATATAAAAAGAAAATCGATGTTAATCGATACTACTCGATTTTGACGCGATTCTTCAATATAATTACAGTATATATGTTTTAGGTGGTTTATTCACAGATTTTGGTACAATGTTATTCATAAGCAATTTTATATACTATAGATATATTAAATAGACTCGCCGTATACTACAGAACATCATACTAAAATGTATTCACCTAGATATCTGAATCTTCAATATTGTCATTTTAGAACTTGGTTGTACAGACTCATTGCAACCTCAGTTATCACCTGCTGATGATGATGACTTGACTTAAAGAGCAAAAACTTGGAAGAGGGAAAAGAATTCGAGTCGCACTAAGTAGCGGCTGTTCCAATTAATCCCAGGAGTACATGTACAGGTCATAATACTTGTATCTCCAACTTATGAGAAGGTACGCACTGTCTTGAAGTTCGCTGTTGTTCATGGTTATGATAATCGTGTTACCATAGGAAGTGTGATCATGGTAAGTCGGGATTGTAGTCGCCATTTAGAGCACAATAATATATACCAACGACGACGATTCTGTGAGGTTTCCTTCTGTGCTACATGTTGCTATCATGGAAAGAATTGGAGAACTAGTATAAGGCGTTTTATAGAACCACCCCATGTTAATTCTGGCCAATATAGGGACGCGATTGGATTGATTGAAGAACTTCAAAAGAGGTTATTCAGAATCAATCACTAAATACAATACTCATTCCATCTAACGTGAATGTAGGAGATGCTCACTAAAGTATCGTAGCTTTTGTTATTAATTATCTCAAAACAACTTGGATGATCGGCCATCCGCCAAATCTTCTTGATTTTGGTATCCCTTTATCTTTGAAATGCCAACGCCTTACTCCGCCAAACCCGGCTTCCTTAATACTGAACATTTAGATAGGCTTGATCTTGAAATGCAAAGCTATCAAGGAGAAAACTAAAGCTTTTAAATCCTGTACAAGATAGTAAAACACTCGTAGGCCTTCTGGGTCTTGAGATTCCGTAACATCCACAAGAGATCCGATTTTGGCGGTCTAAAAATCATCAGTACTGGAACTCTATCCAAGAGTCCGATTGCCTACCTCAAATGTGATAAGTTCATTGCCCATCTTGATCTCTAGCTCCTGTCGTCCATCTTTGTTCTTTTGGGGCCACTTGCTATCATCTTCCCTATTTGATCATAAGCTGTGAACAATATGTTCGTTCCAGAGAGACGCACTTCATGATCTCACTTGTCTTGATAATTCGCTTGATCTCTTCGATCATCAATGAGCTGACACACACTATGAGACCAAAGAATCAGTTGTGCTATTTCCAATCGTGTCCTACAAAACATACTTTCTTTGCGAATGAGAGAATCATTTCGATAATTGGAGTTGTTGGCATAACGTGCAGACGCGCTCCTGCCATCTCCTAATACTCGGAAATCGAATTCTATAAAATTGTCAATTCCCAGTCCAAGGCGTCAAGTCATTGTCACTGCTCACCCAGAAACTCATGTCCATGTCGGCCAGAATGTCCAGAGCTTTAAGAAAATGTTAGCATTTGCAGTTGTATTCAATTGTATATGCTTACTAGTATCTGATATAAAAAGGTTCGTTGGAGGTAGACATATTTAATGAGGTTTCTGGTTTACCAATGGTGATCTGAATGAGAGAAGGCTGAGGCTTTTGACCGTGGAAATGGATTCGCGATTGGCGGGGATCCGTTTCAAGCCTAAGGCCCAAATAGGCCACGCTAATTCTTGTGAACACAGCACCAGAAAGCTGGACACTGTTGATAATGTTCTCAAGAATATGATTCTTTGATGCGCAACTCTTCAATATTCCAATACTCTCCCCTAAATTACGAATAATTATCTGGCGGACTCTTTCTTCTCTCGAAACTCTCATCCTTCTTAATCTTCCACAATCCTATCAAATTGCATCACCATAAAGTCGGGAACACGCCCTTAACACTTAAATACTACAAACATCACAAATAAAAGAAACAGTTTCCTGCTCTGCAGTAACGAATCTAGCCAATATGGCGACCTTCTTGGAGCAGTCGTACAGTTTGGTACATCAAGACAATACCGCGGATGTACCTACAATGTCAGATTTGAAAACACAGTTGGAGAAAGGGACAGATGAAAGCAAAGTCGAGACCATGAAGCGCATTCTCACAGTTATGCTGAATGGTGACCCAATGCCTCAACTACTTATGCATATCATTCGATTCGTCATGCCTTCGAAATATAAACCATTGAAGAAGCTTCTTTATTTCTACTATGAAATATGCCCAAAACTAGATGCCAGTGGAAAGCTCAAGCAGGAGATGATCTTAGTCTGGTAAGACAGCTTTTAGGAATGAGGCTAGTAATATATATTAATTCATAATATAGCAATGGTATTAGAAATGATCTCCAACACCCTAACGAATACATTCGAGGTAACACATTACGATTCTTATGCAAGCTTCGCGAACCGGAACTTATTGAACCACTTCTCACGCCTGCAAGATCATGTCTCGAACATCGCCATGCATATGTCAGGAAGAACGCAGTCTTCGCCGTTGCTTCCATTTTCCAACACTCAGAGAGTTTGATTCCAGATGCCCCCGAGTTGATCGCCACTTTCCTAGAAACCGAGAGTGATCATACCTGCAAACGCAATGCATTTGCTGCACTGGTTAGCATCAGTCACGACAAGGCATTGACATACTTAAGTGGTGTTTTTGACGGAATTGCAAACGCTGATGAGCTGCTCCAATTGGTCGAGCTGGAATTCATTCGAAAGGATGCAGTTCAGAACTCACAGAATAAGGTACTTTTGCTATCATTGGTGATGAAATTAGCTAACATATGTAGGCACGCTATTTGCGACTTATCTTTGATCTCTTAGAAGCTGGCGCCACTACTGTCGTGTATGAAGCTGCCTCTTCCCTTACGGCTTTGACAAACAATCCGGTAGCAGTTAAAGCTGCAGCTTCAAAGTTCATTGAACTTAGCATTAAAGAAGCAGACAACAATGTCAAGCTGATTGTGCTCGATCGAGTGGACATGTTAAGACAGAAGAATGAGGGAGTTTTAGATGACTTGACTATGGAGATTTTGCGTGTCTTGTCGAGTCCAGATATTGATGTTCGAAAGAAGGCTTTGGAGATAGCATTGGAGATGGTTTCCAGCAAGAACGTCGAGGATGTCGTTCTACTTCTTAAGAAAGAGCTTTCGAAGACTGTTGACCAGGAATATGAGAATAACGCAGAATACCGACAACTTTTGATTCAGTCCATACATCAATGTGCGATTAAATTCTCCGAGGTCGCTGCTAGTGTTGTTGATCTTTTGATGGATTTTATTGCCGACTTCAACAACACATCTGCCGTAGATGTCATATCTTTTGTAAAGGAGGTGGTCGAAAAATTCCCTAAATTACGACCATCCATAGTGGAGCGTTTAGTTTCCACTTTGAGTGAGGTTCGTGCTGGAAAGGTGTATAGAGGGGCTCTCTGGATAGTTGGAGAATACTCTCTAGAAGCTGGTGATATTAGAGATGCCTGGAAACGGATACGAGCAAGTTTGGGAGAGATACCTATCTTGGCCTCTGAACAACGTCTCCTTGATGAAGTCGCAGATGGGCAAGAGCAGAAAGAGCATGAACAAGTCAACGGTCATGCTAAACCTGCTCCAACAGGCTCACGTAGAGTCCTTGCTGACGGTACATATGCCACCGAAAGTGCCCTCACAAGTCAATCTGCTGTCGCGGCGAAACTCGAGGCTGTCAAGGCTGCCCAAAAACCACCTCTCCGTCAACTAATCCTTGACGGCGACTACTATCTAGCCTCTGTTCTCTCTTCTACTCTTACTAAACTTGTCATGCGCCATTCAGAAATCTCAAAAGACACTGCCCGAACTAACGCGCTGCGCGCCGAAGCCATGTTGATAATGATTTCTATTATCCGTGTTGGTCAATCGCAATTTGTCAAGGCTCCAATCGATGAAGATTCCGTAGACAGAATTATGTCTTGTGTGAGATCGCTCGCTGAATTTGCACAGAATAAGGATCTCGAGGCAGTTTTCTTGGACGATTCGAGAAAAGCATTCCGAGCTATGGTCCAAGTAGAAGAAAAGAAACGAGCAGCTAAAGAAGCGGTCGAGAAGGCAAAGACTGCAATCCAGGTAGATGATGTTGTCTCAATCAGACAACTTGCGAAGAAGAATGCTGTAGATGGAGCCGATGAAATAGAACTCGACCTAGAAAGGGCCACTGGAGGTGATTCTGCTGTTGAGGACTTATCGTCTAAACTTAGCAGGGTTGTACAACTCACTGGTTTCTCTGATCCAGTCTATGCCGAAGCATATGTCAAGGTCCACCAATTTGATATTGTACTCGACGTTTTACTCGTCAACCAAACGACTGAGACTCTCCAAAACCTTTCCGTTGAGTTTGCTACTCTTGGGGACTTGAAAGTCGTAGAACGGCCGACTACGCAAAATCTTGGCCCTCACGATTTCTTGAATGTGCAGTCAACTATTAAGGTTTCCTCCACAGACACTGGGGTTATCTTTGGAAACGTTGTATACGATGGTGCAAGCTCAACTGAAAATAACGTAGTCATCTTAAATGATGTACATGTCGATATCATGGATTACATTCAGCCAGCAGTTTGCACTGAAACTCAATTCCGTACTATGTGGACCGAATTTGAGTGGGAGAACAAGGTCAATATAAACTCCAAGGCCAAGTCATTACGGGACTTCCTTACCCAACTTATGGCTTGCACGAACATGAGCTGCTTAACTCCAGAGGCTTCATTGAAGGGTGACTGCCAATTCTTGAGTGCTAATCTATATGCACGGAGTGTTTTTGGTAGGTTGTTTTAATTCACTATTCCTTTAATGTCATGACTAACGATTCATAGGGGAAGATGCTCTTGCTAATCTAAGTATCGAGAAGGAGGGTGAAGATGGACCAGTGACCGGATTTGTACGCATTAGAAGCAGGTCTCAAGGCTTAGCACTTAGTCTTGGTTCATTGAAGGGTCTAAATAAGGTTGGAGAAGTTGCTTGAGGGGGCTGAAAAGGGTCACGGAATCTGTATCGTCAGTTTGCATGCCCGAATTTTAATGAACATTTAGGACAAATACAGTTCTTTGTTAAAATAAGAGGAAAATAGGGAGGCGCTGGGAGGCTGAAGCAGGCTCAAAGCCAATGGCGTCCATATAAGTTCAAGTCGTGTTAGAAGGTATACTAGAGCTTTCTATTATTGAAATCGTGCTGAGATTGAGGGGGGGGTTTACGCGCAAAAAGCACAAGGAGTTTTATGTAGATCCAAGGGCATTGCAAATAAATATTTTGAATCTCTTGATGCCAAATTCGGTGATGTCCTTACTCTGTATTGCACATACCTAAAATCAAGTACATACTGTAAATAGTAGCTATTACGTTAATACAATAAAGTTTTTTGTGTGTAATACCTAATGTATCCACGTAGTTGAGTAGAGAGTACGTAGGCAGTCTTCAATCTTCAGTGAGATCTCTCCCCCTCTTGACCCCTAGTGCCCAACACTAATGTGCATTCGTTGTTGTTCGGGACCAATAAGAAATTTATAACTATGGTTTGCAGGTCAGCGGAAGGATTCTAGGATTCTAGAATTCTATAGTTTGCGACCTTGTCCTATTATTATGTTCATTCATATTGCCACTCTATAAACTTCGTATATTATATCGAAAATCAAAACAATTACTCAACAACAAGAAATAAATCTCAAATAAATACGTACTTAGGTATTTATGTAATACTTATTAGGCTAAGTTCATTATAGGAAATACTATATAGTCGTCGCATGATTTGGTCAACTGTCTATATCAACAGGCTTTTGAACGACCGGAGAAGATCCGCTTCTCGTGTTGCACATGCTGTTTAATGATAAGACAAGACAAGACCCTGCATTCTGCATTTCTGCATTTCTGGGCACTTTTCTACATCTCTTTAACTAACAATACTTACGCGGTACCTATATAGGTAATGTTCATCGATATAACCATTTGAATCGAAACAAAGAAAATAATATTTCTATTTTTATTTTATTGAAAAGTTTCAATAATATTTCCTCTATAAGTATCTACAAGCTCGTACGATAAACACCAAAAAAAAAGAAACATATGATGAGTGTATAGAAAGAACTCGAGAGGTATTTAGTGAGAAGGAAATGTTTGGGATATTTAAAGGACTTCAACTATGACCATGGCTTCTTCTATGGATTCGAATCATCCGTTTATCGATACAATCGGAGGTGGTGGCGATGAACTCGGTGGAGATCGAGATTTTGTAAGAGGTGCTACATTATCGGTGGGAAGAAATGCTTCTTTGACGTTGGGGACGGATTCTTTGATTGTGCTGGGTGAGTTTGGATCAAGAGAGATGGAAATGACTCAAGGGGCGTCGTTGCTAATGAAGATATAGATGAGGCATTTGAGAAGGAGAGTGCACTTTGTTGTGGAATATGGCCATTTACTTCGAGTACGTACATATATGTCTGACGTTCTTTTTGCATACTTCTTTTGCTCACAACATGATCCTAGGTTCCATGAATACGCGCCCCATTCCCTTCTACAATATTCTTTGGGCTGAACTCCAAGGGACTGAAATTACGATTCGATACGCACGTCCGATTTCCAAAACGAGAGTGAGAGCTACAGAGCTGATATATTCGGTCGAGACACATCCTACAGAAGAGATTGAGAAATGGATAGCTAAATTATTAGACCGTTCGTATGGCGAATCACAACTCGAGAAACGAGCAAAAGTCTTGGTAAATCCTCACAGCGGGAAAGGGAAAGCGGAAAAGTGGTACAATCGTGACGTGGAACCACTCCTGAGGGCAGCGAACTGCAGTATCGATATGGTGAAGACGAAACATCAAGGAGAGGCAGTCATTATATCCGAGAAATTAGATGTGGATGCATATGACATGGTCGTTTGTTGTTCGGGGGATGGATTGGCGCACGAGGTGTTCAATGGTCTTGGTAGAAGACACGATGCGAAGAAAGCGCTATCGAAGATCGCTGTGACACATGTGCCATGCGGAAGTGGAAATGCAATGAGTTGCAACCTAAGCGGGACAGACAGTTCGAGTTTAGCTACTTTGGGTATCATCAAGGGAATTCCGACACCGCTGGATCTGATATCGATTACGCAAGGAGAAACGAGGACGCTCAGTTTTCTATCTCAATCCCTTGGTATTATAGCTGAAGCGGATTTGGCTACGGAACATATCAGGTGGATGGGAGATGCGCGATTTTACTATGGATATATGGAGAGACTTTTTGGAAAAGCTGTTTATCCCTGCGATATTGCTGTTAAGGTTGCCATAGAAGACAAACAAAGCATTAGAGAACATTATAGAGGAGAGAAGGTAAATTACGAGCCGGCAAGCGAGAGAAGGGGTTATAAATATCTTTTGGACGACGATGCTTCTGCAAGTAGCGGAATGGATGATGGATTGCCTCCACTGAGATACGGTACTGTTAACGACAAGCTACCCGAGGGGTGGGAAATGGTTCCCTATGATAAACTGGGAAACTTTTATAGTGGAAATGTGAGTTTGTTGTCCACCAAGAGATATGACTCTCAATACTAATAACTACAGATGGCTTTCATGGCATCCGATCTCAATTTCTTCCCCGCAGCACTCCCCAACGATGGATACATGGATTTGATATGTGTCAATGGCGATATAAGTCTTCTCTCGGCAATCGACATGATGTTTGCAGTTGACTCGGGCAAGTTTTACGACTTGCCCTTTGTATGGTATAGAAAGATCCTCGGATACAGAATTATTCCGAAACAAGGAGACGGTTACATCAGTATAGACGGTGAACGGGTTCCTTTTCAGCCCTTTCAGGCTGAGGTACATAAAGGTTTGGGTACGGTGCTTTCGAAGAGTGGTCATATGTATGAAGCGCCTGGACCTATTTGATATTTTTTGTTTATTTAAAAACGTTATATTTCATTTAAATGTATTCAGGGGTAAAATAGGATGGCGGGCATGGTATGATATGGCATGGGAAAGATCAGGCAGTGGCGTTCTTTTTTTATTCTTTCTTCTGATTCAAAATTTTGTGGGCATATCTTCATAGTTCGATCTCAAATGATACCCAAGATAGATCGCATATGCAATTTGGTTTAGATTGTGAATTTTGGTGGATGGCATTAGGGGTCTGTATAATTTTTTACTCTTAAGAAATGAAAAATTCGACTTTTACATTTGGATATTGCCAATGATGGATGACCGTAACGCCTTTGACGCCGTGACCTTTTCTATACTTATATGATCCACTCCTTTCAAAAGTATCAAAAACGAGAGGTATTTTCTTATACCGCATCATTCCTCAATCCTCAATCCTCGATCCCACCCCATCCATCCTCGCCCTCGTCCTCGTCATCGTCATCATCTTTCTCCTCCCCACTCTTCTCCTCAACATCCATTTCATCCACACTCTGCTCCACCTTTTCGTTTCCCGGTAACCTCTCATCAGCCAACGCCTCCTTCGCCTTCGTCCTCACGATCTTATTAATAGACTCCTTCTGCAATTTCCTCAACGGCTCCAGCAATCTCTCCACCCTCCTCATCCCCTCATCACTCCCTACCACATCCTCCTTCAACATCCCCACCCTCTCCATCTCATCCACCCAAATATCCACCACATGAAACCTCATCCCATTTGGAACCCTCATCTGCCCCTCCCCAACCCAACAAGGAATCTCCTCCAGCACCCCCACCACCCCCTCCGCCACCTCCCTCTCCCCCTTCTTCTTCCCCCCCTCCTTCTCACCAAAAACCTGAAACCCAGCCGCCAAAAACCTCCTCACCAGTAGCAAAAATTTCTCCATCCGTAACACATCGATTCGCTCCCATTCCTTCTTCATGATTTCCCAAAAGCCGCGGTAGAATCCGACGATTTTGTTGGAGGGGAGATCCGAGAGGATGTTGGCGAGTGCGCTGGCGAGACTTTGTTGTGGTAAGGGGCGGTCGCACATCCACATGCAGTAGAAGAGGCCGGAGTGCAGTTTTAGGTAGTCGAGGGGGGTGAGGTCGCGGGCGGAGGAGAGGTAGGTTTTTAGGGAGAGGAGGGCTCGGTCGCGGGTGGGTTTGTCTGGGTAGAAGGGAAAGGAGGTCAGTTTTTTCTTTGGAGGGAGGGGTGGGTGAATTTGGGGGTTTTGCGATTGTTGCGACAGGAAAGGAAGATATAATATAACATACCATTTGCAGCCAATTCCTTGACTAACTTAGTATCACGGATATCCCCCATTGTAATTGATTTCTTCAGTCCTTTTGTCTCGATAACCAGAGTTTCTCTTTGCTTTGTCCTATCTTGCCTTCTTGCTTGCCGTGAAAATAGGTTAAAAAAATAAACTGTCTCCCAGCTACATATAAATTTTATTTATCCTCATAGACCATGAGATTTTGATTTTGGGGAAAAAATAAAAATTCTGCCCCTCCACCTCGCTCAAGGCGGTCAACCGATAAAGTCGAATCAAATTCTAAAATTCTAAAATTCATCGGTCCGGAGCTTACCCATCCTCCGACATCATCATTAGATCTTTTTGACTATTGGTTAGTAAAATGGCCATCTAGATTCTTTCATCCATCAGACTACCTTCATTTTGTTTCAGTAAAAATGGCGTCAACTTATAAACAGCACTATTTTGAGCATCATAAGTTGGTAAGTTATCTTTTGTTATTCACGTGATTGTTTTCATTTTGCCTTTTTTGTTTTTGGGAGAGTGTGTGTGATTATTTAGTTGTTTCTCGAGGTAGTTTTAGGTCTTTTGAAGTCTTGGTTGAAGTCAATTGAGACTTTGCAGATTGAGACTTTTGGAGGACATAGCTTTTTCTCTCTTTTTTAATCCGAGATTTCTTGGTGTTGTCTAGTAGGGCTATTCAAGCTATCTTCTCTTGTTCCCTCTCTTCTGGGTTATCACCTTAAGGAATGAGGAATTCCGTTTGTTCGCTTGAGAGAGAAACGATAGCTTCATATCAAAGCTGAGATGAGAGAGAGGGAACTCTCGGTCTTGCGCATTTAAGATCTCCATTTATGGTCACATTGCCATCGTTCATCTATTTTCAATGCCTTTTTGAAGACTGAATCATTCAGCAATTCTCTGGTATTCGCTTGATCATTCTCTCAATATGCTTCTTACTTACGGCTTCAAAATTACCAACTTTTCCAGTAGAACGAAAACTAATCACATCATCTTAGCCATCTCCCACTAATTGCCATTGGTGCCAAATTCGTGGCTTCACTAATGCCGAGCAATCGCCAATATCCATCGTCAATAAAGATGACAACGTGACTCTACCTGCAGATTTCACATTCATTCAAAAGTCAATCCTTCGGGACGGGGTCGTTCGATCCGATTTAGCATTCCGCCTCGGCTGCGAATGCAAAAACAGCATTTCTTGCCGTGGAAATTCATGTCATTGCCAACAGGATAGCGAAGACAACCAATATGCCTATATTCCAGATGGAAATAGCAAGGATTGCTTGAAGCAGGAGTTACTTGAGAGTGTTGCACCTATTTATGAATGTCATGAAGCTTGTGCCTGTGATGAGTCTTGTGGTAATCGAGTTGTGGAACGAGGTAGAAAGATCCCATTGCAAATCTTTCGCACTGATGGTCGTGGTTGGGGTAGGATTCTCTTTCTTCGTTTTACTTGAGATATACTAATTAACCGTAGGTGTTCGAAGCAAATTTCCAATAAAAGCAGGTGCATTCATTGATTGCTACATTGGAGAAATCATCACCGCCGAAGAAGCGAATAAACGTCGCGGTGCCGCCATCATCAGCGAGAGAAAAGATCTCTATCTCTTCGACTTGGACAAATTCACGGACCCAGAAAGTGCCGACGAAACATTACGTGGGGATCCGTACGTTATCGATGGTGAATTTTACGCCGGACCTAGCAGATTCTTTAATCACTCCTGCGAACCAAATATGAGAATCTTCGCTCGAGTTGGTGATCATTCGGAAAAGAATTTGCATGATCTTGCTTTTTTCGCTACTGAGGATATTCGACCGATGACTGAACTTACGTTTGATTATGTTGATGGGAAGGATGACGGGCAACAGGGTAGTGAGAAGTGTTTGTGTGGGGCTAAGTCGTGCAGAGGCTGGCTTTGGTAGATTATTGATTGGTTGATGATGGGATTGATGGAAATACAAAATTGGAATGATGATAGTTTGATTATTTAAACGCGATGATACCCAATAGTTATATAGTTTTGGCGCATTTGGAGTTTAAGTTCCTTCTTCTCAACATCTACTAACACGAAAAGGTATGGCTCTCTGGGGGAGTGGATCCTAGATGAGATTAAGGATGTAACAATACAAAACTTAGAAGTCTTCTGGATATAGTTTGGATGATTGTGTGGATATCTACAGATATACTAGTTGAGTATTACAATAGAATGTACTTGCGCGAAAACTAACCTCGGAGACATTACTATCAAGTATAAAAATAGGGGAAGCGAAGCCCCGAAGAACTATCTACTAGTGAGCGATACCATACAACAAGGTACAACGCATCAGCAGGAAATGAAAATAACTTCAAACCTCAAACTATAATCGGGATTTACAGTACCATAGAAACTGACATATTTAGTTTCCTTTTCTCCTTTTTTGTTCGAGGTTTGAATATGAAAAGTATGCTTGAGGTATGTATGTATGTATATATACCGAATTTTTTATGTTGATCAACCAATACAAATATTACAGAGAGATGGATAAATGCCTGTGAGAAACGCAATAATCCAAATGGTTTATTCCTACTCTGATTTTCGATGATTGCTAGCTGAAGAAGGGGATTTAATAGTTTCATTTCAGGGGAGGATGGGTGGAGTATTCTGAGAACTGAAACATATACATTGAGATCGGTGACATGCAATTGCTTAGAGGGCATAAGGGGACTGTGTTTCTATAGTGAAAGGAGTCAATTCAACGCCATGTGGCAAAGCGTTGGAGGGTATGAATAGATATACGCGTGAAATATATAGTAGTAAATATGCGGTAACATTGTCTACTTGATAGGGAAATTTTCAGATTGACGAGTTCTCATTCGATGTTGAATCAGGCGTAACCGAACATTAAAATAAAGAAGTGAGGATAATACTTAAACACCTGAAGCCAGACTTGAACCTGAACCCTAAAGCATGAACTCTAATACTAGAACGGCTATGCATTCATTCATTCTATTGTCCTCATTGAGATTCTACTTCTTTATTAATAAATTACTTTCATGAGATATAATCTCATCCAATATCAGATATCATAAATACAAAAAAAGATCCATCACCATAAATACATCTATCAACCGATGAGTAAAACGCCACGTAATGCCTATCAGAATCCCATCCCTAAACTCCAGTTTTACAACTGTGGGTATGCAAATACAATAAATGGCGAAGATGATTCCTCTCTTCCTCCTCCTCTTTTCCTTTCTCATTTCTCATTATAATGGCGGTCGATCATAATAAACATCAAATTCTCGTTTAATATGAATCCCATCCAATCTACCACCCCCATTACCACCCCCATCATCACGTTCATCTTCCCTCTCCCGATCCCTAATATAAGCTCTATCCGGCTTCTTAAACATACTCTCTCTCGAATCCGTCCTCAAAACCCCCTTCCTCCCACCCCCATCCCCACCTATCTCCTCCACATCATGATCCCTCCGAACCAAATGTCCAATATGCATAAACCCCAACCCAGCA
Organism: Scleromitrula shiraiana; assembly: GCA_028455995.1. NCBI lineage: Eukaryota > Fungi > Ascomycota > Leotiomycetes > Helotiales > Sclerotiniaceae > Scleromitrula > Scleromitrula shiraiana. The sequence goes on from JABELC010000013.1 coordinate 501,662, forward strand.
TCACTTCCCAGCCTCTTAAACCGTCCTTTCACACTAGTAAGACCCACACCTCCCGCAACACCACCAATCCATCCTCCTCCCTCTCCACCCCGCTGTAATTCAATATCGCCTCCCATCTCACCACCATAATTTGTCGACTCTGGTCGTCCATTCCCGGCAGCGGCTATTCCTCCTTTGAATCCGGAATTCGCGGATTGCCGGAGGATGTTGAAGAGCGGGCGGCAGGCGGGGAGACATGCGGCGATTATGTACATGCTTGTTTCTAGAATGGTGTAGAGAGCGAGGTCAACGGCGGCCCAGGATATATCGGGTAAGAGGGGTTGTTTGGCGAAAGTTACGAATCGAAGAATAGATGTTGCTAGACCGCTTTAAGAATTAAGTGTTAGTCGGAAATTTGGAAGTTGGTATTTATTGGTCAAGGGATTGAGATTAGGAAGATTAATTGATATCAGATGATAAAATAACAAACGAACCTGGACCCCGTGAGGAGAGTGATACACAAACCAACTTTCATCTTCCTATTCATATTCAAAGTCCAAATAAACGGTATCGGTAACAAAAGCATGATCAAATCCGTAATAATATTTGGTAAACTAGCGTAGAGAAACAATTTCTCAATATCGAAGTGACATTTCCCATCCACAATCGATTTATCCCAGAAATAATTCACCGGCGTGCATTGGAAAAGGATCATGAAGATGAGGATCGTGGATGATATGACTATAAAGTAGAAGATGGAGTAGGTGACGAATCGATAGAAGGGAATTCGGAATATTCGAAGATACATGGCGAGGATAGAGAGTTTAGGGAAAGTGACCGCAATGGCGTAGGTCAGGGGGAAGAATATTAGGAGTTTAGCCAGTGATATGAGTTTCTCGGGGTCGTCCTCTGATACTGCTTCAACATGATGGCCTATGCCACAATAATTGATTCCAACTGTGTATAAATACATGTTAGATAACCCTGCGTCTCTACCCCTTAAAAATTAAGACTTACCGAGACCCAATGCAGCTAACAGTAAAGAAAATATCAAAGCTGGTACCATGAGATAGTCATCCCACCCTCGAGGTGTATTATGAAGCCATCTCGAAGTAAACCGGGCCAGAACGAAGAATATAATCAATGCCATACAGCTAGTACATGTTGCTACAAGTCTGTGACCGCTATATGCTGTCATATATTCTGGTGTTGGGAGCACTAGTACAGACGCCATGACTTTACAAAATCTCCAACAATTTCATGAATTCCTCTTCAGTTATGTAAGTTCTTTGAGTGTCTTATGCCCTTTCGTTGGATTGTTTGTTTCTGACTTCGACCTTTCCTTGGAACCTCATACCACCATGAATTCCAACTTCAATCCTTCCTCTTCGAGCAATGCTGTGCCGTTTTTCTGAATACAGAAACTTACAGTGAATCGTCGTTGGCAGGTTTTCATTCGATTCACGTACACATTGTTAATGTTGTCGTCCTAAGCATATTCTATTATCTGATCTTGTCTCTCACGAAAAAGATACTTCGAAACCAGAAGTTGAAAAGAAGGAGAAAAGAAGTTTCGAATTTGAGAAAGAAGGTTATTATTGCCCTAGTAGTATTCGATTTGCAGGATCGATTTGGCCGGAAGAACAAGAAGATTTTTCATATGAGTAAAAAAGAAGAAGCTACATGATCCTACGAATTTCCTCGTTCTCTCAAAGACCATAATAATTTGGTGTTATTATTGGTCAGTGATGATAATGACAACTCCAATGCAACCTACATACTACAAATTTCAGAGAATGGATCCTCTGAAGAGGGCAGTTGGATAAGACATATACTGTAAGCCTGTCAATCTTGCAGGACTTCTGGATAGTTAACGTCGTATTTACGCCGTAGTGTCGCAGCCTTGCAGGAATACGGTTGTGGTTGCTTAAATAGGGTACCCATGCTTTGCAAGGAAGAACTCTTGAAGATTTGTTGACTTGTGGGGTTCTGGTGGCGAGGAATAATTTCTTGCTTGCATTGTTTGCAGCTATCAAGAGGCGCAATTTAAGGGGCCGCAACGGCACGAGCTCGGGGAAAATCTTGCTTACCGTGCGTACTTGGCCTCGATATAAGAGCCGTTGTGGCTCTTTTTTCTTTTTCATGACGGGAAGTGTGCGGATAGCCACCGAAATTCTTCAAAAACATATCGGACGAATCCCACTATTAAGACTGGATCCTTTTGCATGACCTGATTACACTGTGGTAATGGTGTTTGACGATTCCCCCATCCCTGTACTGCACGTGGGTGGAGGGTTACATATTCACACCCTCTTGTGCCTGCATATTATTTAGTCCCATCCGATTTGACCACTTGATCAGGACTATGAATCCTGCGAACAGGTTGAACTTGGATTCGATAGGAACACGAAGGTATGAAAAGTATGTATTTCCTGCTTGTGGGGATTACCCGGTCGATGATCGTACGAATAAGTAAAAAGTCTCATGCTCTTCGCGCGGTGTAAAATTGTCCCAAAAATGCACCTGTCTGGCATAGTAAAAGTTTCAAGTTTTCTTGAGCACGAGAGAGCACGAGGTATGTAGATGTACGGCTCAATTGAAAAGAACTCACAGCTCATAACCATTTTTAGGTTTCGGTGAGATGAAGGGAGACGCGTATCCTAGCCATTTATCTGATGACATACCGAGGCCGAGCGAAGGCCAAGACTAAGACAAACTCCGTTTATTTTGATTCCGATAAGAACAGTCCAATGGTTTTGTACGTACAAGGACGAGAGTTTATGATGGAGAGAATCGGCGTGACCGTGTATCGCAATGAAACTCACTTAGCTGATTCTCCGGTCAGCGGGGTCACGAAGCTCGAGGGAAGCTTCCTTCGTTCGGTTTAGGTGACCTTGCGTGATTAGCTTTGTAAGTGGATATTGTACGAGCTTATTGATCTCAGTGGTTGTGATTAATTAGTTATCTAAGAAAGATGTAGATTGCAAATGTAGACTCCAGAAAAAATGGATGCAATACCTACTATGTGGGTAGGTAGGATAGGGGCCGTATAGAATCCATTACCATCAAAAAGTAATACTAACCCAATTGTCTTCTCTTCCCGTACACATCTAACTCATACGGTTAGTGACAGTATATGATAATTTAAACCCGATAAAATGAAAACACTTACGACACAGAGAGCACCACACACATGTCCGCCCCACAACCCCCAAGAAGGAGCTCCGCTTTCTTCTAGAAGACAATATGTATGCTCATCAATGACGCTCTTTCTTGCATTCATTTAATTCGATTCGATTATCGCCAGCCCCCCCGACCAGGATCTTGACCGGGACCTATTCCTTGGAAGAAGTACTTTGCTTTAGAATATTCTGCACCAGCTGCAGTAATTGAATATTGCAGTGCAGATCAATCAATCGCCCTCTTTAGCGTGAATTGTATATATTCATAATAGATTTAGACGCAGAGAATTTCGCGTTTGGGCTCGGTAGTAAATAGACCATCATAATAAACTATAGATTTGAGTACAATACATACCTTTTTGCAGCATCTTTCGTTATTGTATCGAATGCATGGTTTCATGTTACTTCGAATATTCTGGATTGTAGTGAGAGAAGATGAATGGATAATAGAGATAGCGGTTGAGGATCTTGTCCAGTTAAATAAATAGCATAGCAATAAAACTGCGATAATAATACTCATCATACTTTGGCAAGATACACAAAGTGGTATTGGAGTTCAAAACAATGGTCACAACATCGGAATAACACATTACAAGAAAGTAGGATATATAGGTAAGACACACAAGAAATATCATATTTAGTATTTGATTCGGTCTCATCTCACCGCTTTTATTAAAGCAGATAATGCAATAGAAGTAATAGTAGTAAAGCGTTATTAGGCCATACGACAACGGACTAGGTATTTCCGTAGGTATCCCATCCCATCAAGGGACAACATAATAGACTAGCAGTAAGTAAAAGAAGAACGCGAAGAAGCAGATAGAAGAGCTCGCAAAGTTGTTCATGAGAAAGCTAGCGAGCTTTTTGAATTGCTTCTCCATGCAAGTCCATGCAAGATGCATACACCGATTAGAAGAGATGAAGACACAGATAGATTCCAAGAAGCGAGTTTTGTGTATCGAATTAAGAGAATTGGATAGCAGCGAAAATAAGCTATGCTAAGCTAAATGCGGAATTTAAAAACCACCAGCTGGAGATAAACCAGGAGGTCCGACTGGATACCTGGATGCTCCAACGCCAGCAATAGGACTTCCAATCTCACCCGGGGCACCAACAGGTCGATAACTTTGGGGTGGTGCATCACTCTCATAGCGCACTTGGTGCTTACCATTGGCACTAGAGCGGATTTCAAATGTACCGCCGCCATTCATAGGGTTGCCTTCAGTATCGCAAATGTCGAGTAACTCCTTCTCGGAAACTGGCTCCTCCCTAGGTGGATTGAGATGATCAACTTGGTCTTTGATAGCATCAATATCGTACCATCCATCTTGCGTAGTATTTTCCAGACTCTTACATGCAAGACAAATCATTAATCGAACAGCCACCGATCGGGGTTGGGACAGTCGCAAAGGTGGCGGTCCGCCAAAATTGCTGCCAAAGGGCAATGGTGAATTTATACCTGAGCCCCAGTTGGCTGCCATATAGCTGTTTCCCGGTAAAGAGGAGGATCCAAACGGATTTGGTGGTGCTCCCCAGGTATTATAGGAATTCATTGGACTACCAAATGTAGTTGAATCCAAGCCAAAAGGCGATGGTGGAAAAGCCTGCCTACTCATATTGCCAGGAGCGACACTCGAGCGTCGAGCACCAACTCCAGATATTAGTGGTTCGTCCGAATCATCCAACAAAGCACTACTACCCAAATGATTATTTGAATCATCAGAATCAGTACTGTTACCATGTTGATTACTAAGTCTCATGCCATGCACAATGCTAGATGCTCTTCCAATGGGGGTAGGCCTAGATATGGGCTGGGTTTGTGATGCAGATGTCTGTGTGCCATCGTAAGAACCGGACTGATTGCGTGAGTGGGCTTGTGACGATGATGCTTCTTTTGGGAGGCCAAAAGGTTGGCTTATACCATTTATACCATTGGGTGGTGGCTGAGAAAATCCAGGTGGTCCATGTTGCATTGGAAATCCTCTACCTTGAGATATTTGGTGCATATTAAAAGTAGGCTGGAAAGGCGGCATGCCATTAGGAATCGGGACAGGTCGAAATTGTCCACCTATTGGTTGTTGATGGGGGAACATTGGATCATGATGCGGTCGACCAAAACCCGGTGGCATCATTGGTATTCCTGGCTGATACCCCAGAGAAATAGGTTGCATTCCAGCAAATGGACTCTGTGGAATTCCAGGAGGACCTTTCAGACTAGAATGTACCGGGGAAGTAACGTGCGGATGTTGGATGAGGGGATGAAGTATTGGCGTTTTCCCCGGAGGACCAATTGGACCCGGGCTGGTTGGTAAAGGCGTCATGGAATTGGGAGATATACTAGGCTGTTTCCCTGAAGGAGTCCTGGGCATGATTCCATGATGATCTTGCGAATTCGTCCGAAGCTTGATGGGAGTTGGTGCTTTGGGAATAGCAGGCAGCGCAACTGGTATATGCGGCGAGGCTACAGCATGACTTAAATTGGGAGTAGGCAATTGATGCAGTCGTTTCGAAGCCTGTGCCGCGGATTGAGCTGCTTGAACGGCAGCCTGCTGAGCTGCAAGCTCTTCGCGTTTCTGCTGTTCTTTGGCCTCTCGCTCGACTTTTGCTTTGGCTTCTTTCTCTCGCTTCTCTTTCTCTATTCTCTCCTTTCTCTCCTTGGCTTCTCTTTCCTTAGCCTCCTTCGCTTCTAAAGCCTGGCGTCTGAGTTCCTCTTTCTCCTTCCTCTCTCGCTCCTTGGCCTCACGCTGTTTCCTCTCAAACTCGGCTTGTCGCTCTCGTTGTTCTTGAAGACGGCGCTGCTTTTCGGCTTCTTTCCGAGAGCGCTCTTCTTCCTCGGCCTTTTTCAGTGCCTCTTTCTTCCTCCGATTCTCCTCTCGTTTAAGCCTCTGCTCCTCGGCTTTCTTCTCCTCGATTTCCCGAAGAGATGCTTCCTCGGCAGCCTTCTCGGCATCTTTCTTGGCCTTTTCTTCCGCTAAAGCACGCTTTTTCTCAAGCATCTTTTCCTTTTTCTTCTGCGCATCTTTGGCTCTCTTTGCTTTCTTCTGTGAATCGGCTCGGCTTTCTTCCTCTAATTCTTCTAGAAGTTTCTGCTGTCGTTCTTTCGCAACCTTTTCCTTGTAGGCGGTCAATACTCTTTGTTCAAACATTCGAGCAGCGAATATCTGGAACATTCGTCGGCCTTCCTCCATACGCTGTTCTTCAGTCATGGTGTCCTGTTTCAAGTTAGTACAGGATGGGCAACCACACTGCCCTCCACGTACCATCTCCTCTTCATCGTAATCTTCATCTTGGCTATCATACTCCTCTTCATCATCCTCTTCGTCGTCATACTCGTCTTCTTCGGGTGGAGGTGGAGGTTCTTGGCGATTTCCGTTGACATTATGATGCATGGAACTCATTGAAGTGTGACTGTAATTGCCGTTGGCATATTGCTCTTTTGCATCTTCCTCTCGGGCCATTCGACGTTCGGCAAGTTGCTCCATCATCTCAATGAACTTCTTTCCATCATTCTTAAGCAGGTCGTCTGCTACAGTGAGAATACCTCCTTGTACCGTTAGACTATTACCAAAATTAAAAAAATCTGTTGCGTGACTTCTTGGGATTTCTTCCGGTTCTTCGTCGCTGTAATCATCTTCGTCCACGTCATCATCGCTATACTCCTCCTCGCCCTCGTCGTCTTCGTCGTCGTTCAGTTGCTCCACTATCCTACCTCTTGACGGTTGTTGGTTGTTGAAGACTGGGGGTAAACGATTAGGAGGTTGCAAGCCGCTCACAGCGCCAAACCGGCGTGGTGGGGGCATCATTGGGGGAGGGCCATCGCCTCCTTGATGGTTTGCGTATTGTTCCAGTTCTTCATAGTAAGCATCGTAGAGAACTTCTAATTCCTCTTCGATTGCGGTTCGCTTACGACCACAAACAGTGCAGCTACAAGAATGTTTTTGTTGTTCTTTCATCTTCTTCAAAACTGCATCCTTTTCTACTTTCACTAACGATTTGCGCTCGTCTTCACCGAGAGATAGCCAAAATTCCTTTATGCGCTCACGTTCTTCTTGGGAAGAGGTATTCCATATCTTCTCCTTCGAAATGCCCGGTCCTCGCTGCATGCTTGGGGGCGGTTGTAAAGGAGGTAGTGGTAATGATACGTGATTGTGTGATAAGCCGTTTGTGCCGTGGTGAATGTGGTTAGTATTATTCTGCGCGCCCTTCGACTTCTTTTTCTTTTTCGATTTTTTACTAGATGAATTCGCTCTAGGGATCGCATACCCATTCGTCGATGAGCCATCGTGACCGTATGAACCAGAATATGCATCACCTTCCTCGTCGCTGTAGTAAGCATTCTCCTCTGCCGGATCAAATTGGCCATTATCATCATCGTATGCTTCATCTAGACCGGTCTCTCGAAACCGTGCTTCCAGTTCTTGCATCTGCCTCTTGACTTCACCTGGGGTCTGTGTACCATTCGTCTGAGAGCCCTGTGGTTGTTCCGCAGCCAATCGAGCAGCTTGCTTTTGCCTTCGCTTTTGCTTCTTCCTATTAACCGTAGCAGGTGCGCCGTTATTATTTATGGGAGGTGTAGGCATTTGGCCGTTTGATTTGGTCGTAGTTTGAGCCATGGTTGAGGATGTCTCAGATGATTCGTTCGTAGTAGTATTCTTTGATGCGGTTATAATCTTCGTACCATCGTTCTGAGTAAACTTCGTCGAGCTTCTAGAATTTGGCGACGCTGTAGGTTGACTCGTTTGCTTTCGTTGGTTTGCGGGCATTCCGATGGGGGTAAGGTAAGGTAGTGGTTGAGAGGGGTCGGTCCGGAAATGACGACCGTGGTGGCTGTTGGATCATGTAATTTTAGAGATGATTCGCAATAATTTATATCAATGAAAGATCGTATCAGAGGGAAGCTGAAATATCAGTTAATAACTTACGCAAAAAGTTGTAGAATTAGTTCTTGCGACTTGCCCCACCAAGGTTGTATGTTTCTGAGATTCACAAATAGGAATTTGTGTGGGGGTTTAGGACGGTTAAGACGCTGTTAAGCTATTGCGCGTTAAGACTTCAAGATGTATGAGAAGTAAGGTTTAAGATTTTACTTTGGAGTATAGGTGAAAAGGTGGGATGGTCGTCGTATTGCTTAATTATTGCGGAAGCACCTTGATGTCCGTACGAGAAGTTGTGATGATCTGGGAGAATATTGAATATTGAATTACCCTCTTTGAAGATGGAGCACTGTACAAGTTGCAGTGGCCGATTCATGCCTCAGGCAATAGTTAACAAATTATAAGGCCTCCAGGGCTGCATCTATTATCAAATCCATGGATTTATTTATTATTATAGCTGGTCAGTGGGTGATGGTTTGGACCTTCTTTCCATCTAAATCTCCGCTCCATGGGAAAAAAATATTCCGCCGCCTCGATACCATACATATATTGGAAATTTACAATATTTACAGAGTATATATGGGTTGAGATAGTGAGAGGCTAAAGAAATAGGCACCGTGACAAAAAAGAAGGGGGGGAAGGAAAGTGGAAAGTTTATTTGAGGTCATACATCTAGATACTTTCCAAATCTCGAATCTTCCTGGACTGTATGTAGTATAGAACTACGTCTTACAGTTTTATTGTCTTCTAAGGCTCCTTTCAAGTTTCAATTCGCAAACATACGACATACGAAGGTAAGAAAATAGATTGCTTAACCACGTGCTACAAAGTACTTCATATGGAGATGTATAGGTATCCGAGGATACTTCGTAATTATGGAGTTAGTTAAAAGGCATGGGGAATCTAATAATTAACTACAGTATTGGGACAATTTTGAGCCATATTCATAAGATTGTTTATAGGAGAATCTTTTATCCTTTTCCTTCTACCCATTTTATTAAGTTCAAGATCATCATCTCCTAAGTTATAAAGAGTTATTATAATTATTTTACCGGTATGATGTCTGTGTCCACTGTCTGTCTATAAAGGGCTTTTTGTTCCAAAAGAAGCATGCTACCCGCAGATCTAGTAGATGATCTTATTATAGAATCTGGTAGGGAGTAGGAGTTGAAACATTGGAAGTGGAGGTCTTAGCATCTTATTTCCAACAATACTCGAGTACATGATAAAAATACCTAGCTATGGAAGAATCTATAGAAGTATCGATACCAAGGGAGGAGGAGTACAGTATTGAGCTTATCTTACCAATATGATTCTTCAATCTTCTCTTCTCGAAGGTACTGTACAGTATAATAACTCCTCTCATCTCGCTCTTTTCAGGGGCTATTCCGTTCCCTTCTTCTCCTCTTCTACCTGCCTAGGTACCAGTATATCTCTCTCTTTCTCTCCTGATAGAAGGGAAAAGATGATGATAATAATGTAATCTAAGAATAGCAGACAATAATCCAATCGACCATCAACCAGTACATTCTATGATCATATTAATAAGTACGTTACAATATCAGTGCATCACGTACCTCATCACCTCATCACTACTACTAAACTTATTAGAATCAAGAGTTTGAGTTGATTACTAACCCCCAAGTTCAGTTCAGTTCAGTTCAGTTCAGTTCAGTTCAATTCAATTCAGTTCAATTCAATTCAATTCAATTCAATACTCCCTACTAGTACAGTCCAATAGTTTCCAGCATCTTTCAACAATTTAATTCAATTCGATTCGATTACTAAACTAATAAACTAACATTGAACCTTGAAGTTCTTATACCCATCTACAAAAGTATCTGTACCATCCTCGCCATCTACCCATCCCATCCCATCCCATCCCATCCCATCCCATCTCATCCCATGCCCATGTATTAGTTATAGTTTCTAAAGAGTGCACGGCTAACGACTCAAACGACTCAAACCACTCAAACGACTCAGCCTTCTTCCCATAATAATAAAGAAAATAATACAACCAACCATTCTACACTACAACACCGAGACCACCCTCAAAAATCTCCACTCCTTCAACCTCCTCCACTCTATCTCTACCCCATTTCATTTTCATTATTACTTTACTTGGTACAATAATAATAATAATAAAAATAAAAATAATAAAAAGGAGATCCAATTCTTCATTCTTTCCCGTCTTCAGCTTTTTGTTATACGAGATTCTTCATCAATTTTTGATTGAATTTCTTCAAATCTTTTTTGTTTCGCTTCTTGAAGGTTTCAATTTTTTTTTAGCTGTTTTATTTAGAGTCATTGGTTCAGTCAAAAAAAAAACCTGAAATACCCTATCGAATTACCTACATAGTACCTACATACCGGTATCAACTGTAGTAGTTCATAGGATAGGATAGGATAGGATAGGATAGGTGATACTCAAAAAAGAGTGACGTCTCACATACGAGCTACCCTACTATACATAGTAAGGTAACTTTAGCCCAGCAAGTTGCGCATATCTATCTACTATTATCTACATATATCCGAGCACCCAAACATTTCTCTCTGTCTCTCTATAAGAGTTCGATCAGCTTCTTAAACCCTTCCTCATAAAACCTCGTATCCAACAATCTATCGAATCAACCCACTCGAATACCTTCACGAAATTGCATCGTACAATCCGCCGATCATTTCTTGACCTCCATAATTGCATGGTCGTCTTCTAGTTTACTCTGCGACATCCTTTTCTTCGTCTTCCTCTTCTTCTTCTCCCTCCAACATAACCCTATATTTTCACGCTTTCTTTAATTCATCGACCCATCGATTATGGCACAACAACCGGCACAAAATGTTATGCGAAGGTACGTTTGGACATTCTACAGGACAAGTTACACAACGGGGAGTTTGGATCACTAGAACATTTCGTCAAGTTATACATACGTGTGAAATCTTGGTTGGTTTGGAGAAAGGAAGGAATTTTGGTTCTGGACCCAATTGATTATTTTCGGCGCCACTTCTTATGTTTTGGAGATTCGAAATTTATCTCATGATAAATCAGCTTTTCTTACGAAATATGATTCTAATGGTTTTCTAGGAAATTGGTCATAATTGGGGATGGAGCATGCGGTAAAACCTCTCTACTCAGTGTATTTACACTTGGATATTTCCCAACAGTAAGTTGTCTTTGATAATTAACTTGTTTGGATCGATTGCTAACTATGTTTCTAGCATTATGTATGTTTTGCTTCGCTATACTCATTCCTGTTGGTTTCAGCTATGAGTTGCTGACATCTTATCTAATTCTAGGTACCTACGGTCTTCGAAAATTATGTGACGGATTGCAGAGTGGATGGAAAGTCCGTACAATTGGCGCTATGGGATACAGCAGGACAAGAAGATTACGAAAGGTTACGGCCGCTGGCATATTCGAAAGCCCATGTCATTCTAATAGGATTCTCAATCGATACTCCCGATTCATTGGATAACGTTAAACATAAGGTATGACATCAATTAATTGGAATGGCTGACAAAGTTTTGCTGATATCTTGGCTAGTGGGTCGAGGAAGCAAATGAACGATGCCCTGGTGTGCCAATTATACTTGTTGGACTGAAGAAGGATTTACGAGACGATCCGGTAGCACGAGAAGAAATGCGAAAGAAATCACTCGAGTTCGTCGGAACGAAAGAAGCGCATGATATTGCCAATGATATCGGAGCTAGAAAGTACTTGGAATGCTCGTCTCTGACAGGAGATGGCGTGGACGATGTATTCGAAGCAGCTACGCGAGCCGCGTTGTTAACGTTCGAGAAAGGGGAAAGTGGCGGGTGTTGTGTTATACTGTAAGGGCAGGCGATTGGAGTTTTGAGGGACAAATATATCTATCAGGATGACATGAGAAAAAGATCGACAGGGCACAATTGATTGAAACAAGACAACGATTTGAGAGGAGGGGAAATTGGCACACAAATCACAAAACAAATTTTTCTACTAATGCACGGAACCGATTCGATATATTGCCTACCTTTCCCTTTTATTTGACATTGCAAGTACGAAATCACACACTTGTGTTTGTTGCGGCCTTTTCTTCACAGGTCGTCAGTACAGTACAAAACAGGACATAGCGGTGATGGACGTTTTTTTCTTCTATGGAACTATGGAACAATGGATGCACATATAGAAAAGGGGTTTTCACGAAAACAGCGAGCGAGCGAGCGAGCATAGCGGGGAACTCTAGGTGTTATTGATAATGGATGTGGGTTGGGTGGGGGCGGGGTTGTGCATTGGGATGGGAGGGCGAACAATATTTTGATTGTTTTTATTAGGCTGGGATGGGACGGGATGGCTGGCTGGCTCACTGACTGGGTAGGCAGGAGAATTGAGGGACTGGCTGGTGGGCGGATAGCATGGGGTTGGGCTGGCCGGTTGGTTGGATGGATGGTTGGGTGGTTGGGTTAGATAGGTGCTTTTAATGATGATTATGAAAAGAATCGTCTTTTAGATATATACTCTCTTTCTCACGCTTGCTCTCTTACTTCCTTGCTTATATTTGGATTTTGGTTTTCCTTTTTGCGTGGTTGTTTGTTTTGTCTGCTACAGGTTTTGCTTTATCTTGTTTAATGTTCACTTTCTTTATATTATACTACATACCCCAAGGTTGCGGATGGGATGGAGGATTTAGCGTTGTGATTGATAGATTGGGGGACTTGGCTTTAATCTGGATTAATCGATGGACTGGGAAGTGGAGAGATGGGGCAGTGATAAAGATAGTTAGTTGTACATGGATAGAATCTACGTAGTAAATAACTAATAAGTAAACACAGATAAAATGTAGAGCTCGTTATTTTCATCCCTACATGAATCCTTCAACTCTTTTTGTTTCCCCCTCAAATTGAAGCGTGACCAGCTTATACTTTTCCATACCGGTATTCATACCCATGGCCATATCCCCACTATATTCATACATCTATCCATCCCCATGATGCAAGAATCATGCATCCATCCGTCACTATCATCAATTAACCTAACCCAGCCCATCACTCTAACTTAATCAATCATCTATCTGATCCACCCCTCATTCCAAACCTCCCCAGCCCGCCCAGGCGTATCCGTCTGCGCCCTAGCATACTCAATCGGAACACCCTCCTTCCCACTGAAAATACCCTTCTTCTCCGTCGCTACTCGGTATAATCTGCCTGCTTCGGTCTGGCCGGATCCATCTAGAGTGCGGAGTTCTTCCATTGCTAAGTGCATGTTTTGGTGCAGTCTTGTTTGAGGGGAAATAAATTAGTATGGATGTATAGTTATATGAAAGGGGGGATATGAGATGGTTATTGGGAATGGGAATGGGATTGGAATGATTGAAATGCCTAAGAACCAACCTATACAACTCCGCCTCCTGCGCCTCCCTCTTCTTCCGTCTCAACAACATCCACGCACGATGAATAGTCCAATGTCTCAAGGCTCTTAGACGAGAAAATCGTAGCGGACGAGGAGTCTTGGGATGTTGAAGATGGTAGCGGATGAGCGTTATACGGGGATCTTTCTTGACATTTGGGTTTCCTTTTTTATTGGAAACGAATGTTGTGGTGAAGGTTCTTGATGTGGAGGATGGAGAGGAAGAGGATATTTTGGGGATACTGGAGAGGATCGAACTAGATGGGGAGATGCGCGATTGGAGGAGGGGTGTGAGGAGTCGGAAGAGTGGTGAGCTGGTTGGTGGCAGCATTGTGAGGAATTCTCGAGTGTAGTTGGAATTCGAGGGTTGTTGTGAGGTTGGTGGTGGTGATGGTTGTGGTGGATCTAATAGGCAAAACCAGATTGTCGAATAAATTTCGTCGTATGCATGGCATGCTTGAAGTGAAGATCCCTGTACCTAAAATTAATTTATATGGATGACTAAGAGTATGCGTTTGAAAGTGGGAAATTCCGACCTCGGATTTTTATTAGCTTGATCTGAAGTCATTTTATTATCTTATCAGATCATCAGCTCTTCTCCTCATTCTTCTTTTATCATCACTTCATCTTGCATTTTTGAATTCCGAACTCATACAAAGCCTCATCGCCTATAGGAATATCTATATCTATATTCATATCTATCAAATATGGGTTCTGCTCCTATAATCCGAAAAGGCATCGTGCATCTATTTGTAGGTTCATAAATGAATTTCATTCGTCACCGCTGTAATTCTGCTTTATGGGTGGTGTTTCTCAGCACACCCTTTTACCCGAGCAGGTCACCAATGTATCGTCATCTATTCTATTGCTGTCTTGAATCATATAGAAAAGCATGTCGAGATTGTTTATTGTTCTTTCAATCTCTAGCCATCACGTTTCCCGTTACGCGTACATAAGACTGTCACTAATTATGACTAGACTCCTCGTTTAACGGCTTTCGAACACACGCCAAAAGCTCTAGACTCTGAGCCTCAAAACCTTCTCATCTTCATTGGTGGTCTCTTTGATGGCTTACAAACAGTACCATACCCATCACATATTTCTGATGCGCTCCCAAGTGATTGGAGTCTTGCTCAAGCCCTTCTCAGCTCTTCGTATAACGGCTGGGGTACATCATCGTTGAAGAAAGATGCCAAGGAAATATCCGAATGCGTTGCTTATTTCCGAACTATCAAAGATGGCAAGATTGTTTTGATGGGAAATTCTACCGGTTGTCAGGATGTGATGGAATATTTGACTGGTCCAGGTCATGAACAACATGCCCCTATTGATGGCGGAATCATCCAAGCTTCCGTCAGTGACAGAGAAGCTCTAGATGAATCAATGGATGCCAAGGAATTTAAGCACACCATCGACGTCGCATTGGAGATGGTCAAGTCCGGACGTGGAGAAGATTGTCTACCTTACGACATTACCAAGAAGCCAATTGGAGTACCCATCGCCGCCAGAAGATGGGTATCGTTAACAACTCCAGATGGTGATGATGATTATTTCAGCACGGATCTAAAGGACGAGCAATTGATGAAGACGTTTGGAAGTTTACCAGCAAAAAGTCCGTTGTGTATTCTCTACTCTGGGGCCGATGAATGCGTGCCCAAACACGTTGATAAAGAGGCACTAGTCACTCGTTGGATAGAGATTGTGAAGAAGGGTGAGGGGAAGGTGGATGAAGTATATTCTGGCGTTGTACCTGGTGCTTCTCACAATTATAGCAAGAGCCCAGAAGTCATCCCTGAGTTGGTGAGGAGGGTTTTAGGGTTTTTGAATGGGCTTGGTGCTACCCAATCGCACTTGTGATTGTCGTTTGTTCGGTATAGGCATATAGACGGAGTACCAAAACATAAGTATAGTGTACAGTAGTTAGATACCAATCACTGGGTGGTTAAAAGTCTATTGTAGGTAATGCATTGAAATCCAATCTGCAAAATCTTAATGTTTAGAATGGATGAATGATCTGTACTGTTGTCTTGTGTTAAATACCATGTTGGCATCTCACTACCAAGTGGCAGTGTTCAATACATTGTTGTTGCTAATGCTATAAGTTTAAGGTTGGCTGATTACTAACTCAACGGCATATCAATACCAATATGGCTACATCAAAATGAACTTCATGGCCAGTATCAAAGCACCATATGCGACATTCTACTTGAGAAACACATAGATCAAATACATGATTACTTCCATGACAATCACCACAAAGAATGGCAGAGATTGGTAGGTTGTAGAACTCTTTCCAAAGAAGAAAAGTATATTATGGCTGTGGAGTTTCATAATCTGCATTCGCTATAGGAAAGCAGCCTACTTGGAGAAACAAAGCCTAACGTTTCGGATGAGGCAATGGTAGTTTCCCTTTGAAAGGAATGGAATCTCTTCACTTCTATATGTATTCTAGATTACTCTTCGAGGCACTGCGTTCTATCTCTTATCAAAGTATAAATCCCCACCACTTTATTCCTATTCTCTCAGTAAGCAGCCTGCGGTACTTCGATTACTTCGTGCCTAGAGTTGGAAACATCGATCGAACATTCAATCACCCACTACAGTCGCAGTAACCAGCCCTCACCTCCTGCCATGGATAACAATTTCGTCGCTCTTCTTGAGCGACTCACAAATGCTCTCAGCCGTATGGAATCGAAAGACAAAGAGCACAAGCTCATTTTAGAATTGATATTCGACCACGACGATCACGAATGGCCTAAGCATTCCTCGAAGTATCCACTATTCCGTGACATTCTCTTATACAGCTTCGGATCAAGGAAGAATTTCAATATCCTCACTGAGCATTTCTTCCACAAGATGAACATTCAACGAGAGAAGGCAAGAGTGGTTAACCTGCGACGGACTGAAATAAAAAGTGCATTGTGGGATAAATCGGGGTTATTAGGAGAGCGGGTGAAGATGTTAGAGGATAAAGGGGCGGAGAAAGCTAATGGGTTGACCGAATTGGTCGTTGCTTTGTTCCAAATTGCAAATCGTCAAGATGAAGAAAAAACGTTGCTACAAGGAACCATTAAGCGTTTGGAGATGGAGGCAAATGCGACGAGAAAGGAGAAGGAAAATCCGGCAAAAGACGTCGATGGCTGCATCAGAACAAAACCCGGAATGGCCTATTGGGACAGATGGCAAGAGCAGTATCGTGCCCAATCGGAACAGCTGGGCATGCAAAACGCAGAGGTTGAGAAGTTACAACACAATGTGACTACATTGGAGGAGGAAGTGGTGAAATTGCAGGAGAGAACCACGCACTTGGAACACATCGCGGCTCTGTATCTATATCATTCCGAGAGGAAACTTATCCAGAAAAATCAGCGCATCTCCAGAAAGTTGCGGGGTCTGAAAAACAATCATGGGATGAAAATTACACGACTCAGGAACGATCACAGAGAGGCAATGGAGGCGATGGAAAATAAAGAACAGACAATGTCCAAGCAATTTGTCGATTCTTTGAAGGAACATGAAAGGGTTGCGTTGGAGATGGAAAGAAGACACGAAATGGCGATTCGGAAGAAAGATGAGGAGGCATCGTTTTACAGAGATTTTATCCAAGAGATTTTTCATGTCGTGCCGGTTGAAGACCAGCGCTTTTTCGGGATGAGGATTTTACTACGTTGGTTCGTTTGAGAGATGACTCTGTAATGCCGCCTTTGGAGGAGAATGCAGATACGAACATGCTCGAACAGTTGTCTCAGAGAGGTGTTTCAAGTGTTATGGGGAATATTTTAAGTGTGGTGAAGACGGGCTGTTGGATTTTCTGCTGGAGGATGGATGGGAATATTCAATTACCAGAACACACTATATTTTTATTTAGCTAGACAAGATACACCGGGTGTAATGGTTTGAAAAATACTTCATTATTTATTATCGCTGTTATTGCTCTACCCTAAGAAGCAAAATGTTTTCAATTCGCTCGCCCATAGTGACCTTCTTCGTAATATAGCAAGTGTATCAAGCTGAATCTCCAGGAAACCAGTTCCAGTGTCCGATATAAATACGGAGATTTAAAACTTCGAAACCGAAGAAACCAAAAACTAACAACCCGGCCACAAATTTCTGCCATTTTCCACGTAGACTAGCTAGCAGTACCAGCAGCAAACACGCCACGAGCGAAGTCACTGAGTCGACTAAGCCTAATGCCTCGACATTCTCTTCGTTGGCATTAATACAGAATATGACTAGAGATAAGCAACCAGCCAATAGTAAGACATTAGAAGTGATCGTAAAAGAAGAAACAACAGACCCCTGACCAAGACTACCCGCTACAAAGGTAATAATCATTGCTGTAAGGGTAGATGGAAACGCGAGAAGAATTGAGGTCGTAGGGGTTGGTGGCAGGTTTAGTTTGGAAGACAGAACGGATATGGAGTACGAAAGCAAGCCGGCGCACAACAAAACCGCAAGAAATTGACTGAGAACAAGTAGATCACCTTCGTCGAATCGCTTGGATTGAGAATGTATTTCACTGACATGTTCGGAACCTGACCTATCAGAAAGAGGGTATAAAATTTCAGAATCATTTTCACCACTGCCATGATCGGACTGAGATATCTGGATTGTAGTTGGTCCTTGTCGCACAGCAGTTTCTGAATGATCTGAGCTTGAATCTGAGGGAGTACGATATGGTTGAATTCCAGGAACCACCTCCTGATCTGGCGACTCAGCCCTTAATAAAAGTGCCAACTCATCTAGATCTTGTCGTTCCTCTGGGAAAACAATGACAATCGAAGAAGCCGTTGCCCAAAGTGGTCGAAGCAGGAAGACAATGTAACCTCCAAATACAAGTAGAAGCTGGACACTAACAATCAAAGGATAAGATCCTTTGAAAGCCATCATAGAGAACATGGCAGCAACACCGCATAGAATGTATACCCATATTTTCTCAAAGTAGTTGAAGTTAACTGTTTCGTACTTATGGCACAGAACACCAATTGAAAGCGGTCCTAGGATGTTGAAGGTTGAAACACCGATGATCTGAAAGAGAGTGTGTGAAGGCTGGTGTGTCTCTGGAGGGGGAATGAGGATGCTATAGATCTAATACTCAGATTAATGATCAAATATCCACAATTTCTATATAAATTGCTAGCTTACTTGATACCATTGAGCGGCAATAGCAAACAGGCCAGCTAGAACATCCAAGAGACCATATTCTTGTGCTTTTGTAACGATACTCCCGAGTTGGCGTATTGTAATCCATACGAGAGCACCAGCAGATAAAATTACAGAAGGGAGAGGCCAAGCATCAGACCAGGTCCAAGACATGCTTGAGCAACAGGTATTGTTATTGATATTTTTAAAAGCTGGTTATGATGAAATTAGGCGTGAATATATGAAAGAGAGCAAAATCTCGTGGTAAATTGAATAATGAGAGTGATTCTGAAGTTCAAGTTGAGAGAAGAAAGAATATCCAAATGAGATGATTGGAAATACCGCGATTCTTATATTCTTGATAACACATGGGTTGAAATGGAAACTTGCATTGAAATAGAAACCCACGTGGGCTTCGTCAACATAGATATGTATGGTTAGAACACTAGGTGTGGTTGCTCTTACCTCTTGCTCCCTTTGTGACCTCCATCGTGACTTCTCTTTAGAGAGATGTAAGTGTATGAACCGGCACGAAAAAATACACTTATATAGTCTACAATTGTTCTGAAAAGCCGGAGAGCAAATTCGAACGTTGTGTCAGAGTTATGAGAGAATATAAGAATGTGTAGCGAAGCACCTAACTACTTATCTGAATGTCATATCACCATGCCTAATTGACTCGGAGTCGCATATACTTGAGAAAGTCATCCTCTCTAGATGTGCAACACATGAACCTTTGGGGGGACCGCGGGATTCACTTCATGATCTACGTATTCGAGGACCAATCCTGCCTCAGCTTGTGACAAAGCATTTCCAATCAGTTTCAGTACTCATGATCCGTTAGACTTACTCATTTCCCAATCAGATCAGAAACCACCCGGCCCTTTGTGTATTTAACTAAGAATCTTCATCCCAAACACTAATGGTATCCTGATAATGGACAAGATTCTTATGAAAAATAATGCAACCCGTGAGAGCATGGTGTGTTTCGAAGCAAAGTCATGAAAGCAAAAGTCATGAAAGCAGCTGAATGCTGACTCGACTCGTGAACATGTCGGATTTTGTTTTAGAAAAATGACGAGCACTTGCAATACAATTAACATTTTACACTAACAATAATGGGCTCACCACCTTCGGCAACTTGATGTTATTATTATTACCATACGTGTTATAACACGGATGCAACAGAATTTCGTACGCTTGAGATACTTCGTATAGCCATCACCTCCAACTACTATCCCATACACAGCGACAAAGCAACTTGCTTTAATAATGCAGCAAGACCACAGCTCTTTTTCATCGTTCCTCCCCTACAAGATCCATGACAATTGCATTTATTAACCGCACTGCTAAACCACGTTCCCACCTAGTAGAATCAAAATCACAATGCTCCGGTATCCTCCTCTACTTTATTTCCCTGATCACCATAAACCACATGACTAAACGCTTCGAAATCCCCATTGTCAACTAACCATTCTAGATCCTCTTCATCTGGACCCAGTTTACTCATTAGGCCGGTACCTGCCCTTGGATATGGTGGGCTGTTTGGTGTTGATTCTCTACTCTCTTGCGTTTCTTGCCCATTGCTCATGCCATTCCCATTGACCGTCGAAGGAGCCTGTGGAGGTAGAGTAGGGGGTGCAGAAGAAGCATGGGCAAAAGTTGGGGCGGGGGTGGGGATGAATGATGTGCTGAACATCGGAGAGGGAGTGATGCCGGAGGTGGATGAGATTTTTCGGATGAAATTTATGGGGGCGTTAGGGTTGGATTCTGCGCGGGTAAAAAGACCGGCTGTGGAGGAGGATGGAGGAAAGGGTTGTTGTGGGCGAGTTGTTGTGGAGCGTGCTTGGTTTTGAGATTGGCGGCGCTGAAGGGGCGGTGGATTGGCGGGGAAAATCGGGAGGGTTGGGTGTAGTGTGCAGGCTTTCATCAGGAGCGACACTAATTGAGGATGGGGAAGTGATTCTAGATAGTTCCGCCTCTACGTAGTTTGATTAGTGACAAGACAAGGAGGTGTGACATAGAGGAAAGGTACCTGGTCAAGTGTTTTGCTAGCCCAGCTTACACCATCGGCTTTAGAGGGTGCTGGTTTCATGCCCCTTTTCCTTGCACAATCATTACAATACCAAGGAGCTTCCTCATCCTTCACTTCTTCCTCTGACACAACTGGATCATGGCACATCTGATGCCATCCCAAGTTACATCCATCGCAAAACACAATCATATTATTTTGAGGACTATTGCCTCTTCCACACCTTTTGCACAATGCTTGTTCTTGGTTTCGCTTATGTGTCGATGTCGATGATCGTTTTCGCGCACTCGTTTCAGGCATTACAGGAACGAAATGTGTCGGCTTCACAACCTGTCTTCCGCTCTGTGTGATCTTTGGCAAATCTGCTGCTACACTGTTCGCATCGTCGGAGTCAGAATCTCCACCAAGCCCACTCATGGCATCAGATTCTTCTGCGCTCTCACTTTCTTCCTTTATTCTCTTTCGCTTTTGTCCCGCTTTCGATCCCTTCCCTCTTTTCTTGCCTGTGCTAGGTGCCGAAGCTGTTGGGGTCGCACTCTTCTCAGCGGAGGCAGCACTTCCACTTCCCCCTCTAGCGCCTGGTCTTCTACCAGTAACATATCTTGGCGGCGTGTTTATCTCCATATTTTGTGTAGTTCTCATCCCCTGCATAACGTTCCGGCGCATTTCTTCATAACCTGGTGGTGTTCCGGTAATGCCAATGCTAGATAATCCACCGCTGATTCCAGATTTCATGCGCTGCAGAATCATCTCTGTAGCTGCAGAGAACTTGGGCACATATTTGGGAGGAGAGTCACTCATAATGGTATCGGTTGGGGCAGCTGTCGTAGCTGGAGTTTGAGGGGTATCCATGATTGCTTGAGGCTCGGATTTTTGAGGGGATAGGATGTTTGCGCCGGCGAGAATGATGCGATTTATCGAACTAGAAAAATCAATTGAACCATATACAATTGAAAAGAAAGTCTCAAAGGGTATGGGACTGATAGACCGAACGTAATTAATAGATTGATGACCTGGTTAAAGTAAATGCTCAAAATACTGATTGAGGGCGTGTCGGCACGCGTAATGACGGTCTCCAATGGCGTATCTATGTGATTAAGAGCTTCTCAACAATCAAAACAACCGTTCAAAGGGTCAAGATTGATGTTATCGAAGAGTCTTATATGTTGTGGAGGTAAGAGTACAAAAATGGTCTGGTGATGATGAATAAACCGATTTTGAGCTAATGCACGTGATCGACTCATGTGACCAAACTCTTTTCTCAGACAAACTTCCTCATGCTGGATGCAAACACCCTTGCCTGGAATTGTATTTGCGTTTTCTTACAGTAATCTATACATATCTATATAGCCTCTAATATATACATGACTCTATTTGATTGCACCCTCGGCTTTCAATGCCTCAATATCAGATTCATTCATCCCCAAGATGTCCCTCAAAATCTCATCCGTATGCTGCCCAAGCATAGGAGGTACTGTCCTTATACTTGGCTTACTTTCACTGTATTTGACTGGAGTATTCACCATCTTAATGGGTCCACAGTATTCATGGTTCATCTCTTTTACCATGTCTCTTGCTAACACGTGCTCGTGATTCAATGTCCCTTGGATATCATTGATAGCTGCATAGGGCAAGCCAGACCCCTCGAATATTTCTAACCATTCTTGTGTAGTCTTGTTCTGGGTTATCTTCTCGATTGCACTGTCTAGTTCCGCTCGGTGGGCAACTCTCTGAGTATTAACAATAAATCTGGGGTCTTCTTTCCACTCCGAACGGCCAAGTCCATTGCATAACAGCCCAAACAACCTATCATTTCCTCCTCCAAACAAGATATCACCGTCTTTTGTTTTATATGACCGATATGGTACGATTGATGCTGAACTTTTGTTAATATTTTGGCCCAATGAAGCTAGAGAACACATACGATGAGCAGTACCCCATCTCCCCTCGTCCTTCTCACCACTGATTAAAGCAGAACTGGCTAGGTTAGACAGCGTTGCAACCTGACAATCAGATAATGCAACATCAATATGTTGGCCTCTTCCTGTTCTCCCTCTTGCAAGCAATGCGGCCATTATACTATTACTGGTGTACAGCCCTGTCGTTAGGTCTGTGACTGCAACTCCAACCTTTACTGGAGGACCATCTCTGCTCCCTGTTATGTGCATTAATCCCATTTCTGCCTCTACCATGACATCATATCCCGCTCGGCTTCTATATGGACCAGTTTGGCCATATCCAGTTATAGATGCGTATATTAAACGTGGGTTTTTCTTTCGTAGGGTCTCATAATCCATGCCATATTTTTTTAATGAGCCGGGCAAGTAATTCTCAACCAAGATATCGCTGTCGGCAGCAAGTTTATGAAGAACCTTGACGGCAGATGGGTGTTTAAATGAAAGTCCAAGCGACTTTTTATTTCGATTGACCTGGGGTTTGTAAGTTGGAAGATTCAGGAACTTTTGGAGGTGTCTGGAAAATCCGTACAGCAAAGAAGTAGGCACTCTCCCCAGGGCCTTCTTTCCCCGAGCCTTCTACATATTTCGCATATGGAGGTCCCCAATGTCTTGTATCATCGCCTTTCGTTGGGTGCTCGACTTTAATTACTTCTGCGCTAGGTTTATTAGCTCTATACAAGAACCAAAGGACGTGAAAGTCGTACCCAAGATCTCCTAATATTTGTGTACAGTATGGCTACCAGTCTATCAGCCAATTTTTCGGCAATCATCAGGTATCTGACTTACACCTGCAAGAACTCTAGTCATATCCAAAACCTTATATCCTTTCAGAGGTAGTGTCATGTCAGTTGCTGTATCAGCCAACCCTCTGCGTTGAATCTGCTTGGTTGTTGAATTGAAGCCATTGATATTGGAAAAAGCTCGCGAAGCTGTGAAGCGTGATCTGGAACATACTGATGTGATCATTATGGAAATATATGTACATTGAAGAAAGCTATAAGCTTCAAGAAATGATGTCTCAATGTTGTTGTTGCCCCACTACCCCAGATTTCTCGGCTCGGCAAAAAAAAATGCCGAGGAATACGGCTGGGCATAGAGTAGGTTCTTTGCAATATTATTTTGATTCCTTACCATACCCGACCATAATCATCGACTACTTTACTATTGAATATTTAATGGTATACCGTATCTTGATCTCACCCCTTTCCCTCTCTCCTTTCCAGCTCACCTTCAGACCAGTTCCCGCGCTACCTACTAGTGCATTAGAAATGGCGAGCACCTAGTGTAAATAGGACACATTATACACAAATAATAAAATAGACTGATTATGTGCATATCTCGATATTAATATAATTCATAATACTTTTGCACTTGAGTGCAATTTTAACCTTCCTCTCTGTCCATCTCATCACGGCCTCTGTTACTCCCCTTTGCGGGTCTCCTGCCTTTCAAAACTGCACCCTTCTTGCCTCTATCCTCATGCAAATTCTTCATTTCATTTCGTGCATGTCTCTGAGCTTCTTCAACTCTCGGTTTGAACACCATAACCTCATCCTTTGCAATCTGATATTCGTCTTGTTTCTTCCCAAGTGCTGCCTCTATTCGCATCCAAATTTCCACATCATACTGGGTGACGAAACTTATGGCATGTCCAGCTTTCCCTGCACGAGCCGTACGCCCAACTCTATGAACGTATGTCTTACTGTCTTGCGGCATGTCATAATTTAATACAACATCAACAGATGGAATATCTAGACCACGAGCAGCAACATCTGTGGCCACAAGGATTTCTCTGGATCCTGCACGAAACTTGTTTAAAGATCCCAGACGAGAGGACTGAGAAAGCTGTCCATGCAACGGGATTGCGCCAAATCCAAGGGTCCGTAGCAAAATTGCGATTCGCTGTGTCTCATTAACTGTTCGTGTGAAAATGATAGCGGACTTCCCGGCAAACTCGTTCAAAAGATAAATTAGATAGGTGTCCTTGTGAACCAATGGTATGAATATGTAATTTTGGATGAGAGTTGACACTGTTTGGTATTTGCTGCTATTGATGCTTACACGAAGCGGATCCTTTAAACTTGCTCTCTGTAGACTTTCAACTTTTGAGCTCATTGTCGCTGAAAAGAGGTAGGTTCGTCGCTCTCTAGGAAGAACTTTGAGGATTTTGTCGAGAATAGGTCCAAAATCGAGATCAAGAAGTCGATCAGCCTCATCCATGACGAGGTATTTGAGCGACCGTAATGAGAAACCTTTCGTATTCTCTAGATGATCAAGAAGTCTACCAGGAGTGGCAACTATAATGTGAGGTTTTTTGCCCAATGCGATTGATTGTGGAACCATGTCCATTCCTCCCACTATGACTGCGCATTTTACTCTTATAATAGAACCAAGTGCCTCAAATGATTGTGATATTTGATAAGCCAATTCGCGGGTAGGTGCTAAGACCAGTCCGAACAAAGGCTGTGGTTTGTCTAGAAGAGATTGAAGAATTGGTAGAGCAAATGCAGCTGTTTTTCCACTTCCTGTCTCTGCCAATCCAATTAAATCTCGTCCCTGTAGCGCAAGTGGTATGGATTCTGCCTGAATAGGAGTTGGTGCTTTGTATCCCAGAGTATCGCATGCTTCACATAATGAGTCCACAATTCCCTACACTGATCAGCGATTATATTTAGCAGCTTCAAGGAGAACACGAACCAGATCTTTGAATGATTTTGTGACTGCAGTCTCTTTCTCTTCCCCTTCCTCCTCCTGTAACTCCGAGACCTCTGTCACTTCCGTTGGCTCGGGCGACAACGAAGGAGAGGCTTTTTTCGATATTTTGGTTTTCTTCGTCTTCAAGGCTGAAGGCGCATCCGCATCAGTCTTCCTCCTTTTAACGGAAGACATATTGTTATTCGGTAGAACTATGGAATCAGTAGTTGTCTTTCAGTTAAACAAGTGCACAAACTTTAATACGATTCAATTGTAAGGGAAAATAACAACGTAATAGCCTGGAATCATACCAAGCTTGTAATAAAAATATGAAAAGTAAACGAGATGGATCGATCTGCTCTGAAAAATAATTTTTTTATCAGCTTATCGAATTCGCTTCTCTGATTGGCTAAGCGCAAAAAAGTTTCTATTCTTTAAGAAAACATCGACCCCGATTGCTCGCAAGTTTTACAACATACAACCACAAAATCGAAAATGGCGAGAAGACGAACGAAGAAGCGCACTCATATTGGTGCTAACAATGGACCTACTGGAGGAAGAGCAGTACCTGCTTCTCAAGCTTCGAAGTCACCCAAAAGCATGGTAATTCGAGTCGGCGCTGGAGAAGTCGGACCAAGTGTCAGTCAGTTGGTGAAAGATGTTCGACGAATGATGGAACCAGATACGGCTTCAAGGTTGAAGGAGAGAAGAGCAAACAGATTGAGAGATTATGTCACTATGGCAGGCCCATTGGGCGTCAGCCATCTCATGCTCTTCTCCAGATCAGAGGCAGGAAATACAAACATGCGACTTGCGCTCACACCAAGAGGTCCGACATTACATTTCAATGTAGAGAAATATTCTCTATGTAAAGACATAAGAAAGGCTTTGAAGCATCCTAAGGGTGGTGGAAAAGAATATACAACTGCGCCATTGGTTAGTTGCATCCCTATGGCCGTGATGAATTCTATTAACACTCTATAGCTTGTTATGAACAATTTCGTATCTTCTCCTTCGGAATCGGCCTCTGAAAATAAAATACCCAAACATCTCGAATCTCTCACAACCTCAATTTTCCAATCTCTTTTCCCACCAATTTCACCAAATGCTACGCCTTTATCATCAATTCGTCGAGTTATGCTTTTAAACAGAGAGCCAAGTAAGGGCGATGATGATAGTTCTTATATCATAAATCTCCGTCACTACGCTATCACAACAAAACAGACTGGTCTTTCGAGGCCTTTACGAAGGTTAAATGCTGCCGAGAAGTTCTTACATTCCAAAAACCCCAAGGGCAAGAAAGGTTTACCAAATCTTGGAAAATTGGAAGATATTGCGGATTACATGATTGGTGAAGATGGCGCTGGATATATGACCGATGCAACAAGCGGTAGTGAAGTGGATACCGATGCAGAAGTGGAAGTAGTCGAGACACGTACTCGAAAGATTCTAAATAAACGACAAAAACAAAGGACTGCCGATGGCCAAGCCAAGGCCAAAGTCGGGGTCGAGAAACGAGCTGTTAAATTAGTAGAACTGGGGCCCAGGTTAAAATTGCGAATGACGAAAGTTGAAGAAGGAGTGTGCTCAGGCAAGATTATGTGGCACGAATATATCCATAAAACGAAGGAAGAGATCAAGGAAATGGATAAAGTTTGGGAGAAGAGAAGGCAGGAGAAAGAAGCTAGGAAGAAGATTCAAAGAGAGAATGTGGAAAAGAAGAAGAAGAATAAGCCAGCAAATAAAAAGAGTGGTGACGAGGAGGATGAGGATGAAGATGAAATGGACGTCGACGAATGGGATAGTGAAGGTTTAGAAGGTGATGGAGAGATGGAGTTAAATGAGGAGATGGAGGAAAGAGGCGAGTGGGAAGATGAGGAAAAGGAAATTGCTGCGGGTTGAGTATGATTCCCTGCAAGTTTTCATGTAATGGTTAAGAATACTAATAAAAAATGTCGATATTCAATTCTGAGGGCAAAATTTGTGGAGTTTCGTTCAGGCGGCTATCATGTGAGAATCTGATCTCAAGCTTTTTGGCAAACGAATCTTTTACTATTCGTCTTAAGTTTACCAATCGACAAAAGCTTCTTGTTACATTGTGCCCTTTGCAAATCATGCCATTGACTAGCACCCTTCCCATCTTCTCAAAGCCATATTACTGGCGTTTAATATTAACTCTTTGAGCACTAAGCCGAAACGCAATAGGTAGCCTATCACAATTCATGATAAGAATTTCCGCATATTATTAAGGTAATTGCATAAGATCTCAAATCTACATAATCCTTACTATCATAGTTAATTTATTCGATTGCTGATGTCGAATTTTGAGAATCATTCGAGCTCTGTACTAACATGTTGCCATAGTTCTATAACTTACTTAGACTCACGCCGATCTTCCCATTACATCACATATTTCATAGTCTATTCACTGGATTAAGCTTGGACATGATGCACTCTTCATCGCTCTGTATAGGCTTGATTATCTCAATACCTATTGTCATTTCCTCATGGTACCAATCATCTTTACAGCGGTTTCCGCTCGTTCGCGGTGCCTCTATCGAGATTCTCCAACAACACATGAGTAATGACACATTGGCCTCAGAACACCTGGTTCGCACCTACTTGACCAGGATTTCCGAGGTCAATGACAAAACTCATGCAGTTGCTGAAACTAACCCTGATGCATTGAGAGTTGCACGACGCCTTGACCGGGAGAGGAGGATATCCAGGCCTCGGAGGTATGAATTCACTGATTACATCCTCAGGAGTTGCCTAACGTTTGATCTCTGTAGTGTCCTCCATGGTATTCCGATTTTCGTCAAGGATTCGATCAGTGCTCACGGAATGAACAATACAGTCAGCTCCTATTGATTGGAAGGAGCAAAAACAAAGACCTAGGCGTCCGTCATCTCAAAGCTTCGAGATGCAGGGGCAATAATTCTTGGGAAGTCGAACATGTCTCAATGGGGAAATGGTCGCTCCGTCGAGTCTTCTAACGGCTGGAGTTCTTGGGGTGGACAAACGGAGGGAGTATATGTCATGGGCCAAGATCCCTGTGGAAGCAGTAGTGGCTCTGCAACATCAATAGCCATGGGCTTAGCAGTTGCAGCCCTAGGAGCAGAGGTAAGAGTCGCATATAATGTTTCGGTCGTTGAACTCCGGGTGAACTTCACTAATTTGAATGCTCAGACAGTAGGAAGCATTACTTGTCCTGCAATGAAAAGCAATATCGTGAGCATTAAGCCCACTGCTTCTCTGGTGGCTAAAGACGGTGTCATCATATCTCAACGGCGAGGGTTAGTTGGTCCGATGGCCTCAACAGTCAGAGATGCTGCTTTACTTCTGAGTTTTATGATCGGTCGAAGTGAATCCGATCCACTAACGAAGAACATACCTTTCACACACTATCCTGACTACTTTAAGTCTTGCAACACCAATACCCTGCACAAAAGCCGAATAGGAATGGGTTGAAAAATCCTATAGAATCTAGTATCAACACTACAGCCATTATGCAATCATTCGAGAATGATGTCTCATTACTTCGGAAAAACCGTGCCACAGTTATAGACAATGCTGATTATCCAAACTATGAGGATTTATATGGCTCTTCGCCGCAGTCAGTAGTCGGGCTGGCAGAATACAAATTCGACATGGCGCGGTATTTTGATGGCCTTTCAACAAATCCACAAAGCATCCACAGCATCAGCGACATAATTGTATGCTCGAAGTCACATCCTAAGAATGAGTATCCTGCACGAGATGTTATAAATTTGGAAAGAGCCGCAGTTGCTTCCGATCTCGACTCACCGGAGGTCTTGAATGCACTAGAAAAAGTGTAGTTCTTTGGACGTGAAGGTGGTATCGACGGTGCACTGAAATCAGCCAATGCCGATGCTCTCATTCTTCCATTTGTCATTTGCTCCGATGTCCCCGGGTTAGCAGGCTACCCGGTCATTACTACACCGATGAGATTTCTGCCCAGCGACACACCTGTCAAGTGGAATTCGAGACAAGATCTAATCGACGAAGCACCAAATGTACTGCAAGTAACTCCCAGTCTATACTCCTTGTCGTTTATGTGGTACCACCCTTGAATCTAACTAATACATTGTAGATTTGGTCTATGTTTTATTGGGACAGCCTTTTCTGAGGAAAAGCTCATTGGTCTTGCATACTCTTTTGAACAGCTGACAAACGTTGCATCTCAGAGATTGCCAATAGTTCTACCTAGGACAGAGTTGATAGACATAAGCGACAAATAGATTCATTATATAATGATCTGCTATCAGGTGTAGAAAGTGTTTGGATGCCGTTTTGGTTGGCAAGATACATGAATCTGAAGGGCCGTATCTCCTGTTGATTTTGATAATTGCAGGGTCGAAAGTGCCGACCTTTGACTTGGACGGGCATTTTCTATTCAAGACACGGTTCTACAGCTCCTGGGAAATAAATCAGCAACAACTGACATTTGAATACACAAAAGGATTTGCTCAGTCTCATTTTTTTTTTACCGATAATGATCAGGTTTCAGGGACTTATCATTAATTCTCTAAAGATTTCGAGTGATAGGTATCGATGCCCCATTCTCAAGATAACTTGTTGAATAATATTTTTGTCGAGAGGTGACTCTGTACCGTGTATCATACGATTGTTCATCCTCGCCAGTACTTGCACTGCAGGAACATCATTGTTTGTTTGAATGCCATTGTTCAATCAAAGATTTTTTACCTAAGCAAGTAGCTGGTAAAAAGTTTCTCAAATGCACGCATGCTGCATATATCCCCTGATTTGAGTGGTATCCTCATTCGTCCAGGATAAAAACTTTCTCAAAGCCCCTCACCTATATGTTTTTGCTCGCGGAGAAACTCCTGTAAATGAATAAAACTTAGGGTCCTTTTTCAATTGAAGGTGAAATCTTCTTGAACTGAAACATAATTCCTCACATCGAATTCTTAATATGGATATGGGTATGGGAACGTCAACAATGACTATGAACATGGCAACGTCAACAATGGCTCTGGCTATGTCCGGCACAACTTCAACGGGCACTGCAGCTTCAGCATCCAGTACGATGGCAATGAGTATGGGGGAAGCTCAAATTGCAAGATCTCTGTATGTCAATGAATTCTCTGACAATTCAAACACAGAAACTGACAGAATATATTTAAATGCTCTGTAATTGGTACACAATAGACGCATGTATGCGTCAAAGTAACTTCTCATATTTAGAACCATCGCTGATACTTCATATAGGCTTCATTTCTGAATCCTGGCATATAAAATCTGGTGGCATGTTCGCAGGTTCTTGCATCGGTGTTGTCCTTCTCGTTATGTCTATAGAGTTTCTCAGACGTGCCTCAAAAGAATATGACCGACATATTATTTGACTGGGTCAAGCTCCGAAAAGTAGTTCCAATCATAATGGTGAAGATATTTATACTTAGTCAGTCAAATCTCCTGATATGGCTGTTACAACACACCAAGTTCCAGTATACATCCGACCAACTATCGCCCAACAAGCTATTCAAGCATGGTTTCACATGTTGCAGTTTGCAGTCGCGTATTTTGTTATGTTATTGGCAATGTATTATAACGGATACTTCATTACTTGCATTATTATTGGTGCTTATCTGGGTGCTTTTGTTTTTGGATGGGAGACCATTCAGCTAGGGTGAGTTTCTTATACTGCCTATCACTCTTTCATGTATTCTGATTAATGAACGGTTTAGCTCGGAGAACAAGGATGAAGTGACTTCATGTTGTGGTTAGAAAGCTGCAGAGTGCGGATTGACGTTTGATGGTTAGTTGATTAGCAAGTTTGTCTGTTGGCAAGGCCAAAAGGTGGAATGGTGATTGGTAGTTGTGTTGTTTGAATATCCAGTTTCCCAGAAGTTATCTGGGCAATTCAATTTTTTCTTCAATTCTACATACACCAAAGCAACAGACTT
Source organism: Scleromitrula shiraiana (assembly GCA_028455995.1). Taxonomy (NCBI): domain Eukaryota; kingdom Fungi; phylum Ascomycota; class Leotiomycetes; order Helotiales; family Sclerotiniaceae; genus Scleromitrula; species Scleromitrula shiraiana. The sequence goes on from JABELC010000013.1 coordinate 532,854, forward strand.
GACATTCGGTCGCCACAGGTATGATTAACCTTGCTAGACATACTTGAGGACCCCATGTAAATCCTAATATATTGGTTGAGAGTACAGATAAGCTTGCTCTGAGTACTTCTTAGAGCAACATCTGCGCATTGAAGGGTACGGTTAACTCGGAGAATCTTTGCAATTAAAAGGTGACCACTACAAAAGGTCATTTGATCCAAATCTGTAGTTGATAACACTACCGTGTGAGCTTGTCGCAAATCGAATTAGATTATATCTAATTCCACCTGCAATCCATCTTTCTGGAATCTACAAGCTACGAGACTACTGACAGTCTGGCTGAGAACATCTTTACTTCTGTTCTTGCACTACAATGGAAGTAAAGGAACCGCACCTCGACAAGAACATATGCATCATACGAACAATGTAAACAGATTATAGTAGAGAAGGCATCACACCTAAGAAGGGATTCCATTCGTATCACTCGATGGGAAAATCCAAAATTTAACGAGTTACATTAACAAAAAGACTGCATAATATGATTTAAGATCCGTTGTAAACAGTTCAACAAGAAGAACTTGTGGTCTTGAATCAAACATACAACGAACAATAATTGAAGAAAGAAATCTTTCATAGTTATCGTCTTATCATAAGCACTTCTTGGTGCATGTATGACCCTATCAATGTATTTACTAGCATGCATATACTTGTGACAACAGCCACCGGGTTATATACCGTTAAACCTCGGAAATTGCCTACGTAGTAAACATGGATAGCTAGTAAAGTATAAAGTTGAGTAAAACCATTTCGCGAAGGGTCCAAACAATATTCATTCATTAATATGTAACATGGAACCTTGTCGGAAGATAGTATTATAGGATACTGACACAGCTACCGAAGTTATGGACATAGTGGTTTTGTAAGTTATTTGCTACCTTTCGAGTCGCTAGAGTATGCTTGGTGAGATGATATCTTTCGCGTGCTAACCTAAGACCAAGATTACAGAGAGCAATACTGCTGGCACAATCATAATCATGTATCTCCTCGTGATACCACTTGAAATCGTGGATTCGACATGCCATAGCACACTTGCCTTAGAGCTGGAGAGTGATAGACCCTCATCATATCAAGAGCATGCCAGTCCTTAACTGAAGATGAAAATAATAACTATTTATCGTAAAAAGACGGTAGACTCTTTCATCCATGATATTTGTTGCCCTCGGCTGGAGACGAAGCAGACCACCCAGGGATACCATTCAACCCATATGTACATTGATTTTCTTCCAAGTCCCTCTCTAGTGATGACTCTCGCCGTGACCTTCTGCGTGTCCATGATGATCGTCCGCCATGAAAAAGTATTCGAACCCGCAATATGCTGTGAATGCTACCGTCGCAATGCCCAAGCCAGGGAAAGAGCCTTTAAATCGATTCCATCTTGAAAAGGGTCCTGTGTATCTCCACGCCTCACTATTTCGCCGAGTTAGCATTTGATATTGCCTTCATTTATACTGATTCAGGCATTTCGACTAACCGTCTCGCCCATGGGTCGCTTGCGGGGGTGCCAGTTGCGGCTGCTAATGCTTTCGGGTCGAAACCAGTAATGTTTGCACGAGGTGGTGCTCTTCTTATTCTACAATTCCAGAGGTTAGTCATTAATAAATTGGTAGCAGTAGATAAGCAGCTAGAATATTACCTTGTGTAGTGCATTTTAAGAATCAAGTTTTAACTCAATGCTATTTCGTGAAGATTAATTTGGACATCGAAATCGAGGTTGAAGCTTTGGCGGGCGATTGCGGCTAATTAAGCGCGATGGGTGATGTTGATACCCAGTGAACATTGAGCTTTGAACTATCATCAAACCACAAAGACTCGGAAGCGACTCTACAAATTTACACGATAGATTATTTGAAAAAGTGGCAAGTCTGCGATTTACCTGTGTTCACCTTTTATCTACAACAACAAATAAATATTAATCCCCTCAAAGCGCAGTTTTGTTGCGTCCATGAAAGCCGTCAACCCAACTTCTAGAACCAACATACATACTCGACGAAAACATAATGCCCCCACGAATGCAGGCCTACGGCGGAGGGCCGAATAGTATCGCTTCACATTATCAACAATATCCTACGCACACTCAAGCACATACGGCCGGTCTCCCCCCGCCCTCAATCGCCAATCAAGGATTTATGAATGCGAACTCGATCAGCAACCCATTTTCAGTGAACGGAAATGCTATGAGCTTACCAGGAGGATTTGGAGGGGCTGGTCTGGGGATGGCAGGCGGTACTGGATTGGCAAGCCAGGCTGCACAGATGAGCTTTGCTTCGGCACCATTACAACAACAAGGACAGAACAATATTACAGAACCTGGGACGCGGGGTATGCGGGACAAGGGCAGAATAAGAGAAGTATGGAAAGGAAACCTCAACGATGAGATGGCAGTTCTACGACAGCTTGTGGATCAATACCCATACATTTCCATGGTGAGAGATATCTGGCTGGTAAAATAACACCGAAATTAACAGTGCTAGGATGCCAAATTTCCTGGAATCGTTGCCCGACCTATGGGCGCTTTTAATAGTAAGGGGGATTATCATTACCAGTGCTTACGATGCAATGTGGATTTATTGAAACTTATACAAGTGGGCATAACTTTATTTTCCGAAGACGGAGAATCACCACCTGCGACCCCTCATCCAGATATGGATTTAGATCGAATTGCAGGAGGCCGGAAATATGGTAACGGCATGGTACAACTTCCTTGTACATGGCAGTTTAACTTTAAATTCTCTCTGCAGGAGGATATGTATACCGATCAATCCATCACTGAATGTCGGCATGGTGGTACAAACTTTGAACGTTTAGAACGAGAGGGCATCGACCCATCCGATTTTGCTGCCCAGCTTATCAGCTCAGGACTTGTATGCGACGAGGATAAACGATGGATTTCACTGCATGCTGGTTACGACTTTGGATATCTCTTGAAGATTATGATTTGCAAGCCTCTACCAGATGATGAGAGAGAGTTTGATATGCTGATGAAAAAGTTCTTTCCGAGTGTTTACGATATCAAATACCTCGTCAGACAAGCGGTTATGATGAGCAAGTCGGGTCAGCTTACGCCGTCTGACAATGCTATTACTGAATTACTTCTAAGATGCGATCCGAAGCCTAACCTTGAAGCATTGGTTGAGGGTCTCAAGGTGAAGCGAATAGGCACACAGCACACAGCCGGGTCCGACTCCCTAGTCAACGGCAGAATATTTTTCAAACTCCGAGAACGTCTCTTTAGCGGCGAGATCGACGATGATCATCTAGGTCGAGTGTTTGGTATTAATCTCAACGAAAACTCCAACGCCCAACAAGCTACCCCTCAACAGTTCAACCAATTATCAGAAAACAACCCGCCCTCCGGTAACCAGAACGGAAGCAACTTTGTCAATGGAGCACCTAGTACTCCTAATAACGGAAACGCCAATCTTGTGACTACGCCTGCGCATAACAATGGTGGAGGTCTAGGCCCATTAACACCCGGTAATGGTGGTGGGGTATTCGGAGCTTTCCAATTCGGCAAACAGCAGCAGCAGCAACAGTAGCAATCAGCAGGGGGTAGTTGGTTTTCGATATTTTCGATTTGGTGGTGGCTACAAGCATGCGTTGATTATTCGTACTGGTATGCAAATGGATTTAATTGAGCATTCCTTGGTTTTATACTCGAAGGGAGTGACAAAAATTCAACGGAGTTTATCGAGGACCGAGGACAGGGGCGTAAATGGCCTGTTTGTTAAGTTGGTTTGCAAGGTTCATTGAGAGTCGGATTGGGGTTCGTGAACTGGTTCATCTGACATGGATTTGTACATTATTGAAATAGAAAGCTATTTTGCACACTATGTATCTGCTTATTATGTTTGTATAATTTGTGGGATGCCGAAATTACTTCTGGGTATCTTTGATCTCCTTTCTCCTATGACCATAAACTTCTCAGCACTACTAGCCCCTCCTTCCCCTCCCTCTCCCCTCTCCCCTTCCACCCCTGCCTCCTCTTCCCCCACCATCTCGCTTCTTTACTCCTTCAATACCCACCACATCCCTCTTGCTCAACCTCAGCGTCGCACCCCCAACTAATTTTCCCACTCCTGGCGCCCCAACTCCTCTATCCCTCTCCCTTCTTCCTTTTGCCCTTCTCTCCCTCTCTAATATAATTCCATTTTCCTTAGCTTCTCTCCTCCTCTTCTCCTCTTTCTCTTCCGCCTTCTTCGTTATCCCTTTACGCATATTCATCGGCATTGATTCTTGCTTATGTATACTACTTTTTGCCCCCAGAGCCTGAACTCTTAAGTCCAGAGCTTTGAGACGGTTGGCTCCAAGAAGGGTAGGAAGATTCGAAGATGTTGATGTGGATTTAGAGGGATTGTCGGAAGATGATGATAAGAGGTGAGACTCTGAAAGTAAACGCTGAAGTTCGAGGTCGTGTTTTAAATTGAGGGCTTCAGATGGGGGTTCATCGGCAGTCGAAGAGGAGGCTTTTTTGGCTGCGGAGATCGCATTTGTGGAAAGAGATTTGGGAACTTTAGAAGACTGGAAGATGTTTAGTTTATATGTTTGATTCAATCAGTGATTAGCTGTAATTCTCACCATAAAAGCTCTTAATTCCCCCTTCGACATCCCTGCAATGCGCGGGTCGACCTTGACATGTTCGACGACTTGAACACCATTCTCTTTCTCTTCATCTTCAGCTGACCCTTCGGACAAGCCATCCCAATCCACTTCTTCTTCTTCTTCGCCCTCTGAGTCTGAGGGTATCGGGGCGGGCTTTTTGGTTACTGGTAGGGGTTTGAATTGTGCTTCGAAATGACGACGGAATATTTCTTGAGGATCTTCCGCTGACTCTGATTCTGGTTCCGATTCGGATTCTGATTCTAAGATTTTTGGTTCGCTGCTTTTTAGTATCTTTGCACCTTTGATAGCAACAGCTGCAGAGCTGCGCTTTCGTTTCCCTAAAGAGCTCGACATTTTTGTATATGGCTATTTTTTTTTTTTTGAAATTGTTTGGGGGGGGGGTTTTTTCTGATTGAGCTTCTTCCCCAGAAAATAGAAAAATATGTGCCGAGACTTTACCGGGGGTACTATAAATCTTGGTGGTACAAGAACAAATATTGAACTCGTCAATTACACAACATAGATATTTAAACTTCTCGACAACTTATTGAGAAATTATTAGTTGTAGGTCTGTGGAGTTCTGGTATTTGGGAAGGGACTTTCTTGTTGTACTCGAGAAACTTTTGAAAAAGATCATACAATGACGAAGTTTCGACCCTGCATAGACCTGCATTCAGGTCAGGTCAAGCAGATTGTGGGTGGTACTTTGACAACTGCTTCATCCGATCTCAAGACAAACTATGTATCAAAACTTCCTGCTGGCCATTTTGCAAAGCTCTACAAGAACAATGCACTTACGGGTGCTCACGTCATTATGTTAGGACCTGGCAACGAGAATGCTGCAAAAGAAGCTGTAGAGCAGTGGAAGGGAGGACTCCAGGTTGGTGGAGGTATCACGGATAAGAATGCTAAGCAGTGGATTGATTGGGGAGCTGAACGGGTATGTCTTTCGTTGCTTGTAGACGAGGTATTGATATTGATTTCAATGGTAGGTCATTATTACTTCATTTCTCTTTCCTGAAGGCAAGTTCTCTCAAGAACGATTAGATTCCGTACTGGAAGCTTTAGAAGGTGATAAGGAGAAACTTGTCATTGATTTGAGCTGTCGGAAAAGAGATAATACCTGGTTCGTGGCGATGAACAAATGGCAAACGGTTACGGACATGGAGGTAAACGCGGGTAAGTATACTGGTTTTTTTCCATTAATGATTCATAAAAACTCATAAATCTGTTAGAAACCATCAAGTCTCTAGAGCCATATTGCTCGGAGTTTTTAATTCACGCAGCGGATAACGAGGGGTTGCAAAAAGGTATAGATGAACAGTTGGTGGAGAAACTAGCACAATGGTGCAGTATTCCAGTCACTTATGCGGGTGGTGGAAGAAATCTCCAAGATCTTGAGAATGTCAAGAGACTAAGCGATGGAAAGGTCGATCTTACGATCGGAAGCGCTCTAGACGTTTTCGGGGGTTCCGGAGTCACATTTGATGAATGTATTCAATGGAATCAAAAGCAAGTTGCTTCTTGAAATGTAAAAATGGTTCTATCTCTTTCTACCCCAGTCATTTTCCTTGATTCTGTATCAATCAGGGATTCGCGAATGACTACTTTACCACTTTCATCTACTTGCATTATCATTTGACATGTAGTTGCCGTTAGTTGCGTATATGGATTTCTGCAGAGTTACTGTAGAAACGGTTTCGCTAACTCTACCTATTTGACATCTTATACGCGTCCTACTCGTTTTTATTTGAAAGAAGTTTTTTTTGATGCATGAAGTTGGTGGAGAATCACACCGATTTCTCGATTTTCATTGTGCCTTAGGACTGCACCCAACTCTCGGCCCGCCCCACCAATCCACTTTTTGATCTTTACCGGCCCCCTCTCCTTCATTATTTACCATTTACTTTTCGTATCGAATATGAGGCTCGAACTTAAATCAAGGCGAGGCCGGAGAATGTGCGTTGGTAGCTTTCTTGTACATGTCCGTTGGCCGCCGGTTGCGAATTTTCGTGACGATCCTATCCACCGCCTCACTTGAACAACGAATGAGCTCAACCACGTGGCATCAGCACAGTAGGTACATAATTTTTTGAAACTATACCCAGCGAAATGAAGTGTTTCTTTATCGCCCAATCCTCCCCCAAAATGTTCATGCTTCGTTGTTTGTGACCAAATTTGACATTTGGTACTTGCATTATTTTATACTTCTTATTTCGCAGAATTATCCCTTCTTTCACAATCCAAACTTCACAACACTACATCTCATTCAACTCCACATTCAGTTCTCTTTTTCAATTGTTCTTTTTTCTTCTGTTTATTTACTTTCTATCTTTCTTAAAAAAACAATTTCTTTTCATTTTGAAGATTATTCTCATTTCACAATACCTGGTTCAACCCGGCATATCAGCAACTCAAGTTGTTTGGGCATCGTGGTGGGCCTGTTTCGTATTGATTTCCTATTATTTACTATAAGTTGAAGTTCGAGCTTTCGACAAACCATCATACAGCAATCTCTTTCTTAGACCAAAGCTAGTTCATCATGTCTGGTCCAGAGTTCGAGAACCTAAACGACTCCGGGGTAGTTTTTGAAGACGATCATGACTCACAAGATGATACCCCAGAAGAGAGACTAGCAGTGAAGAAATTACACCTAAAGAAATGTGCCGAAGACATGGTTGTAGAGCATTCTGAAGCTGTAGCATTGGCTGAACTGGCAGAAAAGATAAAATCGGGATTGCAGGAGGTCAACACAAAATTGTTGGAGAAGAAAGAAATCGTACAATTTTTCATCGCCCGCAATGAGCGACTATCGAATGAAGTCCGAGTGGAAGAAGTTAACATTAAAACTTTCCATTTAGAATCATCGCTGAAGATGAAGGAACTCGAATGCGAACAGTTGGTTCAAGAAAATCAAAAGCTGGCGGAAAAGATTCGGTTGTATGAAGAGGTTGTAAACGAGAAGGGGAAAGTCGATGTAGGAGCTCTACTTGTAGAGAATTCGGAATTGAAGGCCAAACTCGAGGCTTTTGGTAATCCCGAGTTAGAGCAAGATCTCCACCATGATGATCATCTTCATGACCTTCAGAGTGAAACTACAGCCTTCGATGGCGGTGCAGAAATTCAAGAATGGAGGGAAAGCCCCAAATTCAAGGAGTACGTTGCGGAAGAAGTCAAGGCTGCTTTGAGCACCCAGCGAAAGTCAATGAAGCACCTTTTCTTTGTTGGCCAGCGAGTACGAAATCGATTCTTGGAAAGAAATTCTAAACTCGACCCGAAAGAACGAAATGCTATTTACGAACTCGGCAACTCAAGTGTCTATAACGGTCGACCTATCACTGATGCTACCCTTTTCTCTGATGTTCCTGGTATCGCTTTTGAGAAGCGAACAGATGAAGCAACTTTCATTGATCTGTACTGGGCAAACTGGTCCACAGTATTGAGATTACAAGACTGCGCTGAGTTCATCGAGATGCTGAGGTGGCACTCTTCTGTTAAAGCATGGAGGAGAAACGACTATATGGAAACGGAATTTTTCAAAACCTGGTACAAGGGAGTCGACACACGATTCGAGGATATGAACGTCGAAGCCGTGAGAGAGTACTGCGGTAACCTCACACGCAAGAAGTTAAAGGCGTGTTATCTGGATGAGAAGAAGAAGAACATGAAGGCCCGGGAGCAAAAGCGAATGGGTAAGTCACCTTGGCTTTCGAACGGATATAGTAAATTGATATTCTAAAGATGCAAAAAGATCGGGTCGGAATTGTTGGGAATGTGGTTCGGTGGATCATGGTGTTATTGATTGTCCTAATTGAGTTGATGCTCTGGACTGTTTGGTGGTTGGATAACTATGAAGTTTTTGGAAATTGGGAGTGGGAATTGGAAGACTGGGGTGTGGACGAGGGCATCTTAGTCAGTGCGAGAGCTGGATTGGTTTTGGGTTGGGTGGTGGGTGAAAGCATCTTGGGTTATTGGCAGCATCGGTATTGGAATGGGCATTTTTGGCGCAATTTATGGAAGGTTCCATCAATTTGATGAATGGGTCCGATGGGTGATGATGATATTTCCGTCGCAAAATTGTCCCGATGATGGCACTGCATTCACATTTAGTGTGCATTTTTCTTTTGTTTTTACGAATAACGAATACCCAGTGGTTTAGGAGTTTTGCTTTTTGGGGGTAAACAAGATTGGCTTCGGTTTACGAATTATAACGAATTTCCTTGTCACGAAATATAGAAAATATACATCGATTTACTTTTACACATACCAAGTTTTGTCTTTTCGTGCATATTGATTTTGGGCTAACTGTTGCGAACCAAGTACTCACATAAGACTCGCACGATTCTATAAGTCTCACTCCTTCAGATTTTGTCACTTTGTGTTCACCCCTACTTAGACGAGGACTAACTTGTGCTGTCATTTTGAGCTTTCGAGTTACTCCAAAGTGAGACTACCTTCCAGCCAACTTCTTATTTAACTGAGCATGCAATGCTGGAGTTGCCTCCAATCGTTCATTAAATATCTAAGAACGCAGTAGTTTTAGTATTATGAAGGAGGGAGGATAAATTATATTTATCAAAAGCCTGGATGCAAATCGAGCTACGATAAGGCAGCGTTCTGGGGACAGTCCAAAACCGCGGTCTGATGCATGAGCAGTTAGTCTCTATTGATCAACAGAGACCTGGGCCGCAAGATCAACTCTCTTGCCTGCAAAACCTTCGATGAACAGAAAATATAACAGCCTGTGAGATCTATCGTCTCAACGCCAAACTAGAGACATGGATTCTGGGGGGAACACATGATATTACTTGAGAACAGAACAGAACAGCCAGGAAAAAGACGTTGACAAAAGAAACAGATTGAAGACATTATAGCTTTCATGGCATGTCAGGTTACAGTGTTTGATAATCGGTTTGTCCATGATGCAGTTTCAACTGATCATTTGAGCAATCTAATACATGTGCATTTAAGTGATTGTTCGATACTCGATTCATAATTCGGATATATCAACCTTCTTCGTATCTCCATTTTGTAACTTCCTGCTTTTCATCGACATTTGTCTCAGCGTGAGGATTTTCAGAGTATCTAGTGAATTTAGAGCATGGATATTCTGGAGAAGAAATTTATAAAGGTAACTCGTTCCCAACCGACCTCTAGACTTCAAGTGAATCATTTTCTCGGCTTCTTTCTCGAGCCGATAACTAAATTACGGTTCCTCTTCTCTGCTATTCTCTTCTTAACTAAAAACCATTTCTCACCATGATGCCTTGAACCAATTATAGAATCAAAAGTCTCGAATCAAATTCTACAGTCTTCATTTGCTCACCATTATTGCCCAAATTACCATTAATCAAACTTCGTCACTATCTATCATAACAAAGCTTCTCAGATCGGCGTCAACAATATCCAGAGATTTCATTGGGACTACAACTCGTTTTGCTAAGATGGAGGAAGAACATGAAGCTTGCTTTTTACCAATCAAGATATGTGTTCATCAATATCAACCTTATCCATTTAATTGCTTGTAACTAATTGTTAAATTGTGTAAGGCGGTGCTTGCCGATCTACAGAAGGATTTAGCAAACACGAACAAACTGTTGGGGTCACTTAGGTAATAAACTGCATATAATATCTAATTCTTTTTTACTTTTTTCTTTATATTTTATATAAAGAAAACAGTTTTATATATTATATAATAAAGAATGATATAGCTTTAAAATATATAAATTTATATAATTTTATTTATATTAAAAATATTATTCTTTTTCTAAAAATAACTAATTTTTTTAATTTTAATAAATTCAATCTCTTTTTATTAAAAAAATCAAAAAGATTTGATGAATACTTAATTAATATATAAATAATATTTTAATAGATTTTTTTAATTATCTTTTTATCTAAGTATTATATTGATTTATTTTTATATAAAATAAAAACCTTTATTTTTAGATATATATTTTATTATTATTTATATATTGAATTTATATATATAAAATTATTAAGAACTCAATTTATTTATATAAATAATATTAATCTTTTTTTATATAATAACATTGTTTTTATTTTTTATATTGTTATTATTCATACTTTAATTTTTATTTTTAAAGGATTGAATATTTTTGATATTAAAAATTAAAAATGAATTATTTGTTATTATAATAGATTTTAATGTGTTTTATTTACTTTTTTTAATACTTTGAATTTATATATTATTAATTAAATTATATTAAATTAAATTTACATAAATTGTTTTTTATATATTAATAAAATATTAATTTAGAATTATAAGACTTTTATATAAAATAAATAAAATAAATATTATTATTAAAATTTTATTTTGTTTAATAAATACTATTATATTTTTAATTATTTTAATAGATATTATAAAAGTTATAAATAATAAAATTATATAATACTAGTATATTATTTTAATAAATATTATAAAAATCATAAATAATAAAGTTATATAATATATTGTTTTGAATAAACAAATAAAATAAATGATTCTAAAAATAATATTTTTTTATTTTTTAATTTCTTTAAATTTTATATTAAAGAAATAAGAAAAAGATTTTAGTCAAAAATCTTTTAAATTCTATAATTTTTATAGTATTTTTTTAAAGAGTTTTATAATTAATTTAATTATAATTGAATGAATGAATTAATGAATTTATATGATTATTTGATTATTTATTTATATAAAATATTTAGATTTTATTTAGATTTATATATTAAAGAAATTATAATTTTTTATAATGTTTTATTTATTGATAATATAACTTGAATGTTATTAAATTAAATTAATTAAAAATTAAGAAATTAAATAAAATCAGTTTTATATTTAGTTTTTAAAAAAAAACTGTAATTTTAATCTATTTATATAAAAGTCTAATTAAGTTGTTGTAATATAGATTATATAGTAGCATGTGATAATACATGATCATAATTATATATATATATAATTTACAAATCTATATTATAAATAAATGTCTGTACAGTCAAACACGTGACCTTACGTCACGTGCCCATTGAGGAGATATATACTCTCGACGGCGTATAATATCTTTTTTGAACTCTTTGAACATATTAATATAATATAAAAGAATATCTATATTATATAATTCTATATCTTCGAAATCATATAAATACTAATTAGTATGCACATTATAAATTAAAACTCTTATTTTATATACAATATTAATTTTAATAAATTTTAAATATTCTTATCTATTATCAATAAAAAACTTTTTATAATCTTTAATAATAAAAGAATCTATAAATTATTTAGTTTTTAATAAAAAAAAAACTAAATTTTATAATATTTGAATATTTATTGTAAAAATAATAATCTTTAAGTTTAATTTAGATATTATAAAGTTTAAATATTTATTGCAAATTAAATAGTTTTTAAATTGAATTTAAAATTATAAAACTTGAATATTTATTATAAATAAAGTAATGATAAAAATATAAATTATATTATATTACTTAAATATATATTATATTATTTAAAAAAACATTTTAATAAATAAAAATATTAATAATGATAACTATTTTATTATAATTATAAGAACAATAATAAAGTTATCTATATAAAACTTTTTATTTAGAAATCTTTATAAAAATCTTTAATAATCTTTATTTTTATATTTTTATATTTTTTTATTATTACTTTATTTCTTTTTTTATTTTATAATGAATTTATTTATTATATATTTATTTTATAAATTAAAATGATTATATTCGATTTAAAAACCTTATTAAAATGAGTTTTGATTTGATATTAGATTTATTTTATAAATTAAGACAATTATATTTAGCTTAAAGCTTTATTAGATCAAATCTTTAATTTAATATTAGATATTTATTTAATAATAGCGAAAAAACTAGATAAAAACAAATTTAATAATAATTACTATATTACTTAATAAATAAATATAAAGTATTATTATTAGTATCTTTTTATTTTATATTATAATATTATAGATAATATAGTGAACAAAAGTAATGTAAAAAAAAAAGTTAAAAAGTATAAATATAAATATAAACTTTAAATAACTATAAAAGGAAAACAATTTATTATATATAAATATTTAAGATTTAGAATTATTATTAATATTTTAATGACTAAAACAAACCTCTAATTAAATCGAAAAACTTTAATCGATATTAAAGATATTATTAAAAAATCTTAATAAAAGTTTAATATACTCGGTTAAATTAAAATTGAAGCACGCGTCAATTGCCGAAAACCCTCAAAATCGACAATTTTATACAAAACATCTATTACGTCGATATAAATAAATCGATCATTTATTTATAGAATTATTTAAGATATTGAATATAGATTATTTTTATATTTAAATATTTATTATTAAAATTTAAAGATTAAATAATGATTTTAAAATTTATAATATTTATTTAAATATAAAGTAAAAATCATATAAAAATATAATATTTTTAACTTGATTTAAATTAAATAAATTACTATATTAGAAAATAATAAAGATATATATAAATATATAAAAAATATAATATAATAAAATTAAAAAAATATATATAATGTTTATAAGCACTAAGCACCACCATAACTTCAATTTTTAAAAATCATTAAAATCACTTCAAATTTTTATATATAATAATTTATATCCTCATAATTACTATATTAAAATACTATTTAATATAAATTTGATTTGAATAAATTATGAAGATTTTTAAAGATTTTAAAAAGTTAAAAATATCCTTATAATTTCGATTTTTAAAAAATACTATATTAAACTTTAATATATAATATTTATATTAAATAAAAGTTTTTCTTTTATATATTCATATATATCTTCATTATTTTCTAATATAGTATTTTGCTTGATTTAAATCAACTTAAAATTATAGTATTTTTATATAATTTTTATTTTATATATAAATAAATATTATAAATTTTAAAATCATTATTTAATCTTTAAATTTTAATAGTAAATATTTTAATATAAAAATAATCTATAGTTAATATCTTAAATAATTTTATAAATAAATGATCGATTTATTTATATCGACATAAAGGATGTTTTGTATAAAATCGTCGATTTTGAGGGTTTTCGGCAATTGACGCGTGCTTCAATTTTAATTTAACTGAGTATTTATTATTAAAATATTTATTATTAAAATTTAATTAAATATAAAGTAAAAATCATATAAAAATACTATAATTTTAATTTAATTTAAATCAAATAAATTATTATATTAAAAAATAATGAAGATATATATGAATATATAAAAGAAAAGTTTTTATAAATAAATAATCGATTTATTTATATCGATGTAAAAGGTGTTTTATATAAAATCGTCGATTTTGAGGATTTTCGATAATTGACGCGTGCTTTAATTTTAATTTAACCGAGTATTGATATAATAAACTGATATAATAAATTAATGTTGATGTAATAAGCTGATGTAATAAACTGATGTTGATGTAATAAGCTGGTGTTGGTGTTGGTGTTGGTGTTGGTGTTGGTGTTGGTGTTGGTGATGTTGATGTAATAAGCTGATGTAATAAATCGATGGAATAAGCTGATGTTGATGTAATAAACTGATGTAATAAACTGATGTAATAAACTGATGTAATAAACTGATGTTGATGTAATAAGCTGGTGTTGGTGTTGGTCTTGGTGTTGGTCTTGGTGTTGGTGTTGGTGATGTTGATGTAATAAGCTGATGTAATAAACCGATGGAATAAGCTGATGTTGATGTAATAAACTGATGTAATAAACTGATGTTGATGTAATAAGCTGTGGTGTTGGTGTTGGTGTTGGTGTTGGTGTTGGTGTTGGTGATGTTGATGTAATAAGCTGATGTAATAAACCGATGGAATAAGCTGGTGCTGGTGCTGGTGTTGGTGTTGGTGTTGGTGTTGGTGTTGGTGTTGGTGTTGTTCGTGAATCTAGAATAAGTATAAATATTTGGATAGTAAACTAAAATACTCAAATATCAAAACATCAATTACAATCTTATTTAAATTTTATCGATTCGGATTATAATTATAATCAATATATCATTATCAATTATAATTTGAATTATATTCAAGTTATTTAGATATATCAATATTAAAATCAATCATCTTTATTATTATTATATATTTATATAATATATTAATAAAATATTAAAATTTTATTATAGTAAGTAATTAAAATCTTTTAATTTTTTACATTTTAATCTGAACTTTAAATAAATAAAAATAAAATGATTTTTTATCTAACTTTTTAAGAATATACTAGTATTTTCAATTGAATTATTAAGAAACATTTAAATATCATATTTTTAAAATGTTTATTTTGAAACAATTCACTCCAGAACAATCGTGGGTTTTAAATGAAGTCGGGAAACGCGACGATGAAGAAATAATTAAGCTTTACTCGAATATTGATATTTACTGGCACCTCGTTATAAACAATCCTTATTTTCCTCCTACATTATCCAACTTGCCCTTGTCAGGGAAGTCTCAAGACTATCAAGATTACAAATCTTATTCCACTGGCAGAATCCAAGTCGACCCAACTATAAGTCTCCAGAAACCACAATATTCTTACAAAATTATGCAACGATTTATTACAATAAACAATCTTTATAATGAAAATCAACATTTAAATTATCTTTTTGAATTAATGAAATGGAGACTACTTGATGGATATACATTCCAAGAAATGTCCATGTTTGACGCATTTTCTAAAGTAAATAAATATCAGATTAAGAAAATTTGGAACTCATATGGAAACAAGGAAGAAAAAAAATTAATTAAAATGACTGGAAAAATGATTCGGATTTTGAAAGACCATAACACAAAGAAACACCATAACACAAAGAAACACCATAACACAAAGACACACCATAACACAAAGACACAACTTCAACATGAATATAAAACTACATGGAGGTATATACAACGCCTGAAAATAAAGAAAAGATCAACTCAAACTACATGGATTTATTTAGAGTCAATGGATATTCATTTGATATTCAGTAACGAATTTGTATTCACAGAGATAACTGAAGATAGACCTCAAAAGGATGTGGTTGAGGTAACTGAAGACGGACCTGAGAAGGTGGTTGAGATAACTGAAGACGTACCTCAAAATTATGTCGCTGTTATGTTACGTGGTTGTCCTGGCGGTTTTGGTCCAGGCAATATACCGCAAGAACGAGCTCCTATACGTCCGCAAGAACGAGCTCCTATACGTCCAAGCGATGAATGGATACCGCAAGAACGAGCTCCTATACGTCCAAGCGATGAATGGATACCGCAACAACGAGCTCCTATAAATCCAATATATGAATGGGGACAAGTTATCGGTACACGTTCGAGTAGTGAATCAAAATCAAGACCACACGTTAAAAGTAGATCAGGATCACGCTCTGCTTCTCAATATCACGTTAAAAGTAGATCAGGATCACGCTTTATCTCATCCTCAGACCCTTCGATATATTGCCCCACATAAAGTTTTTTTGACCAATAATATTCTTTAATTTTTTATTTGAGGTGCACTGAAAAGTCTAAGAGTATTTGATCATCATTTTAATATAAATATAAATAAATCAATGTATTAATAATTTTTTAAATAATAATAATAAATTAATTAATAATTATAATTTTTTGGAGTTGATTATATAGATTAAAATGAATTTTCTTATTATTTTTATGTATATTATATTATTATAATTTAAAATTTTAATATATAACTATATCGTTAAAAAAAAGTATATTTTTAAATATAGACATTTTATAATAATAAATATTTACTTTTTTAAAAATCAATAATTATAACTTTTTTAAATAAATCTAATAATATATTAAAGATTTTTTAATCGATTTAATCTTTATAATATAAAAAAGTCTTTTAAAAAAGATTATAATTATTGATTTTAAAAAAGATAAATATTAATAAAATACTAATAATAATTTAAAGAAATGCTTTAAACTTAAAGCATTTTATTTCAAAATTCAATTTCAAATTTAATTCAAATCTAATTCAAATCTAATCCTTTTGATTATTTTTTAATATAACTATAATGTCGTTGATATAATTAGAATATTTAATTTGAGATAATGATTCGATTAAATTTAAAATCATTATTAATATATAAATATTGAAGATAAAAGAATTAAATAAATTAAAGTTTAAAACAAATTTTGTTTATATAAAATTTTTAAAAATAAAAATTTTAAATTAATTATATAATCTAAATAATTAATGCTAATTATATAAATATTAATAAATAAAAGCTTTCAAATAATATAATTTCTTTTTAAATAAATTATAATTAAAAAATAAAAGTATAAAGTTAAAATGCTCTTATTAAACAAAATTAATTCTTATTAAAAAAACATTTAAAATGCTTTAGACCTTTAGAGAGTTAAATTGCTTCAATTAAAAAATAAATAATTTTCATACTAAAACATTAGGAATTTTCCTATATTATAACATTCCAAGTTATTATTATTCAGTTCAACTCTCAAGGGTCTGAGGATAATATAAATCACGCTCTACTTCTCAAAATTCAGAAAAACGAACGAGCGCGTGAAAATGAGGAAATGACTCGGAGTAAATTCTTCGATTTCGAGCAGGCAATTAAAGGATTGCAAAATCAAAGAAATTGAGATTAATATTAGAATTAAACTTTAACTTGTCAATAAATTGAATATTTTATATCATATAAAACTTATACATTGTTTACAACTTGCTTGAATACAATAAATTTTATTATATTGAAAATAATATTATTTATTTATCTTCGAGTCTTTAAAAACTTGAATTTAGAATTATATCTAGAACTAACTTGATCATCAACAAAAAATTTTTCAGTCAATTGATAAACAAAAATAATCTTTATCAATTAATAATTTATAAAATTAATAAAGATAATTTTAATATCTATTGAAGTTTTTTTTATATTAATAAGTGAATTTTATAGTTGATTAAAATTAATTAATAATCAATTAATAAAAGTATATTGATAATTTATTATTAATAAATAAAGATATATTATTAATTTATTTTTAATTTCTTGTTAATTTCTTGTTAATTTATAAGTAAAATTTATTTTATATAATATTATATTATTATTATTATTTATTAATATATTATTAATATATATATATATATAAATCTTAATTAAATTAATTGATTTTATTAATAAATAAATAAAAATTTCATAATTAATAATATTATATAATATCTAAATTAAAAAAAGATTTTTTTAAAAAATCATATAATAAAATTATTCTATATAATAACTTTTTATTATTTTATATAATTTTTATATTAAATATTATAGATAATTTGATAATTCTTATTCATTTTAAATTTATATAAAATTTGAAAATAAAATTATATAATAATAAAAATTATATTGTTAAAATTATTTAATTAAACTTTATTTATTGATATACTTCTTACTTTCTTTTATATAGAATTATAATTAATATATTGTTTATATATAATTAATAAAATTATTAATAATTATAATTTCATATTTTTATTATAAAGAACTTTTTAATAATTAATTAACGATCAATTAATAATTATTAGTAATTTTCAATGTAAATGATCTGTGTGAAAAATCTTTATTTTTTTGATTAATATTTTTTTATCGATGTTATTAATTATAAAAAGAATTATTATTTTTTAATAGAATTAATTAATTTAGTTGAATTTTATATGAATAAATCAATAATATATTGATATATAATAAAGAGAAAGAATATCAATAATATTAAAATTATTAATAATATTAATAATAATATCAATAAGATTAATGATCAATAATAATGTAATATTATATAAAGTAAATTTTATTTATTAATTAATAATAAATTATTAATATATTTTTATTAAGTAATAACAATTTATTATTATTAATAGTATATTTTTATTAATTAATTATAAGATTTATTTATTGATAAAGAAAAAACTCTAATATATATTAAAGTTATCTTTCTTAATTTTATAAATTTTTGATTTGAGGACTACTTTTGTTTATCAATAATCCGAAAAAGAATTTATTGATATATATTTGAATTTAATGATTTTTTGTCGTAATTTTTCAATCTAAAGAATAAAAAGAAATATATTAAAGAGTTTAAATATATAGAATCAATTGATATTCTTTTTAGATTGATTATTTTTATTTATACATATAATTATATTTAAATATACTAAATAATATATATTTACTATTTCTTTTTATTTATATGAGTTATTTAATGATAAATTAAATTTGATTAATAAATGAAGATTTTAAAGGTTTTTAAATGTTCAATCTCATTTTTTATATTTATTTTATTAGTTTTAAATTCTTTTTTTAAACTTAGTTTAAATAAATCTTTATATTCTTATATTATATTTTTTGTCTTTTTATTTTTTTTATTTTTTTTAAAGATTTCATATAACTTAGAAGAATTTTCTTATTCAAATATATTTATAAATTTTATTTTTTAATATATTTGTTCAAGTAACTTGAAATTGAATAATATTAAAGTAAAAATATTTCATTAAATCATATTAATAATGTTTTTTATTATATTTTAAAAGTTTATTAATTTGATTTATTATGGTTTTACTATGAGTAAAATAGTACAACATAATACTATGTTTTATTAATATAGTTCTTTTTATTATTGATCTAATTATAATATAGATTTACAAGTTGTATATATATATAATTATAATTACATGCTATCATGTATTATTATATAATCTATATTATAATATTAGTATTATTTGAAAAAAAAAGAAAGTTAAGTTAAATTTATTATATATTATAGTATTATGTTTTTTTGTTTTTTTATAAAAATAGATTACTCGATTGAATTAAAATTGAAGCACGCGTAAATTACCGAAAAACCCTCAAAATCGATGATTTTATATAAATCACCTCTTGCGTCGACGTAAATAAATCGATCAATTATTTATAAAATTATTTAAAATTTTAAATTTGAATTATTTTTATATTGAAGTATTTGTTATTAGTATATAGAGATCAAATAATGATTTTAAAATTTATAATATTTAATGAATTATATAAAGTAAAAATCATATGAAAATACAATATTTTTAACTTGATTTAAATCGAGTAAATCACTATATTAAAAAATAATAAAGATATATATGAATATATAAAAAATAAATTTTTATTTAATATAATTATTATATATATTAAAAATATATAAAAAATATAATATAATAAAATTAAAAAAAATATATTTAATTGTCTGTATAGTCAAACACGTGACTTTACGTCACGTGTCCGTTGAGGAGATATATATCCTCAACGGCGTACAACACCCTTCTTGAACTCTTTGAACAAATAATACAATACTGATTGATACTGTACTTGTATAGTTCCATATCCCCGGAGTTATACAAATATTAATATTTATAAACATTAAGTACTATCATAACTTCGATTTTTAAAAATTATTAAAATCACTTCAAATTTTTATATATAATAATTTATATCCTTATAATTACTGTTGGGATATAGATCATAAAGATAGTATGTGATAAGTATGTGATCATAACCATATATATATATAGTTTGATAATCTATATTATAGATAGATTAATAATAAGAATATATTATATAAATTATAATATTATAAATCATACAATTCAATTATAATAAAATTATATTAATTAATATTATATAGATTAAATATTATAAATATCAAGGTGATATTATAGTAATGGAATATTTTTAAAAAGATTGGAATTGAATTTGAAATATTAATAAAGTATTTTGATTAAAAATAATATATAATATTAAAATAGAATATATAAATGTTAAAACGATATTATAAGTTTTTATATTTATTATATATATTTTTAATTTGGTTTTTTTAATTCAATTTTTTAATTCTTATTTTTTCAAGATACTTTTTAACGATTTTTATAATATTTTTAAATTTTTAAATCTTTAAAACTTTAGTGATGACGAGATCTTTTTTATTATTTTTTTTTTATTTATTTTTTTTTATTTTTTTTTATATATTTATTATTTTTGGATTTATAGAAATTATATTGAAAAACTTTGATTTTTATTTAAAAATATTATTATTTTTAAATCAATAAGATTTATAAGAATTCAGAAATATCCTTTAAAAATAAACAAATCTTTATTATTTTATAATAATTTATTTTCTTCTCTTTTTTCTTTTTTTCCTAATCTTTTCCTTATATAATAATAAAGAACTTATTCTTTTTATTAAAATATAATATTTTTTTCTAATTATTTATATAAATATTTTTATTCAATTTCCCTTTTTGAGTCAATATAATAAGAAGGAACCTTTTTTTTTAGACTATTTTTTTTTAAATCAAAACCTTGAAAAATATAATAAGTTTTGCAAAATATTCGAAGATAGATTTAACCCCAAAAATAATTTTGATAATAAAACTTTTTTATTATATATTTGATTTAAAATTTTAAAATATATTTATTATTATATTTTTAATAATGATATTTTATAAATATTTAAAAGCGATTTTATAAATTAGATTTTAAAATACTTTATTATAATCTAAAAAAAAAAAATTTTATTTTATGATTTTTTAAGCGATTTTTATAAGAATTTAATATTAATGTTTTCGCTAATTTTGATGTTAATATTAGCTTGATCTTTATATTTATTTTTAAGACCTTATTTAAATAAATTTTAAAAGCAATAAAAATAATAATTTGCGATATATAATTTAATGTATGATTAAATATTTTTATTATAATAATCAAAAAACTTAATAATCTAAAAAAAAAGATAGAAAAAATTTTATTATTGATTTTATTAAAGATTATAAATAAAAAGAAGATAAAATTAAAAATAAAGATAAAAAAGATAAAAAAGATAAATAAAAAAAATAAGCAATATTTAAAAAGTTATTTAATTTTAAGAAATCTAATTTTAAATTAATATTTATTAAAAGAAAAAATAGCAATAATAATAATTTCGATTTTGACTTTAATTCCGATTTTGAAAATAATCTTTTTAATTATTCAAATTTTAAAGATTTCGAGATTGACTTTATTTTATTTGATATTAGTAAATAATTTGAAAGTTTTATAAAATGCTATATATTAAATAATAATAAATATAATGATTAAATAAATAATATTAAATATAAATTAATTATTTATAAAAATAATTATAAATAATTTGACTTATTTAAATAATATTAATATTTTGATATTTTATTTATATTATATAAAGATGTTTAAAAGTATTATTATAATATCATTAAATATAGAAATTCAAATATTAATTAAAAAATAATTATTAAAAAATTTTAAAAGATATTTAAAGATAAAAAATGAAAGCGTGATATATATAATAATTAGTTTAAAATCATTTTCTATATTATTATTATAAATAATTTATTAAAATTAATTAGATAATTATACGAAATTTTATTTAATAAAATATATATTATAAAGTTTAGATTATTATTAAAAATATATAGTAATTTTATCTATATAATAAAACTTTTTATAGTTTATCAAGATTATTTTATATATTTTTAAGGATATTTAGATTTATTTAAAATATTTATTACTATAATTATAAAGATTTATATATTTATTATAATATAAAAAAGTATAAAAAATAAGTTTAAACATAAATTATTTTTCAAAAAAAAAAACAATGATATAATCGAATAAAATTTTAATGATTAATGATTTTAAGAAAGTAATTGGAATAATAATTTATGATTTCAAAATAAAAATATATATTTTAATAGTTGAATGCTTTAATTTAATAATAATTATTATAATTAAAGATAAAAAATATATTATATTTATAAAAAAAAGAAATATTAATTAATTAAATATATCTTTAAAAAACGAATCATTATAAAAGAAGAATTTAATTAAAAAATAAAATCAAGATTTAACTTTAATAATATATAAAGTTTTAATAAAAATTATAATTGATATATTTAAAATAAATATAATGATAATAATGATTTTATTTATATGATTAAAGAAATCGAAATATTTTAATTAAAATTATATTTTAATAATAATAATAATAATAATATTAAAATATTTATTATTTTATATAGTTTTTATATTATTATAAATAATAATTATAATAATATTATTATAAAATTCAATAATTTAATTATTTTATATATTTATATTAATAAAACTAATCAAAAATTTAAAATTTATTTATAAATTGAATATTATAATAAATACAAATTCATTAATATAATAATTAATTTTAATATTATAAAACAATCAATTATTAGTTATAAATAGTTTTTAATATTATAAAAATTTATTCGAATCGATATAAAGACTTTAGATTTAACTATAAATTTTAGATTTGATTTTGATAATATTTTTTTTATTAAAATCATCTTAATCATTAGTTTAATTGATATAATTGATATCTATATTATTAATATTAATACTTTATTTTTATTAAATTTTATAAATATAGATTATATTTAAATTTTATTTAATAATATTAAAAATAAATTTTAATATATTAATAATAAAATATAGAAAACTACTAGATATTATAAATATATATTTATTGATTAATTAATTTTTTTTTAAGAATTCTAATAATTTATTATAAAATTATTAAATATAAATAAAAAATGTTATTTATTTAAAATCAAACTATATTATATTTATAAATGAATAAAATATCTTTTTGTTAAAAAACTATATAATTTACTTAATTATACTAATTATAAAAATGAATTTAATTGTAAATAATTAAAATAATTTATAAAATATTATAAAAAATACTAATTTTATATTAATAAGTTTAAAGGATTCAAATTCAAATTTTATAATAATATAAAATTCAATTTTATTATTATAATTAATATAATATATATTAATAATAATCCTATTTTTTATATTATTAATAAAATAATCTAGTTTAATATTATATACTTTATTAAAAATTTATTAATAATGATAATATAGAATATACTTTATTTTATATAAATCAATATTTATAATAACTTTTTTGAATTAATTGTTCATGATTAAAGAATCCATTTTATAAAAAAAAACTTTATTAATAGTATTTATGCAATTGTAATTAAAACTAAATGTATATTTATTGAAATCTATTATTTTATTAGAATAATCGAATATTATTATAAAGTAATTTAATAAATATATATAATTATTATTAAAAAACTTGAAGATATTAAAAGAATTAATAAAAATATAAGACTATAAATAGTTATTAAAATCATTAATAATATTACTAATTTAAATAATCTTATTTTCATTTTATTAATATTTGGTGCATTTCACTATTTGATATTTTTTAAGTTTTTTATTTTATTTATTTTATAGTGTGCTATTGTAATTAATAAAGTAATAAATAAAGTATAAAAAAAATATACTAAACAAATAATGATAAATGCTCTATATCAATATAATAAATTATTTATATTTTATTTATATAATCTTGAATTTAAATCTTTAGTTTTTATTTATTAAGAAAAAAATATCTAGAATAGATTATATAAATTTATCAAAATAAAAAATCAAATATATATAATCAAAATAAACAATCTTAATAAAGAATTTAGAAATATTTTAATAAAATTATATAAAGAAAAATTTAAAACATTTAATAAATTATTTAATAATATAATTGATTTTTTATTAATAAAAAATTTTACTCTAAATTCAATTGATAATGAAGACTTTGATAATTCAAAAACATTTTAATTAAAAAAAAACATTTATATATTAGACAAAAAGTTTATTTTTAATCTAATTTCTATTTTAATCTCATATTTAAAATTAATAATTGAAATTTTTTATTAAAAACAAATTTTAAAACATAATCAAATATATTTCAATAATAATAATAATAATGATTATATTATTAAAAATATTTTTAATATATATATTATTATAGACTTTTTATTAATTATAGATCAATTCCATTTATTTTGTAAAAAAGAAATAAATAATTTATTAAAAAAAAGTATATTTAAAATTATTAAAAAAAACAATATATTAAAAAGCACCCGAATTTTCTGTAATAAATTCATCGATTTCATCAAAAACAAAAATATATTAAAAACATTTAAAAAGTCCAAATTAGTAATTCAAAGCTATAATAATAAAAATAAAAAAACAATTCTAATAAAATTCTTTATTATTTAATAAATTAATTATAGAACTATATTTTGTTTTATAACTTTATAAAACATATATTAATATATTTAGCTATATCTTTATAATATATCATAAATATATATTTAATTAAAAACATTTTTAATTTATATATTTTATATTAAATTTTTATTAAAAATAGATTTTAAATCAAATATAATCTTTAAAATTATATACTTATTTTATAATATTGCAAAATTAAAAAACTATTAATATTTTATATATCATGATTATCATACAAAAGCTTTTGAAATAACTCTCTTTTTATTTAATAATTGTTTATTTTATATTGATAAAAATAAAAAATTAGATATAATCAAATTATAAATTAATAATACCTTTATTCTTATTAATAAAAAATTCGCAAATAAAAAAAATGCAAATCAAAAAAAAAGATTATTTTTTAAAAACATAAAAATAATTAATAATTAATATTCTTTTTAAATTTAATAACGTTTTAATTTATATCGATAAAAATAATATAATCATATTTATTCAAAAACAATAATATAATAAATTTTATTTTATAAATTATTTCTCTATTAATCTTAAATCATATATAAAAATTAAAAAAAATATTTTTTTAAAAAAATAATATATTATTTAATAAATCTATAATATATATATTATAAATATTTATTAATTAATAATATTATTTAATTTATAATATATAATCTAAATTATTAATCTAATTAAAAACAATATAAACATTTTTAATAAACATATTTAATAACAAATTAATAATTTTAATTATAATTTTATATTTATTTTTTTTAAAATAAAATCATTATAAATAATCTATTTTATCAATATAAATTTTATAAATAATATTAACTTTTTTTCTCAAATTAACTTTATTATAATATTTATTAATAAAAATAATAATATAAACATTATTTATTAATCTTTTATTAAATATAAATAAATTATATAAAACATTTTTATTTTAAAATTATATAAAATAAAATATAAATTCAATATTATTATTATAATCAAATCTAATATTAATAAAATTATAAATCAATTAATTAATAAAAAAATTATAATCAATATTATATTTTTTATAATTTATATTAATTCAAAATCCTTTTATAAATATTTAATTAAATTTAATACTTTTTAAAAAAAATATTTAATAATCGATCTAGTCTTTATTTATTAATCATATAAATATAAAAAAATTATAAAAATTAAATAAATTATTAATAATACAAACTTTACTAATATAATAACAAAATCAAAATTTTATACTAATCTCAAAAACTTTATTAATATTAACAAAATCAAAATTAATATAAAAAAATAAATTAAATATAAATAAATCATTTTATCTATCTAATAAAATAAATCATAATTATTCAAACTAATATTTATTATAAATTAACTTATATAATACATTAATATATTATAATAAAAAAAATATAATAAAAAGAATATAACAAAAAAAATATAATAATATAAAAAATTAATACAAAAAATATAAAAATATAAAAAACTAATATAAAAAAAATACAA
Organism: Scleromitrula shiraiana; assembly: GCA_028455995.1. Classification (NCBI taxonomy): domain Eukaryota; kingdom Fungi; phylum Ascomycota; class Leotiomycetes; order Helotiales; family Sclerotiniaceae; genus Scleromitrula; species Scleromitrula shiraiana. The sequence goes on from JABELC010000013.1 coordinate 559,212, forward strand.
AAAATAATAATATATAAAAATAACATCTATCAAAATCACTAAAATATCATTATTCTAATCTAAAAATAACTTTTCTAAAAACAACATTTATTAAAATAATAACAATTATAATTTTATATATATTTTTTTTAAATACTTTTTTTTATTATATTATTTATATATATTTTAATCTTTTAATTTATTTTATAAAAAAATAAAAAAAAATAATATTATAATATATAATAAATTTAGTTCAACTTTTTTTTTTTTTAAATAATATTAATATTAAAATATAGATCACAAAAATAATATATAATAATGTCTGTATAGTCAAACACGTGACCTTACGTCACGTGTCCGTTGAGAAGATATATATCCTCAACAACGTACAACACCTTTCTTGAACTCCTTGAACAAATAATACAATACTGATTGATACCGTAATTGTATAGTTCCATACCCCCGGAGTCATACAAACAAATAAATACATAACTATAATTATATATATATACAATTTAACAATCTATACTATAAATAAATCAATAACAAAAATATACCACACAAACCACAATACTATAAATCGTACGACTCAACTATAGTAAAACCACAATTACTATATTAAAGTATTATTTAATATAAATTTGATTTAAATGAATTATTAAGATTTTTAAAGATTTTAAAAAGTTAAAAATACCTTTAAAACTTCGATTTTTCAAGATTATTATATTACATTTTAATATATAATATTGTGGTTTTACTTCGGTTAAGTTGTACGATTATAGTATTGTGATTTATGTTTGATATTTTTGTTATTGATTTATTTATGGTATAGATTGTTAAGTCGTATATATGTATAATTGTAGTCATGTGCTTATTATGTATTATTTTATGATTTATATTTTAATATTAATATTATTTAGAAAGAAAGAAAGAAAGTTAAATTAAATTTATTATATATTATAATATTATTTTTTTTTGTTTTTTTATGAAAATAAATTAAAAGATTGAAATATATATAAATAATATAATAAAAAAAAATGTTTAAAAAAAATGTATGTAAAATTATAATTATTGTTGTTTTGATAAATATTATTTTTGAAAAGGTTATTTTTGGATTGGAATAATGATATTTTAATGATTTTTGATAAATATTGTTTTTGTATGTATTATTATTTTTTGTATCTTTTTTGTATTAGTTTTTTATATTTTTATATTTTTTATATTAATTTTTTATATTATTGTATTTTTTTTGTTATATTCTTTTTTTTGTATTTTTTTTGTTATATTTTTTTTATTATAATATATTAATGTATTGTATAGGTTAATTTATAATAAATATCGATTTAAGCGATTATAATTTATTTTATTAGATAAATAAAATGATTTATTTGTATTTAATTTATTTTTTTGTATTGATTTTGATTTTGTTGATATTGATAAAGTTTTTGAGGGTGATGTAGGGTTTTGATTTTGTTATTGTGTTAATAGGGTTTGTATTATTAATGATTTATTTAATTTTTATGATTTTTTTATATTTATATAATTAATAAATAAAGATTAAATCGATTATTAAATGTTTTTTTTTAAAAAGTATTAAGTTTAATTAAATATTTATAAAATGATTTTGAATTAATATAAATTATAAAAAATATAATATTGATTATGATTTTTTTATTAATTAATTAATTTATAATTTTATTAATATTAGATTTGATTATAATAATAATATTGAATTTATATTTTATTTTATATAGTTTTAAAGTAAAAATATTTTATGTGATTTGTTTGTATTTAATAAAGGATTAATGAATAATATTTGTATTATTATTTTTATTAGTAAATATTATAATAAAGTTGATTTAAAAAAAAAGATTAGTATTATTTATAAAATTTGTATTAATAAAATAAATTATTTATAATAATTTTATTTTAAAAAAAACGAATATAAAGTTATAATTAGAGTTATTAATTTATTATTGAATATGTTTATTAAAAATATTTATATTATTTTTAATTAGATTAATAATTTAAATTATATATAATAGATTAAATAATGTTTTTAATTGATAAATGTTTATAATATATATATTATAGACTTATTAAATAATATATTGTTTTTTGGGGAAGTATTTTTTTTGATTTTTATATATAATTTAAAATTAATAAAAAAGTATTTTATAAAGTAAAGTTTATTATATTGTTGTTTTTAAATAAATATAATTATATTGTTTTTATTAATTTAAATTAAAATATTATTAAATTTAAAAAAAGAATTAATTATTAATTATTTTTATATTTTTAAAAAATAATCTTTTTTTTTTTATTTAAATTTTTTTTTTATTTGCGAATTTTTTATTAATAAGAATAAAGATATTATTGGTTTATAATTTAATTATGTTTAATTTTTTATTTTTGTTAATATAAAATAAATAGTTATTAAATAAGAAAAAGGTTATTTTAAAGGTTTTTGTATAATGATTGTAATATATAAAATATTAATGATTTTTTAATTTTATAATATTATAAAGCAAATGTATAATCTTAAAGATTATATTTAATTTAAAATCTATTTTTAATAAAAGTTTGATATAAAATATATAAATTAAAAATGTTTTTGATTAAATATATATTTATAATATATTATAAAAATATAATTGAGTATATTAATATATATTTTATAAAATTATAAAATAAAGTATAATTTTATAATTAATATATTGAATAATAAAGGATTTTGTTAAAATTATTTCTTTGTTTTTATCATTATAATTTTGAATTATTAATTTAGATTTTTTAAATATTTTTGATATGACTTTGTTTTTGATAAAGTTAATAAATTTATTATAGAAGATTTAGATATTTTTTGATATATCATTTTTTTTAATAATTTTAAATATATTTTTTTTTAATAAATTGTTTATTTTCTTTTTATAAAATAAATGGAATTGATTTATAATTGATAAAAAATTTATAATAATATATATATTAAAAATGTTTTTAATAATATAATTATTATTGTTATTATTGTTAAAATATATTTGATTATATTTTAAAATTTGTTTTTAATAAAAAGTTTTGATTATTAGCTTTAAATATAAGATTAGAATAAAAGCTAAATTAGAAATAAGCTTTTTGTTTAATATATTAGTGTTTTTTTTTAATTAAAGTGTTTTTAAATTATTAAAGTTTTTATTATTAATTAAATTTAAAGTAAGATTTTTTATTAATAGAGAATTAATTGTATTATTAGATAGTTTATTAAGTATTTTAAGCTTTTTTTTGTATAGTTTTATTAAAATGTTTTTGAATTCTTTATTAAAATTATTTATTTTGATTATATATATTTGATTTTTTATTTTAATAAATTTATATAGTTTATTTTAAATATTTTTTTTTTAATAAATAAAAATTAAAAATTTGAGTTCAAAATTATATAAATAGAGTATAGATAGTTTATTATATTGATATAGAGTATTTGTTATTGTTTGTTTAATATGTTTTTTTTATATTTTATTTATTATTTTGTTAATTATAGTAGTATATTATAAAATAGATGGAATAAAAAAGTTAAAAGATATTAAATAAAAAAATATATTGAATATTAAAAAAATAAGAATAAGATTATTTGGATTAATGATATTATTAATAATTTTAATAATCATTTGTAATTTTATATTTTTATTGATTTTTTTAATGTTTTTGAGTTTTTCAATAATAATTATATATGTTTGTTGAATTATTTTGTAGTAATATTCGATTATTTTAATAGAATAATAGATTTTAATAAATATATATTTAGTTTTAATTATAATTATATAAATATTATTAATAAAATCTTTTTTTATAAAATAAGTTTTTTAATTATAAATAATTAATTTAAGAAGACTATTATAAATATTGATTTATATAAAATAAAGTGTATTCTATATTATTATGGTTAATAAGTTTTTAATAAAGTATATAATATTAAATTAAATTGCTTTATTAATAATGTAAAAAATAAGATTATTATTAATATATATTATATTAATTATAATAATAAAATTGAATTTTATATTGTTATAAAATTTAAATTTGAATTTTTTAAATTTATTGATATAGAATTAATATTTTTTATAATATTTTATAAATTATTTCAATTGTTTATGATTAAATTTATCTTTATAATTAGTGTGATTAAGTAAATTATGTAGTTTTTTAATAAAAAAGTGTTTTATTTATTTATGAATGTAGTGTAATTTGATTTTAAATAAATAGTATTTTTTATTTATATTTAGTAATTTTATAATAGATTATTAAAACTTTTATGATGAGATTAATTAATTAATAAATATGTATTTATAATATTTAATAGTTTTTTATATTTTATTATTAATATATTAAAATTTATTTTTAATATTATTAAATAAGATTTAAATATAATCTATATTTATAAGACTTAATAAAAATGGGGTGTTTATATTGATAATATAAATATTAATTATATTAATTAGATTAGTGATTAAGATGGTTTTAATAGAGGGGGTGTTATTAAAGCTGAATTTAAAATTTATAGTTAAATCTAGGATTTTTATATTGATTTAAATAAGTTTTTATAATATTAAAAATTGTTTATAATTGATAATTGATTGTTTTATAATGTTAAAATTAATTATTATATTAATAAATTTATATTTATTATAATATTTAATCTATAAATAAGTTTTAAATTTTTGATTAATTTCGTTAATATAAATATATAAAATGATTAGATTATTGAGTTTTATAGTAAAATTATTGTAATTATTATTTATAATAATATAAAAATTGTATAAAATAATAAATATTTTAATATTATTATTATTATTATTATTATTAAAATATAATTTTAATTAAAATGCTTTGATTTTTTTAATTATATAGATAAAATCGTTGTTATTATTATATTTATTTTGAATATATCAATTATAATTCTTGTTAAAACTTTATATATTATTAAAGCTAAATCTTGATTTTATTTTTTAATTGAATTTTTTCTTTATTATGATTTATTTTTTAAAAATATATCTAATTAATCAATATCTTTTTTTTTAATAAATATAATATATTTTTTATTTTTAATTATAATAATTATTGTTGAATTAAAGAATTTAATTATTAAAATATGTATTTTTATTTTAAGATTATAAATTATTATTATTTTAATTATTTTTTTAAAATCATTAATCATTAAAATTTTATTTAATTATATTATTATCTTTTTTTTTGAAAAACAATTCATTTTTAGATTTGATTTTTATATTTTTTTATATTATAATAAATGCATGGATTTTTATAATTATAATGATAAACGTTTTAAATAAATCAAAATATTTTTAAAAATATATAAAGTAATTTTAATAAATTATAAAAAGTTTTATTATATAAATAAAGTTATTATATATTTTTAATAATAGATCGAATTTTATAATATATATCTTATTAAATAGAATTTTATATAATTGTTTAATTAATTTTAATAAATTATTTATAATAATAATATAAAAGATGATTTTAAACTAATTATTATATATATCACACTTCTATTTTTTGCCTTCAAATATTTTTTAGAATTTTTTGATGATTATTTTCTAATTAATATTTAAATTTTTATATTTAATAATATTATAATAGTATTTTTAAATGTCTTTATATAATATAAATAAAATATCAAAATATTGATATTATTTAGATAAATCAATTTATTTATAATTATCTTTATAAATAATTAATTTATATTCGATATTATTTGTTTAATTACTATATTTATTATTATTTAATATATAGCATTTTATAAAACTTTCAAGCTATTTATTAATATTAAATAAAATGAAATTAATCTTAAAGTTTTCAAAATCTAAATAATCGAAAAGATTGTTTTTGGGATTAGAATCAAAATCAAAATTAAAGTTATTATTATTATTGTTTTTCTTTTTAATAAATATTGATTTGAGATTGGATTCTTTAAAATTAAATAGTTTTTTAGATATTGTTTATTTTTTTTATTTGTTTTTACCTTTTTTATCCTTTTTGCCTTTATTTTTAATCTTATCTTTTTTTTAAATAAAATTAATAATAGGGTTTTTTCTATCTTTTTTTTTTGAATTATTAAATTTCTTAATCATTATAATAAAGGTGTTTGATTATATATTGAATTGTATATTGCGAATTATTATATCTATCATTTTTAAAATCCATTTAGATAAGGCTTTAAAAATAAATGTAAAAATTAGACTAATATTAATATCAAAATCAATAAAAATATTAATATCGAGTTTTTATAAAAATCGCTTAAAAAATTATAAAGTAAAAAAGTTCTTTTTTTAAATTATAATGAAGTATTCTAAAGTCTAATTTGTGAAATCGCTTTTAAATGTTTATAAAATATTATTATTAAAAATATAATAATAAACATATTTTAAAATTTTAAATTGAATATATAATAAAAAAGTTTTACTATCAAAGTTATTTTTAAAATTAAATTCATCTTTGAATAATTTATAAAGCTTATCATATTTTTCAAGATTTTAATTAAAAAAAAAGTAATTTAAAAAAAAAAAATTTTTTTTATCATATTGATTTAAAAAAAAGAATTAGATAAAAATATTTGTATAAATGATTAGAAAAAGGTGTCATATTCTAATAAAAAGAATAAATTCTTTATTATTATACAAAAAAAAATTAGAAAAAAGAAAAAAGAAAAGGGAGAAAAATAGATTGTTATAAAGTAATAAAAGTTTGTTTATTTTTAAAGAATATTTCTAAATTTTTATAAATCTTATTAATTTAGAAACGAAAGTATTTTTAAATAAAAATCAGAATTTTTCAATATAATCTTTATAAATCTAAAAATAATAAATATTTAAAAAAAATAAAAAAAAAGTAAAAGAAAAATGATAAAAAAGATCTTATTATCATTAAAATTTTAAGAGTTTAAGAATTTGAGGATATTATAAAAATCGTTAAAAAATATCTTGAAAAGATAGAAATTAAAAAATTAAAATTTTTAAAAAGTTAAATTAAAAGAGTCGGGCTGAAAACATATATAATAAATGCAAAAACTTATAATATCATCTTAACACTTATATATTCTATCTTAATACTATATATTATTTTTGATTAAAACACCTTATTAATATTTTAAATTCAATTTCAATTTCTTCAAAAATATTTTTATTATTATAATATCGCCTTGATATTTATAATATTTGATCTATATAATACTAATCAATATGATTTTATTTCGATTAAATCATACAATTATAATACTATAATTTATATTTGATATTCTTATTATTAATCTATCTATAGTACAGATTATCAAATCGTATATATGTATAACTATAGTCACATGCTTATCACATACTACCTTGTAATCTATATCCTAATAAATATTTATATTAAATAAAAGTTTTTCTTTTATATATTCATATATATTTTCATTATTTTCTAATAAAGTAATTTGCTTAATTTAAATCAACTTAAAATTATAATATTTTTATATGATTTTTACTTTATATTTAAATAAATATTATAAATTTTTAAATTATTATTTAATCTTTAAATTTTAATAATAGATATTTTAATATAAAAATAATCTATATTTAATATCTTAAATAATTCTATAAATAATTAATTGATTTATTTATATTAGTGCAAGAGGTGATTTGTATAAAATCGTCGATTTTGAAGCGATTCGCTTATTTTGCGCGTGCTTCAATTTTAATTTGACCGAGTATAATAATAAAAAGAAAACTTTATAAAAGGACTTTGATTTGTATTATTTAATTTTAATATTTTTTATATATATATATTTATTAATATTTTCTATATTAATAACTTTAATTTATTATTTTAAATTAGATATATTATTATATTAATAAATAAAAGTGGAAATGTAGATATTGTATATTAATTATTAATCAAATATAAATATATGATTTAAATTGTTTTAATATTAAAACTTTATATAATAATTTTTAGTTTTAATTTAGTAATCATTATTAAAAGTATAATCGATAAGATTTTTGATAATTGTATTTTATTATTAATTATTTATATTGATTTATATTCTTTGTTTTAATTATTAATTAAGTTTAAAATAATAATTAAAAAATAATTTATAATTGATATTATAGTATTATATTAATTATATAAATATAGAGAGATTAAAGAAATATAATAGATCAATAACAATAATAACTTAATAAATGTAATAATAAAAAGAAGACTTTATTTAATATTAAAAAAATTTATTAATATAAATAAGATATTAATAAAGATTAATAAATAAGTTGAATATAAAGAAAAATTTTAAATTTTTCTTTATTTATTTTTTGAAGAATAATTAAATAATAATCGATATTATTCATTTAATTTATATATGATTATTATAAAATAAAATAATAAAATATATAATATAAAAAATAATAATAATATAAAATAATAATAATATAAAATAATAATAATATATAATCTAAATAATATTTATTTTAATTCAATATCAAAATATTATATTATATATAAATAAATTATAAAGATTTCAAAAAACAAAAGATTAAAAAAAGTCTATTTTATTTTTATTTTATATAGATAATTTATAATTTTTATAAAATTCAATTTTTTATATATATAATATCAAGTTTTCAAAAAATTATCAATATCTATATAATCAAATATATGATTTTATATTATATATTTATTAAGGAGATATATATTTTTGATAGCGTACAATATTCTTTTTAAACTCCTTGAATACATTTAATATAATATAACAAAGTATCCATATTGTATAGTTCCATACCCCCGGAGTCATACAAACAATTATAAAATATAAGCAATTTAAATTTCAAAATCTATTGATTGACTTTTTTAAAATAAGATTTTTAATTATAAATATATATTTTCATAATGTTTTATTTTTAATTTTTATAATTTTTTGATTTATTTTTTTTAAAGGATTTTTTAGATATTTTTAATATTGAATAAAAGTTTATAATATTTTTTTATTTGATTATTTATTTTTTGTAAATGTTTAATAATTATATCTTTTTTAAATTCAATATATAAATAATATTTTTATAAATTACTTTAAAATATTAAATAATCAAAAATTTATAAATATTTTTTAATAAAATTTTTATTTATATAAATTTAAATTTTCGTAATTTGTAAATTTTATTTTTATAATTTCTACAAATTATTTTTTATTAAATATAATTTAGAATTGATAAAGTTCAAGTTGTTAAAGTCATTATAAAGGTAAAAATATATATTTGAGGAGTTTTGAGGCGATTCGCTTATTTTGCGCGTGCTTCAATTTTAATTTAACCGAGTATAGAGCGATTGTTGACTAAGAGTCAGGATGGTAGCCAGGATTTTCAAATGTTGTGTAGTGCGTGGGTCGAGGCTACAGATGGAGATAAGCGGCTTCGCCGGGATGCATGGAAAGATCCGTAAGTTTTCTGCCTCTAAGATAATGTTCAAGCTAATTCTCTCTAGTAAAAAGAGATCGGTATTGGGAGGAAGTATTATGTCAAAGTATTCAACCAATACTGAATTTGGACCGTTTATAAGACAGACAAGAAGAAGAATGCTCTTAGAGAAATTGTGGATAAGATTACTGGATCATCATGAAAAATCAACTTTTGTAGCAAGACGCATCATATGATATCAATAATGAATGAATTAATGCAATGAATATCTAAAATTTATAAGTCGGAGAGAATCGTGATGGTAGTGGTGTATTTCTTGAGTCTCTATTGACGCTACTATCTTCACTCATAGATGATGGTAGTGAGAAACAATCCACCCAAGTACAGCATGGCTAAAAAGAGACACAAAACCTCCGAGCGAGTTATGGTTCAAAATAAACCCGATATTCATCGTATACCACTACACTTGAAATATCAGGGAACTTTTGATGAAAATGGTTCCCAGCCTATTAATGTCCATCCCAGCCTATAGTGATTATTTGGAAAGGGCCAAAGAATCATGAGGAACTTATGAAGAAGTCTCAAGAGAAATGGAAGACAGAAAAGGTTGACAAAAAATATGCATGAGTCAGAACTACAGTATTTGCACAGATGTCGCCGAGATCTGGAGGTGGAGCATTAAAAGATAGCTGGAGATGTTCTCAAGTAAATCCCATGATCAAGAATGAAAATGTCTTTCTCCTCCACCATCTTGGTGGTAGAAATATTCTGCTCAGCCACTATGCATCCAAGATATATGGCGTTTATTTATAGCGAAGTTCCCTGTTAGCGGTAGAATTACACTAGAAGCACGCTACCGATAGTCGCCACATGCCTTTAGCCACTTGGCGCTCTCGATGCCACTTCCTCTTTAAACAACACTTAGATTGAAACGTGGCTGAAAACGAGAACCTCATATCTGCAGAAAGATACGAAATAATGAAATAGAACTAGAATCTCAATCATAATTGCAACTGAGGAAGAATTCGATGCTGGATACATGGAGATTCTATTGCAAATCGCGTAGGAATCCGAGGGACTAAAAGGCTTAATCATACCAGCACTCCCTCCCCCACTGAAGATTCTAAATTATATCTGATCCCTTCCCTTGGGCCAAGGTTTCCTAGACATACAAGAGATGATAGTAATTCTCTTGATATAAAGCCAAGTAAATGTCGGGTTGGAAAAGTCACATGGTCCGTCGGATATCCCGCGAGAAATGGGGAAAGTTTGAATTCCTATCCATACTTCGATACATAAAAGAAGGAGAAGAGATACCGGACCCTCTTGGAATTCTGTGATCTATGATATCAATCGATGTTCCCTGAAAACTATCCCAGCCCAGACAAGCGTCAAATTAGAGTTTCGGGGTAATTTCAGGCGGGGACGCCCACAGTGTCAACGCGGGGAAGACATCATTATGATGATGGAGGCGGACTAAAAGCAAAAGAGTTAGAGACTCTGGGCGCCACTTTCATTATTGTGATACTCGATTGACATTGGAGAAGACACACTTGGCAGATTATGTTGAGGAAAAGCACAAGAAGAAATACAACTTCTATGGCCCTTCTAGTAGATATCGACTCTTGGACTCCTTGGCAAGCTAACTGCATCCAGGAAAGTCGGATCTTGAAAGCAGCAATACCAAGGAAGTATACTACAGATTTTACGATCTAGATTGGGTAGTGTAAATATCGCGGGCAATATAGTAGATATATGGAACACTAACACAATGCTCTAAAGCCTTGGGACATAAAAAACAAGGCCGTCATTTTGCCGCAACTTCGATAAATAGGACAACAATTGCCCTGGAATTTCGACCAGCAAGTCCATCCCCTCTTCCAATTCCATAGAGACAATCTCAATTGTCTTCTGGTTTTGCAGATCATTCCTATATTTTCACTTCAACAACAATCCTTGTACCCAAATCATTAACAATCCGCAATCATGTTCGGAAGGGATACAGAACCCACAACAAAAGATGTGCTTGAGCAACGACGTCCATCCAACACCGAAGCGATGGAACATCAAGGCGCTGTCACCAATCGCGGTTTAACTGGTGCAGCAGCATTGACTGTCAAGCAATCCATCTACCCAATCACTCTCGTTACGATCTTGTTCTTCCTTTGGGGATTTGCATATGGTCTTCTTGATGTTTTGAACGCCAAGTTTCAAACTGCTCTCAATATCACTGCAGCAGAAGCAGGTGGATTGCAAGGTGCCTATTTCGGTGCTTACTTCATTGGACCCCTGACATACTCTGGTGTAAGCACTTCCCTTTCACCCTTTTCTTAGCGAAATTGCCCAATGCGCATGCTGACTTACGAACAATAGTGGCTGGTGAGAAAATGTGGATACAAATGGACATTCATTGCAGGACTTTGCATCTACGGTGTTGGGGCCTTGATGTTCTGGCCTTCAGCTGTCTTTAGATCCTTTGGAGGATTCTGTGGAAGTTTGTTCATTGTTGGTTCCGGACTCAGTACTCTTGAGACAGCAGCAAATCCTTACATTGCTACCTGTGGACCCCCACGTCTTTCTGAGTTCCGTCTGGAGCTTTCTCAGGCATTCCAAGCTGTTGGATCTGTCATTGCTCCTCTGCTTGCTTCTCGAGTCTTCTTCAAGGAGGCAGATGGACAGGATTTATCAAAAGTGCAATGGACTTATCTCGGCATCGCATGTTTCGTTTTCTTGTTGGCTGTCGTGTTCTTCTTCAGTCCTCTTCCTGAGATCACCGACGCAGATATGGCTTTGCAAGGTGAACAATCTGCAGGACTTACTGGTTATGAGGATAAACCAATGAAACGTCAATACAAGTTATTCTTCGGTGTTGCAGCTCAATTCTGTTATGTTGGTGCTCAAGTCGGAGTTGCAGCCAATTTCATCAGATATGCAGAGGAGAGCGCAAATATCAGTCAAGCTGCTGCATCAGATAGATTTGCCATTGCTCAGGCTTTGTTTGCCATCGGTAGATTTGCCGCTGCTGGTCTCATGATGTGTACGTATATCGAGTTCCTTGGTTTTACCCCTCCTGAAGCCATACTACCATCTGCCTGCTCAATTACTAACTTTTCGACCTTCTAGTCACTAAACCACGTTGGGTTTTGTTGGGATTCATGACAGCTATTATGATCTTTATCAGTGCTTCTATTGGCGTCAAAGGAGAGGGCGGTGTTGCCATGCTCTCTCTGGTCTTGTAAGTCTCCAACTTTCCTGACAGTCAGTCAATAACACCCATATCACTCAGCTAACAAACAATCAGGTTTTTCGAATCTTGTATCTTCCCAACAATCTTCGCTCTATCCATCCGTGGCCTAGGTCGTCACACCAAGCGCGGTTCCTCCTGGATCGTTGCCGCCGTCTCCGGAGGAGCTCTCTTCCCATCCCTTACCGGTCTACTCGCCGATAAAAGGGGCTACCATATCTCCATGGTCGTGCCACTTATCGGATTCACAGTCGCATTTGCGTTCCCAATTTATCTCAATATCTTCTGCGCTAAGGAACTTGATGGTTTCAGAGAGACAAAGATTGGTTATCAGGATGCGGATGGAACCATTGGTGATCCAGCTAGAGAGGCGAGACGTGCAAGTATTAAGTGGGAGGAGAATGGTACAACAGGTGCGGCATCGCATTTGGAGCTTGAGAATTCGGCTAGCACTGGCCGAAGAAGATCACATCAAGTGGATAGAAGCGAGTTGTAGGTCGTGGACGTAGTATCGTATATATTTAGGGGCGGAGCTAGAGGTATTGAGAATCATTTCAACATAAGGCGTATGCATATAGAGAACATTATTCATTTGTATACATGATAGGCAAAAATTAGCACAAATTTGTTGTATTTTGAATATTGCAAATAAAGTTACATCGAGACAGAGATTGACTCAAATAGAAGACCGTACTAGTACAGTGGTCGAATATAAAGGTCTTACATTAATAGATCAAACTTCACATCGGACACACACATCAGATTGGACCAGAGAAATATTGTAAAGATGAAATGATATTCCATAAAGGTGTAACCTCGCTGTTTGTTCACTATTCCGTCAAATTCCGCCGAGAATGTTTCCGACAAAAGTCTATTAGTCATTTCACATACCACGCATGACGGATGTTCCAAAATTTAACTCCGATGTATACCAGAAACGCCGTTCCTGTCCCTATCCTGTCTTTTGAATAAATTACTGACACTTGTATTCTAATTTCCACTTGGTCCCCCATGGGGGCCTTTTCCACCATCGAGAAGTAATTTCGGCTTGATGAAACCTTCATCTAATTGCCTGAACCATGCTGCATGATCTTCGGCTGTACCATGTAGAAGTTGGCTAATAGCGCCAGAAGCCGTAATATGGGGCATCTCAGGACGGCTTGTACTTCCTGATGTTGGATATGGTGTACCCATATCGCTACTGTCTTGTGGGGGTGATGGTCGCCTTTTAGGCGATCTTCTGGCGGGAGGCGGGAGATCGGATGAATCACTGTCAAACCCGTCATCACTAGTACTGCCAGTTCTCCCAAGTAAGTCTTGCTCGCTTTCGTTTTCCCTTCTTCCATTTGCGTTAGAGCTTTTGCGGCTCATGCTTGAGGGCCTAACATTTGGACTAGCATTTCCACTTGCATAACTTCCACGTTCCGGTCCTCTGCCATGTCCACTTCGAGATAGTCCATCCAATTGCACTGATCCGTTGATACGCCTTAGGTCGTTTCCAATTGCAGTTCCTCCATGTTTGTAGTAGGTTGCTCCAGAGACAGCTTCGATATCGAACTCGTCGTCACTATCAATTTCTTCCACCACTCCAGTGCGTATTCCAAGAATTTCCAACATTCGTGCTGTGGTTCCACCAAAGATGATCACAGTGAGCACCACAACCACAAGGACAGTTGCTTTGAGAGCCCACGCATTCTCGCCTGTCATACCAGCTGCCAATGCGACACCTACAGCACCACGGAGTCCGGCCCAAAACAACATAGCTTGATAACTGTATGGTAATTCGTCCGCAACTTCCTTACCACGCTTCTTCGCACGGTATCTGATGAACCAATTGATGAGTCTCGAGAGTGGGAAGACCGCTGCCCATCGTGCGACGCATATTCCTACAACAGTAACAATAATAAATGGTGGTTTGAATTGTAGATTCTTCTCGGTAAACAAAGAGAGTCCAAGGTAGATAAATATGAAATTCTCAGACAATTGTGCAAGGACTTGAAATAGGTATTTAGTGGTGAGTTGAGTTCGACGCGACATGTTGTAATAGGCGTAATGCTTCATTGTAATACCACAAAAGAGCAAAGTGACAATTCCTGTTACAGGTTAGTATATTTTGAATATTGATAAACTGCTGTAATACTGACCAGACATATGTAAGCCATTTGAGAAGAAGTAACTGGCATAAGCAATCAAAACGATGAGGCAGCTCTCAATTTTAGGGAATCGCCTGACAAAAGTGTACTTCAAGCCCAAAGCCGTTGCGATTCCTATGATAATACCAATAATCAAGCTTCCGAAGAACACGGCCAAGAAAATGCCAATACCCTCAACCAAACTTATGAAACCCAACGTCCCGGCATTGCCACCTTCCTTGTATCTCTGGGCTGTCTCGAATAAGACAATCGCAATGGCGTCATTTAGAATCGATTCACCAAAGATAACAGTATATAGTTTCGGATCGACCTTGTATGTATTGAAGATTGCAAGAATCGTAACGGGATCGGTGGCGGAGAGTGTCGCTCCAACAGAAATTGCATCGACAAATGTCATACTGACTCCAGCAAAAGGAATCCTAGTATATATCCATAGTACCAATCCAAGAACAACGGCAGATATGAATGTTCCAGCGAATGCAAATGTCAGAATAGTGCCTATGTTGCGAAAGAAATTCGCCTGATGTAGTTCGTAGCCCGATGCGAGGATAATTGGCGGTAGAAGGAGATTGAAGAATATCTGTTCGTCGAAACTAACTAGACTTTGTATCGAATTCCCAGCAGTGACTCGAAGGATCAAACCAATCGTCATACCTAATTGATTAGCATCTGTTAGATGAATATGGCAGCACATAGCTTACCAGCAAATATAGAGATAACAGTTTCGTGCACAGCTTCTACTTTCTTATTTTGAAGCATATAACTTGTGAAAAGGGCTACAATAAGTAGCATAATCAAAATGAAGAGTGCCCATGATGAGAATATTTCCTTCTGCGATGAATCCGGCGCTTCGCATCAGTTAGTACAACAATTCTGATAGAATGTGATTATTTCAAACAAACCATCTGGATCTTCTTCCTCCGATTGTCTCCCTGTAAAAGTGTAATCATTAGTATTTGTGCACAATCATTGAAGCTGATGATCGCAACATACTTAGAAGCTCGAAGACAGAGCCGGCTATCGCCGCAGACATAGTGAAGGTGTTGAGAGTTTCGTAATTATTTTCTAGAAGCTATTGGAGTGATCAAATAGTAAAAGACTGTAAAATCGCTCAAATAAGAGCAGCTAATGCGAAGGGAACGACGCATGTATTTTCTATGTTGATGAAGGAGGGGAGAATAGGAAATGAAATAGAAATTGGAATCTGGATTGTGTTCGTGGGTTCATCGGTTCCCGGTTTGGTGGAGATAGTGTGTAATGTTATTAGTACCGTTAAGATCTAGTTAAGGCTAATTATCTAGGGAAAAATATAATAATAATTGATTCTCACAAAGCAAAGTCGACTTGAAATAATTCTATTATATTATATTGATTGGATATGCTTACGATTATTTTCCTCTTTATTCTATTCTAATATAAGTAGCATGAAAGTACATATAGCTCTGGAGTAACTACTATGTATGTAGCTCGTAGGTAATACTTCATATGATACTGATACAGTATCAATCTTTTATCCATATCCATGTTCATATCCATATTCATATCCATATTCATATCCATCCACTGAGAATACCAATTTCGTTAGGTTACGAAGCTGTTACATATAAAATTTGAGTTGCGTAATTATTGTGCCCGCAAAATTGAAATCGATAGTAAAAGAATTCCCTACAAGGCTACGAGGCTGTATTAGCCGCTAGAGTTGGAACTTGGACAGTATTTTTAGTTTTAGACAAGGCTGAAACTAACACACTATCAATTACTTGATATCAGCTTACGTAAAAGCAACCATTTTCCAAGGTTTGTCTCCTCGGCTGCTTCATGTTGTGCATTTCGGACAAGGAAATTATTTGGCAAATACTACCTACTCTAGTCGCAACCTTGCTATAGAATACAAATAAACAACCTAGGAAATCTATCATTCTTATAGTTCTAAATCTTGTGTGCCCATTGATTTTATGCGTATTCTTGAATTCCGACTTCTAGTTATTGGCTTGGCCTTACCGATTCCGAACACTCAGATGCTTCCCCAATAACCTGTTACTCTCTGATTTATTCACCAGACCACCCCCGGCAACTAGCAAGCCCGCGTGCCGATTCTATACCTCGTGATGGTTTTGAATATGTACATGCCGACTCCTTACTAAGATCATAAGGCCTATGCGACTTTCACTCTTTTCGATAGTTGCAGATGTACATTCAGATTTCATAGGCGCAGCCAGACCGCCATAACGATCATTACATTTACACAATAAAGTGGAGTGCAGCTTGGATGCAGTTAAGCGCATCCATTTGTTTGGGATCTGCCAAGGTTGATTCGACTTGTCTCCGCATATAAGAACATGGCAGAGGTCGAGAACCCCGGATCTCAAGAAGAACCTGAACAAATACAACAACCTAGTTCAACAAACCCCGACGAACCTTCAATGATGGACGACCCGAAACGAACGAGCGAGCAATCACCGCTACTGTCTGCGTCCGATTCGGATCATGAAGAGGAAGGTCTCATTGAAGACAGAAACGTCCTGAATGAAGACCCGGACGTTTACTCCGAAACAAAAGGAATATGGTACATGATACTCTTGACTGTTAGCATCGGCGGTTTACAAGTGGCATGGGGTGTGGAGTTATCAAATGGCACTCCATATCTTCTCTCATTAGGTCTGAGCAAATCATTGATGGCGTTGGTATGGATCGCAGGACCATTGTCTGGAGCTTTAGTTCAACCATATATTGGAATTCTGAGCGATAGATGTCGGTCTCCGTGGGGCAAAAGACGGCCTTTCATGGCCATTGGCACCATTGCTACCATCATCTCTCTGATGCTTTTAGCTTGGGTCCGAGAGATAATTGGTGGATTCTTAGGGATTTTCGGCGCAGATAAAGAGTCGCAATTCGTTAAAACTTCGATCATCATTGTGGCTGTCCTTCTGGTTTACATATTAGATTTCGCTATTGCTACGGTGCAAGCAGCTATCAGGGCATTCATTTTGGACTGTGCGCCGAGTCACCAACAAGGTAATACCAGATCCACCAACTTCTCCGACTCTGTGTTAGGCGTGCTAACCCACCCCATTAGAGACTGCAAACTCAATGGCTAGTCGTGCCATTGGTGTTGGAAACATCGTCGCTTATGTTGCTGGTTATATTGATCTGCCAAAGTACTTCTGGTTTTTTGGAAGTACTCAATTTAAGATACTATGCTTGATGGCTAGTTTGGCCCTTCTCAGCACTGTCACGTTAAGCAGTGCAACCATTAAAGAACGCGACCCAAGATCTGAACCAATCTCGTCCAAAGCTGGCACTGGATTAATATCATTCTTCAAGCAAGTTTTCACTTCCATCAAACGACTACCACCACAGACTCGTAAAGTTTGCGAGGTTGAATTCATGGCTTGGATTGGATTCTTCCCACAACTTTTCTACTCCAGCTCGTATGTCGGCGATATATATGTTCAGCCATACTTGAGGGATAACCCAAACATGACACCAGAGGAGATCGACAAGCTCTATGAAAGGGCTACACGAGTTGGAACTTTTGCTCTCTTGATGTATGCCATTACATCGTTGTCAGTCAATGTTTTGTTGCCATTTTTCATCACTCCAACATACGATATGCCCTCTTCAGCTGTATCTGTACTATCTCATAAGAGCTATACTACTCGTTTCTCGCGCTTTATTGACGGTCTCGCAATTCCTGGACTCACTATCCGCCGAGCTTGGTTAATTAGCCATCTGATCTTTGCGAGCTGCATGTTTTCAACTCTTCTTGTACGAACAATCACCGGTGCCACAATTCTAATTGCTTTGGTTGGAGTCTCATGGGCTATGACTTTATGGGCACCATTTGCTATCATTAGTGCTGAGGTTAGCAAGCGTGATGCTGTGCGTAGATCTCGACAGCGTTCACACCCCAATGAAGAAGACGAGGATGAGGATCAAGCTGGTAATTATATCCCTCCGTACTATCAGACATCTCTAACGATCTTTAGGAATCATTCTCGGCATCCACAACATGAGCGTTGCCGCTCCACAGATAATCGCTACACTTGGAAGTAGCTTGATCTTTAAATTCTTCCAAAAGCCTAGAGGTGTCCCTGGAGATAGAAGCTTCCCCATAGTGATGGCTGCCGGAGGAATATCCACACTAGTTGCAGCCTACCTAACAAGTAGAATCAAAGACGAGGTTGAAGTTCCCGGAGAAGCGATCGAGGAAGGTAGATCTGGACGTCGTAGGACGAGCACAGAAAATTCTCTTATTCATAACCAAGGTCTTTAAAGACTACAGTAGAGGTTAACGACGATTATTGATGATTAGATACCAAATTTGAAATCGCGAAGGAATTGTTGCATGGCGCGGGCGTCGGAATCATTTGTTGTATTAGTATTGAATAGATATATGTCTATTTTACTTTATATCTGTTCATAATGCACTTTGGTATATGTATCTGTACTGTTTTGTTTCCGTTGCTCATCTTCTTCTGGTTATCCTTTTCTGTGAAATCGATACGGAGAGATTAGGCTGCAGATGTCACTTGCATAGTTCGTGCTATACAGAGAGATGAAACTGCTTTTCGCGTGTGTGCACAATATCTGTTGAGACAACTGAATACGTGCATGATTTTCCAATAAGGTTCATTCGTATCTCTTGCTCTATCTAGTAATTGTCAACATCATGGTATGCATGAAATAATTAGCCACTCTCCATTTAAGGTTATTCATTTCCACGAACTATATCGACTTAGTAAGACTTTACCTAAGCGCACACATCGACAAACATCCATACAATCTGCATCAAGATACCTTACTTGATGTCAAAAGTCTGATAGAAAGGAAGTTTACAAATGACTTGCCTGATGATTAATTATTGTTATTAAAGTAAAAAGCCATTGCGTCTGCATGTTCTCTCATCGTTTCGTGTCGAGACTCGAAGTGCAACTTTTACTCGACGTATCTAATTCAGGGGTGCTACAGATAGGAGATATGGATAGGTTTGGAGTTCCGTTCAATTGGTTGTTGAAGATTTGGGAATGGAACGAAAGGTGGCTCTCAGAGGTCCAAATTGGAATCCATTCGTGTACTGTTGGTGATGTGGGATGGGATGTTAATCGGTATTGTCTTTTATGGAGAGGGACATGTAGCTGACATACCTAGGTCCAATTGTCAAAATGTTTACAATACCAATCACTGTAACATATGAGCAAGTTCCTCCAGGATCTGCAACTACCACGTCTTTGAAGAGTTTTAATGCTCTATTATTAATTTATATCTGCTGACTCCTCCAAGAGTGGTATTTCAAGTTCCATGGAATTAGGAATTATGAATAGTAGTTTACGATTTCTTGAGTGAGATAAACTCAAGATGTTGTATAAGAACTTATGCTCAGGTAGAGATTCGCAGAATTATATCCCAATATGAAGAAGCAAAATATAAGGAGACTTGTTAACCATGATCTAAAGCTTCATATCCGAGAACCACGGATTTCTGTGATGTTTTATGAAAATATTTGTTCATCTTAACTATCTTATTGAGGACTTCTTTGGTAGAATCTATCATGCGCCGATAATGATTTCGTCTGGAGAGACTTGGAACGATTCATTCACATCTGAATCTAGTCTATCCTCATCGCGAAATGGCGGTAGGCCCCTAGCCTCCCTCTCCTCCTGCCTCATATCCCTCCACATTCCTCTCCCTATTTCCTTGTCTACCAGCCGCGCCGTAAATCTTACGGCTGATTCGTGATCCATGAATTCCAAGCAATACGCGAACACAGGTCCGCCATATTCAGCTATCTTGTAGAATATTAGCCTCGCAGCCAAACGCTCCATCATCAGTCGATTGTTATGTCTTACATGTGATGTACAAATTAGAAGATCCCTCAACGCCAGCTCTTGATACGCGATAACATCCCAGCGAACTGGCGCACGCCAGTATAATACCTCTCCGGGTATACCCTCCGCCTTCCACACCCACGTCCCGTGGCCCCTAGTTTCAATTCTCTCTAGCCGACCATCACTCTGCAAAGCTTGATTTAACATATCAATGACAACGGATAACACTAGGCCATAAGCTCCAATATCACGACAACTCCATGTGATTGATAGCTTGGCTAATTTGGTAAGAGGTCTGATAATGTGCCAGATGAGCTTGAGCCAGTCTACATGACGACCGATGGAAGCTCCGTAGTTACTGATGTCAATGTGAAAGCTTGTAATATTTTCTGTGGGAGAATTGAATAGATTGCAGCGTTGTAAACTGGATGTGATCGCGCGACTATAAATAATGATAGTGTTAATCCAAGAGTAACAGCATATGCGCAAACAAGGAAAGATACAAACAAGGAAATTCATTGTATGTTTTCAGTACCGAATTATCTTCTGGCTATAGGAAAGTCGAGTAATACATACTTGCTTGGAAAGTGAAACTTTAGTACATGGAAAGGAACCTGTATATAGATATTCTGCAACGTCGTACAAGTATTCTTGATTTAAGTATCAATAACACGCGTATCACGATCTTCTTTCCAGAAATATTCTCGCATCCATTCATTCTTACCAGTGAGATAGAATGTATTAGTTTTGTAGAAAATATCCAGTGCTTCGTGATAAAGAATAGGATCTGAACGTAAAGCAGCAAGAAACTCATTTGTTGTACCATCCCATGAGTCTGGCAGAACGAGTTTGTAGATCATGATCCGAATTTCTTGAGGTACCTTGCGAAGAGTTGCCTTGGACATGAATGAGAGCAATATCGATTTCTTTACGATAGAATCCTCGGTCCTCTTTGCAAGTAAGTCATCCGAGAAGTGATAATCTGGATACTCTTCTACATTTGAGGTAGCCATTTTGATGAGTTTGTTGAAGTTATTCGTGGAGTGTTTAGATTGTTAAGAAAGTTATGGTAGCAGAGACAAGAAGAAGAGCTGGATACGATCTTGGAGATTTTATGCCAGCCAAAGCTGAATAGGTACAAGATCATTTAATATCGAACGTAGCAAATTTTGTAGGTGTCGGATGGAATGAGAGCGTAGGACTTGAGGTAAACAAGAGAGTGAATAGAAAGTTGCGGGGAAGTATGCAATATTCAATATTGAAAAGGACATTACATATTTCAACTTTATGCCCAAGCGGTATTATTAGACAAACCCTACATGTTCTGCTTTCAATCCAGGATCTTTTCTCACTCCGATTACTGCTGTTTTTTCACATTCTTTCCCTTCACAACTTCTTCCTTGCCATGCCTTTCCTTTCCCCATACCCCGAACAAACACCAAATGATCCACAAAAAGCCCAATAGTACTACACCAGCAGTTCCAACCTCCACCCATCCACTCTTATCCAGATTTAACACCGGCACGGCTATCTCATTCGTCAATCTTCCATTTATCACGGCTTCCGGTGAGATATGATAAAACATGGTTTTTGGTTCAAAAAGACCATCATACCCCAAATTCACTCGATCAAATGGATTGACCGAAAACTTACTACCCTCATCTGCGTTACATGCCCAGAACACTACTGGATATGGGATTTCTAACGATGAAAGTCCACTGGTATTGTAAGTTGGGGTGAGATAACGAAGATGAAGAGGAATTTCTGCAGTGAAGGCCTTAGATAGCGTAGGTGGTGCGAGCTCAAGCAAAAGAGATGAGCCCCAGATACTCATCGCATAATCTGGAGCCTCAAGGTCAACAGGGGAAGTAACATGGTGAACAGCGGAAAGATTTTTCGATGCAAGGAACAGAGGGTCCGATAATTGGTATTTATCTGGGAATATGGTGCGTGGCAAAGTGAGATGGGTATGCAAAGAACATGATTGGTCTGAGACGGGTGGCGAGCTAGAACTGATAGAAAGTTGCAGAGTAGGATGAAGGCCAGTGGGGAGAAGAAAGGAAGAGGTGAAGGTTGTTGCTGAAGAATGGTGCCGAGCTGGGAAAGAGAACAACGTCGGAGATGGTTTGGAGTCTTGTCCAACCACAGTCAGAAAGCCCCCCAACGAGAGTTCCTCTGGCTTAAGTGGCTCTTCTACAGAGAGAATCCCGACCTCAACACGATCCTTATCTGCCGTGTTTGTTATATCTACTTCCCATGTTCGTGGCGCCCAGTATGCTGCAACATTAAGTGCATGTGATATAGTATCATAATCTATATCTAAAGAGGAGGCTTCAAGGATCATCCCAATTCGGGAAAAACACTCTTCATCTGATGTTCTACACAACTTATGCTTTATATATTCAACCAAATTAGTGAGGTCCTCTAAAGGTTGGTAATATTGTGTTGCTGTGTTAGAGGCAAATCGTTCGTTAGAAAGCTTTGTGAAAGAGTCCTATTTCTACTTAGTTATGGTCCTAGAGTCTGTAAACAATCTATCTTACTTCCGGCTTGACGCAATCAAGCTCCCCGAACACTTTTTTCAAAGACGGACATAGTAGATCACTATATAATTTTTAGCATATAGAATGGCAGCGTAGCTACATAGGCAGATAACTTACGGTCCATTATTGCTACGCTGCGGGGTATAAAATATATGAAGACCCGGAGAAAGTCTAGATAGTAAAGGTGATGTTGTATCGAATTGGTTAGGACTAATCCATTTCATATGAAGCTCATGGGATGCCTTGAGAACTCGGTAGAGCTCTTGGGGAAGCTCATCGAAACCGAATGTTATCTTGTCTTCTCTCGCAGCTTTGATCTCTTTGGCTGTTATTGAAGATTCTGAAACTTTCAGTGACATCGGGTCGATTGCCTCATATGGCAACTGAAGAAAAGTAATTCTTTGTCGCATTTTGAATAAATGTTTTATAATTTATAGTTCTTCCATCTAGAGGCTTGACGTGGTTCGAGATGGCAGAATCATATGAGCGGTGTGTGTTAGCGCTCCCCACAAGGCTGATAGTATCCTGATATTAGAAGCTTCCAGGTTTCCGCCACCATATTGATATTCTAAACTGCCTTGTATTCAATACCGCATGTATTGATGATCTGTCCTCTCTTGCAACAACTTATGTTTAATCAAACCATGAAAAACAAAGAGTAAAAACAATCAGAACATATTGAAAATGCAACTTCTATCTCTCTTTCACACAGCTCTGCTTGCTCTTCTCACGTTTACCCCTCCTTCGGCAGCCAAACCTAAAAATGCCATCCTTCTTTCTAAAGTAAAGAGTCTAACTCTTCGCGATAATGCCCGAACTTCTCACCGTCGAGTTCCCGCAGTACCTCAACTCACTTGCACTGGACCAGGGTGCCGCCATTATAAAGTTGATGTGATGCGATGTACCAATCAAGGCTCCGACTACTCATCCGAGGACATCCAATGGTCTTGCACAGCGAATATACCAGAGGAGTTTAAGTTAGGGAGCACGGATGTGATATGTGAAGGGTATGATAGCAAGGATGATGATTATGTGTTGAAAGGCAGTTGCGCAGTGGAGTATCGATTACTCTTAACGGATGTGGGCGAAGAGAAATATGGCAAGAGTTATTGGGATGGAGGAAGTGAAGATATGCAAAAAGGAGTAGGATTATTATTCTGGCTGATTTTTGTTGGAGTTGTGGTATGGATACTATACTCGATGTGGCGGGGATATCAACAGGGACCTAACGGTCAAGGTCTAAGGCGGGATGGAAGATGGGGTGGAGGATGGGGAGGAGGAGGAGGAGGCCCGGATGATCCATATGACCCCCCACCACCTTATTCTGGAAATGGCAAAAGGTCTACAAGAAACTATGGCGCAGCTGATCAGGCATGGAGACCAGGATTTTGGTCTGGTGCAGCCGCAGGAGCCGCAGGGGGCTATTTCGCAGGGAACAGAGCCGGAAGCAGACAGCAGAATCAAGGTGGTGGATGGGGTTCAAGTACTCGGCCAAGTGGTGGCAGCTCGAGTCCAAGCTCGTCATCTAATTCACGCTCAACAACGGGTTTTGGATCTACATCGAGAAGATAGATGAATACCACAAAACGTTCCTTTTCGATTATCAACTCAATCTTCGCAATCACCAATAACGTTAGCACTCGCTGGTCAGTTCCATTTGGCGAAAAAAACAATGATCATAAGCGTGAATTCAAAAAACACAGCGGAGCCAAACACCTTCAGACACGGCACCGTTACACTTTCCTACGATGTATTCTCAATGCAATGGGCTTTTGATTTAACAGTTACATAGACGTGGGCTATAGGGGTGTGCATCTACAAAAATCTTTCTTGGAAAATAACTGCGTTTCATAATACTTATTTATATTGAAGCTATTTCATCTTGTAGCCTAGCCGATTGATAACCAGGGCAAAAGTTAGATGATATTCCATCTCAAAAGTACATGATCCACACCCCTTCTCGATATTCGATGTCATAAGGCATAATCTGCTTGGGAAAGGGACGTGGATCTCAAGCGGCTAGAATCTAAAGACAAAGGAAAAGTGGTATACACGGGAAAAGGCCCTTTCAACCAGAGCAAATAAGCCATCCCTACCATATACAATCATACACAGCGGGGCATTCTTGCAACGCTTTCCTGAGCAATTATACAAGTCCCCAATGGACAAAATAAATTTGTGAACGAAAAGTGAGCACACATCACATGTGTGCAGTCATAACATCCAATTTATCGAAAGATTTGGCGCAATTAGGGCACTTTCGCATGCGGTTTGCAATCCGGTCGTCCACGCATTGATTGCAAAACAGATGTCCGCATGTTTTTAATATTGTGTTTTTGAAATTCGCGCGACAGACAGTGCAAAGTGCAAGAGTCTGTATCTGGTTAGTTCGTGTTGTGAAACCATCAAATGTGGAAAACTTACTCTAAGCATCTCCTCCTCACCAGACTGATTGCTCAAACTCTTTTGCTTCCACGTGTCTCGGTCCTTTTGAGCTTGTTCGAATCGAACCCGCAGTTGCTCATTCTCTAGCTCGAGGGCTTGATTCTTTTGCTTGGTGCTAGAATTCGAGATATCCTTGGATTTCAAAAGGTTGGTTAGTTCTGTTGTTTGATTTTTCCAAGTGTCAGATTTGCTTAAAGCCTCCCGACTTGAGGCCTCAAGCTTTTTATTCTCTGCCATGGTTGCAGCGGCTGCTTGCCTCAGATCGCTCAACTGCTTCTCTAAATTACTAAGTAAAGTTCGATTCGAAGTCTCCACATCCTTGAGCTGAGAAATTATCTCAGAACTCTTAGCATTCTGATTCTTTAGCGATCTAACCTCTCCCAAACGGATATCCATGTCCTTCCGAGCCGCGAAATACTTTTGGTCAGCCTTGCTCTTTTCCGCAGTCAGGACCGAGATTTTCTCCTCAAGGGCTGCAAAGTCCATTACTTTCTTAGTTGTCAGGACTTGCACTCGCTTGTAGGCATTCTGGAGAGCCGGGAGTTCCTTATTAATCGAATCAAAACCTTGTAGCAAAAGGTCATACTTGGCACGCATTTCTTCGAGGCTTAAGGTGTCCATCTCCGGACCTGGAGTTGGTTGACATGACTGTTCTCCGATTTGAGATTTCAAACGTTCGACCTCAAGTTCGAGAGACGTGATGCGGTCTTCTTTAGCCCCGACCAATTCCTTCAGGTGCTCGACTGCTGCATGGTCCTGTTCTTGCATAGCTTTCCGTACGCTCAGATCAGCGAGTAATTCATCTCGAGCAGATCTAATCCGTGTCAGATCTGCATCAAGACGCTGTAATTGGCTCTCCAGTTCTCCTGTTGCGGTTTCTGATTCGTTTTCGATTTGAATGCGATATGCGGTCCGTTCTGCCTGATACCTTTCTGCTTCCTCTCGGAGTTGAATATTTGTAGCCTCAAGATGGTTAATTCGTTTAATTACATCTTCATGTTGGATACGAAATTGCTTAAAGAGCTCGGTTCGTGCATAATCGTCATCTGAAGGACCTGCCTGTTTTGTACTCGAAGAAGTAATCTGTTCAGTTAAAGATTTATTTTCAGCCGCCATGGCTTCAAGTTGTTCTTTTTGCTTGGCAATCACAGCAGTCGCTTCCTTGTAAGCCGACTGATTCGCCTCCTTCTCCTCCGTGATGCCGTTAGTCATCTCAGTATCCCCTCCATTCTCATTCGCCCTTACGCCGTTAGCAGTACTATTGTTTAGAGCTTTTGCCTCCTCCTTCCTCACTGCATCGCTTCTTAACCTGTCTAAGCGCTTCTCAGCTCTAATATAACGAAGGGAGGCAGATTCAAGCCGCTCATTTAATTCTTCTTTCTCAGTACGCAACTTTTCCACCGTGACAAGATAATCTTTCTGCGAGGCTAGCATTTTGGTAACCTTGGCTTGAAGATCTTGCAAGTCCGCCGAAGGCTTGCCACGAGCTGCAGAAACATTACTGAAAATTGTGTGGAGTTTGGATTTTATTTCTTTGCCTTTAACAGCTAGATGATCGGAGAATCCTTTGATACCATTAAATTGTAGTGAAGTTGGGAACGATGCTATGTAATGTCAGCCTCTATACACTCTTGCGATAAGACAATACTGACTCTCTGGTTTCGCCGGATCTGGGATATCATCTTGTGCAAGAAGTCTGACCTCTTCTAATAACTATGATCGCTTATCAGCTTTTGTGTTCCAGGTGACTGATAAAACAATGGCAAATGCATACCTGTGTCCACCAAGCATCAATTATCCTTATATGCTCGTCGTGATCCGCGGATTTCTTTTGTGTAGCCTTTAATTGTGACTCCAATGTTGCCTTTTCTCGTTTGTACTCGAGCATTTGCCGATAAATCGCATCTTTTTGGTATTTCTATAACGTGATATATCAGCCTTCCATCCCAGCCAACTTATTCTCTTTCGGAAAGGGGAGGTGTATTGACTACATGATGCGATATGTTGTGGAATTGCGGGTTTGAGGGGCGTGGAGGTCTGCAGGCTATCCATGCTGTCCATAGCGAGCTGCGCATTAGCAACAGCTATATATATTCCAAGAGCAATCCCTAGACTCTTGTATAATGCTGATAGATGAGAGAGTCGGAAAAATATCGATGAAGAATAAACATCCCAGAAGAAAATTGCCAATAGGCTATCTACTTACCTCGATATCTTCTGACCATGGTGCCGTATTTTCGGAATCGGCAGATGTCTTACCACCACCATTGATGGCTTGTCTCTTAGTTGGCGGTCCAAGATCATCAGTACTTTGGCCTGCTGACCTCTTCCTATCCTCCATCTTGATGAAGGAAGGGAGAGATGGAGCTGATGCGGCGACGGGCGGCATCAGATTGAAGATGTCGATGTGTTCATAAGATCAGATACAATATTAAGATCGATCAAGAAGAAGCCTGATACAGTCGCGGAATATAAGCTCGATATCTGAAAGGTGTTGGGGGTTGTTGAGTTGACTTTGTTATTGTTGTTATGATTGTTAAAGGATGTTAAAGGCGAAAGAAGGTGAAGAAGTTAAATCCAATCCAGTCCGAATATAGTTTAGCGTAATATATTTAGTAAGTGGAGTCGCCTCGCTCTAGGTCTCAATTGAAATGGATAATTATTTGAAGACTTTCAAAGCTTTCTATTTCATCCATTGTATTGTTCACTTAAGTCAATATTATATCAACAATATGATTATAATACTCAAAGCATTATCAATAAGACGATATAATATCTAATACTATTCAAATACAACTACTCGTCATAGGTGTCGCATATTCCGTTTGGGATTACAATAATCTTTCAAGATGTCTTCTATGTTAAGGAAAGGAACAAAACAATTTAAACCAAGTGCTCGCCCTCGACCATCTGCTCCACGACCTTCTTCTTCACAACCGTCTACCCGCCCAAGTATCGAACCCCAATCGCAAACACCAACTCCTGCGACACATCCCTCAAACTCGATACCCCCAATAGTTGAAAATTTAGTGGAAGAAGAGGCTTCACAAACTGCGACCTCGCGACCTTTTGAAGGAACCCCGCATGAAGTGCCGATCCCAGGGGCCCAATCTCGAACGCTACTTGCAACCCTTCAGAATAGTAATCTCACAGAGATCGGTTATAACTCAAAGAGAAAGGCAGGCGATGGTAGAATTGAGGATCCCGGCCCGTCTGGACAACCGCCCTCAAAGGTTCCCAAATTGACCCCTCCATCAGATGCGGTACAACAATCTGCCAGCAATACATCAACCACCATAAGTACAGCAGAGCGCACTACTTTACCTCCAATCTCAGCACAACGATCACAGTCTCCTAGACCTGCAGAAGCACCATCGATATTGTCAGAATCACAATCTATCGTTCAGCCCAACCTGCCGCCAACCAATATTCCAGCTACGCGAAGAGCGGTGACAGTGCAACCCAGGCAATCTTCTAGCAGCTCAGTAGAAGCTGATCCAACTTTGACAACAGGAAAGCCTCAAAAAGAACCTTCTGTTATGACTACCGAGGGGCAAAATAATGCCACAAGGGATTCGGGAGCGTCAGCAAGCTCAGATGGGTTGTCTATGGGTTCTGGAGCGCCAGCCGGTGAAGACGCGCGAGCAAATGGCTTGATGACTAGAACCTCAGAATCCGAGGACGCTGATTTATCTAAAATGGGAGCAGGGGAAGCTAGCCAAACCTCGCAACTTGTTCCAACAGTTTCGCCTGTTGCGGAAGAGACACTCACTTCTAGCGAAGGAATAACCCACGCTCCGAAGAAGGCGAGGAAAAAGCCGGCACCAAGGAAGAAAAAGGTACAAACAGAAGAAGGGGATGGAATTAGGTCTACAGTTGAAGTTCAGCTGAACAAACCACGTCGTGCTGCGGCTCCAAAACGTGTACGTAAGAAGAAAGATGGAGACGAAGCAAAGAAAAAGAAGCGCGCCGAAACACCAGAAGGTGCAGAAGATGATGTTATTGATCATACCACAATGAAAATGGCGGATCTTTGCAGAGATATTCGAATCGGCAAAAAATTCAGTAAACATGACGAAATAAAACAGAGGCATACTCGCAAGAAAGCAAATTCACAAAATGAAATCTCCGAACTATCGGACCTTGGAAACAACGGACAAAGCGACCGCAATGCTGAAACCCCTGATCAAGCTATTGAGGAACCCGTTCCAATCATAAGCAGCAACGGGATTCAAATGCGTGTTGTGGATGGGCAGATTGTGCTTGACGATCGTTCGCTACAAGTTGATAGGCATCGGCAGGCAAGGGATGAGGGTTTGGTGATGGAGGAGATTGAAGAAAACGAGTTTTCTAAGGCCGTAAACTCTGGATCATATATGAAACGTGTTAGCTCTCCCCGTTGGGACGAATCCGCAAACGAACTCTTCTATCAAGGCTTACGACAATTCGGAACAGCATTTGAAATGATTGCGGCTATGTTTCCAGGCCGAAACCGAAGACAGATCAAATTAAAATTCGTGAGAGAGGAAAGAGAAAACCCGGCCAAAGTTGATAGAGCCCTCATGGGTCAAACAGAAACCATAGATTTCGATGAGTATACGAATCTCACTGGGCAAAAGTATGAAGAAGTGGCAGATATTGAAGCGGAAGCGAAACAACTCGATGATGAACAACGGGCCGAGGAGGAAGCGATTGAGTCTGCTAAAGCAGCAACGGTCCAGAAGAAGAAAGATGCCATCTCTAACGCTGCAAGGAGAGTCTTAAACTCGGTTGGAGATGACGACGGTGATGGACCGGAGTCGCAAAAGGAAAATGCAGTCACTTCTATAACCGCCAAAGGAAAGAAAAAGGCTGCTAAACCCAAAAAGAAGAATCTGCATAGCTCTTCTGGGGGTGGTGGGGAAGAGATTGAGGTTCTTGGTACGCTGTAAGAGGTAGTAGGTGTTTGATTATGGCGTTTGGCGGATACATCTAATGGAGATGTTACGGTTAGGATTGGCTAAAACGGACTGGGTATAAGGAGGGAAATTTACTAAGGATGGCGCACTTGGTTTTATACCCGGATTTGTGAAGACAAGACTAAGCAAACCATAGAAGGTAGAGAGTTCTCTGTCGTATTAGCATATATGTTCCAACCATGCATAACGCAATTAATTCTCACGATATCACTAGTATATGCAAGAAGTTCAAATATCAAAACATTTATCAATAATTTGTTAAACCTGCTATATCCAATCTTCAAACCCATTCACTCATTCTTCTTATCTACTCTTTCTTAATCAACTCGTCGAAAACCCCCTCCAACACCTTCGCGCTATCCTTCAATGCTCGCTTCTGGCCCCCCTCATAATCCACAAAAGTCACACCAAACCTCGTCTCGTATCCTTCCGCCCATTCAAAATTATCCATCAAACTCCATGCTAGATATCCTCTTACATCTGCTCCTTCCTCTACTGCTTGAGCCAGCGCATGGATGTAGGTGCGGAAATAGTTGGCGCGGAATTCATCTTTTAGGATTTCTGGGTATGGGATATCGTTCTCTTTAAGGACAGAAGTGCCGTTTTCGGTGACATATACTGAGGGATGTTAGTGATATGGAGAGTCTGGGGGAGGAAAGGGTACGTACTGGGTGGGAAACCATAACGTTTCGAAATCCAAAGAATCAAATCGTGGAATCCCGGTGGATTGGGACGTAACCAAACACTCTGAGTCTCCGGACCGATCTGGTCACCATTCTTTGACTCAAACAGCGTTTCCAAATTTCCAAGAAAATCATTCTCTTCAGGGGGCATGGTTTTATGCTTGATAAAATTGGCTGTGTAGTGATTCATGCCGTAGAAATCATTAGATCCTTTCAAGATCGATACTTCTTCAGAGGTGAATGTGGGAAGTCGATCGCCTAGTTGCTTGCGCATCGAGGCGGGGTAGTCGCCATGGTAAATGGGGTCGGCGAACCAGGCAATACTGAATTCGAGTTTGCGTTCTGCGGCTTCTACGTCAAGGGGGTCGCTGAGATCCCATGGGTATACTGCATCGCCTGGTGGGGCGTTAGTGACATATAGGGAAAGAAAGTAGATAGACTTGAGATACCATTCAGAGTAATTCCAATCTGGCCACCATTCTTGGGCTTGAATTCTTCTCTATAGATTTTCACAGCCGCTGCGTGAGCAAGTAGAAGATTGTGCCCCACAATCCAAGGTTCCCTACTACTATCACCAACCTCACTCTTGCTCCTATCACTTGTATGACCAGGAGCGAACAGTCCGGTGTTATAACCCAAAATTGACGAACACCAAGGTTCATTGAAAGTGATCCAGTTCTTGACTTTGGGAAGCGCCTCAAATAATACCCGCGCATAATTTGCATAATCCTTAACAAACTCCTCCTTATTCAGCAAACCTCCATATCGTTTATCCAATCCATCTGGCAAATCCCAATGGAATAGAGTCAAGAAAGGTGTGATTCCCTCCGCCAACAAATCATCTACCAATGTTCTATAATAAGCAATACCTTTCTCATTCACGGGATCATTACGACCACCAACTGGGATGATTCGCGACCAGGATACAGAGAAGCGGTAAGCTTTTGCTCCGGTCTCCTTGAGCAGCTCTATGTCTTCGCTGGTGCGATGATAAGAATCACAGGCCACGTCTCCGGAACTTCCATCGGCGATTTTGCCGGGGATCTTGCAGAATGTGTCCCAGATGGAAGGACCACGGCCATCTTCTTCGGCTGCTCCTTCAATCTGGTAGCTGAGTGGTTTGTTAGTATGAAGACCCTATGGTTACTAGAAGCATGCATTTACCTTGCAGTTGCGAAGCCCCATGTAAAGTCCTTTGGTAGGACTGCTTTACTCATATTGATCTCGTGTTGTTAGTTTGAGGTAATACTAATAAATGCAAATATTGTGTGTCCACTGTAATGCAAATTAGTTGAAGTTGGGGAAAGGGACCAGATATAAGTAGAGAGCAGGCGGCTAATTGTTTGAGGAGATCATGTCATAACAATCAAAACATTCATTAGATCTCGGACCGTACAGACCGTAGTGCTATCCTTTCCTTATAGAGACTCAATTTGGTGATGGTACGAACCATCTTGGCCCCACCATAACATGGCGGGGTAGAAACATCGTGAAGCGGCAATTCGGGACGATGATCCGGATAAATGTGCGATATGGTAATACAGCAATGGTATGCTGAGGTACATGGAATCATCTCACGGGGTTTGGCGCTGATTTCGTGTGAACTATCACCGAGAGTGTGCTTCCCCTATTCAGTTCCATACGGTCCAACATGGTAATTGATATGTAAAGATATGTTTGTTTCTTGATATTGTACATGTACATGAGGTGGCATACTCCATAGTCGTCCTGATAACTAGTTCCCAAACTCCATTTACCATAAATAACCCCATCGAATTGAAATGATAATTTTTCCATAGAAAACATCAGAATATTAAGCAACCCTATCTTATTAGTTCAATATGAACTCTGTTTTGAAACCCAGCCTTCCCCAACCCATAACCTTGTGTGATTCCTGTCCTAAACTCTTATCCATAGACCAGTACACCTTCCATCGTGTATGTTATATGATCCCCTTACTACTCATCGAACGAGTGTGTCTCCTATTGTAGGCCCACCATCTTAGAATCATCGCTCTCCACGGTATCTTCTAGCTTCCTCTTGCCTGTCGTCGGTGGTGTTGGCATATGATCCTCCTCAGTCCATTCCATAATTTCCCATTCAACCTTCATGCGCCCATCGTTGGCAGTCCTGCTGCCCCTACTTGTCTTTAAATTTCCCAATTTACTCCCTTCCACCATTGTTTCAAACCATGGCAAACCTCCGCTCTCACTTGTATTATTACTGGAATGCGGTATGACCGTCTCAATTGTTTGTTTGTCGTGTACTGCATCTTCAAGAGCCTCCTTGGGTAGCAAGCCCAATTCTTCCAAATCTCTTAGGTCGGAGCCCGCCAATGAGCCTAACGTCAATGAAATGTAATCCGCTTGAGCAGCCGGCTCTTCTGTCCAATAGCTCAAGGGCGTCCCACAGAAACCGCAGAAATGGCGTTTAGCGTGTTGTTCGGATTCTGAGGTGTAGGAGCGTCGAATCGAATTGTGTGTTTCGTCGTCGAAGAATGCGTAGGTTGTCGATTGGTACCATGCTAGCGGTACACGAAGCCATGCGGAGAGAGGAGCAGCTTGCGATCGGCCTATTTGTGATAGGATCAGCTTTCTATCTTCTATAAATCATATTTCGCGAGTGTTGTTTTTAATTGACGTACGATGCACGCTGCTGCTATCGAAGAAAACCTTCGCTCCGTTTGCTGCATCCTGTGGAATATTAATTGTGTATTTATTTCGACCACACGAACATCCACCCTGAAGTTCGCTCATCTTGTAAAAACTCGAGTTATGACAGGTTTCGGGACACAAAGTTACAATTTTCCTCGAAAGAAAAAGAAATGAGTTTACAGTTGGGAATACCTCCTTTTTGAAATTAGAAAAAGGAAAGTTTGATTGAAATTCTAGGGATCCTGTGACGTATGATGATAGTGGATTTTGATTGGCACAGGTCGAGGAGGAAATATCTAGATCATTCATGAACCATTTAACAAACTTCTATCAACCTTTTCATTATATACATTTATGAGTCTCTCCTTTCATGCAACGATGAATTCGCGACAATTCCGGTTTCACAAACATAGAATGGCCCAATTTATATTGTTCGGATAGATAGATAGTGCAGACTCAATAGACTTCATACAAAGTCTTCAAGTACACCATGATCAGAGACACCCCAATCAATTGATTTTTGTGCACAGAAGATCAGTAAGCTTTCTAGAAATTAAGCATATTCAAGAGGCAACTTACAATACTTTTCTAGTGATCCAAGTTGATAATTGTTTTGGTCAAGTTTTCCAATTCGATCATTTTCTGTTTCAGGATTTGGATCCCCAGAGCGGAGGGCGATCTCTCCAAGATCCTAACGATCGTCTCTTCGACTTTCGCATATTCCTCTCGTTCGTAAGTCGAGTTGGATGTAGCCTTGACACATCTTATTGCAGCTTGACAGTCAAGGTACCTTACCTGTTCACACGAAAGATAGGGAAACTGGTTTGGTTGGTATCCGTACAAGTCTTCGAACGCTTGAGTGAGGACTTTCTTATGTTCTTTCGGAATTAAGCCCGTCTTGAACAGAGCTAAGTCGGCTTGCGAGTTAGCTATGTGTGCTGCAACGTTTCCATTGTCTCTCAGCTCTTGGTTTCGATGGCGCCGATTAATCTCTGCCAGTACGTCCCTTGATTGTTCAAGGAACCTCTGGCGAATTTCTACCCCTATCTCGACCAAAGGCTCTCGAAGAGAATTTTCTCGTGTGAGCTTGGTAATTCTCTCGGCAGCATATCTTAGTTCAATCTCTTGGCTCTTGCAGGTTTCCTCCAGCAGGTCATAAGCTTCTGTTGTTGCCAATAAGGTATCCTTGTAACAATCGCGGTCGATAAGGAGTCGTTGAGCTGCCAGGTTCCTTTATATTAACACTC
This sequence comes from Scleromitrula shiraiana, assembly GCA_028455995.1. Lineage (NCBI taxonomy): Eukaryota > Fungi > Ascomycota > Leotiomycetes > Helotiales > Sclerotiniaceae > Scleromitrula > Scleromitrula shiraiana. The sequence goes on from JABELC010000013.1 coordinate 594,398, forward strand.
GCTCTATATCCCCACTCTTCTTCTGGTGTCTAAGTTTTGAGAATTCATGGCTTTTTGTTGAATCGACCTGAATCGGGCAATCAATTGTGTTCTCGTCGTTATCAGCAAGCTTGCCCTTCTTTGCTTTCTTTGCTTTTGGTTTCATATTCTGTAACATCTGTTTGTGCTTGGAGGCTTCTTGGTCGAGTTTCTCAACCCGCGCCACCACTTCAAAATAATCCTTCGAGTGGACTGCATCAACCATATCTAATCTCAGCCTCAACGAATTCTGATGTTTCTTTGCCATTGCCAACTTTTCGGACTCCATGCCGAGTTTCCAAGAAATTTCCTTGTTCTCCCAAACAGCAATTTGATGCATCTCGTCTACTTTATTCAATCGGGCCTCCATATCCTGGCGCTCTTCCACAGCCTCGGCAAGCTTCTGATTTAACTCATCGATTCCATTCCAGTGCTGCTCATTCAACTCATTGTACTGCTTAACAAATTGTGAAACGATGTGTTCTTTCATTGCTGCTATTTCCTGACGCAAAATCTCTTGCGTACATATCTGCAGTCTCGATGTCGAAATCCATATCAGTTAGTTCTTCATCTAGAAGGCCAAACTTTTCTTCCACTCCATGGAACAATGTTTCGGCTTGGTGGCGTATTGTGTCTTCCATTGCTTTTGATGAACCATGAGCACGAATTGCGTTTCCAGCTAGATCTGGAGCGATATTTTCCACTGGTGGAGTTCTGTAATTACAGTCTCTGCCAGTGGTGGCCAAGTGGTTAGACTTCATGCTAGAGACTTCATCGCCGAGCTGTGCAGCCGATTCCAAAAGCTGCTGTGAAGTGTTTGGATCAGAATGATTTGAATCTATTCTTGTAAGTGATTGTAAGATAAATCTTGAATTGAAAACTTACCCGCTGTCGATGCTTCAATATCATGTCCTACAGTCTTGGGATCCAACCCCTTCCTGCCACTAGCTAAGCTATCTACAACATCATCTGGAATTATCAAATGCCATCAGCGTTTCCCTTGTATAAAATATCAATCAACTAACATTTAACTGCATCAACGCCATTATTGGAGTCTACGTTCTCAGCAGTCGATGGCTGCTCGGTCCTTGCCATCATTACCATGTCAATGATGGGAAATATCCTTGGTATATGTTTAGTGTGTGCAAAATAGTTGTATGCAATTCTCTTCCGCTCTGAAATGTAAGTTGATTCCTTAATTAAGCAAACAATCAACAGTACAAGAATTAAATGGCAAAATAAGTTCAACTTGGTACATTGAAGCTGACAAACAATAATAACATAACTCCAAGGTATGTTGGAATTGAGGCCAAATGTTTTAATTTAGATATTATTACTTTGAGTGAATATTATCAGATACCATTTAAATTTGGCGATAAGTATCAAGCCAAACATATATTCTTTCAAATGAAAATGCACTTATGAGGTACGCGTATGAGATCCAATATTTTCAGCAATTTTTGAGTTGTTTTACATTTCTGCACTCCTCCAATACGAGTACAATACTGGGAACTCTAACAAACTATGCTGCACATCGTAATACATCTCTCTATCATAGCTATGTCGACACTGGACTTTGAAGAATCCCTGAGCTTGGAGTCTTCAAATCCGTTCCCCCTCTTATAACACTTTCCCTCATAGTTAATCCTCAGGGCTCTCCATCATTAAACCTCAAAGACAGGAACATCTTATTCTGAATCAGAACCCTTGACATATATTCCTTCTTCTGATTGTTATCTCTCCCTTTACCGTGACCTTGCACACATCATTAATTTCCAGATACCATGATATACACAACTTAACACTCATAGATTCTCAATTACAGCCACTTTATCTCCTGTTCCGGTCTAATTTCATTATTTTTTCATAATGGATATGTAGCTCTTTCAACCACACAGTAACTTGTTTATCTTCTTTGAAAGCTGCAATAGTGTCAGCTTTGTTGTAGCTATCTACTATTGAATTCATAATAGAATTTGCCGCGGACACATGAGCGTCAAACACGAAGCCATAATCCTTTCCATCCACAACTTTGATACTGGCAGCGATATCTGACGATTTACGGCCCTTCTCTGGACATTTCTCGGCAAAGTTATGGTGATAGCGATACAGAGTGGTGTAGATCACACTGTCATAGTCACCATCGATATCAGATAGTAAATCCAACTTGAAAAGAGCTGCATCAGCTAGTCCATTACCTCCATGGCATGCGTCGTTTCCTTCTGTGATTATGTTGCGATCAGAGATTCCTCGCGTGTCGTCAGGGTAGAGCATAGTTTTGGCTTGCTCAAAGAATCGTTTTCGTACAGCTACTCCAACCTTAAAGAGAGGTTCTTTGGTGTCCCGTTCCTCTCTTAGTTTTCTTATCTCGACCTGAAGATCAGTAAGTTGCATATCAAAAGAGCGTGCGGATACCATTAGCTCTGCTGTGTGCCTCAAATTCGTCTTCTTGTGCCCATCTATATGCATTTCGTCTCTAACCGTTAGAATTGTGATTTTTTCGCGGGAGTTCTCTAGCATCTCTGATTGTCGCAATACTTTTAGCTTAAGTGTCCTAACCTCCGAATCCAACGTATCGATTCGAAGCTGAGAATCTGTTAGTTTGCGAACGGTTTCTGTCTCTTCTTTTCTCGACAATGCAAGTTCTCTCTGTCACAAAGTGGTATATATAGAGACTCTAGCATCACGCGAAAGTCGTTCGACTTTTGTGTGACACTCTCCGAACTTTTTCCAATTCCTTGTTTCTGTCCGTCTTCAAATTTCCGTTCTCGAACTTCAGGCTTTTGCATTTTTTGAGACTCCTCGAGGGCTTTCTTGTGATCAGATTCTAGAGCATTGATAGTTTCCTGCTGCCCAGTCTTTAAAGTAAGAACGGCCTGTTTGCAATTGTATTCTAGTCTCTCCACATCGCGCTCCATTCTTTGAAACGTCGTTTTCAAAGCTTCGTGTGGTTCAAAATGGTGTTGATTCATCTTCTTGTGAAAGTATGATAAATATTTCCACTCGATCGACTCTGATGCCTTCCAGTCTTCTAAATCTCTGAATTTAGAATCAATCCGACTATTTTGTCGGTCATTGGACGGTTTTGAATTGGAATTCTCTGGCAAATGATACTCAGTCGCCATCGCCAAGGCTTGACCACCCAGATCCTTGCCTTCAAGATCTTTGTATTTGTCTCCAGCTAATTTAATAGTTTCATGATCTCTCATTTGAAGTTGCTTGAGTTTTCGCTAGAAATCGTTGGACAGTTGAGGATGTCCTCCGTATTCGAGGGCGAACCAGAGAAAGCATGCTCTGAAGGTCGATCTTCGGCAGCAGGCGCGGAATTTTGGTTCTCTGGTTCATCTTGCGTGCCATTCGAGGTCCTATTCTTCTTCGGTTTTCTGCGCTTTTTCTTTGCTTTTGCAGCAGTTTCGCTTTCCAGAGTAGCGGAGACTAATGTGGATTCCACGGTTTGTTGTTTGGCTTCGGAATCTTGTGTGACATCAACCGCATCTGCTTCCGAAACACGTTTGTTGTTACTATCAATTTTCCGTCCAGATTCCGCGTCCTCCAACTGTTGTATGTGAACAACCCCTTTAACAACAAGCTTTGACTGTTCACTCCTCTTCTCCAACGTTTATAATATAAGAGAAGCTTCATCAGTTATTGGGCTGACCTTAAAGGTCTCCACAGTTGGGTCTTGAGATTCATTCTGCAGGGCGACATGTATCACTCCTGCCGGCGTCGCAAAATTGTCGCATATTACTCCTCCAGTACCAAGTGTTTGGCTACAGGTGGAGGAAGAAGGTTGATTCTTACAAATTAGCAATATTGCCCGTGCCAGGGTGTCGCCAACAAACATTTGTCTGTTTATGGCATCGCGAAATTTTCGTAGTTCGTTATTCATCTCCAATACTATCATGGATAATTTTGCATTCCTAGATACTATAAGACAAATTAGATTGAATTCGAAACTAAATTTATAGAAACAGCTCTTACCTTCTTCTATAACTGATCTTCCTCCAACAGCATCATCTATATTAAGTCGCAGGGCTGCACGATCTAGCTCTTTTCCCCCCACATCAGCAACGGCCAATGTTGCAGATACAACATCATTCACTTTCGCAATCCAGTCTGCAGTACTATTTGCACCTTGTACTTCTGTCTTCTCTTCGATAAAGTTGCAAGGCAGGGAAGTTTGGAGAGTAGCAGTAGTCTCATTGACTTCCAGGATCTCATCTATACCAAACTGCTCAATGTGATTTTCGCCATCCGATTTTGCGCTCGGGCGAACTTTTGGAGCAGTTGAAATGTCATTTAGATGCGAACACTCTTTCACAACTGAAACAGGTTGGATTTTGTTGTTTGCGGTGCTTTGTAGATTTTCGATTCCTGCCAACTGTGCTTCGAGTGATGAATGTTCCGACACTGACGAGGAACTATCACCAGTTGAATCATCGTAGACATTGGGGTTTGAGCGAGCGATAATTTCTAAAGACTGCATGTCTGCAATCCGAACGTGGTTATCAGCCAAAGGAAAGTCATCGTCTTTGCGCTCGACTTTTTGATTCTCAAAGGTATTTACGTTCGGAGTTTCGACTGCTTCGGATGTAATATAATCGAATACATCCATTGTAAGGCGCGCAGCAGTAATAGATTGAAAGAATGGTCAGGGTAATTGATAAGGTGTAATGTAATCCAACTGAAGGTAAACGATTGTGTTCATGCAATTTCTGTTTCGGAAGCTTTGAGTGTGAACAAATTCTTGGTTACTGAAAATTGAAATTTTGATGATCAATTGGACAATGCACGAAGGAGTAAATAGGAAAAAGAAGAAAAGAGGAAAATTTAAATGAGATGAAAACAACACAAACTTCACTTTTGAATTAGAGATTTCATTTTATTAATGAAGTTATCAAGTCCAGCTACTAGGCCTAGCTACCAATTAACCTAGAAAAGAACTCCTTATGAATTTAGAGTTTGTGCAAACTCCTGATCAACCTATTAACTCCTGCAAACTGCCATAGAACATGAAACTCTCACAAGGTATTTGTAACAGCTTGAACGAGAGCACCATCTTTGCCTTGATCAAGACCATCCAACTTTTCCATCTCATCTTCGGACAATTCGAAATCGAAGACGTCAGCGTTCTCGATGATTCTAGAAGGTGTCTCGCTCTTTGGCAAAGGTACCCATCCCTTCTGTAGACAGTATTTCACGAGAATCTGAGCCGTAGATTTGTTGTGATTCTTGGCAATGGCACTAAGAGTTGGATCATTACCCTTCTGGTTTCTTACCAAAGGGCAATATGCCTCAACAATGATACCGTTTTTTTGGCAGAAGGATACAACATCTCGTTGTTGACAGAACGGATGTAACTAATAAAAAGGTTAGAGCTTTAAAACATCTGAATAGCGTAGATGGTCGGCATACCTCAATCTGATTGACGTGGGGTGGGTAGGTCTTAACTCCAAACGTCTTCAGCTCTTCAATATGCCCGATTCCCCAGTTAGATACCCCGATTGCCCGTACCTTTCCCTCATCTAGAAGTCTTTCCAGTGCAAGATACATTTCTTTTCTCTTCTCAGAACCAGCATTTGGTGAATGGATCAAAAAGAGGTCAACGTATCCATTCTCACCATCGATCGCCCGAATACTATCCAAGCATTGTTGGTAGGACTTTTCGATAGATCCACCTGGGGAAAGAATCTTTGTGGTAATGAACAAGTCACTACGTTTCAGGCCGGATTCTTTAATAGCCCTACCAATCTCTTGCTCGTTCTCATAGTATCTGATTCTGTCAGCTGAATTCTGGAATTGTATTTCGGGATTAGAAAGTTGCAACATTGTGAATTTCAACTTTCAAAACAAATAGTTACAACAGTATAATGTTATTTAACCCTGAGATTTAACAATGAGAATATTAAAGTCTTCAATTCAAGACCAAAAAATTAGAATTTGATGTTATTTGACTCAAAGTTATACAATAACAGTATTGTAACATTCGACTTGAAGTTAATCAGTTTCATGTTATGATTATACAAATGTAATTGAACAATAATAATACTTTCATTGTCCAATGTGCAGATATTGAATGGATGAGTACTATTGGAGAATGGAGATGACTTCGAATCTTCAAATTGAAATTTAAACGCAACAAAATATAACCAAGAATGTAAGTAGATTAACTTACTGAGCAGTATCGATATGCTTATATCCCGCCTTCAATGCAACGACACTTGCATCCATGCATTTTTGGCCATGGGATTGATAGACCCCAAATCCCAATTGTGGGATTTTGACCGAAGAGTTTGGAAGGGGGAGTGTGGTGCTGATGGACGACATTTTTGGTAATGAATGATTGATTGATTGAAATTGAACGAGTGTTTTTGAGAGAATTGGAAATTGATGTTATGTTCAATGTATGCTACAGAAAGAGAACGGGCAGGTACGAATTATCTCTACACTATAGAAAACTCGCTAAGAGCTTTAGGTTCTACTTCGCTTAGTTCTAGAGCCCTTAGGATTCATGACATCAGGACTAGCGACTAGAGCTAAGCATGTTAGCACTGCGCCGTTGGCGGCCCCTAACGGAAACTAGGACATATCTAAAGTCATTCGTGCTTGACTAACAGAAAACATGTGACATGAAGACTTTTGATCATAAACGGTTGTCTTTAGGTCTCTATAGCATATAGATTTAATTAACTTTAACGGGTGTTTTCACGTGAACGAGAGAGAGACCTTCAATTGAATCACGTGAATAATTCTTCAGTCATGTGTTTTGGCTTGGAGATGAATATCCGGCATTTTTAATGATCCGTGCTAGTATACCCCACCAAGCATGTTACAATTGAGATGAACGAGCTTCTCAAAAATGTTTGGTCAAAATGCGAGGCGAGTTTTCCTCAAGATTTTGTGGCTGCAGGAGCTGAGCTGGGTGAAATTGGACGATGTCTCAAAATAGATCTTCTTAAGTTTATTGGTCCGTTTAAGGCTGATTATGCACAGATGGTGTGTACAGTTTTTATTTCGATACGCAGAAAATTATGATTTCCACGACTACGGCGCGACCTTCAATAATACCACGTGGTATGTGTGTGGAATGTGTAGGTGTGACCATGGGTCCGGATCTTTGTGGCTTTCTGGGCAACCCCCTTTTCGACCAGGTGGTGGGTCAATTTATTGTTGTTCACAGCTTGGCATTAATACCCGGCAAGATGCTGTATTTAGGTTCTTAAAACTTCATGTATCGTTTAGGCAGCGAAGTTTTGAATCGATATCGTATGTTGGCAATTGCGAACGAAAGGAATGTCAAAACTCCTCTGTCGTAACAGAGTTGAAGACAATGAGGCGAAAATGAAACTGGGGATGTTGGAATATTTGACGCAAGAGGATTGGGTACGATTGCGAAATCGTTTCTTAAAACTTTTCATAACTCCTACACTTGGCGGGTATATTGGAATGTATGCTTCACAGCGGACATTCCCTCCCGCGTCCACAGCGTCTGTCATCTTTTTTGAGCCGCATCCCTGCGATAATAGTAATAACACAAACTCAGCCTCCAGCCATAAAGAAAGTTGCTTATTTGGATGCCTCAAGTTACCCTTGCGGATAGGTACTTGGCATTCGTTCTCGTTCCCTCACAAGGTTTGGGAATATTGCTTTCCAAGACCCCTTATCTTAGGCCTCATGTGCCAAATATGGGGAGACCTATCTCGATGTCTTTCCTTGTTAATATGGGCTGCTTCCCCTCAAAAAGTGAAAGGATTTAATTGATTACTTGCGCAACGGTCACTTCTACTACTAAGCCAATACATATATCTCATGATCTTTGTACTCATAGTGAGCTTTTCCGGTTGAGATCTTGTGAACTCACAATCAACACTTCTTTACAAAGACATACTTTCATACAGAAAGCCAAAACAAATGTCGACTTCCGTTGATATCAACCATCAATTCGATGGCAGCAGGCATTGGTTCAAGCTATATCGTTATAGGAATCCCACGCTACAGGACATAGAGAAAGCCGGCCTGGGGCCTCTTCCTCCAGTTCCGACCTATTTTCATCGGGATGTCTTGCATCGCGAGACATGGCGACCCCGCGATCTACTCAGATATATCTCACCTACATATGGAAAATCATACCACATGCTTGTCCAAGCAGCCAATGGTCCAAATTTACAACCCCAAGGAGAATGGAGACGACTCAAGGTAGCGGGGAATGCGCCAACGCTTCTCAGAGTCTCGTCATGGGCTATTGGAAACGAACATAGCTCGGGTGAGAGTATTGCTTTGGCCGTTGGACGATCAATCCTCGTTCTTCCTATTATTATATTTATCGTTTCGTGGCCCACAGGTCTAAATGGTGCCTATCTACCCAAATATAAATCCTTTCCAGGCCGATGTTATGAGTACCCGAAGCATACAATAAATCGTTTAGATGCGGCCCCAGATGCATCGGACTATGTAAAAGGCGTTCGGAAAGATGACTCGGATAAAATGTACAAAATCAGTGGCAACCAAGAGCGACTACTCAGACCTCGCGCGTTGGTCGTGTTTCGAAATAATGAGTGGCAAGTTGTTGAAGATGGCAGCTTTTCTGGCCCATACATATTCATTAGTTTCGCGGCCGCTCAATATCAAAAACCTGCCCCTACGGCCGAGAATCCATCAAAAACTGTGCTGGATACAGATGCAATCGATAGAAGAGCGAGGAAACTTACAAAGCACCATGGAATGGAAGCATACTGGGCAGATTTTCATGTAAGAAACGCCGTTAACATATAGTATATGATGAATTTGCTAACAATATAATAGTGCAGAGCAGAACTTCAACCTGAAGCGACTGATGATGTTCATCGTTTCTGTGATGTCACTCGCGGAGCTCAGCTAGTATGTGTTGTATTGCCAGATTCTTCACCACAAGCACTAGTGTTCTTCGGCCAGAGACTTTGGTGTCTACCCGAAATCTTACTTGCACGAGACCACAAAGCCCGTCTCTGCACGCCCAATATTCAAAATAGAGATGCAGTTGATAACATAGAGGTCGTCGATATTATGGAGTTTACACATCGATCATGGGCAAGAAAACTTGCGATGGATAACAGTATCATTGGTGACGGCAATGACGAGATATTCCGGTTACTTGCCGAACATTTCACCGGCTCATTGACACTAAGTCGACTTGAACTCATTCAGTATGGCCTTTCGGCTCTCAAATCACGCGAGTTCACAGAGTTTCAACGAGGAGATATCGCGTATGCGCTTATGACATTACTAACCAAGCGTCCCCGCATGGATCCCACCGACACAGAGGAACAAGCCCTTGCTCGTCTCTCCTTGGCCAACGATAGTGATCAAATAGTCGAACGTATGGCATGCATGGATGCCGTGCGTATACCTGGAAAGCCTGGTTGGTTCAATCTCACTGATGATTTAGGCGCCAACATTTGGGATATTGAGCCGCTCTGCCAAGTTGCAGGTGTGTGCCAAGACAGCTCACTCATCATTGATGGCGCTCATGGTATATCTATCCGATGGAAAGATATTCCTAGAATTCATACAGGGGTCAGGGCAACATGGAAGAAGTTATGGGCCGAGTTTGCGCTGAGATCCGGCCCATTTTGGTTTTTTCTCGGCATTGCTTTTGCCGGAGCTCGACGATCTTATACGGGAGTTGGAGTATTGTTTCTGATTGTAGGTTTGATATTGTTGCTCACATCGCCATTATCTATCCAGACTCTGTACGGTGGTAAAGTTTGTGAGTATTTCCTTGGCCTACTGCTTGCTGTCCTTGATGCGATACTAACGTAAGGGATAGGGGGAGCTTCACCCTGGCTTATCGGATTCGAAGGAACACTTCCGCTTGAGGAAATCGAACATCTCACATTTGGCAATTCAATTGGCCGTTTCACGTATACACCCAGTAGTGGACCTTACTGTAGAGGTCGACCGAACGAGAGAATTGGTGCGGAACCTCTGGTTAATATTGCTGATATGCCACCTGGACATCGAATTTTCACACTTATTGATACTGTTAGTATATCTTTCGCTACTTTTTAATACATGGATAAGACTAATAGCATGAAACTATAGGGTACAATGACAGTAACAGTATTCTCGGCAGAACGTCCACCATCTGTGGCATTGATCGCGGGTAAAGAAGGAGGGATGTTGCGAACGATACTTTGCTCGTATGAAAGATCAACTAACGCACTGGTAAAGGAGTGCGTGTTGAGAATGGAAACACCTTTGTGGGATAACAGTGATGTCATGAGTTGGGTCAAGCTTACTTAATTTATCTTAATAATGTATGGATGATCGTATTTATGATGGCAAATAGGTGCGGGTAATATTGGGTGTAATGGCTATGGAGTGCTGGGATTTAAAGATGTTACTCATGATACCTCTCTGGTTTGTAATTGTTTGCCAGTTCTTAGTTCTTTGAACTATCGAGTTATGTTGTTGATAGATTAATGCAAAGGTTTTTCAGACTAGTTGCATATGTTGTTTCCTAGATTACAAGTCCTTCATGTAGAAACAGTACAACTTTGAGAGTAAGTACAGTGCGAATACTTTAAGAGGAGGAAGAAGCTGAAATCCGAGCCCTGATCCTACCTGGGTAGGCATAAAGCAAAGCAGCGCACTTGATTAGATAAGTCAATAACGCTAATCTCGCTTCGATTAGTGTGTCTAATCAACCTTGGATCTCAATAAGTAATTTCAACGTTTTCTCGTTATATGAGACCTATTGGAGTATTGCGTACCTAGGTATGCAATTCAGTATCATTGAATATATCACATAACATTTTATTCTTAATAACATCTATCTATTTTTATATTTTTGTAATAACATTCAATTGTCTGGCCCTTCATGTGTCTTTGTCTGTAGCTTGTTGCCTGCAATAAAGAAACATCTGTTTGTTTTGTCGGATCCTTCTGCACGAGTTCTTGATTCTTTGAAAGTTATCACAGAGACAGACGTTCATTTAATACAATCCTTTGATTGTCATCTACCGCATTTGTTCTTTCATTTAGACAAAAGGATTGTAAAAAAAACTGGGCGCGCAAGGGAACAAACGCCACCTCGAACAAGATTAAACACGTCATACGAATCCCATATATAGTTTGGCCAATATTTCAAAGCTTTTTGATAGAAACCCTTTTCATCAACACAATAACCTACAGATACATAGTCCACCAAATTCATTGTGCAGCCCATCATGTCTCAATCCCCCGAAGAGGCCAAGCTTATTGGACGGCAACTTGCTGGCAAGTCGTCCGACACCTCCTCTGAACTCAAATCTCTATTCCCAAGGTTCCAAGAATTACTCACAGAGATTAGACTTAAGATCTGGGGTTATGAAAACCACTAGCCGCGTCGAATCGAGCTAACTGACAATAAATTCAAGGTGCCATCCCCTTCAACGTTGTTGGTGAATTTTGAGAGTCGTGAGCAAGCTTTAAAGGACTTCAGTCTTCTTTTCAATGGCAAAGATCTTGTTGGTGGCACGCACTTCGCGTGTTTCAACCCTGAAGTTGATACTATATTTATTTCCGACATCAACCGCGTCACCCTTCCCCTCCCTAAACTGATTCTTGGTCCTCTTTCAGATTTTGCCAGTGTGGCTCCACAGGAAGAGTGCGACTCTGTCAAGTCTATCGAAGTTAATGAAGGTTGTGGAAGATGGCAATAGATTGCTGCAAATTTTCGTTTCTTGGACAAAATTTTCATCCGATGTTCTGAATCGGCATATGACTCTTGGCCAACAGAGCTTGCACGCTTCTGTGCAGAGGATTTCTACGCCACGAGATTTAATGCGAAGTGTTACACCAAGAGCCCGGAGATTATTATAAAGCCAGCACCCTGGAGTGGAAAGTGTTGGCTGAAGTAGTCGGATATAAGTGGTTTTGTTTGGTTTCTCCTTTTGCCAATCATTTTTCTCCAGATATTTTTCATCAGTTGTAAAACCATGCATGATACAAATCCAATCAATCAATGTGATACACGTTCTTAAATCCCCATCAGTTTTCCAGTTTTGTTCGGATATTGTTTCGTCAGTCGGAATCAAGATCTACAACGTGAACAATCCATTACAAAAGACTACTTAAGTTGATGATGACTATAGTGTCTGCTTCTATTTTATTCCATGCTATATTCACATACCATAGAACCACTCTACATGCAAGAAGAAACTTATCAAAACCAATCCACAATCGATACCAATCACTTGCAGAGATCCTCTATCAAAATGAATCACGAATTAGGCACCGAGTTCTCGGAACTCCAAATCAAGCACCAAACCCCTTCTCGAAGGGTGGATCGTAGAGAATTTACAATGTTTCCTCAACTTCCTCGCGAGATTCGAGACCTTGTCTGGGAACAAGCAGCTTTTGACCGACAGGTTCTGGCTTTTCGCTCGAACAACATCAGCGGACGGAAAACACCGGTTATTTTTCAAGTTTGCCGCGAGTCTAGAAAAGTAGCTTTCAGGTATCACAAGCGGTTATTTGATGGTTCTAATCTTGTCGGTTCTAATCAACTAGTATACTTCAACCCTGCAATCGATATCATCCGTATCAATTGGAAGTTCATGTTTACTATGCAACCCATTGCACTAAATGCCAATCCGCCATGGAGAAGTATGATGGAGGATATTACTTTCCCAGAGTGCGACGACATCCGACGTTTGGAACTTCATGTTCAGTATAATAGCGTTCACCCTCATACCATCAAAGTAGTTAGGAACTTCAAGAACTTAGATCGATTTGTCATTTGTATTCAACATTCGTCCATGGATTTGCGCACTTATCATGCAGATCCACCTCGCTTTATTGAAGGATGGAATTTTGTATACAAATCCCTCTTAACGTTCTTTGAGAAGCGACTTGAATTGGGGCTAGTATCTAAAGTTCCGCAACTTGTTCTGCGCATAGTACCTCGTGGTGCTAACCCTATGCAAAGCATCCCTTTTGTTATCAAGCCCCGGTCCACTGGGCTGGAGATCGTTATGATTGATCACATCTACTGAGCTTTCTTTACTGACATTTGATGTATTGCCGAGCCACGGATGTGCAAAATTTCCCCAGGTTTGTAAATTATAACCCACAATATAGATTTCTTTATCCCATAACTTCTTTCGCCATTTTCTTTCCCATTAGTGACAAGTACACATAACAATGTCTTTGTAAACATAACATCTCTTGTTGTTCACCCATTAACGCTAATCTTCGTCCTTTCTTCGATTCGATTTCGACAATTAATTGAAAAGTTGGAATTCAAACACGAGTCAGATTCGCAGGATCTTACCAATACACCAGGGCAGCGCTGACTGAGAAAGCTGATTGAGTATGACCTCAACTTTTGACGGGGTTGTTATTTGAAACTTTGATATCATTCATCTATTTAGCACAATCTTCATTCCCTAACCCGGAGTATTGAGCTAAGATTTCACATAACTAACTGTTCCCTAAGGTACTCTCACTATAGTTTAGACATTTGAGATGGATTCCCTTGAGTTCGGATAGTTTTGTAAGTTTCCCTTTCCCGGTAGAAAGAAGTCATGAACCAAACCATTCAAAAATTGGAATCAGATCTTTCTACGTGACATTTCAGATCATCATTTAGCTAGAAATGATTGATGAAACAATCCAAAAAAGCAAAATAACTATTCTGATAGATGTAATGATTGATTGGCCTGAAATTCTATGGGTTTGCTTGTTGCTATATTTTGATCGATAATACATACTATATACCGTAGTTTGCTTTTTGGAGGATTTCAGTTTCGTACTTTAATCTCGACTTGAGGAGTAATTCACTAATTTGCTCATAATGATATTCCTACCCCGGTCTCAGCTAATGGTTCGAGCGCGGGACGGAGCAAGATCGTCCGGTCTACAATAGTCCTATTGCGACTCATCTCTTCTTAGCTTTAATGAGGTGAACAACAACAACAACAACAACAACAAAAAGAAAACCTAAAATAATCACCTTGCTATTGTCCAACAGCTTTGATATGAAAGAGAGGCGCGATTTGGAGTTAAAGCACTCTAAATTAGATGGAATCATTCAGAGAATTGCTGTAAGAGATTTCTTTTCCCTTTACATGACATCAGTTTCACATTCAATATAGAGAACAAGGAGAAGACCACCAGACAAGCATGGGCCGTAGCACTCGGCATCTGTGAGCGAGATAGTGCACACAAAATCAAAAAGATTAAAGAGGATAGAGAGGTGAGAATAGCTTTTCTATATTTCCAAATATTCAGAACTGACATTAATAGACGCTTTCGAGGAGAAGGAACGTCCTTCTAAATTTTAATGAAAGTGAAAAGCAAGATGAAAAGCATGGTGGCTTTTTGACAGTTGGCTCGAGCGATTCTGATGCAGCAACTGCCAGAGACAACGTCATGAGAGATACGGCAAAGCTTGAAACCGAGCTTGCCGATGCAAAAGTAAAGCTTGCGAATGCCGAAGTGGAGCTCGGGAAAAATACCTATATTATCGACGATCAGAGCCGTCGAATTGAACAACTCGAAGCTGAAGCCTCCATAAATGAATTGGTTGCTGGGATGGCAAAGGCGGCCGCTGGACGATTCTTTGAGGTTGGAAACAGGTATCATGATGGTAAAGGCTTCCAAAGTGTAGATCCAAACAGATTTATCGATTGAGATGAGATCAACAATGGTAATGGAGCTGCTCATCGTGGGAATGTTAGAGGTCATGCTGCTCTGATGGGACTGTTTGAGAATTTTCGTTTAAGACATACTTCGTCATTCAAGAATCATTATGGAGCCGAGCATGAAGAGGTTATCAGAGATTTGAATGGCAAATATAGTAAGGATTCGTTGATCACAAAAGTCCGTAACTTCAGAGCCACAATGCGACACGGTCATTCATTCACGCCTCACACCCTCGACAAGGATCTTGACGAGCTCTTCCTTACCAAAGAGAAGGAATGTGATGATATCTACTCTGCGATGCTGACGCATAATGCGAACAATGATGTAGCAACATCTGCAGCATTCAACAGAGACCCGAGAGTCAAGGCTCTTGTTGGCGACATGGGAACAATTGCGAACGATATTGCCAAGATGACGAAGGGCAAACTCCCAAAGTACTTCACAAGTCAATAATAAATCTTCCCAGGCCAACGATTAAGGTAGCAGAGGTCATTTCGCCGATTGTCATCACGATATTACTCATGAAAAACGAATGTATCGCGTCGGTAGGTTAGGGGAAAATGAGAACAAGGACATTGGAAGTTATGTGGTTACAGACCAGGTCAGTTTTACTTTTCATTTGTAAATACAGATGAGGAATGTATTTCACAAACAATTAAAAATCTTGAGAGATATTCACAATACTGACAAAGTGTGTATTGTGCAGAATAATTAATAGCTGATACCAATTGAAATGATAGCTAAAAGAGTTGGCAGTGAATAGCGTGAATGTGACTCGACTTTACTGTCTGAAGCAAATATCCATGACTATATGTTACTTCTATTTTCACTTCAATAATAAGACAGCCATTATCAATTCCTACAGGAGGGTAGATCACTCATACAAGGCACGGTAGAGCATCGCTTCTTTGTCGGATTTACAGCTGTACCCCCTCCATATATATAATCTATAATTTTGACTATCCATGATCCAACATCATCTTTTAAACTCACATTCAAGTTAACGTCTATACGAATAAACGACAAGAGAACTTCGCAACTTCTTGCCTTTCTCGAGATCATCCACATCAGCACTTTTCAAAATGTCTACCAAAAACTCATCTAGCAATGACGAAGTTAAGCCAAAGATGTTGGCCGGGATAAAGAAACAGCTCGTTGCAAATGACACTTGGCGGAAATTTGGAGAAGTAGGTTTATCTTATCAATGAAAGATTAAAATAACGTCCGCTGGGTACCAAGAGCTAAGCAATCTTTTCATAGTATATGAAGACAACCGGTCAGAATACCACCCGCAAAGATTACCAGAGTCCCAGTATGACTGAAAACCCTACCATGTCGGTCCATGCCATATCGACAATGATCATCAAGCATGAACAAATTGAGTCCAGATTAGAAGCGGCCAAGAGAGAGAGAAAACACAGAACCAAAATGAAATAATGGACCTGAAAGCACAGATGTTAAATTTGTAAACTAAATTGGAAAGGGAGCAAATGACAAGTGAGGTTTTGAGAGCTCAATTAGAGGAGGCTAGGGAAGACCCAGAAACTGCCAGAAATCAAGATATGCTCGAGCAACTGATCATAGAAGATGCTAAGCTCGAGCATGAACTTATAGGACTTCAGGGCGATAAGGTACGCCAAGCATGTGAGTTGAAACTGATATTGTCTGATGAGAAACAGAAGTTTTTCGAGGTAAGTCACCATTGCAAAGACTTAGAGTTTGATACTGAATATGTGTAGTCTTATCAGGAAACTGCCTTGGGCTTGGACGATGATGATGAATTACACCAATACCATGAGGTCACTGAGTCAGGAGAGGTCATTGACTATGGCGCAGGTAATAATATTTCTGCTATCTTGGAAGATACTTGGGCCACCCAGGTTGAGTCATACATCGGTGCAGAACTCGCCAAAGCAAGACAGAAAAAGCTTGAAATCATGGCAATCAAGGAAGTAAGTACTGTCTCGTCCACTTAATTGAAGAATACTGAACTCATCTCAACAGGAAATACAAGATGCGAAAAGTCTGATCTTGGACTTTGCATCTACTTCAAGTTCCAGGCCCTCATCAAAACTGTCCTTCAAAAGCCTTTCATCTGGGTCTCAATGGCAGAGTACAAAAGGTTCGATACATCTCGATCAACAACTCGATGGATCAACTCTCGATAGCACGTACTTAACCGAAGATCTACCCTCTGTTCATGACAACATTGGGCAGTACCAAGAAAACGAGAAAGTCGAGAAGAAGCACGATACGACTGCTGAAACTATCGAACGACTCGCCGCTGAAGTTCTAGAGAGTCAGCAAGGGCTTCGAGATTTGAAGTGGAGCTATGTTAAATCCGAAAAGAAGCGTGCCGCCCTCCTGGAAAATCGCACTCGTCTCTTAAGCGAAAAAGATACGCTGGTTGCACTCGCGAATGAGATTGCACTCCCAGTTCTCAGCGGCATCTTCGAAGATTCAAAACATGTTACGCGGTTAGGAGTACAAGTCTCCTTAGAAGAAAATCGCGGTCGTTTCTTGAAGGAAGTATCAGATGCCGGTAAGATAGCTTCTAGTAGCGGGAATATTGCTGCTCATTTTGCTGCCATCTTATTATGTGAGCAGAATATCCTCAAGCATCCTGTCAACCACAGCTGGAAAGTAATGTTTTATAACATGTACGGCATATCCATCGAAAATTACCGTCCGCTATTTCGGATGTCAAGAAGGCTCGATGAGATGTTCAATCTTCATGCAATCCTTTACTCGTACGGCTCGTTTACACCTCAGACTCTATTCAAAGGAACAGACCTTTGGTTTATGTGTCACTACAAGTCATGTCTGAATTATTTTGACAGTATTTCTGTGGCATCTTTAAGTGCCGAAGAGACACCTATCAAGGCAAAAGGTAGGATCTTCGACACTGAGGTTAACTCAAACGATGTGCTCGAGTTTACGGAGATGAGAGAATGGTGCGAGCTTTACAAAGTAGAGCAGAAAGAAATCCACGAAAAGAGGGTCTAGGATATTGGGATTTGAATAGTTGATTGATTGTTACCATATAGTGTACATCGGGGAATGGGGTCTGCTTTTCTAACAATGTGACCGAACACATGTATAGATTCTCACAGTCATAGGGAAACATGTTAATCCAGGAATGTTGAATTTATTAATATGTTTACCGTAATTAATACGAAGAATCTGTTCGGACCATGCATCCATAAGTGAAGTTACAAGTGAAATGCGTCCATTGATCAATATAGTATGCATTAATGGGAACTAGTTAGATTTTCAGATACTAATGAATGAAATACGTCGGTTAGCAAAATAGACGAATCATTAGTTTGAGTTACTCATCTACTGACTAAGTAATCCTTACATGACTTGTATTTAAATGTCACCATACTCCATTCATTAGTTACTTCAAAATTATCTATACATGTGCCTAGGTGTCTGAGTAATTGGTTTACAAAATAAGCTAGTTCGTAGGTCAACATGATCTATGCGTTTGCATATATACGTGTGAATGATTTTTATGTATGAATATTTATGGATTACGATTGTGAATCTCTTCTTTCTTAACCTTGGGAAGTTGAGGTTTGAAAATGTCGCGTCTTTTGTGCCAGAATGATATAAAACTCGTTTCCTGAGTCCATGGTCCTATCGCACTTTTTCAACATGTATGCAACAGTACTATATCACCAGTATGCATATTCTGAAATGAAGAAACTTTGTACTCCCTTTTTCAAACAATACAGAAAATGAGTTTGAGTTTTACAAGTTGAAAAGCGGGAACTTGGTTGAGATTAAGGAAGTATTAGTAGCCTCGACAAGAGTAAAAAAGTCTCGCAGAGTTTTGGTTTATTGGAGACCTTATTTGCTCAGATCGAATCTGGTCTGAGAAGTAAATCTAGAAAATAGGATTTTACTACAAGATCTTCAACACTGATGTTATGAGAAACTTTGGTCTGTATCTAATATCACATGCCTAAATATCTATACCCAACTTCAGTACCGAATTGGGGCGTATTTCAATACATAATCTTGTCAATGACTTTTATGAAAGATTTTGTCTAATAAAGAAACATGAGTTTAGTAGTGAAGTTTATGCCTCCTGTCTCCATGCTCATTCTCATTCTTTCACCATACTTTCACATAGAAAGGATCAACATGGAGCAAAAACTATGACCGAATTTCCTGATTTTAAATTCAGAGAATCAGAGCCACTGAAGTGAAAACATGTAAGTAAAATAATAAGCGACAATGAAGTAAAGAATTATTAGCATGAGAATGGATATGTGAACCATAAATTGTAGCTTTCTATTCATTTTCAATATACAACCGCGCGTAACCAATATCATCTCTCCCCAAACATAACACTTTTCAAATTATCTTCGACACCATCAACTCGTTAGACAGGAAAAATGGACAACTGCCGTATCAGAGTGCTGAGTGCACAGCTTACATCGATTTCTGCGGAGTTGTTACTGGCGACTGCCGCTCCTCAAAGATTGGCCGTTGACCAAGATTTCCAAAGCACCACAAAGGTATATTTTCCCTTTCCCATTCTTATTATTAATCAAGTGAATGCCAATTTAAGATAGATCTGTACGTGCAAATGTTCTTGTGCGAATGTAGCCTCAGATGACAATCACGGCGAAGAAAATTGGGATTCTATCCCTGGGGGTCGACGAACTCCAGCTACCACTCAATTAACTGCGAGTGGCCTTGAAAACTCAGCTTCTGATTTCAAAAACGAAATGATGCGTGTAACTAAGGAATTGAGTTAAGAAAGAAACAAAACGAATGAATTGAATTCCAAGTTGCAAAAGTGGAAGAAACTCGTTGAGGAGGAACTGCCAGAGATTACCCTTGAGAGAGACAAGCTCAATAATCATATCATCCGCCATCATTATCATCTGAAAGCCACAGAGAAGGCAAGAGTTTTTCGCGAGAAGGGAATATCTCTCAACTCTTTTAAGACAAAAGGAGAGCTGGAACGGTTGGAGGCACTTAGCAGGACACTTCAAGAAAAAGTCAGCGATCTGGAGGCTAAGATCGCAGGACTTGAGAAGAAAAGAAGGCTAAGGGAGCTATTGTTCCATGTCGGCGTAGCTATTCGAATGAGATATATCCAGTATATCAAAGGGGCCTACACTGACCACGCTGCAAGTCAAAAAATCGTCCATGTAGGGTCGAACGCTGCACATAGAGCGAATTTCATCGCAGATAGCTGGTTATTCTCACA
Organism: Scleromitrula shiraiana; assembly: GCA_028455995.1. Taxonomy (NCBI): domain Eukaryota; kingdom Fungi; phylum Ascomycota; class Leotiomycetes; order Helotiales; family Sclerotiniaceae; genus Scleromitrula; species Scleromitrula shiraiana. The sequence continues at coordinate 614,313 of JABELC010000013.1, forward strand.
GGAATATTTTGCCAGTGCTGATGAAGATACATTTTCGGAGATCTATGGTGCTAGAGATCGTGGACATGAGAAAAATTCCTACTTCGACTTTCCTAAAAATGATATATTGGTTCAAATCAGAGACATGCATGCATCCTACGACCATTCCACGATCAGATCACCCAATAGTAGCTGGATGAAGTATAAAGCCGAGATATATGGAATTTGGCAGAGTTACGGTTTAAATCGTCGAATGTGCAATGAAGATAAAAGGGTCCGGGAGGATTTTTTAGAGAACGAGAGCACGTTTTGAGAAAGTTATGGAGAACGCAAGAACAACACCATGGAAATGAGTAGTTGGAATGTAGTCATCTTGTATTGAAAAGATAACTTTATCAGAGCCATATCAGTTAAATCTGAAATGATGGGATGGCTCACTGAATGATGTAACGTACCAATGGTGAATGAGAGAGTCAATGTCGTTTAATGATATATAATCTTAGCCAGTGGTATTGTAAGAAAGGAGAAATCCCTAATACATCATCATCCAAATAGATAACCTATTCAGCAAAGTCTTAATTTTAAATCAAATGACCCGAGAATCAAAGGCAGCATACAAGTGCCATACTCCAACTTCAATCAGCTCATCTCATTTTTGCCAAAATCAGAAGGAGCATTCCATCAACCCATCCATAGCACAATTATAAATTATCCTCCGCAACCCTTAATAGACAATTCTTTTCAAAGAATTTATTCAAACACCAACAAATACATATTAAATACGTAGCACAAAACTACTTACCTACCTCCACCCTAGCCTAGAGACCTAGACCAGATCAAATCATTGCACCACCCACCACGCTATTAGATACTAGCACTTTTATCTTCCCTTCTTCCCAACAAAACCAAACCCATTCCATTCCATCCATTCACCCGTTCCACAACCCACACTATCCATCCCCATCCCACCAACGATAACCGTAACCGTAACCGTAACACGTATCTGCCTAGCCAATTAGCAATGTGTAACCCTACCAACCGGTACAAATGATTCGTCTCACTCTGTTCCGAGTTCCGAGTATTCGTAACACCGAGACGGTTTGCTGCGTTCAAGCTGTGAAGTTCTCGGGTCGATACATAAGGTAGCTAGGTAGCTAGGTAACTAGATATACTGCATCGCAGGCAGATAGATACATTCACTATATATCCGTGTGTGTGTGCGTTACATGGAATAAACAACATCTCGATCTGTTGAATCACGATCATGAAAATGGCGCACCAAGCGAGTTCCAAACCCCACGGGACTTGATGCAAAAGCTTGGAGGTTCAAATAATATAAAAATATTCATTTATGTTCAAGAAACTATCTTATCTTCCTTATAAGTAAGATTAAGAGAGTGAGCCAAAAAAAAAGGGAAAAGAAAAAAGTTCTATAAACATCATCTATCATTCAAGATTGATACACACACAGTAGCCCCAATCCACCATTCAATCAATGAATCAATAGTTTCGTCCCCTCTTTCCCCAAACCTCTAGGCTACTGTATCCATCCTAGCCAATCAATCAACCAACCATCCAAGCAGTCAATAAAGTACACACATCACCAGCCAAACCAATCCTCGTATATGTATGCCCAAACCAATTTGTGATATCCATCCTTTCTTGTGCAAAACGCCATGCATGCAGCATCATGCTCGATTATCAGCCCCGCTCCGCCCAATATATCTTTCAAAAACTTGAATCAGGTAGTTATTTGTGTGCCGGCAGACTCTTCTTCCTCTTCTTGACTTGGTTGCAAAACTTTCTGCATTTCCTCGATATCCAATATGACTTCATTAAATACCTTGGCTAATTCGGCCACAACTTGGTTTCTGTTCCATTCTCCTCTCAAGTTCCACAATGTAACCATTAATTCGCGGTTGATTTGTTCTAATTGTTCGATCGAACAACCGCTTGAGCCATGAGTGAGTTTATATAGTAAATCCTGCACAAAGAATTCGGTCAAAATGAAGTCTTTCTGCGATGATGATTGGGTAGAGTTGATCTCGGCCAGTGAGTCGTTTGGAGCATCAGACACCCCTGAAGTTCGATGTAAGTGTGATGGTCGTAGCGGGGCATTGAATTGTGGCACGGGTGGGTTTTGGGAATTGGCTTGACTCCCTGAGCTTGGCGTTTGAGATGGGAAGCCTGGTAAACCGCCACGTGCAAGAGCATGCGCTTGTGAATGGAGCCATTGTTCTTCGCTACTAGCTTGTGTGCTTTGCAATTGTGATTCTTTCTGCGTATCAGGCATGTCCGCGTCAAGCTTGGGACCATCTGGACTATAGGGACGAGTGCCATTGGTTGCCTGTGTGCTCCACTCTGATGACTTCTTTCCAGAAGTTGTGGTAGAAGCATCATTAAGCAGGGCATTTGGAGAGGTATCGTGTGAAATTTCTTGGAAGGCTGATATCTGAGAATTAAACCCAGTAGCGCGATTCGATAAGCTAGATGGTGCTCTTGCTGCTGTGTTAGATGGCCATTGCTGTCGCGGAAGGGCCGGGGAATGTTGTGAGAAGTCAGGTGTATTCTCATTTGTACCACTCATCTGGACATCTTCTCCGCTTATTCTAGAAGGCACAGTTGATCCATTGCTCATCTGATGTAATGACGAATTTATCGAAGTTCCATTGGACAATGGACCCGGTGTATTAAAGGGCGCACCCAAAGGACGGCGTCCAGGTACAGCTTTTCCAAGATTGATTGCTCCAGGTGAATGAGGATGTGAGCCTGGGAAAACATCTGAGCGCACGATATTGCTTCCGAGATCTTCTTCTTGAGCTTTCTTTTTCTGTTTCTCTTCCTTTTCTTTCGCTCTCTGAAGTTGGCGCTGGTATAAGTTCTCGCAATCTGTAAACAAAGGATTATTCTCAATTGATGCCATGTCGACTTCCACATTGGCCACGAGTTCTTTCGTCTTCAGTATACGATCCTTTTCGCCAAAATATTTAGCATCTTTTGCAAGAGTTTTGATATCAGCCAAGAAATCCTTTGGTCGAGCATAGAAGCCATTAGCCAACCGCTCTTCAATCATGTTGGTATCAAGGTTGTAAACGATCTTATTATTGGCCGTGTCGCGTAAACATTGAACTCCATCTTTATCAACGTCCAGTTCATAAGGTCTGAACTCTGGTACATCTGGTCGCACGAAATGCGGATCCATCTCGTCAAACAAATATTGATAATGGCTTTGTGGTAAAACAGGAGTACGGAATTTCCTGTATTTTCTGTGAATTTGATCCATGATAGGTTGAATTTGAACCTTCAAGAGATTCAACAATTGGTGATCTCGTTTCTTCAAAGCTTTAATTTCTTCTTTGGTTGGCACTTTTGGTGGCGGTGGTGGTGCAACCTCCAAAACCTCCAACTTTCGCTTCTTGCGGTTAAGGGGCTCTGGAAAATCTTTAGGCGATTTCCTTACATACGTGATGATGTTCTGAAAGAATTCGTCTCGAGATTCCTGAAATTATCAGTACGAACAGACATAACGGTAGATATCATGGTACTTACTTTCGAAGGTCGTCCAATTGTAAATCGATTGTTCCTAGAGAATCCGAAGAGGCTAGGGGGGATAGATGTATGCACTTCATCAGGAGGAGCATCGGTAATGCCCAGAACCAATACTGGATCTGTGGGAGGAATTGCCTTAAGAAGACCAAGGAACGTATTGATCACATTTTGCGGAAGAGTATGAAACCAGTTATCAATTCCTGGCAAGTATATCACACTTGGCTTGTGGCGTTTGACCTCGGCAAATAATTGGACAATGGCTGCCTCAGCGGACTGTAGTCGTATTAGCAAATAGTTTTAGATGAAATGAAGAATTCTTACCCTAGCAGAATCACTATATATCGTGGGCAGATCAAAGCTCTGAACATGCAATCCTTCGAAATGGTTCAACAATGCACCTCCAAGATACGCCTGGCCCATGCCTGGCTCCCCACTAATGAGCAACCTTGGACGAAAGACTCGTGACTTTTCAAATTCCTGTTGCGTAGTTTCGCGGGCAAAGCCATGATCTTCATCCTCATATTGTTCGAACATTGCTTCTTGTAAAGCAGTAGTCTTCTTTTTTATTGGAATTAAGTTATCGACAATATCTTCGAGTTTCTTGAGTTGATCTCGGAGAAGGGGTTCAATGAGCTTTGGTAATGGTGCAGCACCTGATGAGGTAGAACGTTCAGAAGATGGAATCATTTTCTTGACCGAGAGCATAAAATCCTTTGCCGTTACTTTGATCTTATCAGGATCAACGATGAGTTTATCATTCGAGGAATATATTTGTGGGTATGTGCGCTGTATGGAATTGAGAGCAGCCTCGGTGCAGAGAGCACGAAGATCAGCACCTCCGTATCCTTTAGTCACGTGAGCCAATGAATCTTTAAACGCCTCGTCGATTCCCCAATCCTTAGTGTGAATATTGATGATTGATTTCCGACCCTCAATGTCCGGCAGGGGAAAGTAAAATTCTCTATCAAATCGACCAGGACGTCTGAGAGCTGGATCAATGTTATCTGGTCTATTTGTTGCTCCAATAACAATTACTTGTCCTCGGCCGTCCATACCATCCATAAGAGCCAACAGCGTCGAAACGATCGAGGCATGGATTTGTTCTTGCTTGCTTGATCTAACCGGTGCAAGACCGTCGATTTCATCAAAGAAGATAATACTTGGCTGTGTCTTTCTTGCTTCCTCAAACAATAAACGAAGTTGTCTTTCGGCCTCACCAACCCATTTGCTCAAAGCATCAGCACCCTTTCTCATGTAGAATGTAATCTTTCGACCACCGGAACCAACACTTGCAGCCAGTGCTCTTGCCAAAAGAGTTTTGCCAGTACCAGGAGGACCATGGAACAATACACCTCGCGGTGGTGTGACGTGAAACTTGAGGAAAAGCTCCGGGTACAAAAGAGGCATTTGAACCATTTCCTTGAGCTGGTCAATGTGTCCTTCGAGACCACCGATTTTGCTAAAGTCAACATTCTGATCAACACCAAGAGGATCTGCGTCGGCCAAAGCTTTTTGACTCTTGACTCTTCCGAGATTTGCAGGCGTGCCAGTTATCGCAGTGGTTGGATCCGCATTTGTTTGTGTGATACCTGGAAGTAACCCAGGCATGCCTCCCATAGTGGCAGAGGTAGGTGTCATTCCAACATTACCACCTACATTTGGTCGATGCATGTTTTCATCGTCACTACTATCCGAATCTACACCGCCAGTAGCACCTGTACCCCAAGGTCCACCAATTATAGGAGCTGGGCCGCCACCGCCCCCAAAAGGTCCAAAAGTTGTGTACAAGTTTCGTTCCCATGGTTGGCTTGCAGGACCGCGTCCAGCTCTACCTCTACGTGAAGGTGTAGGTGCAGGATCTTCTAAATCGTCGTCTTGGGCATATATTTGATCCATTGGCTTAATCGTGTAATCGACCCGCTTGCGTTCACGACGGCCTTTGGGCTCGTATGATATTTCCGTATCACGCGGACGGCGTCTCTTAGAAGAGCGAAGCTCCTGAAGTTCGTCTGCCAACTCGTCGGGGTCTAGCTCGTCTTCTCCATCTGACGCTTCAGCGCGTCTTCTCGAAGTGCTCTTAGACTTTCCTCGTCCGGCAGTTCTTCCTCTAGTTGGGCTAGAAAACTCTCCATCATCGTCGTCTTTCTTTTTGGGGGAAGCATCAGATGCAGACATTTCTTCTTCGGAACCTTCACCTTCCGGTGTGAAGTCACTACCCTCATCCTTATTCTTCTTCGAACCTCTACTTCTCAAGCGTCGAGAGCCAGCAGCTGGAGCCTCCGCGGCCTCTTCCGCTTCTTGCGCATCCAAACCTGCGTTACTTGATCGGGCACCTCTAGTACGTTTTCTTGTTATTGGCATAGAGTCTTCATCGTCATCATCATCTAATCCAACTGCTATCTGAGCTGGTTCAGCTTCGTCAATCGCAAGCTCGTCGGCCATATCATCGTCTTGTTGGGGATCTGCAGGAGCGTCAAGCTCATCAGCTTCAGCATCGGCCTCGTCGGTCCCAACAATTTCGTGCCGCATTATGGTGTCGTCCGTCGCAGCCTCTGCAGCCTCCGGTTGAGCCTCCTCGTATGAACTAGTTTCGTGGACTTCTTCTTTGATTGTAGAAGCAGGTTGTTTCACACTCTTCGCACCTCGCGTAGCTCTTTGTCTTCCAATAGCTTCTGGTGATCTCGAGGCTCGAATAACGTGTTTCCCGGAGTTTGAGAGAGACGTGAATTCTTCACCTTCCTCAGTACGAGCGCGTGTACTCCTTCTAGTAATTGCAGATGTAGGTTCAGCACTCGCGCGAGTTCTTGCGGCACTTCCTGCCCTTGTATTCCGAGCTGGTGTTATACCCGCTTCCGGCAGCTTGAGCTTTAGTAATAACTTCTTCGCCGCCGGCTTGGTTCGTTTTGAAATTGGCTCTTCAATTTCCTCAGCGTCGTCTTCGTTATCCTCCACTACTCGTGTTCTCTTATTCGATTTCTTAGGCTGAATCTCCTCTTCCGAATCTTCCACCAAATCGGCCACGTCACTCTCGCTATCTTCTTCGTAGTTGACCGATTTCTTTGCGGCTTTGCGTACTGCTCGTCCAGTTTTTTCATTCATTTCAAAGTCCTCTTCCTCTTCTTCTTCTGATGCAAAAGAATCTTCTAAAAGGCTGTCTTCATCTTCGTCGTCAGAAACGTCGGATCCCTTGTATTTTGTGCGTCTTCGTTGACTTCCTTTCTTTTGTGGTTTTGCTCTGGGCTTCTTTGCAGATCTTCGTGGATTAACTTCAGACGGGGAGAAGTCGTCGTCGTCAGAGTCCGACTTATTTGGATCGAAGTTATCAAGCCTACGCTTCACTGGCATTGCTGGTACTCGAGATTCGGAGAAATTCTGAACTCGAAATCGCAAATGGTGAACTCAAACCAATATAAATTTATTAGAATTCACTTCCTGCTAAAACATGGATACTTTTTGTCTGCTTCCTGTGAATGAACCCTAAGTGATTTGTATATCTTTACCAAATTGCTAAAGAGAAACCGATGCTGAATTGTAAAAACAGAATGTAAAGAATTTGGCGACAACGGGTTGATATCTTGGATAATTTCTTCGCGTGAACTTTGATGAAATTGTATATTATCTATCATTGATGTTGATGTTCAGAAAGCTGATTTCTCGCGTCGGGTTTGCCTGGTCGATCTTGCTGCTTATGTAAGTATATTCGGTATCCACACTAATGTAGTGGGAACTACGGAAGTAGTGGACGCCACACTAAAACTCAACAACTCATAAGCGCACAGATCATCAAAATTAGAAGAGACTCCGTTCATGATTTATCAATCGCAATTAAGAGAATAATTAGAACTTCCTCCCACAACAATAGATCCATCAAGATTCAATAAGTTGAAACAATATAAATCTCTCATTGACTTCAATGGGATATTTACAGTTCCAAGCAAGTTGACTTGGCGAAAGAAAATCGATAACCATGTTGAGTATGAAGTTGGATGTAAAGGTAAAAAAGTACAAAAAAGAACGAGAAATTGATACTCACTGTCGTCTCTTAGCTCCATGCGGCTTAAAAGCTTAATCTATTTAAAGCTTGTGGTTCCTGGGACCCTTATTGCGGGGAAAGGAGAGGGACAATGAAGCATGTGGTTGACTAAACGAAGCTAGTCACGTGAATTGCAATGTTTTCCAGTTCCTCCTTTTCTAATCACTTCTTTTGTATACTCTACATCCAAGAATGCTCCATCTGAGAATGTTGATCTGTATTAGTAAGAGGAAATAAGTTTATCAAAATATCTGGGCTTATAAGATTATAGTCACTGTGTAGGCATTCCTTGATATTGGATGATTCTTGACAATTATGTAGTAGAGAATGAACTACGAGAAGTGAGCCTATTGATGCTTTGCATCTAGAAAATATCATATGATGAATGCATAGTTATAGATTGTGTTGTAATGAAATCATCATACTTATGCATAATATCTAATTTCCTTATTGGGTTATCCATTTTGCTACCTAAATTTCATATTCCATTATCGCATATCCAGGCCTAATCCAAAGCTACAAAAACAACCTCTACCAACTACACCTGAAAGCCATCTCTCATCTCCCATCACAACTTACTCCTCCCCGCCTTCATCTTCGCACTATCCATCCTCACCCCCTCATCATCCTGCTCCTCCACCGTCAAATTCGGAAACTTAACTGGCATAATTCTCCTCGGCGTCGTCCCCTTCACCAAAGCATACTCACTAAAATCCTTTATACCATCGAATTCTCTCAAATAGTCTTCGTCTGTGGTTAGCAGCCCATTGACATCCTTAATATCCCTTCCCAAAATCGAAATTATAGCATCTGAGAAAACCCTTGGATGCCGAAGATCCCTTGATTGACTACCCGAGGATTAACATGTTAGTATACGCCTAAGAGAAAAACGGGTGCATACAATGCAGCCCGATGAAGCAATCCTCACCTAGAAAAATGTTTTGTAGCCGCCGATTCAATCGCCACCGCCGGCCACAACCCCGTCACACACATCTCCTTCCCCTGTCTCTGAAAATCCATCGCCATCCCCTTAACCAAAACACTCATTCCTATCTTCCCCATAGCATAAGCGGCCTTTCCCCTAAAAAACCTACTATAAATCGGTGGACAAACCACCAAAATCCTCGCCTTCCAATCCTGTTTTTCCCAATACGGAATGCATGCTTGAATGGAAGCATATAGACCATTGGGATTAACAGATTGCATTAGTAGGTAGCGGGAAAGAGGAGTGGTGAGTACAGAGGAGTGATAGATAGCGCCAGAGTTGTAGATTAGGGCGTCGATTCTGTGGTAGATTTCAATGGTGCGGGTTATGAGAGCTGTGATGGAGTCAGGGGAGCGCACGTCGCAGATAATAGCGGTGGCGGTACCGCCTGTTGAGATGATCTCTCGACATACGGTGTTTATTGTTGAGGAGGACGAATTTGGATCTGGAGGGAAGGGATCGCATCTTTCCGCATCACTGGTGGTCTTGGCGGATACAACCACTGTGAATCTTTAGTCATTGCTTGTAGATATAACATAAGAGGTTACTCAATACCTGCATAGCCATTTTTAGCAAGATCAATAGCTATCTGTCTTCCCATTCCTCTCGATGCGCCAATTACAAGAGCTACTTTTTGGGTCGCCATATTGAGTTACGTATATAAAAGAACGATTTAAGTTGTTTGATCAGGAAAATTATGGTGGTTTATCGCTGATTTGATGCATTATATCGGTTTCTAGATGTATGATATACCCAGCTGTTGAGGTTTAGTGATCAATTACTCGGAATGATGTTTGTTTGTTCGAATGAATTATCAGATGAGTGTTTGTTTAGTGATCAACAAGCCGAGGTAACAATCCCCGGTATAGCTAAACAACCTCGAGCCAACCAACCTCCTATCCCCTATGAATATCTGACAAAACTTTCTAAAATCACGACATCGCCATTCATCTTCTCTTCTCATCATCAAAATGACCGGCCATATAGATTGCTACCTTGACTGCGGTAAACTCCCATCTAGCATTCCACCCGCTTGCTCCCCATACTTCCCCACACCCCGCACTCACTAATCCACCCATCGCTACTTAGTGTCATTCTACAGCTACGCTGCAATCTCTCACCTCCGCAAAAACCGAGAACTTCTCCTCTCTCACGGCGTAACCATAAACTTCATCCCCGTCTTTCTCGGGGGTATAAATCACGGATCTGGAAATAAACCTCCTTGGCATCTTCCCGCAAAAGCTAAATATGGCCACTTCGATACCGTTCGAACGAAACTGTATCATGAATTACCGGATTTGAAAGCTCCAGAATTCTTTCCACCTACGACTCTTCTTGTACGTTGTTTAAATTCTTCTCGCTCACACTCACACATGTTTCTTTCACTTTTCCATTATCCATCATATGACCTAGATGCCCATTAAACTAACAAACCCCAAAGCCCCAAAGAGCACTCTGTTTTATAAAATCCAAGTATTCTTACGAAGTTTTTGAGACTACTTGGATCAAGATCTTTGATGCATTATGGGTTCCTCCACAGAAGAATATCACGATTCCAGAAACCTTCCAGGAACTATTGAGCGGTTTGGGTTCTTTTGATGAAGCGCAAGTGAAGGAGATTATGGAACAGGCAAAGGAGAAGCAATGGAAGGATAAGTTGTTGGAGAATACTAAGGAGGCTCTGGAACAAGGTGCTTTTGGTGCCCCTTGGTAAGTTCAAACTAATTTCCTCCCTCTGATTCCGTGGTGAATGGTAGTTGTTGAGCGCTTGTTGCAATTTGGTTATGGAGTTGCGATCAGCTCATAGAGCAACTAACTAAAACGAATTCCATGCATGCAACGAGAAAAATGTTATACAACAACCGGCTAATCCTGAAAAAAAAAAACATAGGTTCTGGGTCAAAAATGCAGAGGGGAAAGAAGAACCATTCTTTGGAAGCGATAGATTCCATTTCATGTGGAGATTTTTAGGGGTGCCATTTAGAGATATTGAGATTGTGAGAGGAGAGAAGGCAAAGTTGTAGATATTTAGCTCTTGTATATCCTTTTCTACCGAGAGTTTTGATAAAGAATTTGTTATAGCATATTCAATTCTACGCCAAAGCCCATTGAAATTGTTAATATTCTCAAATTGATGAGTTTCCCAAATAAATCAGCTTGAGGTCTGTCTGCGTTGGGAAAATTATACCTATTTAGCACTTTGACAGTTGGAGATTTCCTCTCAATACTATCATCTATCATGATAATTCTAGGAGAGAGATATGATGTTATGGAGCATATACACCAGAAGACGATAAAACATGCGAAGAAAATATATCTAAATTAATATCATTGATATCATCGCAGTGAAAGAAGTGGAAATATACCAGGGCCTAGGACCATGTGTTTTTGATGTATGATCATAACACAAGGAGAACAATCATCACCCAAGTCCCCCCAATTCCATATTTGTCCAACCAACCCAGAAACGCCAAACCAATTCCTTTTCCATAGCATCCGTCATAAGCACCCCAAAAAGATCCATTCAACACGCGTTCCTCAGACAGGTAATCCCCTCGCCCTCCTCTCATCCTCCTCCTTCTTCCTCTCCACTCTCGCCAAGAACTCCACTCTATCCTTAAACGCCCCCTTCTTTTTTCCAGCCGCATCCAACTCATCCTTAATACCCTCTTTATCAATGAAACCAGCCCAATCCATAGCACTCTTTTCTACGGTATTCAACTTCTTCACCTCCTTTGCACCTACGCCCGCACCAATCGCATCCGCATTTCTTCTCGCGCCAAAATGTAAGTCTGTTCTTGGAGGAGGTAACAGTGCGTTTTCAATTACGGGTTCAAAAATTGATCGACGGGCTTTCTTCGTCGGCCTTTTAGGTTTGGTGAAGAGTTCAGGCTCTTTATCTTTTTCCAGATTCTTCTCGTTTTCCTTTTCTTTCTCTTTAGAAGCAAGATAGAGTTTTGCCTCGGCCGAATTCTTAGGGACAAGTCTCTGTTCTGTTGTAACTTTTCCAGCAAAATTGTATGTGTATTTTATCATGATCAGAGAATCCGGTCCTTCATTAAAACTGCTACGTTCTCTAGATTGGCGATGAAGTTCAGGCGATTGAGATGCTGGATTCCTATATTGTTCGGGACTTTTTGGTGGTGGGTTGCTTGGTTTGGGGGTGCTGGATTGCCCTGATATCATGCTTGCCCATAAAGCATCTACGTCGACTGTTGCGGCTTTGGTGTCTGCAAGAGGTTTCTTCTCGATCTTCCTGTAATGCTTTTGTTAGTACGAAAATTATACTCAAATTAACTATGGAGTGTATAAGCATACTCTTGAGCCCGCATACTCCTAGTCTTAACCAAACCACCTTCACCACCTTCATCCTCCTCACTCAAACCACCCTTCTTACTCTTCTTTTTCTTCTGTTTCTTCAAGCCCTTCCCAATAATCGCCTCATCACCAGAGTTCTCAAACCCCGCATCTTCAGCTTCATCATCAGATCCTCGTTTCCTTTTTCTAGGTTTTTTCTTCGTTTTAGTTATGGTCGTTGTATCTTCCGCCTCCGCATCTGAATCAGATGAATCCTCTTCATCTTGTCCTCCAACGGCATCTGGTGCAAAGTCTTCATCTTCGGAAGATGCATACTCTTCGTCTGAGGGTATCAGTTCGGGTGGCATATTGAATCGTTGATATTCTTCGTCGCGATGTTATCGGAAGTTATCCTTAACGCGAATTTCGTAAGGCTGTCATTACCACGCAATCACATGCTGATTGCCTAGTGCATAAAATTTCAGCCTCATCTATTGGATCTGTGCACAACCTATAAAAGCTAATGCAGCTGCATAAAGATAATCGGAATAGATCTATTATCTCTTTTATTTCTATCTATTTATTTTTCAAAGTCATTACTCTCAAATGCATGCATACTTGCGGCAGAGCTCTCATTTCCTTGTACTCATGTGCATGCAGAACCAAAAAGAGGACAGTGTCAAATGTCAGTGTCATGGCCATGCTGGCGTTGGAGGTTTTGCCCCTATCGTGATTTATGACCCACCAGTTCGTTTCTGATTTGCAAAATGGATCTGTTCATCAAATAATCGATCTATCGTTGGACCGTATTCATATTCATTGTGATCCACAAAGCACCGAGATAACCACTTTCAATCAATATCGTCATAGCGTATTCACTACTCCGTACACTATCTTATATCGTATCAATATCATAATGACAAGAAGAGGTCAAAGGTTTTGATAGTTATCGACTTATTTTACCTATCAACGTTAAGCTGTTCGCGCAAGGAGTCAAGAGGAGTCAAGGACCCTGGACAAGTCCTCTCTGTTCCCTGGTTAGGTTGCGCCAAATAAAGTCCATACCCTACGAACACAATATCTGGGGTAAAAATTTTCAATAACTTATCACAATCTAATAAGATGGATCCAAGATATATCACTCATATTACTACCAAACGACGGAGATGATTTCTTCAAAAGGATTGTGTACGGGTAGACGGCGATTGACTTCGGATATTGAATTGAAGAAACGAGTTTCTATACTGCCTGCCCATCCGGGTGGTATTCACTGATACCATTGTGCGGAGATAAAAGGAAATGAATCAATCATTGGAGGAGTGGGATAAAGATCTAAGAACGAACCTCTCGCTGCGAGATCTCAAAAAAACTAGAAATAGAAAAACGGTACTTTCCATTCCTGTCGTTTATGCAATCTTATATGTAGATGGCGGTAAGTATCAACGTATCAGAAGTCAAGAACAATGCAACCCCCATACCATCCATACCATCCCCATGTCGATTCTACAACCTACAATACAACCTACAATAACATTCCATGAAAACCATCCCGTCTTCGGACGAACAAAACTCGAGCATTCAAGTGAGGGGTATTGTCAAGTAACTAAAACGTTACTCCACCAACTACCCTCACTGTCGCCTTCCAAACCTCGTATAAAGGGGGTGCGTTGCGTTAACCGCGCCGGACTAAGGCAAAGCCCAAAAAATAAGATCTAGAAAGTGGGCATTTACCGAATTTAATTGGCCAATTGGTTTTTTCCTTTTCTTTTTGAAGGATCGACCAGATTATGTAGGTGCTGGGTTGGGTGTATATCGTGTTTTTGAGCTCAGTGGCGTGGCGTTATTGTTTAATTGACGGTTGGCTGATGGATACGAAAATCTTGGAAAGGAGGAAAGTGAGGAAAATGGAGAAAGAGAGAGGTGTACAGTATTTACAGTTCAACAGATAAAACAATAAATATAACCCACAAGCTTTCATTTCCATCGAAGTCATGCATTCATCCAGCTCGATACAAACAGCCCCCAAAAATGTCCTTACCTTCCTCTAAAGTGGACAATCAGTTAGGTTAGTCGATTACTAGGATTATATCTACTCATGTTTGTTTACAGCACCATCTGTTCGTGTAGCATGCCATACCTACCAACTGCAGTCCTCATGTATGTAGGAGAAAGCGTCCTAACGAAAGAATTATCGTGCAGTAAACTCGCAGCGAGCAGTACAGTCAGTAGACTACTGTGGTTTGGAGATCATACAGTACAGTACATTATTTCGATTCGATTTGGTTCGATTCTATGACGTGGCCTGAATTCATGCAGTAGATGGGGATGTAGACAGGTAGGTAGGTAGGTAGGTACTATGCAGTACTTGCGGATTACTTTGGATGCGATGGGCAAATATACCTAGGCAGGTATGTTTGGGTTTGATATATACTGTATACCAGGTACATATCGATGAAGAATACTGTATAGTATAATGTACACTGAGTATTAGAGGTTCTACCGAGGTCAGCCCAAAGTAAGATTTACATTAACAAGTACCAACTATCTATGTCCAGCAAATATTCAAAGGGTCGCGGGGATTTGTTGATCACTTTTACTTTCTCCCTCTACCAGCATCCAGGTTCGACTATCCTCTGTGCTGTCTCGGGTATCATAAATATGTTTCAGACTTAAAGTACAACTGTATTTCAAAGAATGGATGTCCTTGTTATATTACACTATTAACAGTACTCGAGAGTTTGGTTTAAGAGAGAACCGATATTATATTACCGGACCCCTGAAAATCGTCCACTATGCCTTTATCTACATAGGTACTAGGCCAAGGCAAGGCCCTTGAAAGGAAGGCAGTTCATTCCTTCCTTCAACGTTAATAATAACGGCTGTCCCTTAATAGTAAATGGATGTTTACAATTAGCTAGGCAAGACGAGACGGACTAGATAAATAGGGGAGAAAAATAGCTGATCTATCCTGACCTGACCTGACCATGTTATCGGGATTTATTATTGCGACACTCGAGGTTGGTATGGTTGATGATCCTCTGCTACTGTACATACCATACCATACCATCCATCCATATAGCAAGCATACCAATCTCATAGCGACGCGACCTATTTACTGACCTCCTACCTACAGAACCTACCTACTCTTGAGTCTCCAGGGCTTTCTTTCATTCGTACAGTACAATATATACCCGGTACACATCACATCACAGTTTACACATAGTTTGTGCATACGAGAAAATCATCACAACATCGCATCATATCATCCATCGCATGCATTCTAGATATCTAACTCGCGTATCCTTGCATACACATACATACATACATGGATGTACTTATTATAAACATAAACAATCTACAAGGCACATATTTATGTATCATCCGTACATACATACATATATATATATATATATATATATATACCTAGAAGTATACGCCCTCTTCTTTTCACCTCAAGAAAAGCGGTGAAAATCCATCCAATATGAATATTCGCCTCCCATTCCCATATTTGAACTTACTCCGCAAGCGAGCTGTTTAAAATAAGTTCTGAATGTCCGTCCATACGAGTATAACTGATGTACTGATTGAATCAAACCATCCATATACAAAACCTGAAATTGAACATTTATTTCTAATGCGTACAATCAAAATGAACATTCAAATATACATCATCTAAAAGCCATATGAATATCTATATTTTAAACGAACATTCAGAAATCCAAGTGCTCGAAGTGTCTGCTTTCGAGATTTGATAGAAAATGATTAGAACGAGACAAGGCAAGTAAGGTCCTGAGTCCCTGACAGACAGGGGACTTGCTTGCTTGCATTGTACTGCTATGTATGTATGTATGTATGTATGTATGTATGTATGTATGTATGTATATTGGTCCGTGACATACTGGCTTGCGTCAATGCATATTATATATATGGACAGACAAGGGTGGTGGTAAATAAGGGAGGGAGCCGCTGTTGGCGACTTGACTTTGTATCGGAGATGGATTTGATCTAGAACTATAGGGTTTGTATTTGAGCGGGTTGTGTATGGTTTGGTTTGCTATGGTATGGTATGGTATGGTATGGTATGGGCTGATGGTTTAGAACTATCCATTTTCTGTCAAGGTACTCACTCAGCTCAGTACTGCCACTCACTCACTCACTCACTCACTCACTCGCACTCAGAAATAAATACTTCTTTCTAAACACCTGGGCGGAAAAGTAAGGTTTCGAAGAAATATGAATAATGCCTCCGCATGTGTACCTACATAAGTGGTACCCCTCGGTCCCTCATCACCATCCAACTTCTCAAATTTCATGACTCTGCTGTGTCCCGTACCTGTCTGTCTGGCCATCCACCACCACTCCAAAGGGGAGCGAGCATGAAAGAGTATATTGGATTGGATTGGATTGGATTGAATCAGGTTGGGTCCACCAAGTCAGGTCTGTGTCTATTAAGCTTAAGCTCCCATCCCTCCTCCATTTGTGCCTTTATCTTACTTCTAGTGGTTTGGTTTGCTCGATACCGATTCGATGGTTTCGCTTTCGTGTACTCACTTCAGATTATAGATAGTACTTGTATACATGCAGAGGGATGCAAATGCAGATATTGATGGACAGCACAGGACAGGTACGGTCGATTGGAGATTTACTTGGCGTTGTTTCAGATGTTAACGCTATGCTATGCTATGCTGCTTGCTTGCTTTTTTTCAAGGTTGGGAAGGCTTGGGATGCAGGTGGCATATATGATAGAGTATACGTATGAATGTATGATGTGATTTAATGCATTGTGTTTATTCTGTTAATTATTGTATTGTATGAGGAGAGGAGGGATATCTTTAGACTTTGATAGAGTGATTAATGGATAATTGAATGATGGGTGGAAGTATGATGGGATGGGTTGGCTGGTTGGCTGGCGGGCTGAAATCTTGAGTATATTCCATGGCATTGATGTATTGGTGAGGTAGGTATGCATGAGATGATGGTAAGTATGATAAGGAGATGTACTTTGTACTACTAAAGTTCTCTCCATTTGAATGAATAAGGAGAAGAGATAGCTACTGTAGCATATGCATGTAGCATAACCCCGAACATATATAAAAGAAAGAACAATCGAATATGTATCGATAAATCCCTTTTCAATCCCATATCAATCAATTTATCTTAATTCATCCTCTCGGCGTACGTAAATATTGTCCTTCTCCATAAAATCTTGTATTTGGAAAACACAACAGTCCAAAATGTCCCGCAAAAGTAACCTTATGTACCTATTCTGTAGGATTCGGGTCCTGAAAGAGGCTCGTGAGAAAACGTGGGGTGAAAGATGGTATTGAGATTTTGAGATTTTGAGATTTGAAGAATAAACCGGTACGCAAACCTTACCTATAAGAGATCGGCGGTTGCCTTTCCTTTCGGGATTTTCCTTCAGATGAGGGGTGAGGGATAATGTTGTATTGGTTGGTTTGATTATATTGTATTGTAGATATGGATGTAAACGCTGAATATAAAATTTATGTATATATTGCCAACTGAAGCGCCCGTGAAGCTGGTGAAGTGATTCGTAAGATATCCTTTTTGGTACTCAAATTCAAGTTTCTAATATATTTCAAGTGTTATCTTCGAGGGGTATGATATACGTGATATACTTCAAACTTCAAGCTTCATACTTCATACTTCATCTGCTGTATCGTGTCTTCCTTCTCTGGAACGAAAGAGATAATCCTATTAGTTTGTTCTAAGTTTAATCTAAAAATAAATGATTTGCGGATCATACTTGAATGAGTGGAGGTGGTTAGTAATATTGATGTACTAAAATGCGAATGTCTGGGGCTTCGTACGAGAGAAAATGATGTATGAATGTTGGGGAATGGATGGGGATGATTTAACATGATGATGGTGATGATGATGATGATGATAATGGAGATGATACTTATCATGTTGTTGCTGTGGTGGTGATAGTATATCCAATGCTTTTTTTTCTTTCATTTGGATAGGTAAATGTTTTGTTGATGCATTAATTGATGATAATTGTACTTGAGGTTACTGTGCCATTTACCGGTAATACCCCCGACCTGGCAATTTCACGATCCCCTTCATAATCTCCACGGGAATACTTTCCTCATTTTTTGATGATAATTCTTCATGTAATATATGGGAAGCTGGAGGAGGACTTTCTTTCAAGAAAGTAATAATAATATTAATAATAGCTCTTAAGAGATGGATCTCAACTTATATAGCTTTCTACTCGAGCAAGAGACTAACTAACATAACAATTCAAAGCTATTTGAATATCGTACTCAACTTTTGAGGTCATCCAAGAAGATCAAGATCAAATAATAAATTTTGACTAATAATTTGCTACTCGTAGTTAGTAAAGTTTCCTTACAGGCTATGCAGATAGATATACATACTAAAAGATATCTTTCTGCACTAATAAGGACTTTTTACCCCTAAAAGATGCACGTAATGACTCTCTAAAGATCAACTTTCCCATGTCTAGTAGTAGTTGTACCTAGGTACCTACCTAAACAATAAAAGTAATAATAACTAATAAAGTAATAATTCAGAATAGTTGAATCAGAATTTTATAGGTTGATAATGATTTACAATACCTTACAATAGGTTAGAACTATCATTAAAAGATGAACAATCAAAGCCCATCTATATTCATGAATTTATGAATTCATGAATTATTCTATATACGGAAGTACATGTAACCCATTATTCTTAACCCATCTTATCAAATTATTAACCCATTTTATTAAATTATTAACCCATCTTATTACATACATACATACATATATACGTCCATACATACGTCCATACATAATAGTATCTCTAGGATCTAATAGTACTATACCCATTTTAAATTATTCTCTCCGAACTTCTCCAAACTTCATCTACCAAATCTACCAAATCTACCAAATCTACCAAATCTACCCACCAATCTACCCACCAACCTACCCAAAAAGGTTTAACCAGGGCCTTTCTACTCTCTCTCTCCCTCTCTTACTCTCCCTCTCTTACTCTCCCTCTCTTACTCTCTCTCTCTCTCTCTCTCTCTCTCTCTCTCTCTCTCCGGTCCCCTTCTTCTCCTCTCTCTCTCTCTCTCTTTTTTTGCCTTTAATCAAATCGTCGCTGTGAATGTATCTTGGGGAAATCTAAAATCATCCAAATTTCTATTCTTCCCCAATTTCTTCACTTTATCAAAAGCTTCGTAATCAGTACTTTTGATTTTCATTTTTCTTCCATTCTATCCATCTATTTTATTTTTCATCTGAAGTTTATAGCATTCTCCTTATCTTCTTTTTACTACCATTCTACTTTATTTCTCTTTTCCATTTTCGTTGTCCTTCTTTTTACATTACAGTACCTTCCAGTTTCTTTTACATCAATGAAAACAACAACTCTTTAATTCGAATTCGAAAAGCATTCCTCTCTCCATTCCTCATCGTAGATACCTTCGCAACCACTTACCAAGAAATCCGGAAACTTTGCAACAACCGAAGATTACCGATCAAGAAGAGATATTGTTTCAGCAAAAGAATACGATACGATATACTTGTGAAGGTTGGTTGGCAGATTATCTCCTATTTCAATTACAAAAAAAAACATAAACAACAAATCAATCGAAACTTGAAGATCATCAAACTTATCAATAATTATGTCTTCATAGGTTTTATTACTATCAAAGGATCCGAATTCATTCCAAAGGAAACTTGCACGGTAAAAGTGTGTGGTTCCGCCTGGATACGAGAAGGAGAGATCGATCCACATCCAAAATATACTGGCCGCGGGCGACCTCCTTCCTTCAATTCGAAAATCTGATCCCTTTTTTTTCGATTATTCTACAAAAGAAGAAAAAAAAAAGAATACACAAAAAATAAGTCAACCGTTAACTCGTCTTGATTTACACCCTTTCCAATCAACACTTCCAACTGTAATAATTTGTTCTTTTGTTAAACAACGTCTCCAAGACTTTCAAATTTTCCTCGAAGGTTCGTGAACGCTAGTACACTTCTCAATCTCCTTCCCAACGCGCTTGTGACTACCTTTTGATTAAAAAGCTACCTAATGATACTCAAACACTCATGTTTTCAAATTCACCTCGGAAATTCATTCACTTACCATCTCCCGATTATAGATTCCTATAAAAAGCTCCCTCAATTGACTCCTACCTTTAGAGATCATCTCGGTAAAGTAAATGGCATTGTCGCTGTTTGCTTTTCAATAACTCGAAAGTAGCTCCCAGTCACACTATGGCTGCTCTCGTTCAAACATTACCCCAACAAACAACCACAACCACTGTTACCATGCTCCAGACTCGACCATCATCTGCTTCTGGCATTCTACAACCTTCGCAGAATCAATCTCCTCATCATCAATATCAAGTCAACCCACAACAGAGGAACAGCTTTCATGGCATGAATAATGCTATGGCAGTATCGTCGAGTTATCGTGGTCACAACTCCATGGCTCCAATTACCCCATACGCTTTTACTAGCACACCCGGGCTATCAATGGGAGGCCAGCAGACACAAATTGGGCCTCAGTTTCGGCCAGAACAACAAAGAACGTCTTCAGCACCTATAGTTCCTACATTATATCAAGGAGGTTCTGGGACCTCCTCCAATCGCTCTCGCTATCCAGCCCCCCTGTCAGTGTCGACTACTTCATCTTCCTCATCGTCAGATCTTTCATCACTGAGCCAGAAATCGGGCTCCAGAGATGATTCTACCATCTCATCTACAGCCCGAGTTGCAACTAGAGCTCCTCGCCCACATTCCACTATCATCACATCATACAGTGGAAACATTACTCCACAAGCCATGACTTCACCTGCGAAGCCTGCGCCTGATAGATATCGTCGTCCTGCCATGCGTCGTGCCGATTCTTCTAACAGTAGCCAACAAGGTACTCCCAATTCAGGTTCTACGATGCCGAACGTCATGCAATTCTACGGTGCTAGCACGCAACAATCTCAGTCTGTAAATACTCAAGCTTTCAATCTCCAGATGCCACAATCACAAAATCAACCTGGTGGGACTGCTGACGATATGCAATTAAATCGACGTACATCTCATGATGCAGCAAAGAGATATCGACGTCGAAGCATTCATACAATTGATGCACACGACCTTAGCAATTCTAATTCGCCAGATTTTCTTCAGCAGGGGTCGAGGCAATCCAGTAGCGCTAGTGGTCGTGTTGATCAGCAACATGAACAACATCCCCTGCGTAGTTCTCCAGTCGTAACACTACGCCCAGCAACATCTCACGGACGGAATGACAGTACCGATAGTTTGAATTCTACTCCCAGCAGTCATTCACGGCCAAATTCGGTAAGTTATTGTACCAATTCCATAATCTTCCCCCCACTCATGGTTCACGGGACTTTATCGTGCATACAGCGGCGTCACCGCAATTTATCCTTCACCAATCAAGATGTTGTAATACCGTGTTGAACAATACGCTAACTTGCTATAGTCTAACAAGCGAGAAGCAACAAGTGTATCGATGGCAACCGGAAACCCCACCCAATCTACATCTGATTCCACTCCTATCGCAAATACGAACGCCCTCGCTGCGGATTCAGCGAATCCTAAAAATGATCTACGACTTGTAAACATTCCACAGCGTGCCTCCTCTACCGATGCCGCGAAACGAATCTCGAATCCCTCTCCTTTATCGAAGCCGGTGACGATGAATTCCGAGCCAACTAAGTCCAAGGACTCTTTTGCTTCGGCAGTTAATGCAGCGTTGCAACCGACTCAATCTAAGCCCACGTATGCTCAGGTTGCCAATCCCCAAACTGCTGCCAGTCCTGCTGCACAACAATTGGCGGCATTAAATGAGAAGGATGGAAAAAAGAGCAAGACATCGAGATTGAGGAGAGCATTCTCATTCGGAAGTGCTGCTGAATTACGCAAAGCTTCTGCAGAGAATAATTTGGCAGGCAGGAGTGGTTCTAGTGCTCTAGATCGCTCTAAATTACGACAGGAGAAATACCAAAATGAGCGTGAAGCCGAGCAAGATAAGATTGCCCAGCAACAAGAAGCTGCTGGTATTGGATCAAATATCTATTCCGGACAAGGTAACTTCTTCACTGGTTCAACAGATAATTTATCCATCTCTTCAACAGCGTCTTCTGCGTCTATAATGATCCGTAAGATGGGTAAAGGCATGAAGAAATCTACGAGGTCACTTGTTGGTCTCTTCCGTCCAAAATCTGTAATTGGAGTTCCTGCAGCGGATGCTGCTCTTCCTGAGGCTAGTCAAGCCCAAGTTTCAATGGTTACTGTAGAGGCAGAAAGGGAAAAGGTCAACGTCAATGCCAATGCCAACGAATTGGCTTCAGGTGGTACAGGATATCCAAGGCTTGAGAGAAACTCTCTAGATGCCGCGGCAGTAAGCGCAGCTGTTACTGATCGTCTTGGGAGTGCTAGCACGGAAAATTCAGGTAATAGAAGAAGTATTGTTGGTGGTGAGAAGGAACGTGCGGAGGTTCTTGCAGCTGTCAAGAAGGGTATCCTTAAGCGTAAGTTCCTTGCGAGTTCCATACATTTACAATAACTGACGCGTCTCTTCACAGGCTCTGGCACAGGGTCGGGAAATTCCTCGCCTGTAATTCTACCAGCTGATGGAAAGGCAACCAACTTTAATTTACCTCATGTTCCAAACGTTAACGATTCTCCCAATTCTTCCGCGCCCAGTACACCGGGGGATGATCAACATAAAAGGACTGGCTCGGTGACATTGGGAGGAGAGGATTATTTCATGTCTGCACTTAGATTTCGGGTGGACTCGAAGAGTGTCCCTGGCACACCTCAAGGTGCCAAACGAAATGCTACGTTTAGTCCCAGGATACAATTTCACGACACTTGGCCCAGCCAAGAGTACGATCGCAGAGGAGAGATTGCGACATGCAATCGTCTTACACCAATGCTTGCTCAACAAATTAAGGAGGAGCTTAATACTTTCAAAATGGTAAGTCGTTCTGTTTTCATGATATTCATACTTGTTCTAACTCTGCATAGGAAATGGAGGTTCATGAGAATTCTAAGATCTACACACATTTTTTCTAATGAAACTACGACTATTCTATTTGTTTACACACACAAGCTACAAAACTTACAAAGCTCCTCTCTGCGTCTGCAGGCAACTGTGTAGTTACGCATACACTAAAGACTTCTAAGGCGTTTAACGGTCTACCGCATAACTGGTGTACAGGAGTTTATTCACATCTGAGCGATTTGGTCGAACACACTATTATCTTTCATAGACTGGCGATGGCCATATCATTTTTTGAGCATAAATGTTGAAGAAGATGAGGGAGGGTATGGGAGAACGAGAGTAGAGAGTTGGGGAAATGAGATGTTGTGCTGCAAGGGGCTTTCCGAGGTTGTTGAAGAGGGAATAGCAGTTGTCCGATAGGCTGGTAATCTGTTTTCTCGAGCTACGGACGATAGCAATATTCCGTTTATTTCAAAAGTTTCGATCTTGGTTGGTTTCTGCGGGCTTCCAGTCTGATCTCAGGGTTTGGGATCTGCATTTTGGAGCAATGTCATGGTCTAATTTCTTTTTTATTGGTCGGTCTACTTTATAACGCGTTACCTCATCGTCGTACTTCAGCGTCTGTTATTATGTTTGAGAGAAAAGGGGAAAGAGAATTGGGGATGGCATATTCTACGTAATCGAATCGAAATGATACAATACAATCCCTGTTTGCCGTTTAATATTAGAATCTGAATTTCCCTCCACTTGCATCATGCATGAACATAAGATATCAAGATAAGACTCCTTGTTCCTTGCTATATTCAAAGTATAAAAGTCTAGATTTTTTAAATCCCAGGACCCTAGAGTTCTAGATCTTCTTTATTTTCCTCGCACACGTCAACAAAAAAGCTTTGATACTAGATAATCCTGGTCCTCGATGAGCTTGACTCCAGTGTCTCTAATATGCAAGATTCTATTGGTATTTATGTGTCAAGATATGCGAGCATGGTTCTCTTGTGTGGAGTTTGATTTATCTCTTGGAGTCACTAATAATAAACTTCCAAATTTTCAAAGTACAGATGGATATTGAACAATTTTAAATAATCTTTACTCAGTCGGGAAAAATGTGAGAGCCGGGCATTTAAAAATGTTGAATTTATCACCAAAAATTTATATTATATATATAAAAAGTATTAAAAATACGTCAAAATTATTATCAAAATCGCTTATGGCCTTTACATTTTTCCCGCTTGAGTAGGGGGAAAGAAAATAAAAAAGTAGCCTTGTCGTCAGCCTTATCGCCCCGCTAAAACTTTTTTTCCTTTTGAATTCATCTCCAACATATTCTAAGCCTGTAGGTTATTCTCCACCTCTCCCGAACTTCACACTGGCTACCCTCTTGCCTCGATACCATACGAGGCTGTGGGTTGGTTCCAGCCTATCTCCTCTTTTATACCTTCATATTCGAGGCATCATGACGATCTCAAACGATAACCCAGCCGTCGAGGCAACGGCTACATCTCTCGAAGCTAATATTCCCCAAAATCACACAATTGAGAATGGAACGAAGAAGCTACATGGTCGACCTTTCTATGAAAGTATTGGTAGTCCTAAATTTATTCTTGCGCCTATGGTTGATCAATCTGAATTCGTATGTTCTTACCCTCATCCCATCACTATCACAAAATCTATCTACCCCTCCTCCCCATCGTCGTCACTCTCACTAACCCAAAACTTTCTTTCTCAGGCCTGGCGCATGCTGTCCCGTTCTTTCATGACCCCCGAATCCAACAAATCCCTCCTGGCATACACACCAATGCTTCACGCGCGCATGTTCAGCGAAACCCCCAAGTTCCGCGATACTCATTTTCAGCCGTTGAAATCCTCGCTGGTTTCTCATCCTGCTGCTGGATCGAATTCTTCTTGTTCAAAAAAACATGATGGTGATTTGTTCCTTGATGGAAATCCTCATATCGATCGTCCGTTATTCGTACAATTCTGCGCCAATGATCCGGATGAGTTACTCGAGTCGGCGAAATACGTTGCCCCGTTTTGTGATGCGGTGGACTTGAATCTGGGGTGTCCGCAGGGGATTGCTAGGAAGGGGAAATATGGGGCGTTCTTGCAGGAGGATCAAGAGTTGATTTTTAAATTGATTAATAAATTACATAGGGAGTTGGATGTACCGGTTACGGCTAAGATTCGCATTCTGGATGATAGGGAGAAGACGCTGGAGTATGCGAGGATGGTGGTTAGGGCGGGTGCGAGCATCTTGACGGTGCATGGGAGGACGAGGGAAATGAAGGGTCATAAGACGGGGTTGGCAGATTGGGGGGTTTTGAGATATCTGAGGGAGAGCTTGCCGAGTGAGGTGGTTATGTTCGCTAATGGGAACGTATTGGGGAAGGAGGATATTGAGGAATGTTTGAGAGTGACGGGTGTAGATGGGGTGATGAGCGCGGAGGGCAATCTATACGATCCGGCGATCTTTTCGGATCCACCTCCCAGAGGTCAAGAGGGAAGAGAGTATTGGAGAGATGAGAGTGGGGACTTGGGTGGTTGGAGAATGGATGCTGTGTTGAGGAGATATTTGGACATCATCCATAAATACGTATTACAAGCTCCACCTCCCCAGCGAAAACCTCTTTATATATCTTCGGATCCGGAACCTTTGGAGGAATCCGAAGAAGCAGAGGAGGATGGCCCACCGAGGAAAAAACAAAAGGGGGCCCAGAAGAAGGAAAAATCTACAAGTCCTAATATGCTGGCTATGCAACCGCATTGCTTTAAGTTACTTAGACCTCTCGTCTCGAAACATACCCATATCCGGGATGCTCTAGCGAAATGCAGAGCGGGTGATATAGAAGCATATGAGAACGTATTATCGATGGTAGAAAAAGTCGTTCGAGAAGGAATCCGGGAATTCGACAGGACGAACGGGGATAGCTATAAAGAGGAAATTGAGAAAGAGGAGAGAGAAAGAGAAGCTAAGATGAAGGGAGCGGGGAAAGGGGCGGATGGGAAAGGAACGGGAAAACAGGAGGGAGAAGAGTTGGATCAGAGTAGTTTGGATATGGTTAGGAGGTGTAGGAGGCCGTGGTGGGTGGTGCAGGTTTATGTTAGGCCACTACCGGTGGAGGCGTTGGCGAAGGGGAGTTTGACTTTGAGTAGGAAGGAGAGGGAGAAGGTTGGGGGTGAGAAGGTGGTTGTGGATGAGGCGATGGAGCAGGGGAAGGTAGAGGTGCAGGTTTTGGGTGGTGGGGATGATACACAGAAGGGAGAGGAGGATGGGAAAGAAAAAGTGGAAATTCCTAGGGATGGTTTGGTTTGCGGATAGATGAATTTATCTCTTTCGCTGGTTGTATCTGGTGTTAGGTTTGGTTGATTGGCTGTGTTATATGTTTGGATGCGTGGATAATACAATCAATGTCTATACGATAGGATGAGGTAGAGAGGGTATATATGGCTGGGTTGGAAGAGAATATAGAAGGGTAGATACTATGTACTTACTAAATAGATTTTTAGAGCTAGAAATAAATCAAGTGCTGATTTATTTCTCCTACTATGTTCATATACAGTATACACGTAGCTAGACCAAATTAAACTCAGTTAGATTTAATCTCATTTCATTTTATTCGTAGAATATGCACGTATCTCTCTCATGCTATATTTAAATTATACATTGAAAATAGATAAGAGGAGTTATTTGTTTGTCTGTTTGTATGTATATCGCTCATATCTAGGGATACCAATATGCCCATCCATGTCCATACCTATGCCACTCAAAATCTTATTTCATCCTCCCACTACTACACACAGCACACAACCTGCCTGCTTGCCTCCCTTTTCGATTCCTATGCCTGGGGTATTTGCGCATAAAAAAATGTAGATGTAACGTAGAAACAGAAACAGAAATAGAAATAGAGATAGAAAGAAACATGTCAAAAGATGAGCAGAAAAAAGAGGAGAGAAAAAACTGAACACCGCTCACTCCGTCAATCGCTGATGCTATCCCACCATACCTATCCATCCTGTTCCCAGCCGAACCCAACCTAACCCAGTCCAATACAAATCAAAGTTTCCTGCCCATTCGTGCGTCATGATCACATATGTGAAATACCCTACCCAACCAACTGCATCCACTCAACCACCTTCTCAACCTCATTTCACCTCACCCACCCCTTCATATTTCCATAAACCAGCCAATTCCACACCTTAGCCAATACATTCGCGACCAACCCCGCCGTCGCCAAAACAATAAATATGCTTCCGAAATCCCACCAATTCTTCTGTTTAACCTCCGTCTCGATAAATTCGTGTTCGTGCACTACTCCCTTTTCCGATACAGCATTGGGGGGAAATCGCCCGGTCGTCATGTATTGCTCCATTAGAGCATCTTTTTCGTACCAGCGCTCTCGTAACCAGACGTCGAATTCTTCGGCGTCGGAGAGCGGAATGTCGTTGATTAGGAAGCGTCGCCAGTAGAGGTTGACGGATTTGGGAGGGCGACCTTCCATGTAGGAGGATGTTAGGGTGAAGTAGTCTTGGCCGAAGTGGCCTCGTCTGGGATGGGTTAGTGATTTCTTTCTGGGGTATCTAACGGGGGGGACAATTTACGGAACTCCTTCGTATGCCATCGTGCAATCATATACATAATCCACAGAACCCTTAAGCTGATTCAAACAAAAGAAAGATCCCGTACTTCTCGGAAGAAGCACATGTTCCATATCTTTAACGCCAATCTTCTCCGCCCACTTTGCGCTCTTCGCCCTCCCGTTATCACTTGCGTTTGTTCCTTCGGGAAATAGCATAAGCCACATGGGATCGTATCCTGAGGTTCCCGATAATGGCCCTTGATGTCGTTGGCGCAATTGCTTTAATCTGTGCTCCATCCGCGGACGATCCTTCTCCATCTTTCTCGACATAAAAATGAAGTTATAAAATTGCATACCCCATCCAATAATCGGAACCCATTTTAACGACTCTTTGGCAATGATGTAGATGTGACCGTGGGTCTGGGGTTGGTTCGTATATGCTACCCACCAGAGATAAAGCCAATCCGTATATAGCTATAGACAATTTATATCAGCACAACGACCATCTCAAATATCCGCAGTCTAGGTGTACGGACCTGATGATTTGCTATCAAAACCATTCTATCAGGAAAATGACACTCTAATCTCCCATCTTCTGTTTTCCTCAACTCCCCCGATACAGATGCATCACCACTAATTCTAACCACAGTCGGACTCCACCATTGTGTCATCGTTGTAATGAGAAGCCCGAACGATTGCTTCGAAAGTGCCATCCATGCGTAATATACATCTCGATTTATGAAATATAGAGGTACACCAAGAATCTGCGTAGCTTGGATGCTATTTCCACATGTTAGTGACCTGGAAACCTTCTCGAGTCTATGATATCTATAGAATGAATACTTACGTGCAACAGCATGTCCAAAAGTATGTAGCAAAGCTAAAGAATCTCCATATTTGCGCTAAGGCTCCATGCTTCACTTCACCAGATGGATGTACTCCTACAGCTTTTTCTTTGGTGCCTCCGCCGAAATCGGGTATAGGAGCTGGTATATTTTGAGGAACATGTCTTTGCTTGAGATGCGAATCTTCCATGATTGATTTGGCGTATGCAATACGTTCTCGGTATGTATGAAAGAAAGTAAAAAGAAGAGGGAAAGAAAAACTTTGCGGTGAAGATATCTATCTACTCTAGGTAGAAGATATATCGTGTGCTCACTCTATAGGTAAGGCTGTTTTTAAGTTTTTTTT
Source organism: Scleromitrula shiraiana (assembly GCA_028455995.1). Taxonomy (NCBI): domain Eukaryota; kingdom Fungi; phylum Ascomycota; class Leotiomycetes; order Helotiales; family Sclerotiniaceae; genus Scleromitrula; species Scleromitrula shiraiana. The sequence continues at coordinate 642,931 of JABELC010000013.1, forward strand.
TTGGTTTGCCCGGCTGATACCTGACTAGCTAGTTAGCCTTGTTGGTGGGGGTGGTATGATTCAGATTTTGTTATTTGAGCATCGATGAGAGTGAATTTCTTTGAGATATTATTGATATTGAACAAGTTTGACTGAGCATCATAATCGATATCGTATCAAGATCAAACACATAATAGATTGGTGCCTTCAATTATTGAGATTTTGGATAATGCTTCAAGGCGATTATATACTGTGTTGTTTGCTTGACCAGGGCTATTCCAAGCTTCGTAAACGACTGTAGCTATGAGCCATGTTCAAATGCTAAAAATGCTTGGTGTTTGACGTTTTATATTCGATAGCTTGGTGCTCCCAAGGTGCTCTCGTGCTCCATGGATAGATGAACTAACGGAAGGCCGGAGCCAGATGATGCACCGACGGATCAAGTCCCAGTCCACAGTCCCAAATCCCGTTATGACACCAAGTGCCCGACTGCATCTGGGCCCTTTGGATAATTATATAATCCTTACATAATATTCATTGCTGCTCTTACCTTAACACCACATGGAAGTCATGGACGACAAAGTTGCAAAACATCAATCAAAATCTTTGAATATCAATCACAACACTTACAAATTTCATGACAATTTCATCATAAATCAATCATTCCTCCCCAAACATACCTAGGTATATATCTCTATACATATACGAACCTTGGAAGTATTGGCTTATGATTTTGATTTTAATTTTGATTTTGATTTTGATTTTGATTCCCAATAATTCAACGGATTGATTCCCTTTCTTGTACAGTTATACGATCACTTTGGCAATCATTTTCGCGATAATAATGTTCCTTATTCCCATTTTCATTGTTCAATATCAAGTTAGTTGAGATCATCTCGGAGCTTTGTCTTCGATCGTACGCTATCACCTATTTCTTTGGAGGAATCGAAATTTTCATTATGATCTGGAGAATTCTACCCAGAGTTCAGGCGATACAGATTGGATCATCATCGATACAAACAAGGTCTTTTAGAAGTACAGGGACTAGATTCAAGATATTAAATGTAGCAAGTCTGCCCGATCGAATCATTCCTAGATATCAACGTAAGGATGCCCTCCTAATATCAATATATATTCTTGACTCACAAGCCATATTCACATGAAAGTATATAGGGAGTCAATCAAGCGACCTTCTATCTTTACAATGGCCTTCGCCTCCAAGGAACTTTCTATTGATTCAGAAGGATCGTTCACCAGCCGTCACAGATTCACTTATTGAATATGCAAAGTTGGTTTAATTCCTTTAAATAACTTTATTTCCGCTAATCTGGGTTAAGTCATATACACTCAAATTATGACAACGCATCTCTCATATTTGAAACAAAAGCTGCTGAGACCATTCACAAGTCCTTGACCTTTCCCATTTATACGACTACTGAGCCGTCTATGTTTCTAGACAAAGTTGACATGGTAACAACACTCGGTGGGGACGGGACTATTTTACATGCATCATCTCTGTTTAGCACCATTCGCCATGTTCCTCCCATGCTCTCCTTTAGTATGGGCACTCTGGGATTCTTGGGGGAATGGAAATTTGCCGAGTATAAACGTGCTTTTCGAGAAGTATATATGTCTGGAGCAGTTGCCGGATCTCATTTATTCCAAGATCAAAAGCATCCTCATATTCAAACCTCTACGTCCAGCGAAGCGGTTGATATGACAGGTTGGTCCAGTATCAGAGGCAAATCAATGGGTCCTACACGAAGTTCAAAAATCCTTCTCAGGAATCGGTTAAAAGTTGAAGTTTTCGATTCTAAAGGAAATCGAGTCAGTAACGATACTGATGGAAGCGGGAAAGGAGACGTTCATGCTATGAATGAAGTAATAATTCATCGTGGAAAGGAAGCTCATCTGGCCATTATTGAGGTCTCAGTTGGTGGTCGATTTTTAACTGAGGCTGTAGCTGATGGAATGATTATCTCTACACCAACAGGAAGTACAGCATATAGTCTGAGTTCAGGTGGTAGTATCATTCATCCACTTGTAAAGAGTCTTCTCTTGACGCCCATATGTCCAAGGAGTCTATCCTTCAGACCTCTTGTTCTACCTGCCAATACGCCGATCACTCTTCGATTGAGTGAAAAGAATCGAGGACGCGAATTGGAGGTTAGCATTGATGGTCGAAGGCGCAGCGTTGGTGTTGGTGTTGGTATGAAAGTGGAGGTCAAGGGCGAAGAAATCGTGAAAGGTAGCGATTGGGGTGGAGGTGTACCGTGTGTGATGAGAGGAACTAATAGCGCAATAAAGGACGACGATGGATGGGTTGGAGGCTTGAATGGCTTGCTGAAATTTAATTACCCATTTGGAGAAGAGTGATTGAAACGCCGGCCATTGAGGTTACCGAGTTGAGTATGACCAATGACTTCATTCTGGAAACCCCATTCGGTATTTTGAAGATTAGTCTGGAAGGCAATATGCCACTTTCGGGCAGTCAAGACCCGGGAGCATCTCTCTCAACCGAGGATAGAACGCGGCGACATCAAACAACCAGATAGATGTAACTTCTGCCTCGGATACAACACAAATCAACATCCAAACATCAACGTCGATGACACTGATCTGCGAAAGTAGTAACCTACTACATGTCGTTCGGTCCATGCGACAGAATCTTTGGAAGAATTTTCACCGCCACGAGCTGTTTCATCCGCGAATGGGACCCTTCTGTATTCAATATGCGAGTGTCTTTCCTCGCGCTTGCAATACAATAAGCATTTCGGTCTGAAGATTTGAGCACAAATCGAAATCGAGATCGAAATCGAAAAGGAATAAAGATGAATACCAAGATCCAGACCTTGAAGACTTTTATAGTTCATTACTTTTGCTAAGCGCACCTCATGGCTTACTTATTTGAGTATCGGTTTTGTGCAATATACATTCATTAAAAGCTAAATAATCTGTCAGACGACTCATCTTCCACGAATTTTGAAAGATATATTTGAGTTACTCGGCCACCAAACTACTGTTGAAATCTAGTGCAACCAAGGGTATGGCAAGCCGATCGGCACTCTCGGATTTCTTTGTACCCCTTCTCCACTATGGTCTGTCATATATCTCAATCTTGTTCCAACGGTGTCGGCTGTGGCCCAATCATTAATCTCCTGTTACTAAGGCTCGAAGCATGTAGTATATGCTCCGCATTTCTATACGCTCTCTGTATTCACTTAGCAAATCTGTTCTTATAGTTCTCGTTCTTTCTTGTTTATAGTCCCCGTGATTCCTCATTGATACGAGCATTGTAGTTGTCCTGTAGTCTATGATACCACCGTTCTGAGCTAGTTGTCTTGCAAGTTGTTCATCAAGCCCAAAGCCATTTCCAGAAACATTGTAGATGATTCGGCGATGCCGAGAATCTCTCAAATTCATTCTTTGCTCTATACACTTGTCATGCGCTATATAACCCTCGGAATGAGCGGAACTAAACAGAACGGAGGTAAGTCTATCTGGAACTAGACTACTTTCGATGACCAACGCAATTTATTGGACCCAAGCACCACCAACATAGGATCTTCTTGTGCAACTTTAGCAATATTTGTGTATAGTATCACTTTTCCTATTTCGCATCTTATACCTTGGGATTTTGAAATTGCCTCTGATTCTGACCTCGAATTGCCTGCTCTTGAGATCGTCAATATTGATTGAGGTATTTTCGCTTATTGGATTTGTACCAAAGGGACATTTTTGTTTCGGAATACAAGCATCTTTTCTCTATCGCCGCTTCCCTGTACGGGCTGATCTTGATCCCGAGATGTGATGATACGCTTATGAGAATAAATATATAAAGGAAGGAGCAAGAAGGTCTATTCTTCCATTCTCTCATCAACAACACCAACGATACTACAACAACAATCAGTTCTTCAACGAACCTAACAATTGAAATTTTCAACAAAACACTACCTTGCCAGTGCTCAAATCATCCTCATTCAATATGCAATTCACACTAGCCACCTCCTCCATCTTGATCGCAATCTCCACTGTCTCTGCCTGGGCGGTCGACGACTTCTGCTCCACTGGCGACTTGTGCTCCTGGAGCCCGTCATCTTCCTCGCCCGGTGCTCTCGAATGTAGCTGCAATCTCAAATCTCCCGATGGAACGTGAGTAATTCCATATCTCTCTTTGTTCCTTTGCTCCGTCTCACCAACCGTTTCTTCAACCCAACAACAAGCTGATCTCCTATAAACAAATCAACAGTCCCCGCTTGATCCAAGCCTTCACCAAACCCTATTATCAAGGACTCCTCTACAATGGTTACGGAACCACTGGTATCTGTCAAAATCTTCCATTCTTACTTGATCAAAACGCAATGAGTATGAAGATCGATCCTGATAATGTTCAAGATTGTTGGTTGTATACTCAACAGGATGTTAGTTTTCTTATTTATTCTTTGCTCTCCTCCTCTTCGATCTTTTCTTCTATATCTACGGAATGGATATATATCTAATAATAAAAATAGTGTTCTGGTGATTTTGCCGTCATTGACGGGAATAATATCGCTATCTTTGAAGGCATCTATGAGAGGGGTGTTAGAAGTTACATTTGTGCTCCTTGGACTGCTTAAGTGTCTTATGTTTTCCTGCATTTTTATTCGCTCTCTTTTCCCTTTGCGTCTGGTGCATGAGAACGAGGGTCCAAGGATACAATCTGGGATATTTCGTAGGATGGGGTTGCTTGAATTAGTTAGATATAGTGTCGGGTTGCTTTCTTCATCTGACGTGGTTTTACCCTATTTGATTTGGCTGGCGGTTGCATTTGATTTGGGGAGTTTTCTAATCTTCTCCTTCTTTTTCTTTTTCTTCTACTCCTTACAGCTGGAATCCAACATTCCTGTTTTTTTGTTCCTTTCTAGTTCTTTCTTTTGTTCTTTCATCTGCATGGCGAGGTTTTAAGGCTCATTGTGATTTAGTGTTTGGTAGTATACAATATCCATCAACACCTATATCTTATGTTGGTTGAAGTTTTAGCAAGAGGAAATATACTAGGCAATTTTCAAGAAAAGAATCTTTTCTCGGAATTTTCTTGTTCAGTCTTGAGTTCGAAAATGTGATATTTTCTACTATCCTTCCCCATCTTATTACTTCTTCAGGACTAACCTTCATCACCGTAACTATTATCTCCCCTTCCCTAATACATACCACTCCACTCTATTCCTATCTCAACTTATCCCTCTTCCAACTAAACCGTATACCTAAACTCCGGATGTCTATGTCCCAACATCTCTCTCTCCTCACTCCCCACCGCTAGTCTTCCATCCCTGCCACCCTTCTCCCTAACCCCATTCTCCCACCTACAATAGGCCATTGTTCCTGCGGTCACAAAAATACATAAGCCCAATACTCCCAAATTGATCCCATGGCCCGTTGTATAACGTGGTGCGTCGGCCGCTATGTATGTGAATGTTGCGATGAAGGCAGCGGTGTTGGCGAGTCCGATTTGGAGTCCTGTGGCGGTGGCTCGTACATAGTGAGGGGAGGTGTTGTTGGTTAGCCAGCCTATGGGGTAGGGTTTATTAGTTGAGAAATTGAGTTATGATAAGAGAGATTATAAGTGATGCAGAGGGAGGGGAAAAATGGAGGAGATATACAAACCCATAACGATAGGTGGACAGGCAAAACTTCCCGCTGCGACAAGAAATGTTCCGCCGTATTGGATGTGAGGTTGTGAGATACATATTAGCATTATATAACCGATTATGGCGATGCTGGCGCAGATGAGCATCAATATGCCACGACACTTGTAGTGATCTGAGAGACTAGTCACGAGGATTACGCTGAGGAATGCTGCAATGTTTGGGGGTACGGTGAGGAGATTTGCTGTTGAGTAGGTTAATGATGTTGCATTGTTGATATGCACATGGTTGTGTTAGAGTGATAGGGAAAAAACAAGTATAATCCTACCTTTTACCCTGGTGTATCCAAGAGCTGAAATGATTGTTGGTAAGAAGAGGGAAAATGAATAAATGGGTGTGATGACGAGAAAGAAGTTGAGAGAAAGGAGCCAGGTATTCCAGTTGAAAACGGCGAGTTTAACCCAATGCCAGGAGAACTTTTCATTGTCGATGTTGGCTACTGGTGAAGCACCATGAGAATCAAGTTTCATGCGGTGAATTGCCACATATCGTTCCTCGTCTGTTAGAAATTTCGATTGAGAAGGGGTATGCGGGAGAAAACGTATCGCTACAATTCCGTAGATAATAGTAATAGCACCTTCTAAGAAGAAAATAAATGGCCAGCCGTTATATCCAGGGGTTTTGATTTCGGAAAGCCCAGTAGCGAGAAGTCCTCCGAAGGCTCCTGATAATGGGGCAGCACAGTAGAAGAGGCCAATTCGACGCATGAGTTGGTGACGACGATAGAACATGGCGAGATAGATGATCATTCCTCCTAACAAACCACCTTCCATTAGGCCCAGGAAAAATCGTGCGATCATTAATCCGGTCCATGTTTTTACAAACCCGATGCATAGACTTATGATTCCCCATCCGATTACTAGACCGGGGAGATAGTATCCAGCGCCCACTCGTTTGACCAACCAGTTTGACGGTACTATTTAGAAGTTAATAAACATGCAGCTTCAACACATGGAACGAGAAATGAAGGAGAATCCGTAAATAACATACCATCAACACAAATATAAGGAACATAAAAGATAGCCAAAGCAATATTAAATTTCGTCCCCTTCAGAATCCCCAAATCCGCAGCCAACCCATCAATCTTCGCATTTCCAATATTCGATCGATCGATGAATGCTAATAGCCATAGTCCAAATAACCATGGTACGATATGTTTATCGAATTTTCTGGTAATAAGACGATCTAGTTCGGGTGTGATTTGAATTTGTTCCCCAGCATCGTCTAGATCCACGTTTTCCAATCCCGTGGATTGCACTTTCTCTTCGATCATATCTGCACTTGGAATATCTGATGGGGGTTTTGAGACCCTTGTTTCAAGATTAGTCTGCATAGTCGCAATTCTGGAGGATTCTGGGTTTGGCAAAAAGGGTAGTATGAACAGATGATTTGAATAGGTCTAGAAGTGCGTAGGAAATTTCCAAAGGTTGTGCCACTACTTAATGATTCACTTCAATGTTTTGCAACACTGTATTCTACTAGAACACATTCACCGTAACACAAGATGAATGTTATAAAAAAAGAAGCTTATCGTCCTGAAGGCGGGGAAAAACTACCGTCTCATCCCTGGAGATTGGATGCGGGGTTTGGGACAGGGGAGTATGCATTCTGGAGGTAGCATGTCCAATCAGTAGGTCTTTTTATACAAATTGTTGGTTTGTGGTCATTGTAAGTGTAACCTTTCGAGTTGTCACCGCTAGATAATAATCATGACCTGCCACAAGTCGTCGGCAATCACATGGTTGTAGTGCTGATTTTCTACTGCCTCGCTGGACAGTTCAAGGTCGATGGCTCAAGTCTACAACTTGTGACTTGAAAGTTGATTTGGTGGAATGATAGATAGGTCAAAATTCTCAAGATTTGCGAATTGTTGAATTCACGTGACTCTACATGTTAAAATAATGAACGATTGTTTGCCTACCATGTCAGACGGGGGCTCCGCAGTCCTTACTATGTGTTGCTGTCAAAGCCACGAGAAAACAGTTGTGCCTAAGAGCAAGGCGTATTGTATGGTAGGGGATCAATTCACACGACGTCATGCTTTTGCAGAAGCGGGGATATATGTATAGGATCGATGACAGAGTTCCTGTGCTCTACTCATGCTGCTAATCACAGAGCTGTGTTTTTCTCGATTAAATTCGGGCAAATTTATTCCTGACTTCTTATGGATTACCCCATAACAAGATGCATTATGCCTTGGATTGCTAAGATGCTGGGGATGTGGTCGAATTTCCTAATTAGGTTATTTCGAGTAGCGAGAGGCTGTAATGTCTATCGTTGAGATTTTGGTATATGCCATGAATTAGGTTGTACAATTTGATTTAAATCAGGCTGAGCAACAAGATATATATAAAATACAACTATCTCGTAATAATGTTTCGGGTTTGTTCTTCATCTACCTATTTCTTTGACTTTACAACCGTAATTCAACATATCCAGTTACAACCGAAATGAGAATGTTATTCAATTACGAGAGCAGGAGCGAAATAGCTCAACAAAAATATCAACATCAAAATCCTACATCATCTGAGAATGATTCCAGCACGCCCACCAACGAGGAAGTTCTGTCTCAAGCCCTCGAGTTCATCTACCATGTCCCTCCACCCAGCTACACACCATTGCCTCTCCCAAAACCCATAGCAATACCGCAAACAGTATCCGATCTCGGCCAGCCCTTCGCACGAGTATATGCACCATCAATCGGCCCCTACACTATCACGATGCGTGATTTCGTCGAATTCATCGACAATCTAAATGTCGTCGCAACGGCCAATCCTCCCCTTCAAGTCGTCAATTTAGTCGGTGTTGTCCTAGGAATGGTACCATACCACTGGGCACAACTTGCAGGAACCGGTATCCAAGCAGTAGCAAAGATTGGCTCTGCAGCTGTTAGTAAGTCGAGAACGGATACATATATGCAGAAAGTCAATACTGTTTTCTTTGCACCACGTGGATTGAAAGCTTCAATTATGAGTATGGAGGCTATGGCTTTCGAGGTGAAAATTCCGCCTGATACGGCGGGATTGGCTCCTGTTACGGATGAAAATGTTAGGACGACGGTTTTGCAGAGACGTTTGCAGGGGATTGGACCGTATGTGATGGATCTAACATTCAATGTACCACCTCCGGCACCACATACTACTGTGCTGGCAAAAATTAGTCCAAGGCAGGTGAAGAAGCAGGTGGCAAGAAATGACGAGAAAGCTATGAAGAAGCGGAAGAAAGAACTTGAGAAGATGGGAAAGTATGATGAGAAGGGAGAGAAATCACAGAGGAAAATACAAAAGGAAATGGGAAAGATAGATTTAGAAGTAAAAGAAACACAGTGGGAACTTGAATGACTGGAGACAAGCGAAAGTAGTAAAAAGAACGAGAAAGCCCACAAAAAGTTGGAGAAGGAAATGGTCAAATTGGAAAAGGAGAAGATAAAATTGGAGGATAAGTTGATTGAGGAAAGCAAAAGGGGTAAGAAGGATGAGAAGAGAAAAGAGAAGAAGGAAAGCAAGGAGATGAAACAAGCCAAGAAAACACTCTGGATAGTGATTGAGAATGCTTGAGAAATTTTAAAGGAAATCTTGTTGTATTATTAGACATTTCAACCCATGAGTAAATGGATATCAATCTTCTGAGATCAATTCTCGCAATCAAATTGACATTCTACTTGTCGACAAACATCAGGTTCATAGTTTGACATTCTTCTTTTCATGTTTCTACAACACATCTCATTCCTTATGCAGCATATTGCTATAACAATAATCAAGCGTAATACCCAGCATCACCACACTACCAGCAGATCAAAAGTCATTTCATGTCGACTTCGACATCTCAAATCGTCTTTCATCTACACTGGATTTCGCAAATTTCCCTTTCTGTCTCAACTTCTTTCCATACTTCATAAACATGTAAGGACTAATTAGCCATAAAGTAGCCACACCAGCTAAAATGGACCCCGCAACATTTGATCCCAGAACACTATACATTTGTGATGCAAAGATGGGGAAGACACCAGAGAGTATAGCTCTCAATGTTGAATAGGCAGCAAATGCAGAGGATGCGTAGACGGTGTATGTCTATCTTATCGTGAGCTCAAGGACAAAAATTGAAAAGATTGGGTGAGCATAGTGCTACTAACTTACATCAGCTAAATAATTCCCTAGTGCATATTCAATTTCATTAGCAGCAAATCCGGCACCAGCAAGTCCAATCATTGGTACGACCCAATCAATGCCGTGAACTAACGGCGGTGTCGTCCATGCGATTAGCCATAATCCAACTGCCAACGCTGGAGCACCTGTAGCAAACCCAAGAATTTTATCTTCCGGCTCCAGACTTCTCTTTTCGGCACGATTTTTGAGATGGCGAAACTCAAGTAATCGTACTGAAATACCACAGAACATTCCTGTCAAATATGCTATGAACGCCAAAGTGTAGGATGTCTCAGTGAACCCATATGGCTTGAATACGATATCAAGAGATTCAGTGAAGAGGAAAACCAGAGAAAATGCTATCGCGGATAAAGTTGCCATAGTGTAGATAATTGGTTCTTGGAAAAATAGTCTCGCTGGCTGAATGATCGCACTTTGACAGAATGTGCTAAAGTCGGGAACATGTTCATCTGCAGTTTGGGTACGAAGTTTCAAGGAGCCCGCGTGTGGTTGTAGAGTGCGGAGGTACCTTCCCAAGATTTTACTTGGTCGTGTTTCGGATATGCTGAGGACAAGGACTATTAATATACAGGTGGATATTATACTTCCCATATAGTAAATCCATCGCCTATAGTGAGGAATTTATCAGTCTATGACAATAGATGTTAGGTTCTAACCCCTACTTACCAGTGATATATACTTGTGATATAGGCTCCATATATAGGTCTAGGAGATGAATTAGTATGGATTCGAGTGGCAATCCACGAAAAGAATGTTCACACTTACCCTAAAGCGACACCCAATCCAGCCGAAAGTACCCATAGATATATAGCAAAACCTTGAGACTGCGGCTTCCACATATCTTCAAGACTACCCACGATGATGGTTGCAGGTACAGATGCTGTCACTCCCATCATAAAGCGGCCAATGTATGCGCCTGCTATTGAAGGCACTAGACCTGTGATGAGGCAGCTTATGGGTAATAGGATAGCTGCGCATATGAATATTGGTCTTCTTCCAAAGGCCTCTGAATAAGGTGGGAATACAATACTCCCTAGAGTTTCGCCTAGTACGTACCTAAGTGAATGTTGATAAGTGAAAAATTTCTCATTGGGCAGTTATTCTATGCGCTCACATGAGGGAAAATGCAACAAGCGACTGTGTTTGTGAGATGCCATATTCTACTGCAACTGGTGTAGCTGCGATTAACTTTACATGATTAGCTCAGGCATTGGATAGAATGATGGAGGACAAACGCCTGCTGATTGTAGAAGAGCACTACGTAGAATTAGAAGTTAGAAACTAACAGGGTGGATTGAACTATGCTTGGAGAAAGTTTATACGTCTTCATCTGACAACATACCTAAAAGCATCTAGCAAGAAAATGCAAGCTGTACTATATAATTTCCGTTTTAGAGGTCAATTTCGAGGGTATTTTTGGTTTTCGGGATGCCAATCAATAATATTGGTTCCTGACAATTGCAATCCTAGAACCTCAATTTCCCGAAAGAGACCTAGGTTGTAGCCATGAATTTCTCTGGGTATTGGTGATAGCGGTGACTTGCTGAGATCCGAATTGGTTAAAGATCCAGTCTGTCTCTCTATATCAAACATAATGAAAAGGTATCGCTCACTATGATACTGATATTTGCCAAGTCAAGAATAAAGGGGTGAGCCTGCTGAGAGTTGTCTAAATTCTTGGAAGTCTTGAACTGACATTCAAGAGAGACAATTGCCAATGCTCGAGAGCTGCCATCGATAATATGAATCAATTGGTCTTTGAAGATCCTTTGATCCGACATTGTCGTTCATAAGCCTTGCCACCGGCACTTGCTTAGTTTAGAACACTAGTGTGTGGCACTTCACTGCCGAATTCTATAAGTAGAAAAAGGCTAGCGATGAAGCTGCAATCAGCCATTCGGCAATACATATTTATTTACTATGTCTGCTGGTGGGTGCTATTTCAAACACAGCAAGTCTGGTGGTCCAAGAGCTATGAACAGACTTATATAGACCACTACCAAGGTAATGAAGAGAATGGCTAATTGACCAACTGTAAATTTCCACACTTGAATTGGATGAAGCGTCTGATATCGAGCCCACCAGCACCCAGCCATTCTAACATAAAAGTAGATAGAATATCCCCAAACTTAACTGCTTCACAAGCTCAATCAGTCAAGAATCAGGTACGCGTCAAGAAGACCCTAACCCTCCACGCAAGTCCGAGATCTAATCGTGCACAAACAAGATCTGGTCATGAATTGCAACACAGATTCGGGAGAGGTTTCCGGAAATACCAGTGCAGATAATACAATGGACCAGCTCAATATTGTAAACATTGAGGCTGGTTTCAAGTAATCATGCTGATCTAATCTATGGATACTTTTCATAAATCCCTCAATTTACTAGACTGAGGGAATTTCCATGACTTCAAGAAGAACTGAGAACTCGGCAATTGAGGACTGTTCTTTTTAAGTTCCAAACAGAATTTTGATAGAGATCATAATAGAACGATGGTTCACTGCTGTCTGGTATTCAGATATCGTATTGTAATTGTCATTTTCATTTTCAACAATTGAAACATCTTCATGACATGAAGAAATGCAAACAGAAAAGACTGGAAGTTTTGGAAAGAATGGAACCTCGGCTCGAGGGCTAACATGCTATCCCTAGACTAGCCCGATATTAGGGGAACTACAGTAATCCTGGAAATATCCATAGCTGCATTTCCCATCTAACTATTCCATCAAAAAATATCGAAGAATTTTTGGGAAATACAGATATCAGTCCGATCAATCCTCTCTAATACATCATGAAAATTCTGACTTGCAGAATTGAGCTGGACGCATGCATACAAGTGTTGTGTGGATCTTTGATGATTGAAGTTTCGATGAGATGAATGAATGGCTCTTTTTACGTTGTACTCGAGTTCTACTGCGTAAGCATTATTTTCCCTTATAGCTCTTATTCCAAATCTCAAATTATTGAAAATCATAAATATGATATCCTTTTTTTCTCGATATCTCCATACTTCGGGGATTTTAAAGGATGCGAATTCCTCTTGCTTGGCAAAATACACCTCTTCATGCAAGGTATACGGAGTTAGGGGTTTGCTGACAACCGTCCAATACCAATAGTGCTTTCAACGCCGTCATGCCTGGTGAACTGCAGTCTGCATGTCATCTATCTCCGTTTGTAAATATGAAAATATCGTTCAATTTCCGCCACGACGACGAGGTAAGCTGATATCAGGGCTGATGCCAAGGAAGTCTTTGGCCTGCAATGTATGCATACGAAGTTGGGTATATATAGCTATAGCTGAATATAGGTTCATGATGTAGAATAATATAAAGTTCAAGTTTTCTATTCCTTTCTACAAGAACACCATATCATATCCTTCTATCTTCTAGTTCTCAAGAGAATCTAAAGCTTCACAAGTACAAATTTCGCATCTCCAACCATGTCCACCTTCTCCCGCACCAGCACCGGCATCTCCGTCGTCCAACACTTCTCCCCCCACCTCACCTCCAAAACCATCCTCATAACCGGTCCATCCGCCAAAAGCATTGGCGGCGAAACCGCGCTCTCCCTCGCCCATGCCTCCCCCTCCACCATCCTCCTAGCCGGACGATCCCTCCCCAAAATCAGCCCCGTCATAGAAGAAATCCGTTCTCTCAACCCCTCCATAACCGTCCAGTTCATCTCCCTCGATCTCTCCTCTCAAAAATCTATTCGCGAAGCCGCCGCAAAAATTAACACATTGGTTGATAAAATCGATATAGTGATTAATTGTGCGGGGATAATGGCATCGACTACTTATCAGACGACGGAAGAGGGGATTGAGTTGCAGTTTGGTTGTAATCATATTGGGCATTTCCTACTGACGAATTTGATTATGGGGAAGATATTGGAGGCCGGGAAGGAGAGTGGTGTGGCCAGGATTATTAATGTTAGTAGTACGGGGTATGAATTGGGAGGTGTGAGATTTGATGATTGGAATTTTAATGTAAGTATTTCTTTCCTATGTGGTGCGTTTCATTTCCTTGAAGGGTAAGTATTGAGAAAGTTACTGAGACATGCAAATAGGATGGTAAAGAATATGAACCATGGTACGCATATGCACAGTCTAAAACAGGCAATGTTTTATTCTCCAGCGCATTAGCTAGAAAATTAAGATATAAAGGCGTACAATCTTTTGCTCTCCAGCCTGGAAGTAAGCATCTGCACTACATGGCAGCCATATTCCATTCCGAGATTTTACTATAAGGAGAAAAACTAACACAAAAAACAGTGGTACTAGAATCCAATCTCTCCTCGCACGTCACACCAGACATGTGGACCTCAGCAGTAAAAATAGCATCAGAAACCTCCGGAGGTAAGAGCTCCATCCATATAATTATTCTATTCTCTCTCCTCTCCTCTCCAATCTCATCCTCATCCTCATCCCCATCCCCATCCCCATCATAATCTCAATTCCAACCCCCAACCCAAACAAACAAACAAACAAACAACCCCACCAACCCCACCAACCCAGGTAAAACAACCGAGCTAGAACACCCAAAGACTCTCCAAGAAGGATGTTCAACCACCCTCGTAGCTGCTCTCGATCCATCTATTTCCGGTATATCCCCCCCTCTCCTCCCTCCCAACTAAAGTAGCTAACCCTCCCCTCCCCATCCCACAGAACAAACCGGCGCCTTCCTCCAAGACTGCGTCATCCGTCCCGTCCCGCAAGCCCATGCCGTTGGTGCCGAGAACGAAGAGAGGTTATGGGCATTAAGTGAATGGTTGGTTGGGGAGAGGTTTGACATTTAGGTGGTGGTTTTGTGGGTGGGGGTGGGAGAGAAGAGGGAAGAGGGAAGAGATGGAGATGGAGGATGAAAATGGGGGGAGAAGAAAAGGAGAGGAAGGGAAATTAGACCGGTATGACTAATTGATTGTTTATTTTGATGTTTAGCGTTGTTGATCGATTGTATTTGTCCTACGATGATTTAATATACGATATATATTGGTTTGTTGAGTTATTATCGTTGTCATTGTCATTGCCATTATCATTCTCATTATCATTGTCATTGATGTATATAGGTTGCATACCTAGCTATTGATATTGATATTGATATTGATATTGATATTGATATTGATATTGATATTGATATTGATATTGATATTGATATTGATATTGATATTGATATTGATATTGATATTGATATTGATATTGATATTGATATTGATATTGATATGGGATCTAACTTACTTTTCTCATTAAATTGAATATATGAACTTATATTATAGAGTGAGGTATCTATCTAATACTGATCTAAGCTCAATGTAATGCAATGCAATGCACTTTATACACGCAAATGCCCAATCCGTCTCATCTACTTTTATCCCATAACCTCATAAAACAACATAAAAACCCTATAAGAATCGCCAAATAGCTCCCGCAGAAGGGGTATCATCATCATCGTCGTCGTCATCATCGTTGTAATCGTTACCATAATCACCATCACCATCCCCATCATCCACCAGCCTCCCATTAACACTCATAATCCACCTCCTCTCACAGTCCAACGCCTCCGTCTCTAACCTTCCCATCGCATCCAACTCCGTCACCATTCCCTCGGCCAGTTTGCTCATCCCCCCAATTACATCCTTAACGGTTGATTCCCCCTCTCCTTCTAAAATACCCAAGCCCTTCAAATCCTCTCTCCATCCCAAACATTTCCGTCTCAATACCCCCCATTCATCTTTCCACTCCGTAGATAACCCCTCTAAGAATATAATCTCCTCATCCTCATCTAACATCTTCCCCTCCTCTTCCCTCTCCCTCAATATCTCCTCACAATGCTCAACCCATTTTTCAAATCTCCTCACCAATCGTGTATATTTTCCTCCCGGCGCAGAAAGATTCCAAAGCCCATTAATCACACTCGAAAGAACCTGAATCTTTTCCTCGATTCCCCATCCCGGCGTATCATCCCCATTCCCCATATCCGTATCAAGATCCTGCCACTCCTTCAAAGCAACCGCATTAATCCTCCCATTCCTCTCCATCTCCGCCCTAACGACCCCTTCATGTTTCCTCACCACCTCCTCGAACCTCCCGCCCAGTTTCTTCTTGGCGCTAGCTTTCCACTCCGAAAACACGACATCGGCATCCCGATGCAGGAGATGCAGTTGCAGGAGTTCGTTTTGCAGTTTGAATGTTTCGGCCGAGATGGCTATATTGGAGGGGAGACGGCTGGGAGTCGGTGGAATGAGGAAGGCTGCGGGGTGGGGTTTTGGACCGAGGTTCTTGGCGGGGGTGAAATGTTGTTGGTGCGTTGAGAAGGCGGGTTTATTGGTATTGGTGTTGGTGCTTGTGATGCTGCTGGGACGTGTTGATTCCGCGTAGAGGGATTGAGGACGGGCTCGGACGGGGGCATCCTGGGGGCGACTTCGAAGGGTAACTTCTGATCGTTGGGAGGTTTGACTAGGTGGTCTTTGGTGGAGGGGTCGTTGTGAGGAGGATTGACTTGGTGGTCGGGTGGTGGCGGAGGTATTGGGTGGAAGGGTCGAGGATGATCTTGTTCGGGTATGTGAAGGGCGTGTGATTGTAGATGGGTTATTGTTGTTGAGATTGCTTCGATTTAAAGCTGTAATAGGTGGTCTTGACCGATCTTTCATCGGTTCGGAAGTTGTAGTGGACGATGGATTCTTAACGGAACCTGATCTGGCAAGTCCACTTGTAGGTTGTTTAATTGTATTTGCCCTAGGGGGAGGGAGACGTGTGGAAGAAGTAACATTGCTTGTACTCAATGGTCTTGATGATGTTGATGATGTTGATCCTGTTGATCCTGTTGATATAGTCTTACTTCTTGGCTTGATAGTAGGTAAACGACTCGGAGATGCATTGCTGGAAATTTCGGTAGATGAAGAAGCCACAGAAGATTTTTCGGTTCGAATTGGATTAGATCTCTCTAATGGTTTCCGAATTGATCTTGTTCTTGATGGTAAGGTAGACATGGACATAGTTAGTTGAGGACAATTTACAATGCCTATGATCAGTATAATTTTTGTTGATAAATTGGAGATTTATTACTCGAGTAGATAGAACTAGATGATCAGAATGAGATTGTATTGTTTATTGATAGGGTGTGATTGACACACCGAGGGAACCACTATAATTTTAGTGTGGCACCAGTAAATGGTACCTGAAATAATAATAAAAATAAGCTCGAGTGCTGTCACAGCTGCATATAGTTCTAATTGGGGAACTTGCCGTCTTGCCGTCTTACAGGCTTACGGTATCATGGTATCACGGTATCACGGTATCACCATATCACCATATCACCGTATCACCTTATCCTATTGTAATCAGATATGAATCCAGGGGTAGTCATCGATAGGCAATAGGTTTTAAGGACATTTTCATTCATCACTTCCAACTTGAAGTACAGGTATTCGAGTATTCAAATGTTGTTTTAATTTATTTAATACTGAACACGATAGAACTAACCTTCAATTTATTCTTTGATTTATAGGATTTGTTATGTTTAGTCTCTCTAGATCTTAATAGATTTATTATTACAATATCATTATTTATTTATTTATTTATTTATTTATTTATTTATTTATTTATTTATTTATTTATTTATTTATTTATTTATTTATTTATTTATTTATTTATTTATTTATTTATTTTATTTTTTCAATCCAAGTTTCATATTATTCATGAATTTCTCTTCTAAATGATATATATTTTTCATTTATTACTCAAGTACGTACATGAAAGCAAAAGCAATGAAGCTTCGCCCATTTCCAAGGACCCACCAAGTTTCGAAGTTAGATTCAGCCTGGTGGAGAGGAAATTCATGGGTATTAGGAATGTGGGTAAATTAAGAGCCCTATGAACTTAATTATCTTATAGTACTCAAGTATTGTATAGGTAGAAGAACTATTACCTCACCCAGATGAAAGGGGTACATGTAAAGGATTAATAAACTACTAAACTACTAAACTACTAATAAATAACTTTACTACATCAGCTCGAGATCAGCTACTACTAATAAATTAGTTTAGTATATAATAGATAATATAGTAGATAATATAGTAGATAATATAATAGATAATATAATAGATAATATAGTAGATAATATAATAGATAATATAGTTACACAATAACCTTGTCATGTCTCCACAAAGACAACTACAATTATGTATCAGCCCAACTTTCTAACATCATCGCCGACTCCTCTCTTCTCTCTCTTCTCTATCTTCTCTCCTCTCTCCTCTCTCCTTTCTCTATCAAATTCGAATGAATGTTCCCGGAGATTGAATTCACCTGCCCAGTGTGTATCTACCTATCTACCTATCTACCTATCTACTAATAAATTTGGGAACCCCCTCACCAAGCTTTTAATATTAATCATGTCGTGAAACATATCAACTTCTAAGTGTAGATGAACAATTTGATATTGGCATGGATATTGGCATTGATATTGATATTGGCATTGATTGACATTATGCTATGGATATGAATATACTCCAAACGCCATTTTCGAAAGCTGACCTGAGTCTTAACTCTTGGGTTTCTCGATTCTCTAATGTATGACTTCATAGATTTCTTGGGTCGTTTTATTACTTCCTATTATATCATAATCCAATGTCTATCTATCTATCTATCTATCTATCTATCTATCTATCTGTATTCATAAATATATATTAATGGATGAGATGAAAAAAGATTGGAGAGAGTGCCGGAGAAGGGGAAATGTAGAAATGTAAAAGAGGGGAATCTCAAATTAATCCCTTCTCTTTTTTTTCCTTCTTTTTTCTTCTTCTTCTTCTTCTTCTTCTTTTTCTTTTTCTTTTTCTTCCTTTTTATTTCTTAATAAATAATTTGCATGAAAAAATGAAATATTTCCAAGATTAATTGAACAAGTTTATTAACTCTTACTTTTTCATTTATTTCCTTGCGAAAATCTATTTCAAGTTTTCAACAGCCGTCGTTTGACAATTTCAAGGGATCCCTAGTCGATGACCTTGTTTTATTTATATATTTTCTACCGAACCTGAACTTTTTTGAAATCAACTAGAACTACCTCAAACTACCTACCTAGTCATTTTGTGGACCATCAAATTCTCGTGAAGGTAACGGAGTTGTATATATATTTATATATATATATATACACATATATATAAATGTATCTATATGTAATTCATCTCTTTTCCATATTGTTTTATTGAACGATATTTGTCTAGATATATATTCTAGAAAAACAAAAAAAAAAGAACGAGAAGAAGAGGAAACAGAAAAATAAACAGAAGCAGAAGAAGAGATTCAATGATGGCTTCAACAATTACTACAATCAGTTCACCAAACCAAATTCATTCAAGATTTTCAAAAGTTCTTCCTGATGCACCAGAATCAGGAAAAGATGAATTCATGAGAATACAACAAACAATCATGACAAGAACATTACCTTCTTTAACTGGGAGACCAGAAAGAAAACCTTCAAAACCTATGACAATTCCACGTCGAGCAGTTGGAAGTATTTCTAGAGCATCAAAGAAACCTTCGATATCAAGTATTTCATCGTCGAATTATTCCGATGCACTTTCTCGATCTTCATCAGGAAATAGCGATTCTATCCAAGAATCACTCAGTCAAGTTGATTCTCGAAAGACTCCACCACCAATACCAGAAAAGGATGATCAATTTCAAGGACATCCAGTCACCCTAAACAGAAATTCGGGAAATAAAAATTCGGCGAGTCCAAAATCGATATCAAGTTTACGGTCATCTCCTGGACAAGAAATATGGAGACGGAGATCTTTGAAAAGTAAAAAGGGCATTGAGTTTCCTGATTTGAAACTTCAAAAAAGTAACGGATCAACCGCAAGTCCACCTTCCCAAACCGTCTTACCACCACCAGATCGTTCTCTCTCAGATCTACCTTCCCAACCACCTCGAGGCAGAAGACTTTCGGATCGAGAACGAGGTCCCATTCCAGCTCGTGAAGCACCTCAACCACCCGTTCCCGTTACTCAAATGGGAGCAAAAGGTTCGAAACTGAAGAATACCGGAAAACGGAAAACCTCAGTCTCGGAATCAGTTGATGATAATACTACTGGCAAAAATGGTGGAAATGATAATGGTCAACAGTCGTTCAATAGAGATAGCAACGCAGCAACCTCACCTTTCTCGCCCATCAAGCGATTACCAACCCCCGAGTATCTAAAATCAGATAATCAACATCAGCATCCACCCTCCACACCACAAGTCCTCTCACCAAACACCCCTCAAGAAACACCACCCCAACTTCCTCTCAAATCCGCCGCTCGTCAGCCATCTATTAGAAACATCCGCGAAGATCGTTCAAAATCATCACAAGAGGAATCACCTTTCATATCCAATATCCTCTCCACAGCGCACTCTCGCGATCCCTCCGAGACCTTAACCATCACCTCTCCTCCCAACGAAGTCCGCTCTCCCCAACCTCAAAACTTCCACGCTACACAATCTATACTCAATCCTCCTGTCAACAATGGAATCGGTAACGGTAACGGTACTAATACCGCGTCAAAAATAAAAGAAGCTTCCGCATCCGAAGCAAACTCGACTATAACAACTATAACCAATACAACCACCACACCCACAAGTAGCAGCTACCCTCAATCCCGACGTGCATCCTCTCACACCACCACTTCCCACTCTCATTCCCACTCTCACTCACACTCACACTCCTCCCCCCAATCCCACACCTTCTTCCCCCTCCTCTCACACTACCACCCCTCCTCACCCACCTACTCAATCCCATCCCCATCAACCATCCTCCCCGCCCCCCCAATAACACCCCTTCACTTAAACTGCCACACGAATCATAAATTTATGCGCCGCTCCCGGAACGATATCAATCCGCTGACGTGTCAGACGTGTAGCGTGGCGGATGAGAGGATTAGGTGGAAGTGCACGTGGTGTTGTTTGAGGATTTGTGGGGATTGTATGAGGGGGTTGGCGGGAAGGGGCAAAGATTTAGGGTTATTGTTGAGGGGGCTAGAGGAAGCGGAAGCGGAAGCGGAAGCCGGGGAGGAAGAAGGGCAAAAGGAGGGGGAAGTTCGGGAAGGGAAGGAAGAGATGGAGAATGAAAAGAATGAGAGGGGTGTAGGTGGTGGGGATGGAGTCGATGAAATAGCTATGGATATGAACCAGGGGAGGAAAGAAGATGGCAATGTAGATGTTGTGTCTATAAGTGGGCAGTAGATTGTATATATATACTGATGTATTGAACTTTGCATATTTTTTCTCTTCTCTCCTCTCCTCTTTTCTTTTTCCTCCTCTTGTTTCTTTCCTTCTTTGTTTCTTTGGTTTGTTCGTTTGTCCGTCCCATTATTTTCATTTGTTGTTTTTTTTTTCGTCTGTCGTCCTATTTCGATATATATATATATATATATATACATACATACATAGTACATACATTGCAGGAGTTCATCGTCCTTGGATGGGATGGGATGGGATGGGTGGGATTAAATTGCATAGACGAACGCACCGACGCCCATCCATCCATCCATCCCTCCCTCCATCCATCCATCCATCCATCCATCTATCCATCCAGCTGGCTCCATTAGCACCGACACCGAAGTCAACGAAGTAGAAAGAAGCAGAGCCTCTTTTCCCTTTTCCTTCCCTTTTCCTTCCCTTTTCCTTCCTTTTTCCTTCCCTTTTCCTTCCCTTTTCCTTCCCTTTTCCTTCCTTTTTTCTTCCTTTTTTTCTTCCATACTACATTATATATCCCCATCCCCATTGTATATCTCCAAACGGGAAAAAATAGATAGGAAGGATACAACAAAGACAAAGACATATATCGATTGATGGGTATGGCTGGCTGGCTGACTGGCTGGCTGGCTGTAGGGGCTGGAATGGGTAGGAATGGGTAGGATATAGTATAGCAATGGCTGGGAAAAGTAGGGGAAAAGTAGGGGAAAGGGGGGGCATTTGTATATAGAGAGATGGATGGAAAGTTGGCTGGTTACATGGCATGGTATGGTATCATTAGCAGGCATGAATGAGGTGGTGTGAATGAGGTGGTATGAGGATGTAAATAGATAGATGTTATATTATATTATATTATACCCTAATGTCTATATCTATATCTACATCTATATCTATATCTAATCTATCCTAAGAACAGAGCAATTTCAAACCCAAGCTAGAATTCAAGCCCATGTAAATAAAGTAAGTGTTTCGTTCAACTTTGATTGATATGATGGTGTTGATTCGATTTGATCATTTCATATACTAGTATTGTTTATATGACTCCGGGGGTATGGAACTATACAATTACAGTATCAATTAATATTGTATTATTTTATTTAAAGAGTTTAAGAAAGATGTTATACACTATTGAGAATATATATTTCCTTAACGAATACGTGATATAAAATTATATGTTTGACTATATAGATATTAGCAACTTTTTGAAAATCTAAAGCTATATATATAAAAAGTTGAACTCTATAAAAACTATGAATTATTTATATAAAATAAAAGCAAAATAAGCTTTTTTTAACTTTTTGCTATTTTGAAATCTTTATAATTTATTTATATACAATATAATATTTTAAAGTCAGATTAAAATAAATATTATTTAAATTGTATATTATCATTATTTTATATTATTATTGTTTTTTATATCATATTCTTTATTATCTTGTTTTATAATAATTATATATAAATTAAATAAACAAAACCGATTATTATTTAATTATTCTTCAAAAAATAAATAAAGAAAAATCAAAATCCTTTTTTATATTCAATCTATTTATTAATCTTTATCAATATCTTATTTATATTAATAAATTCTTTTAATATTAAATAAAACTTTGCCTTTATTATTATATCTATTAAATTATTATTGTTGTTGATTTATTGTATTTTCGCGATCTTTTTGTATTTATATAATTAATATAATATTATAATATCGATTATAAATCGTTTTTTGATTATTATTTTAAATTTAATTAACAATTAAAATAAAAAATATAAATTAATATAAATGATTAATAATAAAATATAATTATTAAAAATCTTATTGATTATATTTTTGATAATAATTGCTATATTGAAATCGAAGATTATTATATAAAGTTTTAATATTAATATGGTTTGAATGATATACTTGTATTTGATTGAAAATTAATATATAATATCTATATTTCTATTTTTGTTTGTTAATATAATAATATATTTAATTTAGAATGATAAATTAAGATTATTAATATATAAAGTATTAATAAATATATATATATAAAAAATATCGAAATTAAATGGTATAAATCAAAATCTTTTTATAAAGTTTTTTTTTTATTATTATATGTATTTATTAAATGCTTTTATATCTTCGCTATTTAATTTGATATTTTATATAGCCCATACTAAATCGAAAAAAGCTTCAAATTAGCAATAAATTGCGATATAAATATTATAAACGTGTTATATAATATATTACTTTTTTGATATTGCATTTTTTTAAAATCTACTATATATTTTGCATATATCGATATTAATATTTTTGATTTACTCTATATTTTTGCATTGAAATTTTTGGTTTATTATAATTATTAAATTTTTTAATAATATTAAACCGCTATTAAACTTAAATAAATATGTTTTAATTAATTATTTTTGTTTTTTATATAAAAATTTAGTTTTTTTTAAATAATGTTTTTTTTTATAAATGAATTGTTTATTAATAATAATTAGAATATTATCGGTTTGCATTATTACAATTCTAAATTTTTATTTTTATATATATAATAAATAAAAATTATATATTGATATTGTTATTTTAAGCTTTATAATGTAGTAGTTTAAATATGTATTAAATCAATGATTTTTTGCCTTTAGTATTTTATATAATAATTATATTATATAAAATATAATTCTAAATAGATATTCTATTTCTAGAATTGCATATATAAAAATAAAATATACAAATTTCGAATTTGTTTATATATATATTTGAATAATATTATATAAATAAATATTAAATACACTATTATTTCTTATTATTATTATAATAATTATAATTACTAATACTAATCGATAAATTAAATACTATATAATTAAGGATTATATAAGTATAATATGTTTTTTTATATTATTAAAACTTTATATAATAAGCCTTGATTTTTTATATATATTCTTTATATTTAAATATTTGAATTTATTAATTTATTTATATTTGAAGATTTTTATTTTTATTGAAATATTTTTTTGTTTTGTTATTTTAAATATACTAACTTTTATTAATCTATCTAATTTCTTTCTTTTTAATTTTATATATATTCTATTTGTTTTTTCTTTATTATATTTAGTTTATTTAATAGAAAAAATCAACTTTTTTATAAAAAAAATATTAACTAAATATATAATATATTTGCTATTTAATAATATTATAATATTTAATAATATTTTTTTAAAATCTTTATTTTTTATATATAATCTAAATTGTATTTTTTATTATACATTTTATTAGATATATTAATAAAATTGAATTATTATTAATGATGGAATATTAAGGCTTTAATCCTTTCTTAATCTACTATATCTATAAATTATTAGTTTAAATAGCTCAAATATCGCTACTTTTAATATTTCTTAAATAGTTAGTTGATTATTGCTGTTATTTATGAATATAAATGGTGTATGGTTTTTTGCATATATTATTGGTAGTATTAACGTTAAATCAATAAATTTTTTATAATACAAGCAAACTAATATTAATTATATAATTATAATATAGTTATTTATATTAATTTTGTAATTTTTGTTTTTTATCAATTTAAAAATATAAAGTCCTATTTATTTTTTTTTTTTTATTTTAATAATCTTTTTATATATTAAAACTTTTAAATATATTTTTAAATTATATATTGTGTATATAAATAATTTATTTTGTTTTTATAATATATTTTTTATTAATTGAATCGCTTTATATTTATAAATTTTATCGTTCATTTTTTATAATTTCATTATTTGATTAATAATAATTTTTATTAATAAATCTAATTCTTTTATATATATAAATATACTGAATATTAAAAATATTAGAACTAGTCTATCAAAGCTTATTAAATCATTTATAATCTTTATCATTATTTATAATATTTATTTTTTTATAAAATCGAATTATTACAATTCGTTTTATAAAATTTTAAATACTTATTATACAATTTTATAATATTGCTCAATTTTATTAATTAACTAATAAAATTCTATAAAAACTATTTTTATTTTAATTATTATAATATTTATATATTTATTGAATTTCTTTGCGATAAATTATATATTTATATTAATAATAATATAATCTAAAAATCCTATATAAATATTAATCTATTTAAATCGAATTATATTCCAAATATATCTTATTAATAAATTGTTTAGAAATATTGCTATCTAATATTTTATTACTTTATTAAATATATATAATACTGCTTTTTTATTAATATACATTATATTAATTATAATTATATAATTAAATCAAATATCATTATTTTCATTATCGCTGATTTTGAATTTGAATCTTTTTAATAATTTACTATATATCTAATATTAATTATAATATTTTATTAATTTATTGATTTTATCTTTATTTATATCATTATAACTAATTCATTTAAATATATTATATAATCTATAAACAATTAAATAATCAAAGCGTTTATATAAACAATATAGTTCTATTTTTATAAAATAATAAATATTATTTAAAATTATTGATTATATAAACACATTATAATTATATTTTTATAATAAAAAACCATGGCCGCGCTTCTATATAATGAAAAAATGTTCATCAATTTTATTGTAAATAATCTAGTTTTTAATATTGTTAAAAAATATATTGAATTTATTTATATTTATTAAACAAAATAAAAATAGTGTATTTATATAAATAATATAAATTTCGATTTGTTTAATCAATAATTCGATTTTGTATGATTTGATAAATTTTTTAATATCTTTTTTTCTAAATATAATTTTCATAATTTTTATTCTATTATAATTAATAATTAGATTAATTAGTTTCTATAATATTTCAAATTATCGCTTATTAATAATCGATATTATTATTGTTTTTATATTGATTATAACACTCTAAAATTTATCGAGGTTATATTTGCTATTTATAAAAAATACTTTAAAATCATATATAATTTGCTTTAATACTATATTTTCATTAATTTGATTATTATTAAATAATCTTTTATATATTAATATATATTTAAATACTTTCTTTATAAACTTAATAATTATTTATAGATTATTAATTAGATTATTCAATATATAATATATTTTTAATATAGTTTTATTTAAATATTTCATCTTTATATAAAATACCTTATAGATCTTTTTAATATTCTTTTTTTCTATCTTTTGTTTTTTTTTATAATATATCAAGAATTATTTATAAATATAATTATCATTATCTTTAACAACTCTTTCTTTATATTTTCTTTAAATTTTTTTTTAATTTGATTTCGAATAATTTATAAAGAAATATTTTTTTTTTTTATATATTTAATATTATTTTTTATAGATTAATCTAAAGCTTTTTTTATTATATCAATTTTAAATATTAAATTATAATTCAAATCGATTTTAATAATTATTATATTTTTTTTAATCATTATAATTATTTGCTTTATTATATTTATTATAATTAAAGCTTTTACCTCAATTTTATAAATTATCCATAAATTTTTTTTTAATATAATATATATTAATATTGTTATTTTATAATTTATTATAAATTTAAATCACTCCTTTAATTTTTTAAATAAAATTAAAAATATTTATAACTAATTAATAATATATTTAAATACATTATCTGATTTGTTAATATAATAAGATTATTTTTTTGTAAAAATATAATTAATTTTTTATATTGTTTAATAAAATCTTATATAATCGCTTTATTTTTGCAAAAAATAATTTTAAACATTATTTAAGTTTTTTTTTTTAATTTTTATTTATAATATTTTTTATTATCAGTTTTATTTATTTATTTATTATATTGCAATAATACAGCTTTTTTTAATATTATACTTTAAATTCTGCAATTAAATTTTTTATTTTTTATAAAAATATAATAAAATTCGATATATAATACTTAAACACTTTATCTTTAAACATGATTAAAAATACTATTACTACAAATTTATTTAAAACATCTATACATTATAAAATTAATTTATATATAACCAATTTATAATCAAAATCATCATCTTTATTATTAAATTTCATCATATTATCATATATCTTATTTAAATTAATTTAATATTAGATTTTTAATATATAATATTAATAACTTTCTTCTTAATAATATCTTTAATCCTTATACTCATCCCTACATACATATACTTTTTTATCCTTTTACTCTTTTTTCTAATTTCATTTGCATTAAAAATCATAATTATTTTAATTATAATTACAATCATTTTAATTATAATTATTTTAATCATTTTAAAATATACAATAATCTTAACTAGATTGATTTCGATCAAATTGATTTTGATTATACTAATTTTAACTAAATTAAATCTAATCAAATTAAAATATACAATTATTTTGATTATAATAATTTTTATTATAATCATTTATATCATAATGATTTTAATTAAATTGATTTTGATTAGATTGATTCTAACCAAAATAACTCTAACCAAATTAAAGCATATAATTATTTTGATTACAATGATTTTTATCATAATTATTTTTATCCTAATAATTTTAATTATTATATAATATATAATTATTAAATAAAATTATATATTAAATATTATAACACATAAAATTATATATTATTATTATTAAAATAATTCTAAATAAATATTCAAAATCAACTTCTATTATTGTGGTTTTACTTCGGTTAAGTCGTACGATTATGGTACTGTGGTTTGTGTTTGATATTCTTGTTATTGATCTATCTATGGTACAGATTGTCAAGTCGTATATATGTACGACTGTGGTCACGTGCTTGTCACGTGCTACCTTGTGATCTATATCCCAACAATTATAAACTAAATATTTTTTAATAATTCATTAAATTGCTTTAATAAATTAATTGCTATTTATATAATTAAAATATTTTATTCAACCTGCTTTCCTTTTTTAACTTATTTCCTTACATTTTTTTTTTAATCCCATTTTTACTTTAAATCTTTTATTATTATTTTTATATTACTAAACCTAAATTTTATTAATCAATCTCTATAAATTTCCTTTAAATAAACCTTAATCTATTTAAGGCATAATCTTATATATATTATACTTTATATTACATAAACTATTAATATAAATATACTAATATAAATATTATTCTTTTATAATATTTTTTTTATTATTATTAAATATCCTTTATTTAATATCTAAAACATCTATATATTTATACCTCCAAACACTTTTTTAAAATCTATTTATAAATTTATATTAATAAAAATCTTCAAATTATTAATTATATATTCATCAAATTTATATTTTAAATAATAATTCATTATATATAAATTTTCTATATTATATCCCTTATATCTATTAATAAAATCTAAATCATTTAAAAATAATCCATTAAATAAATCTTTATAATATTTATTATTTTATCTAAATTTAAAATCTTAATCATATTTAAAATCATATATATTATTACCCTTTAATTATTATCTCCTTTTAAAATCAAATATAAACCCTCTAAAAATATTATTTACTATATTTTTAAATAAAAAAACCTTCATTTATATTTAAAATATCAAAATTTATATTTATTTAAATATCTCTTATTAATATTATTTTTATAATAAATTTATATATATTAAACTTTTATTAAAATTTTTTAATAATATTTTTAATATTAATTAAAATTTTTCAATTTGATTAAATATTCATTTTAATCATCAAATTATTAATAACAATTCTAAATTTTAAATATTTATACTTATTAAATTACTCTCTTTTTATAATTATCTAAAACTTATACTTATACTTATACTCCTCAACCTCCTTTTTTCTTCCACATCACTTTTACCCACTATATTGCTTATAATATTATAATATAAAATAAAAAAATACTTTCAATAATATCTTATATATATTTATTAAATAATATAATAATTATTATTAAATTCGTTTTTACCTAATTTTTTTATTATTATTAAATAAATATTTGATATCAAATCAAAAATTTAATTTAATAAAACTTTAAATCAAATATAATTATCTAATTTATAAAATAAATTTAATATTAAATCAAAACTCGTTTTAATAAAATTTTCAAATTAAATATAATCATTTCAATTTATAAAATAAATATATAATAAACAAATTCATTATAAAATAAAAAAAAAAATAAAGCAATTATAAAAAAATATAAAAATATAAAAAAAAATTTATTAAAAATTTTATAAAAATTTTTAAATAAAAATTTTTATATAAATAACTTTATCATCACCTTCATAATTATAATAAAATAATTATCATTATTAATATTTTTACTTATTAAAATATTTTTTTAAATAATATAATATACATCTAAATAATATAATATAATTCATATTTTTATTATTATTCTACTTACAATAAACATTCAAATTTTATAATTCTAAAATTGATTTAAAAACCACTCAACCTACAATAAACATTCAAATATTATAATATCTAAACCAAAATTAAAAACTACTATTTCTATAATAAATATTTAAATATCATAAAATTTAACTTTTTTTTTTATTAAAAAATTAAATAATTTATAAAACCTCTCATTATCAAAAATTATAAAAAATTTCTTATCAATAATAAACAAAAATATTTAAAATTTATCAAAATTAATATTGCATATAAAATAAAAATTCTAATTTATAATACACATATTAATTAATATTTATATAACTTTAAGAATATAGAATTATACAATTATAATATTAATCAATATTATATTATTTTATTCAAAAAATTCAAAAAGAATATTATACGCCATTAAGGATATATATCTCCTCAACGGATACATGACGTAAAGTCACGTGTTTGACTATACAGACAAATATATTTTCCTTTTTATCCTTTATATAACTAAACTACATTTATCACATCGACATACATCTACATCCTGCCCAGTATGATATCATATCATATCCAAAGTTCCTGAAGGCATTGAACTCGCTACCCACTCCATGAAGTTGAGTGATAATAGATTAATTTCGATTAACACCATTCGTAACGGGTTCTCTCGCCCCATTAACTGCCGTCTCCCCATTCCTCTCATCCAACACTAAATTTGATTCTAAATCGAAATCTAATTCTCTGTTTCCGCTCGTACCCTCTTCCTCCCTCTCCCTCTGCCTCTCCCCCTCCTTATTCTTTCCACTCCCGCCAATCTCCCCCGCCTCTCTCCTACACCTCTCACACATACACCAACCCCCCAAACTTCCCTCTGCCCACTCCCTCCTCTCCTTCACCGGCAACTCCACATCACAATAATGATTCCAAATCTCCCTGCCCTTGCTCACCCCCCCTTTCACCCCCTCAACCCTCTTCTCCCTAACCCACAATTTCATCCTCCCTCCCCACTCCCACTGCACATTTGGATTGCAATCATGATTCGCGAGACACCAAAGCGGATGCACGGCCGCGACCTCTGGCCGTCCAGTTTGCTTATTAAGTCTCGCGGACGCGGTGCCCCGAAATTTGGAATACAGGGTATTGAAGATCCAGAGATCGTAGAGGGCGAGATCGGCAAAGATGTCGATGTCCATTTTTTCGAGGATGTGTAGGGGAGTGGATATATTGCTTGAGAAGGAAAAAGGGAGTGTCCAGACTGGGGGTGGTTCGGCGGTAGGAGAGGTGGGGACGGCGTTAGAGGCCGAGGGGAGGAAATCTCCCCAGATGTATTTTATTTCTTTTAGATCGAGAGGATGCACTTCTTGGGTTGCGGACATGGCTAAGGCACGCGCGAGAAGAAGTAGGTAGAGTGCGTTGGGTGACTCTTTGGGATCCGGATCTTTAGATATGGTGTCGACGTCTTTTTCGCAGATAGCAGGGTGGTAGGTCTCTTGTGCGAGATCAAGACAGGTTTCGTTGCAAAACATGGTGTCGTCACAATCAGGACAGCCTACTACTGGACTGTTTGAACCGAGGGGTGGTAGTGGTGTACTGCATGCATCGCAGAGGGAATCTTTAAGACGATTGTTGACTGTTAATACAGAGACTTCCTCGAGAACCGTCTCTCCTGGTTGTATATCTTCTTTTGCGAACAATCCCAACTGTTTATTCGTAGGTATATTTCCGTCCTCATCCGGAACGATAGCAGCCTCCACCAAAGTAGGTAATTCGACGGCCCGAACTTCACACTTGGAAGATATGGCTTGCAATTCTTTATTTAAGAAATCCAGAGATTCTTTCGAGAAACGATTCGGTTCGTGGTCATTCCATGGATAGATTTCGCGCCGTACCAGCCCTTGGTCAGGTAGCTCAGATATATCCACTTCCTCCACCTTTAATCTCCTCTTTGCCATTTCAAATATATAATCCTTCACCTGGCTTAAATCCTCATCATGAGGAGCAGCCAATAATCCTCGACTGCAAAAATCATATGCACTCTTCAAGCAGCCGCACAATAGCAGACTCAAAGAGAGTGTTTGATAACATCTCAAAGCAGCCTTCTTTGCAATTTGTAGAAGAATCGTATTGTCCTCATCATCATCATCAATATACATCTGCTCTACCCCATTGACCAAATCCCCATTCGTATGTGCATCCGCATTCGAAGTTCGGTGCTGTCTCAATATTTTAGGGAATCCCTCCTCCAGTCTAATTTTGAACGCTTCCAATGCTTGTTCATGATATTCAAAACTCTCATCACCCAATTCATCACATAATAATAGCGCTCTATAGCTATCGCCAGCGGCCAAATCCGGATATCCCAAATCAGCGTGAACCTGTGCTCGTTCAATGTATAATATTAGATCGTACGGAGAATCGGATAGGTTTTCAGTCAACTGTTGACGTTTTTGTAGAAGAATGGAGGTGGTATCGTCCTCCTGATCACTGTACCGATCCATGTTGATACTAACATTAGCATGTTCCTCTATATAAAACAAGAAGTATATTCAAGTATGTCCTGTCAACCCCGTGGTATATAAGGGGAAAGAAGGTAAGAAGAGGAGAAGAATGATGGAGGGGCAGTAAAAGAGAAATTAAATTTTCTTTCTGATTTTATTTCATTCTTTTCCCACCTTCCATCTTAATTAGTTTAGTGGTGGGGTAATGGATGAGTAGTTTGAAAAGAAGAGAAGAAGAAGGAGAAGAGAAGGGAGAAGGGAGAAGAGAGAAGAAAGAGGAGAGAAGAGGGAAAAAAGATTTAAAAGAGGTTGTATAAGTATAATAAATAAGAATAGGAAAAAGAAAATAATATTTGAATACAATATTTTAATTATATTTTTTAATATATACAACAATTTCTATGGAATTCCTTGACAATTTGGAGGGGCGAGAGGGGCGAGAGGGGCGAGCGAGAGGGGCTCGCATATTATCTGCCCTGTACAAAGTACTTCTATCAAAATTCCTACTTGGCGTGCTCACTGCTAGGTAAAAGTCAAGAACACAAACAAACTGAACTGGGGATCTTGCAGCTCCATATCCGAAGTATTTGCTCCGGTAAGAATGAAATTAATAAGTAAGAGTACGAGTAGTATTTGGAGGTAATTGGTTAATAACAATTATTAGAATGCTATTATTTAATTTTGTCGATTTCTACGGTATGTATGTGGACTTGAGAGCACTTGAGCATTGAGTATTATCACTACCTGTCTGCTGCTATCCGAACGAAGTATTGTTAATATTCCATCTTCACTCATGGATTGATAATTTTGCTCTCTCCTACTCAGTGCACCACTGTGGAAAGCCCGGCTAACTACTCTATCAAAATAATTTGGATTTGAATTATTTACGAACGTATCTGTGACACTCTTTGCAATTTATAATACAAAAGTGGAGTTTCTCTAAGTGTCAAGTGTCTACCTTGATATTGTATTGGTAAGATACAATACTTTTTATACTGTATCTAATTTGCGGATAACCACGGTGTTCTTTTCTTCTTCTATCTTTTCTATTCTTGTCTTTTCTTTTCTGATGCTTCCTACCAATTGGGGAAAGGTCATGATAGAAAGATTGTGGCTAGAGGTCCAAATCTATTCTACCGATGCACAAACCCCCGCTACCCCCCCCCCCAAACAAAAAAACACGTCTTCTTTTCCTCAACGGTGCCGAAACGGTACTTATAATTCTAACCTCTCAGATCACTCAACTTATCCACGTAATATGCGGGAACCACAGGAGCATTCTCAGCCTCCCATTCGTCCTTCTTTGATACTCCTGTCAACACTGCTAGAGTTCCACCAAGTTTACCCTCAATGCCAAATTTGATATCCGTTTCTAATCGATCTCCAACCATACATGTCTTGCTACGATCAAATTGGAACTTCCCCTCTATAGAATCCATCATTGCTTGACTTGGCTTACCCAATGCTGTAGGTTGTTTGCCTATCATGTTGATTAATGGGATAGAGATTGACCCGGCGCCTGGGAAGAAAGTATGGTTTGAGGGAAGTGTACTATCCGTGTTTGTGGCCAAGAAAACCGCTCCTCGACGAAGATAATGGTATGCATGGCATAATTTGAGATAGTTGACATGAAAGTCGAGACCAGCCAAAACTATCCCAACATTATCATCCAGAAGTGAACCATCCGCAATTCCCTTGTAATCTTCCGGTGTTATATCACGACGATAAGCTGCGTCGGTGCCACCGATGAATTCTATTCCTTCTGTCTTCAACTCTGTTTCGATTCCACTCTCACCGAGCACAAAGACCTTATTCTTAGGTGCTGGAAGCTTCAATATTCTTGAAATGTATATCGCAGACGAATAGGCAGATGCGAAAATTTCATCCACATTGCTCGGTATACCCATCCCCGTAAGTTTCTTCTGGTATTCGGCTCGAGATTTCGTAGAATTGTTTGTTACAAAGACGGTTTTCTTGCCTGTTATCGTATCAGCATTTGGATATGAAGACTAAACTTCCATCCAACCTTTTGATCTCAACAATTCCAAAGTCTCAACTGTTCCAGGGAAAAGATGATCTCCGGACCAAAGCACGCCTCATTATCCATCAGCAATACTTCAAAGAATAGACCTGAATAACAAACCATCGCAATCGAACAAGAAAACCTGAAGAGAAATCAAGAAAAAGTCAGTGTTGTCCTAAGTGTTCAAGCTTGTATTGCTCTCTCTGTAGGACTGACTTAACGCACGTCGAACTTATCGATAAACTCATTAATGGCAGATTGATCGCCAGTAAGGTACTTTGGAGAAGCCATGATATGTATATACAAACCAAAGTATTCGTTCGTTTCAATTTTATTTGCTTCAATTTGATTCAAAACTCACGTATAGCTAGCTAGCTGAGCTTACAATCGTCAAGGGAACAAACGGATATCGGGATGGAATGAAAATTATTAGAAAGAACCCCACCAATAATTTTGACACGTGAAGATTAGAAGTAGCAGATTACTTCCGTTGGGGGTGGTTTCAGGACGGGCATTGATGAAACATATAAATATCATATTATATTAGATTAGATTATATTATATTATATTATATTGAACGGAAAATGAAGAAAAGAAGAGAAAGGAGAATGATATTGTCAGCTTGTTGAGGATATCATTGATGCATATTTGGAGAAAAGGAAAATGAAAACAGATATAAAAATTTTCTACTGTTGGGTAGGCTTGCAGAGCAGTTGCATAGAGATAGGAAAGAAAGTGGGAGGTGTTTCTTGATGCCTTGAATATGTAGTGAATCATGATGAATAAATAGAAAGGTAGATAGATATATTTCCTCCCAAATTACTCAAGTATCGTCCTTTTCATTGAGGTGAAATAAATAAGTAATAACAATAACAATAACAATAACAATAATAATAATAATAATAATAATAAAAATAAAAATAATAATAATAATAATAATAATAATAATAATAATAATAATAATAATAATAATAATAATAATAATAATAATAATAATAATAATAATAATAATAATAATAATAATAATAATAATAATAATAATAATAATAATAATAATAATAATAATAATAAAAATAATAATAAATGTGGAAGTGAGCACCAGTGACTGACTGATTAATAAGATTCCTTATCTTTTGACTGGAAAATTCCATCATCGTCATATTGCGGGGCTTTTGAAGATTCATAAGAAGATAGACAATATAATTGTATTACTCGTATTTGTGTTATTCTTTTCAAGGCCATTATCATTATTATCATTATTATTCCTCAGAATAATCTCAAAGTAAGACAAATTCAATCCGTTCCCAGATATGAGTATATAGAGTATATATCATCAAGTTTCAACTTTTCAACCCTGCCCCCTCCCCCCTCAAAATGAACCCTTTGTTTTCTAATAAAATAGCTATAGAGAATACATCATCAAAATTAACTTGCATCATCGTTCACTACACTACTTTGCTTTGTAAATAACCATTGAATTGAACCATCCACTCTAATTAACTAATATAAATCACCCGCTTTCAGGGAAAAAAAAGTAATCCACTTATCGATAACATAAACTCTTAAACTCTTAAACCCCCACCACCACCACCACCAAGGAAAAAAAAATAGTTAAACCCTTTTAACTACTCGCGTCACCACACAACTTAACTCCGTTTTCAACTTCAATTTCACAACCCAAATTCGGAAGAAGAAAAAAATCAAATCCAAAATCAAATCCAAATCCAAAATCAGAAACAAAATCCTTAGACTTAAACTTCGTCTTCATCTTCGTATCCAAAAACATACCTATCCGTCCATCCGTCCATAAATCGCAGCAATCATGGTTGGCACACAACCCAACCTCTTCGCCTTCCCCGACGTAAACCACCTCGCCTCCACCCTCCGAACCTACATAGTCCAAGCCCAAGCCGCCGGACTCGCCCGCCACGACGCCTTCAAGATCGCCGTATCCGGCGGCTCCCTCCCCAAAACCCTCGCCGCCGCCCTGCTCGCCCCATCTAGCGGCCCCGACGACGTCATCCAATTCTCCAAATGGGAGATCTTTTTCGCTGACGAGAGAGCCGTTCCCTTGGATCATGAAGATTCAAATTATGCACTCCTAAAGGCGGAACTACTCGATAAAATTCCCGCCAAGTTGGGCAAACCTACCGTTCATCCTATTGATGCGGCGCATTTGGATGATGTGCAGGAATTGGCGGACCAATATGAACAATTATTGGTTAGGAGTTTCGCCAGCAGAGATAGTGTCAAATTGCCCATTTTCGACCTCCTACTCCTTGGATGTGGCCCCGATGGTCACACTTGTAGTTTGTTCCCCGGACATTCGCTCTTGAGGGAGACAGATGCGTGGGTTGCTCCCATCGAGGATAGTCCTAAACCGCCACCCAAGAGAATCACCCTCACCTTGCCGGTTGTTACACATGGGGTTAAGATTGCATTTGTGGCAACGGGAGGAGGCAAGAAGGAAATCATGAAGCAGATTTTTGAGGGCGGGAATGGTTTACCGTGTGCGCTGGTTAATGAGGGGGCGAGGGAGAGATGTAGTTGGTTTGTGGATAATGCGGCGGTGGAGGGGGTTAGTTTCCCTAGGAGAGGAAGCCTTTAATTGATTTAATTTATTATGACATATTACATCTTATTTTATCATACCACATCATTTACGTCTTTCTTCTTCTTCTTCTTATTCTTCTCCTCCTTCTCCTTCTCCTTTCACTTTCCTCTTTTCTCTTCTCTCTTCCCTTCACTTTCTCAAACAAAAGGGATAGAGACACTCACGAAATCATGAGTCATGAACACGAAAATGGATGGATAAACAATTGCTTATCGCTGGACGAACAGAAGAACAGGCGGTCCTATTATTGATTGATTTATTCTTTGGATCCAAAAGGAAGGCAAAAATCCGGAGTTTACAGCAAAAGAACTATTTCATGGCTGGATGGAGTGATGGATGGTGTTTTTCCTTCTTCTTCTTCTTCTGCTTCTTCTTCTTCTGCTTCTTCTTCTTCTTTTTCTTCTTAAATCACCATTGATTGGTAATGGATCCTTTGTTAATATAGCATCGTATCTATTTCTTTGCATTTTTCTTTTGATTATTATTCTCAAAAGCAATATTATATGGTTCAAATACTTGGTGTTTACTTCTATGTTGTGCTATTCGCTATGCTATTCTACTTGTTCTATGGTGTCTAAGTGCTTTCTGTGGGTATATAGATGTACTGTATAGGGAACGAAAACGAAAATGAAAATGAACACAAACATGAAATTTTATATTAGCATCCTCTATTCATCCCTTCCGTCTCTCTTCTACATGTATGTAGCTTCTCTTTGAAACTCCCATGGTCCATCCTAATAGGGGGGGGAAAAGAATATCATTTCAATATGTTCAGAATACAAAAGGGATATATCAAATCATGATTATGTCTTTAATACTTACTTCCTTATCTCCTAAACAATACAATACGATCAATCATCAATCTGATTACCCATTCATTCATTCATTCATTCAATCAATCATTCAACCAAATCAATCAATCAGTGAAAAAAAATGTATTTATTTGTTTATTTATTTCGAGCATTATGAATAACATCCATCTGGTATCTTGCTCCCGTCCCCATCCCCATCCCCATCCCCATCCCCATGCCCTGAATACACACACAAGTCAAATCAAGTCAAGTCAAGTCAAACGAAATATTGCCAACCAATCTATTGCTGTCCCATCCCAATCCCAATGCCTATCCCATTGCCCTCATCATTCTCCAACTCATCATCCAACCCTGAATCCTGAATCCTGAATCCTATCCTCAACCCGAATGCCTACCCACCTACTAGCTCAGCTATCCCGTCCATATACACCTAGCCAGCCAACGCAACAAAGCTATCCCGTCTGTCTGTCTGTCCGTCTGTCCTATAATTCAAACGCCCCCAAACCAAGTAGAGCCGTCCATACTCAAGCCAAGCAAACACGTAAACAAACTAGTAAGAGAAAAGCAAAACTAAACACGCGCCGATCTCTCTATCATAAATATCACCCAAGCTGCATGCACCAACCGAAGAAGAAAAAGAAACATAAAAACCCCGAGGTCAAAAAAGTGGATTTAAAGGAAGACTTAAGAGACCCGCGAAGGTCCTATGAGAAACTCTGTATGCATGCATGTTTGTTTGTTCAGGACTAGTGAAGAGAAGATAAAAGGAAGAGAAGGAATGGAAGGAGAGGAGAGAAGGTGAGAAGAGAAGGAGTATGGTACTAAAAATCCATATAATGTAATATAATGCTACCAACCAATCCATGCAATCAAAAAAATGAGTCCAATGTTCATATTCATGTGTATTCCATGCTCCAATAATGCTTTACTTGCGTTGCGTTTCGTTGCGTTGCATACCAATATAAATAAAGAGAGAAAGAAAGAATGACCGTGTGTTTACACCAGAACGGTAACCAATCTAACAGGACCCAAAAATCCCCATATAAGATTAAACTAAACCCTCTGGCTAGCAAAATCCAAAACCTCACAATCATCCTCAAAAAATCCCTCTTCATCACCACCATCACCGGGGCTCTCCACCCCAGCACCATGGCCATGTCCAACGCCCTTGCGACGTCGCGTGGTAATTACAATTTGTTCCATATCTTGATGCGTACTATCTGTGATTCTCAAGACGCGTTCGATGGCTGATGTAGGGAGGGCACGGTGATCTGATGGTGTTTCGTAGTCGTCTTCGACGGCTTGAGGGGGCCCGATATCTAATCTAATACTTTTGATCGGGCCTCCGAATGCCCATGCTTTTTTTGTCGTTGTAGGAGGCAGAATTTTCGCGGCTGGGACGGTGGGAGAGAAAAGGGTGGATACTGAAGGTGAGGGGGGTGGTGTTTTTTCATGAGAATAAATATGAAGGCTAACGCGGCGATCGGTATGGAATGGTTGATATGGAGCGTTAGATTCAATCTCTGCTTGGGGAATTGAAGTCTCAGCTCCGGAGGGACGCGACACCCGAGTTGCCTGTCTAGCTTTCCAATTTTCTTCCGCATCTCGAGCCGAGATATCTAAGACGTCTTCAGTGGTTAAGTCGTTCATCGGCTCTGGTGCGATTTTCAAAGCCGGAAGGGATGGAATTCTAAATTCAACATATTTTGCGCCATTTGATACTTTTTGTTTGTCTGCTGGTCGGTTTGCTCTTCTACCTTTTACTGTATAAAATCTGATGATACCACCACCAACAACAATTATTGAGTCGCCATGTTTGCCGTTGAACAATCTGACGCAATTTGGACTAGGTGTGTTGCCACTCTTTGGGATGTGCAGCTTAGTTCCACCAGCTTTACGCATCTCATTCATCTTCCCAGTGGCAGCACCAACAGAACGACTAATGCCAGCAGCTAGCGCCTGTGTTCCATGACCTGCCTGGGTTTTGACACTTGCTGCCGTAATGCCGGACATACCAGCGCTACTTCGACGTCTACGAGCGCCCACTAAAGGTCGAGCTACAGTCCATAACGAACTTACAGCACTTGAAGCTACGCCCACAGCAGAACGAGCTGCATTACTAGGTTCAGAATTTGATTGTTTAGAGACTGTAGATGC
Organism: Scleromitrula shiraiana; assembly: GCA_028455995.1. Lineage (NCBI taxonomy): Eukaryota > Fungi > Ascomycota > Leotiomycetes > Helotiales > Sclerotiniaceae > Scleromitrula > Scleromitrula shiraiana. Next base: position 682,440 of record JABELC010000013.1, read on the forward strand.
GACTCTTCGACGAGGTGGTGGCCATGTAAATGCACTAGCTGGGAGATCAAGCACATGAACCGTTCCAGGCTCAGTGACCATCGCCGCACGCTCGCCATGTGGCGAGGTCCAAACAACATCCACAATCCTAGCAATTGTCATACGTGAGAATTGAGCAATTTGTCTGACATGAGGTCCTTGTACACCACCACTTTGAGTAGTGCCCTTAAGAAGCGACGATCGTGAATAGTGTAACCGCAAGAGATCCCAAACAAACTGTACGTCGCCCTTGCTACTTGCTGTAAAAAGAGCGAGACCACTCGGCGCTAAAGATAAGAAACTGCATCCGTGAGGAACAGGAAATGTAGCTAATGGGTGGATCGATGACCCAGAACTCTGTTGAACCAGTGAGTCTAAATCAAGAATTGATATCAACCCAGGATCTTTGCTAGCAGTACTCGCTTGACTATTGACTCCATGTGTGGGAGGAAATTGGGAAGCTAAGTTCTGCTGGGGCTGGTATTGATTTGGGCCAATTGTCTGCTGAGGACTGGCAGTTGATTTATTCCAATAATTATTCCATGCTTGAGCACCTTGCTTCCCAACGTATCCCGAAATTTCAACAATTCCTTGTGTTGCGGCTTGAAGAACCTGCTTCAACATGCCTTCGCCACCTGGGGTATCCACTAGGCAATTCACCGCAGGTAGATGAGGAGGAGCAAATGTATTCAACCCAGGAACCCTTCCCACCGACAGAGCTTCCGGAACAGTAGCACGAAGAGATATTTGTGAAGAAGCTGCCGATGGACAATAAGCCAGCCAACGTCCATTCAACGACAGTATCGAAGCGTTATATTGAGATCGAGTTCCAATTTCACTTGGCCGTCCACTGTCAGTAAAGTTACTTACTGCCGCTGAATCGACGGAGAGACCATGTTGAACAGTCGTCCACACTTTTCCGAGGCATCTGAATTCCACTGACGGTGAGACGAGCTCACGTTGGCGGAATATCCACGTTTCACCAGTGACGCCCGAAGCTACTACAGTATTTCCTCTATCGGCTCGAATTGAGAGAGACCCAACAGGAGCAGGTGGCGTAAACAATGGACTCGATGCAGGTATGTGCAAGGGTGACTGGGGCGTAGATAGTAGAGTGGCAATGTGCTTCTTCGTACTTAATGAGTATACCTCAACTGTAGTTTGGTAGTACTCGATGATATCATCATCATTACCATTAACAGATTGGCTAGGTAATCTTGGTGATCCTCGAACACTTTCATTGGTAGGTACAGGCATGCTTTCTGGAGGCATCGCATATTCTTCGCTGGATCCATCACTTCTTATCCAAACTGGGCCGTGAACAACAATGGCGATAAGAGGAAAATGAAGTGACTGCTCAGGTTGCACAGTCCACGGAAGAATCTTTGCGTTGTAAACCCCACCTCGCAAACCATCCAGAGTGAGCACTTTATTCAGGCCTCTTTTAGAAACACTGTGAATACTCAGACCGCCTTCATATCCAGTAACAACCACACTCTCTGCAGGTTTGTTGGTATCTTGAATAGATGGTAAACTATCGAAACCGCAGTGATAACCCTTATCGCCAGGTACTAGACCAGGTGTTCTTGGAGACAACAGAAGATTGGCGTCTGGTGCCCCATAGAAGTGGGGTTGAGGTTGATGTGGTAATGGTGGATAAGGACCAAACCGAGCCGCCTGTGATTGTTGAGAATACATTGAACTACGGCGTGCAGCATATGAAGCCAAATAAGATTGGTGTTCTTCAGGGCTATATGGGAGGTTTCCATCCATCTGGTAGCTCAAAGGTCTTCGGCGACTTATTGGCGGGGAAGACGATGGAATATGAGCGCTTGGGGACGGCTTTCGTTCTTTCGCAGTCCAGCCATTATTGGTTACTTTGTCCTCATATGAAGATGGTAACGTAGGGGGCGATCCACCGAGACTTATCAAAGTGTTAGGAGAGCTGGAAAATGGAGGAATGTTCTTTGCCCATTCATTCGTCGCAACCGAAGACCCTTGAGATGTTGATGATAACGCTTCTAACACAGGCGATGCGACAACAACTTCGTTTTGTATAGGCATTACTGGCTTTATTTCTGGCTTTATTTCTGGCTTTGTTCCTGCTGACTGCAATTGTGAGGTTATCGCAGAAGTCTTGTTCTTGCTAGATAAGAGAGATGACATGTTAGCTATTATACTGAGTCATATATCACAAGGAAACTCTTCGATATAACTCACGATGATTTAGAAGCATTATTCTTTGTCACCGCAGCCATGACGCCTCCTCCACTTCCACCTCCATCCTTCGCCGTCCCATTCTTCTTGCCGTTCTTCGTAGGAATCTGCACACCAGCCGATGAGACTTTCTGTGTTGATTTATTAAACTGGGAGTTTCCGCTTGGCGTCTGGTTTAAGTCGTTATCAAATGAAGCGGGCATTCAAATGACTATTTCTCCAAAGTAATTTATGTATGAGATCCGGCAAATATCGCAGAACTCTATATCTACTTAGTAGGACTCGGACTTAAGAGGCAGGTTAATCAGTGACGCGGGCGTGAGATGTATAAACCTCTTGGAAGTTTGATATAATTCCCGGGCGTCCTGAATCGGTCAAAATTCAGGATAATGCTCGGGAAATTTGTAGAGATACAATTTGAAATACTATAGTTTCTATGATATGATTTGAAAGTTGAAATAGGTTTGAAGTTGTTACTTATCGCAAGTTATGACTCTCCTTAAGGAGTGAGAGCTGCTCCTGAGTTTAAGCTGGCATTATTGTTTGCGGTATGAAATAGAGGGGCAGTGGAAGCGGGTACAACAGAGTTAAGCTAAACTCAATACAGAATAAGTAACAAACAGGGTGCCGTTTATGGATGATGACCGGCTTGAGACTTGTATTATACAGCGGTTATACAAATGACTCTATTCAGTCATTATTTTTTATGAAATGATTCACTTGATCAGTTTAAGTCAAAAGAGTTAAGAGAGGAATGGCTATGTAAGGAGGAGGTAGGTAGGTAGGTAGGTACAGTAATATGGATACATAAAAGAGGAAGAAAGGAAAAGGGAAAGGGAAAGGCTAACGATAAGGATAAGGATGAGGATAAGACTACTATTATTGATTAAAGAGTAAGAAATCCATCTCTGTTTGTTGAGTTTATTACTATCATTACGGATCCGTGGACTTATTTACTTAACTGGCTTCGCTGCGCCTTCCTTTGTTCTTTTACGTGTACTATTTATGTAACTTCGAACATTGAACATTAGACATTGGACGACATCTCACGCATGTATTATTATTCTTCTTCTTCTTCTACACCGTACGTATCATGTGTGAAGTAAATGGATAAGGAGGCGCCTTTACCGACTGTTCCTATATGAAGATAAAGAAAACATTGGTATCAAAGATATGTATTGCATCATCATCATAGCTTAATATCTACTACTAGGTTATTGATCATGGCGTACATGGTTACCCGAAATGTTGAGCGTATAATGGTAAAGTGATGTGATATAGAAAGTACCCCTATACTAATATAGTAATAAAGTAGTCATGGGACCTTTACTTTCAAGTATTCTTTCCATTCCATACCATTCCATCTTGTTACGTACCATGTTGAAACTAAATCCTCTTCCATTTCGGTTTCATGCGTTTCCTTGAATATATTATTCCATTTTCTCGTCGAAAGATGCAACTATTCAATATCAATATCAATGTGAATGTGAATGTGAATCGAAGATGGCTACGCAGGTATACGTCATCAAAGAGGGAAACCATAGAAGAAGTCGCATAGTTTCCAATAAACGCATGATCCTTGTTACCTATTCCTCCATTTAAAAAGCACTGGCTGATAGCAATTTCAACAGTACTACCTACTATATGGATGCTTCAGCGACAATCTGATTTGTCTATCAGCCTCCCCATCAAACATTTAGAATCCAGAATATTCTCCCCAAGAAAGGTTGAGATTTGCACACCCAAGACGACAATCCGGAACCAAAAAGTGTTATATTGTATATCGGGTATTTTATGCATACATAGAGTCCTTGCCGCTGAAGAGGTCCTCCTCAAGCTGCCCCAGATGCGCCACGCCTAATCGTTTCAAAGTTGTAAAAATCCCCAATTATGATATAGAGCGACCATATAACAATTGCTTGGTCTCTTATTCTTCGAAACCAAAATCCCCAATAGATTTTGCCCAAGTAGTGCGTTTACGCCTTCTTCTTTGAAGCAGCTTTTGCCTTTGCAGCCTTCTTTCTGTTGCTCCTGATCATGACCACACTCAAGAAAGAACCAACTACTGCAGATGCCAACAAGATGAGGATAACAGGAATTCGAATTGCCCAGACTCGTGGGGGGAATATGTTCTGTAAAGGATGATCCGAATCGACAAATGGCTAGACCGGGAGCATCAGTTTCATCGTCCTCTGCTACACAAAAAGAATGGCATACCATAAGAAGGGTCCAGATACTGTAATAAAGAAAGACGACAGAAGCAGCGACGAGCATCGCAAGGCCAACGAGTTGATCGAGCTGTAAATATTTAGTAATGTACGTTTTGAGTTGGTGCAGCTAGCGATCGCGCAGAGATTTAAAATTCATACCATTGTTGCAATAAACTATTATAAGGAGCGTGATAGAATCAAATCCGTATAGGATAGTTGAAAATCTTTTGAAATAAAAGTTTTGCTTGTTGTTTTAATTATTTATTTTCATCCCTCCTGTCTTGTCTTGTCAAGTCAAGTCAATCTGGTCTTTCCTAAGCTGAAGACCGTAAGTCCTAAACTTTAAATCCTTAGCGTAATTTCTGCGCCTAAATTTACTTTCTTGGAAATCCTTGCCTCTATTTTACATACAACATTTAAAAAACATATTAATTCAGCAGCTATCAACACATTGTCATCTATCACTGAATAACGGCGACAGATATCCCAGATTTATACTTGACCATCAAACATGAACTAGATACGATATCGGTATCGAACGTGAAGAATCGGAAGCTGTCCAATTTAGGTACAATTCTTGAGCTGTAGCTCCCAGCCATTTGCGACGCGATCGAACCTCATCTTACGAAAAGTCTAGCAACTTTTTCTTGTTATTCTACCCAAATAAAACATCAAAATGACTACCTCTATCACTTCGGAAGATAGGGTTATGGAGGAAAGGTCGGCAAATCGTGTACCTACTTCACCACGTCGCCGATCTCCAAATGGCTCATCGGGAAGGCAACCAGACACTCGTGGCAAGGGAACTGTTGTTGTTAAAGAAAGGAGTGAGGAGGACAAGCAGGCCGCAGCGAAAGCTGAGTATGAGAAGCTTCTGACTATGAGATCTGGTGGTACTTATATACCACCTGCGCGTCTTCGGGCTTTACAATCACAGATCACCGACAAAACGAGCAAGGAATATCAACGAATGGCATGGGAAGCATTGAAGAAATCTATAAATGGTCTGATAAATAAGGTCAATGTCTCGAATATCAAACACATAGTTCCAGAGTTATTTGGGGAGAACTTGATTAGAGGGCGTGGACTATTTTGTAGGAGCATTATGAAAGCGCAGGCAGCAAGTTTGCCCTTCACGCCAATATATGCCGCAATGGCCGCGATTGTCAACACGAAGCTCCCTCAGGTTGGTGAGCTTCTCCTAAAAAGGTTGATCGTACAATTCAAGAAAGGTTTCAAGCGAAATGATAAAGCCGTCTGCCTTTCCGCTACCACATTCATCGCCCATCTTTGTAACCAGCAGGTCGCAAACGAGGTCGTAGCAGCACAGATTCTATTGTTGCTTCTCAATAAGCCAACGGACGATAGCGTAGAAATCGCAGTTGGATTGACACGAGAAGTCGGACAACATTTGGAGGAAATGAGTGGACCCATCGCTTTAGCGGTATTCGACCAATTTAGAAAGATCCTCAACGAAGCCGATATCGACAAACGAGTTCAATACATGATTGAAGTCCTCTTTCAAGTTCGAAAGGATAAATACAAGGATAACCCTGCGATCAAAGAAGAATTGGATCTTGTCGAGGAGGAGGATCAGATCACACATCGGACCGCCTTAGATGACGATATTGACGTTCAGGACGGACTGAACATTTTCAAATTTGATCCTGAGTGGGAACAAAACGAAGAACTTTACAAACGTCTCAAGGCTGAGATTTTGGGAGAAGGAAGTGACGATGAGGACGACGAAGAAGATGACGAGGATGATAGTGAAGACGACGAGGAGAAAAAAGAAGAAAAGGCAATAGAAATTAAAGACCAGAGTAACACTGATCTTGTCAATCTTCGAAGAACCATTTACTTGACTATCATGTCTAGTATTGACCCGGAAGAATGCTGTCATAAGTTGATGAAAGTTACTTTACCACCCGGGCAAGAACCAGAGCTTCCGTCTATGATAATAGAATGCTGTTCCCAAGAAAGGACATATTCAAAGTTCTATGGTCTTATTGGAGAACGATTCGCGAAGATAAATCGACTATGGACAGACTTGTTTGAACAGTCGTTTGCAAAGTATTACGATACTATCCATCGATATGAGACTAATAAACTGCGGAATATTGCAAGATTCTTTGGCCATCTTCTTAGCTCCGATGCTATCGGATGGCACGCATTATCTATAGTACATCTCAACGAAGAGGAGACAACATCCAGTAGCCGTATTTTTATCAAAATTCTGTTTCAGGATCTTTCGGAGGCAATGGGAATGGGAAAATTACAAGCCCGATTGAAGGACGATGTCCTGCGACCATATTTTGAAGGATTATTTCCTCACGACAACCCACGCAATACGAGATTTTCTATCAATTATTTCACGAGTATTGGGATGGGTGCTGTAACGGAGGAGATGCGTGAGTATCTTCAGAACATGCCCAAGCCAGCACCTGCAGCATTACCCGCAGCTGGAGGTTCTGACTCGGATTCTGAAAGCTCTGTTTCAAGCTATTCTTCGTACACAGGATCATCTTATTCTAGGTCACGCTCACCATCTCGAAGCCGTGGTCTGGACAGAAGACGTTCAATTTCAAGAACACCCCCTCGTACAAGCAAAGGAAAGGAGGTTAGAAGAGGTCGAAGCCTGACAAGATCACTCTCGAGATCAATCACACCATCCTCTCGAGGCTCTAGACAAAATTCGGTCTCGGTGACTCCCCCACGTCGACGAAGAAATTTGAGTTCGTCCCGATCCAGATCTAGATCTCGTTCCCTATCACGGCAACGGACGAGACGTAGAGATAGTTACTCGGAGAGTCCACCTAGAAGGGGTAGATCAAGTAGTGATTCACGTTCGCCGCCTAGAAGGAAGGTAGCTCGAAGAAACTCATCTTCTGCTAGCCCTGCGCCACGAAGACGGCAAGATGCAAGTATCTCGAGATCACCCTCGCCACGACGATCCGCTAGAAGAGATAGTGACTCACTGTCACCCCCTCCTAAGTCAAGACGTCGAGATGACAGCTATTCTAGATCACCATCCCCAAGACGAGATACGCGTAGGGATAGCAGATCCGTTTCTCCACCCCCCAAGCGAAGACGCGACTATAGTGTCTCCAGATCTCCTCCTCCAAAGAGAGGTAGGAGGTATGATTAGATAGCACGGAACTAAAGAAAGGAGTGTAATTATAATATTTGTGATATTGACATCAAGTCTGATTCCTCGGAGAAAATTGTTTTATAGGCGCCGAGAGCAACAAAATATCAATATATCTTTGTGGTTCTACTTTCTCGTTTTGTGAACAAGTAATATCAGATTATTCCTACCAGGTAGGAAACCCTTCATACGTTATCTTTCAATTTGTTGTTGCCTATTGCGGCTTATTACATTTGACCAAAATAGTATCACAGCGTTACGTTGATCTAGTGGATTTTAAAGTTGCGGGATCTACGACATTGATCCGAATTCAAAGACGTTTGTGGAGCTGAGACATCAATTAGTATGTCAAAGATTCTTAAGTGGTGGTGGAGGATTGGAGGATCTGAAAAATCGGTGCAACATACGACGGTGATCTTGAATCAGCCGCTTTGGGATTTGACTTAAATATTACCTATTAAGCAGCTAAAACTGGCTTGTCCGAGATAATATACGACATATTTTCAGCGCGGTAGCGGCGTCAGAGTGTCGCTTTTCCTTCGATAATGAGGTGTTATTATTGTCTTAGTTTCTGACGATTTAAGGGAGTGGGTTAGGACTCTCTCGTGGTTGGAAAAGCACATCTAGTAGTCGCACACTTATTAGGTAGTTTTGTCAGCCTGTAACTCTTGTTTGTAATATCCACACGGAGACAAATTGAGCCAATTTTACATTCACATTCTTGTTTGACAACATGACAACTCCACCGCTCGGATCAGCATATGGCTTGACTTTATACTAAAATTCAGAGACATCGATAGGGAATTACGTTGGGTCCTGAGTACGAGAACGAAAGTAATAAAGTCTTATGAGGATCGAGACTACCATTTATATCCGAAAGGATTGATTATTCATGTATCTAAAGCAACCTCGCACTGATGAGCCAATCTGAATAACCTGTTTATAACCCCAGTGGTCTCATTAATCGAACCTATATAATAAACACTATTTAAAAAAAGAATGATGAATTCATTATACCTTATCTTTCTCATCTATATTACTTAAAACGTTGATTTTATACTATTTGGGTTAGCTTTAAATGTATTTTTGATGGACTTTATGTATATATATATATATATTTATTTATTTATTTCTTATATTTTACTTTGCTTTGCTTTGCTTTGCTTTACTTTACTTTGCTTTGTTTTCATTTATACCTTCAAGTTATATCTTATATCTTATATCTTATATATACTAATAAATTTGAGGCATTTTAAAATTGACTATTAGAATGCTCACTTTTAGCACCCTCTTATCACTTATCAATCTAACCTTTTATGGAGTGGATGGGGAGCGCCCTCTCTTTCACTTTCACTTTTAAATTCACTTTCACTTTCGCTTGTCGTATTTATATCTATTTTATCTCAAACTATTTAATTTATTATAAGTAGTCAGCTTTATTAAATTGTTTTTTTCACCTTTATTTGACAGCAACATGGAATGGAGGCTGGAAGCATAGAACATATGCCGAACGCCTTTCAACTTTCAAGGCTAATCTCCCCATATGGTAAAATGGCATACAAGGATTATTAATTAGTTTTAATTAATAAGTCAAAAAACCTGGAAACCCTTCGAAAGGGATCATCCTTTCATTATTACATACCGAGATTCCACTAACCTAGTGAGGAAATCATGTCTGAGTAAGCATTCATCTTGCATTGTAATCGTTCTGGTTAACCAACCACATCCATCTCATCTTTACTTCTTGGTCTACCTTGTTGTTCCTCTTTACCATATTTGAGACGGCTTTTTAAGCCTAGTTGGTCGTACCAAAATGTCGTGCCATTTCAACGACTCAACGGGCCGGTCAGCTACAGAGAAAAGGCCATTCATGATTCAACATGTTAGAATTCATCCGAGAGAACACACGAATGCGATGCTTCCATTGGTGATCCAGGATTCTTTCCATCCAGCCAAAATTCCATTCATTCGGAAAATCACATCCAGGGATTGAGATTACTCTGATCGCCTTACTTCGTTAAGATGTCCCAATGAATACATGGGAAACTTTGATCGACCAAATGATTCTCAGCGCGTCAGCAAGGTTTGTAGAAGCTAATAATGCTACTACTTCAACTTACCTCCTACTTAGGTAGCAAATCCACTTTCCCCTATGATTTCTTCGAGAAATTATTAAGAATGCTATGTAATAGAGCTTAAAATACATGGTGTGCACTGTGCGCGTCCTTCGTTCTACAGCACAAATCATGACGGATAGCGCCTCATACTCATTAGAGAAATTTGTCATTTGACTACTTTCAACTTTTTTTATTTTCTTCAATGTACCTATTTTCAAATGGTGTGCAGGCAGTACCTTGATCACAGGGCTATCCGCTGCATACGCCTGAGTTCATTACGTTCTATAACATCTAGAGGTTGGGAAATATGTAAGCAGTTGGTTCTTATCATATCCGATCCCTCTCACTGTATTTCTCATATTCTAACTCTTCCTATTACATAGATATCTCCAATAGACCATTTTTTCTATGCGCTCGGAACACTTCCAAATCAAATTCAACAATACCTTGATCTGAGGTTGAAAGTACGGATGGATGGGACATCCATCATAGTCTCAGAAATACAGTGGCATTGGTAGTGCCGTGATGGATGGTCGAGAGCGGGATGTCTCCCAATCCTATCGAGCAGGTATAAAACGTCCTTGGGAAGACGATACAAAATTGCTGAAGCAACGTAATGGAAGTAGAAATGATTGGTATAACGGGAGGTTACCACCAATTGAAGCGGGGCTACTTTCGCGGCGTTCCCTACCCGAAGAACAAGAAGCCGGAGCAACACAAAACAATTTGTATGCTCGGAATGGTATAGGTTCGGCTGCGAAAAAAACACGATATGAGGAGAATAACTACAATAGGGTCCCGAGAGTGGATCTAGATGCACGTAGCAGAATGTCATCGTCTCAAGCTCATTGTAAGTAATTTTCTTTTCCTTTCTGGAAACTGCCCAGCACGCCACATTTTTATCATTAACGACTAATTTTACACTTCAGATCCTAAACATAGTCGAAATGGGATAAATCCAAATGCTCCCACCTTTAGTCATGAGCCAAGGGCTAGTATTAATGGTCAGCTGGATTCTCCTCAAGATACAGCCAATCTCTGTCGACAATGCAGACAACCAACAACTCTTGATCAAGATGAAGATTCTTTGCCAGAATGTTGTGAGCATTGCCAAAATGACCCTGAACTGACCCTCGTTACGCAACGCTGTATGCATGCGCTTACTGAGCTAGCGGAGACACTCCGTTCCGGTATAACCCCCGAGAAGCGTGGTATTAATCCAGTATGTCCTGCGCACTCATTTCATTCATATTGATGTGTAATCCGTTAAATCGTATGCTTACAATCTATCAGGCCCACTCGCAGCTACGTCTTCTTCCTTCTGGGAATCCTCCTCCAATCATTGATTTTGGGTTGAAACAGACGCTCCACTGGATACTAGCCAAGATTAATAAGGTTAATCAACTCGCGGATAAGTTTGTGCAGCAAGTACCTCCGGGCGCCTTGAAAGCAGTCAATAAGGATATGCTCAATGCAATCAACGGAGTGACTCGAAATGGTTCATTTGACACCATGAAACGACGTATTGATGATGAGCTTCAAAGACCTCCAATGGACGGTGTTAACACAGCCGATGCTAGAACACATCAACGGCGAAGACCGTTAGCATTGGCCATCTCAGGCAACGAAGACCTTCCGCCTATTAGCAATCATTCTTCATATCATCATACGCTCTTATCTATAGATAGCACAAGTCAAAGGCTACCAACCTTAACTTCTCTCCCTGCCTCTAATCGACAGCTACTTTCTCCTCCGGGACGATCATTTCCTTCCCCGACATCAGTCAACGTTTCTCCTCCTTCAAGACCATCGTTCGGTGGCCCATCGGTTGGTCATCCTCAAATACCCAACCTCCATGCACCCAACAATGTTCTCCCCCCTATTTCGGGCGCTCAATCTCCGGATGCAGCTTTGCAAGTTCATACAGCAGCTCTACAACATGAAGTTTCAATACAGAAAATCGCGTTGTCATCGTTGCAAGGTGAACACGATAAACTCTTAGCCGCATTTTCAAGATCTCAAAGTCGAGCTAGCGCTCTTGAGAAGAAACACGAAGTTTCTGACGGCGAGATTTTCAGCCTTACAGAAGAAAAATCAAGATTGCAGTCTCAAGTTCTAGAGTTAGAAGGCGATGTGGAGGAACTTGCAAAGAGTAGGGATTCATACCGCCAAGCAGCAGTACAAGAAGGTGCACAGTACGTTGAGATTGTTAAGATGGCTAGTCAATTAGAAGAGAAAACGGGAGAGGAGAGAAAGAATTGGAATAAACTAAAGCTTGAAATGGAGGTCAGGATTGCGGAGTTAAGTGCCGGGAATAATACCACACGCACGAAAGTACCAAATACAGAATCATCTTTAACAACGCCGAAGGGAATAGAAAGCAGCATATCTTCAGAAAATGGAAAGATGGAACTCGAATCTTCGGGTGGCATACAATCTACGATGTCTCATTTGCGGTCTGAAACAACAGATGATGATAAGGCGGAGAATCTACGAGAAGAGATCAAGCGCCTGCGGAAGCGTTGTGAGGAGGCAGAGGCCGCATTACGAGCTGTTCGGGATGAAAGTCGATCGATGGAGAATATTGTTGAAGCATTAAGTAAAGCTGGAAAGGGAATTCTACAAAGAGTTGAAGGTGTCTCGCTGGGACCACCACCAATCGAGCCATCGCTACCACCGCCACCATCACCACCGCCACCACTTGGTGCATCATCACCTTCAGAGCAGATACCTTCAAAACCCGAATCCGAATCCAGACCGCAACCAGAATTAGAAACAGAACGCGATTCTGTTTCTGAGATGGATCGAGTATAAACAATATAATATACAACAAGATGGATTCAGTGATAATACTACTTGACAATCGGATTTTTCTTCAATGTTTGCATTGTTCGAATAATTTACACGGTTGCATGCATATATGCAGCTTCATTGCAGGAGTAATGGCGATAATGGATGGATTTGGATATTGGCATGGCGTTTTGAGGGGAAGGGAATGTGGAGCATTACTACCTTAGGTATACCGCATATGTTAAAGATTAAAAGTGTATTAAATACTTCAAAGCATTTGGAATGATGTTTAGAGATATCTACTCAATGTAAATATTTAAGCTGAGTTGAGTTGAGTTGTCAAATATCTACCTAGTCAATCTCTCCCGCAATGTGACAAAAAGGAGAGTTCTAGAAAGCTTTAGGAGAGAGGAGAAAACCTATAAATTATATGGAGTGTCCGTAACAATCTCAAAGCATTTAATTGGTCAATTCATAGCCGCCATATTCTATTCATCAAAATCGCAATATCCCTGCATCTTAAGCTACCCCATCCCGCGACAAATCTCCTACAAATCTGTAACCATCCTCCCTCCTCCTGCAAATTATGAAGCCAAGGATTCGAAACACCATAGGTAGTCCCATGCATGTACATCTTTTCTTCTTTTCCTTTTCTTACTAACGAGTGAACAAACTCTTGTAAACTTCTTTCTTTCTTTCTTTTTGTTGGTTGTGCTATCTATTCATCTCTGTTTGTCTGTTGATCGGATTTCTCGATTCGAGGAAAGAAAGAAAAGAAAAGGATACACAGCCGCCGGCCGAGCCCCATACCATACCATACCATACCATACCAGAACAAAAAATAAACATCCATCCATTACCCTCACCAGCCAAAACCTCAAAATGGGACAAGCATTCTCGGGCCCCAACGCCTTCAAATGGCTCGGCTTCACACCAAAAGCGACGGCCGTCTTGCAGGCAAATCCGTTCCTCTTTCTCGAGTTGATATTGGTGTTGATTGGACTTCTTGCGTTGGGGGGGATTGCGTGGGCGATCCATTATGAGACGAATAAACCGTATAAGAAGCCGAAGGTTAAGAAGGATGCGAAGAAGTAGACGGGTTGGTTTGGGCTGGGTGGTGTGGAGGGAGGAGAAGGGATGGGAACAGCAAAGGGATGTGAAATGATGCGGTTTGGTTCGGATCGAGGTTGTGGATGGATTGGTATGGCTATGGCTATGGATATGGATATGGGTATAAAGGTTGGATTGGTGAATTGGATGGGATGGGATGAGATGGGACGAGATATCCTGAATGAATTGATAACCGTGCTGGGCACAAACGGAGGATTTACAATGGGTGGATGGATATATGGACGAGTGAATGGGTGCATAATCCGGCGGAGGAAATATGGGTTTTGGGGGTGAATGAATAGCATGGATGCATCTGATAATATATCGTCTTATTTGTTTTTGGCTTATATATCGTATTCATTTCGTCTATCCTATTTTACTGTATTCTGTTCTACCAATTTTGATGTTTCATAAAACAAATTGTACAACTTTTAAATGTTAAGTCTACAATGTCAAATGTAAATGCGAAATAGATTTTGTTAGTTCAAGGCCAAGTCAAGATACTGATGTTCAAGCTGCATGTGTATAGAATCAACATGATCCGAATGTAATCTTTTGATATCATATAATTATTCTGCAATTATATTCGATACAACAAAAGGAGAGGAGACAAGACAAAACGCTGAATCAAATGACTACCCTATCGCTAGTTTCTCCATCCATCTAGCCATTCCTCTCTCGCTACCAATACATCAAAACCATTAGCAGATCTACCCCTCCAAACCACCCCGTCCCTCCCCAACTTCGACGCCTCCTCCCACGGTGTCTCTCCTCTCAACCACTTACCCCCCTCAATCACATCATCCAAATCCCTCTTCATTCTCCTCAAATACGCCCTATACGCCTGTAGATCTCTCTCCACCGCCTCTCTCTTCTGCTTCTCCAATTCCGTGTCTAAATACACATACTCATACATATCCTCCTCTTCATCTTTGGCTTTCGTCTTCGAGGGTTGCCAGTTAAGTCTATATAATTCTTTACAAACTGCTTTCCGAAAACCGAGTATTTCGTCAGTATTCTGCATCGAGGCGAGGAGGGGATGATGGTTGTTATAGAGGAAATCTTGGAGATCGGCGTGATCGAGATGGATAGGTAAAGGGGGCGTGGACGTTACGGGATGGGAGTTGTTTGGTCGGAAGAAAAGGCCAAGGTGCAAAGTTTTGTCGTCGTCGAAGGAATAGAATGGTGGGGGGTCGGTGTAGATTTGTCTGGGGGGCGCGGAAGCTCGGAGTTCATTGTTGTGCATGTGGCGGCTGTAGTGTGGGTGGCGTGCAGTGTAATGGAGATATTCAGAAAGTGAGTAGTGATGCATGTAATTAGAAAAACGTTCGTCAGTTGCTCGTTCGGTGCGAGAACGATACGGTGATGTCGTTGGAGCAATGGCCGATTCACGATGGCGACTGAGTTCAGGAGGTGGTGTATTTACTGCGTTGGCTCGTCCACGACGTCTAATGAGTTCAGGCGGTAGAACATTGACCATTGTATCGCCTTGACATATCCTCTCTAACACATATGTACCAAGACGTCGAGGATCGTTTGATTGTAAAAATGAGGGTGGTCGCTGGCGGTTTGCCATTTTGACGGAAACCTGGTAAAAGCTGATTGATGTTGGTGACTTTGAAATACCCAACTATTGGAAGATATGTCGCAGGTTCTCAGAGCTTTCTCCGTTTTCGTGGGTAGGCCCACGGCGGCGCTGTTGGGCGTGCTGTCTCCCCAAGGCGTAACCGATTTTAATCAAATCTAGCCCGGAGTCTTGCTCGTGAAGATGACGTGGATGTTCACAAGGCGGGCCTGCGCAGCGCACTAATCGGTATACGACTATGCAATGGTCGATGAAACGCAAACAACAATATCCGATCGCATACCACAAAAAGGTATAGATATAATAGGTCCAGGAATAATACATCTTTTTGAAGAAAGCAAATTGTTTGGGGATCTCTCGCGATCTTCACAGCAGCTGAGAATATATAGGTCTGGATGTCTTTGGGAAAGAGCACAGTAGGGTTATTGGATTGTCAGAACTAGAAACTATTCTTTCCTCTTCGAAAAAACGGGGTTGCTCCTGTCGCAGTGAAGAAGGTTTGGAGACGAATATCAAAACTTATATTATTTAGCACTAACTAGGTAGTCACGAAGAAAGAAAGGATATTAGGAGATTTGAATGCGCTCCAAGGTCGGTATAATTAATCTTATATTTCTTCGTCCGAATAATTACGTCCTGCCATAAATGTAAAAATATTCTGTCCGCATTACCATTACCACTTATTTACTTGAGGAAGCTTTTCTCTTGTCCACTTTATTACCCGAAGGGGCCTTCTTCTCACTGCCAATCTTCCCCGAACTACCAGAGAAAAGGTTAGGCAAAAATTTCCCAACTCGAGCTTGATACTCCTTATAATCTGTGTACTTCTTGGCTGAAATGGATTCAGTGAACCAAGTCGAAGATTGGAAAAGTATCAAGTAAGACATTGCGCCAACAAATGTCCAGTTGAAAACCACCTCACTAGTCCAGCAACCCCACATATATAGCACAACCCATATGGCTTGTTCTGCGGCGAAATTTGGATGTCTGCTAAGGGACCAAAGTCCAGAGGTTACAAATCCGCGATCAAGAGACTCTTGGTCATATCCTCCTTGTACTTTCGCGGTCTTTAAGTATGCTTGCTTGGCGTTTTGGTAATCTATTTCTTGAGTATTAGCAAGGTTATCGATGTGGCCAATGACAGAAATCACATACTCCATTGCTGTCCATCTGCAAAGTATTCAAGCACCACAAGACAGATAAGACCTCGAGAGAACACTACATCTGCTACTGAGTAGGGGACTCCATAACGCGAAGCTAATAGCATAACATATGTCGGGGTCGCGACCAGGAAGAGCAAAACGCTTTGTGCTAGCGAAATGAATGTGATATTGAACACGAAGAATAGTGACGGAGGAATCTTTTCTCGAAGTATCTCCCTATATTGTTGTTAATTAATTTGTAAGAGATACAAGTTGGAATTTGACATACCAACGATAATCCTCTGATCCAATACTATATCCTCCTTTCCTCCAGTAATTGTAAGTCAAACGCAACTATGATTTGTTAGCCAAGATCGAATGAAACCAAATGTTGAGCACATACACTCCATAGCGTGCTGAAAGCAAGTAGATTGTCTAAACGTTGGGTTGGCAGACCAGAAAGGTGTGCATATGCCACGAAATGGGCATTATATATAGTAGGTAAAATACTCCAGCATCTGTCCACTTGAGAATAATTTTTATTGATCTCCGACACCAGTAAAAAGACAGGTGCCAAAAACAATGAGAATGCAAAGGCAGATATGAGAGGGTTCGTAGCCAAGTAGAGATTCTGAAGTTGGATGAGGTTGGAATATGATTGAAGTATCTGTTGAGGTAGATCATATAATTGTGGTAGGTATGGCAAAACTGTCTTTGTGATATTAGAGCAATCCTCAATTGCGTTAATGACTGGTAAAGCCATATTGAAGTTGATATATCTGACTTGACTTGATGGCAGAGTCGTAATATCTTCAAAAATTACACAAATCAATGAAGAGTGTAATAATTATGAAAAAAAAAAAATTATATTGATTGATTGAGTGAGGTTCTCAAGAAGTGAAGCTTAGAGCTTCCAGGTTCGAATAGAGATGACATCGACTTTTATGGTTATTACTAAGCTAGTAGATAATCTACAGGGATTAGCTTCGATTCATATTGGGCTGCGCTGGGACGATGATATGCATAAAATGAATAATTTCATATTTCCTTTTTTGGGAAGGCAAACGAATTATGAACAAAAATAATTGAATATAAAATCCACACAACTTATTTACGAAATGTCTTCAGATTAAATTGATACCATCGCAAGTTGCGAACGCGTCATAAAATCTACCAAAGGCAGAGCTCAGGGTAATAGTTTGTGTTGATCTGAAAACCTTCTATCAGTTCTCCATGGTTTAAATTAAATCTCTCTACTTGAAGTCACCTAAGAATATCGTTCTTTGTTCTTTGCGGAATAATGATGGATGACATCTAATATCAATTTCTATCAGAATGCCTGGAAAGATTCTCTGCGTTGCAGAAAAGAATTCCATTGCGAAAGCTGTAGCTAATCATCTCGCTGGAGGTAGTGCTGTAGTTGTAAGTCAAATAAAAAATTAGGCATATATCAAGTGCTGGATGAAATAAACATGGACTGATATTATCCGATACAGTCAAATACCCGCAATCAGTATATCAAAAATTACTCATTCACATTTGATTACGGTCCACCATGGGGAAACTGCAATACAGTAATGACCAGCGTCTCAGGTCATCTAACAACCCTCGAAATTGGCGCGAGCCATCGTGACTGGGCATTTCCTCCACCAGAAAAGCTGTTCTTTGATGCACCAGTTACTCTAACCATTGAAGATGTTCTTATTCCTTTTTCAATAATTTTAATATAATGCTGACAGCATTTAGGGAAAGAAGAGTATCGCTGATAATATTAAATCTCAAGCAAGAGGTGCTAGAGCTTTGTTCATCTGGACTGATTGTGATCGAGAGGGAGAGCATATTGGAGGCGAAGTAAAAGCGGAAGCACTGAAAAGTAATCCAAACCTTGAGATTAAACGAGCAAGATTTAGCAATATTGAACGAGCGTATGTGTCTCATGAATTATATGGTCATCAAACTAATACCTCAAATAGACATGTTATTCGAGCAGCCAAAAGTCCTATAAATCTTGATCAACGTCAGGTTGATGCAGTAGCTGCACGTATAGAGCTTGATTTAAGAATTGGATATGCGTTTACCAGATTTCAGACCACTAATCTTCGAAACTTAGGAGGCCCCTTGGCAAATGCTATGATAAGTTACGGTGAATAATCATCCGTACCGTTTAACAGGTTCTCAACAGCTAATGGTATCTGCAGGTTCATGCCAGTTTCCAACTCTTGGGTTTGTTGTTGATCGTTATTTTAAGGTAAAAAATTTCGTTCCAGAACCTTTCTGGAGCATCAAAGTCACCCATAGTCGAGAAAATATCGATGTTATATTTAATTGGAAAAGAGTTCATTTGTTTGATCGCGCTGTTGTCATTGTTCTATTCGAACGATGCCTCGCTGCAAAGATGGCAAAAGTTACTAAAGTGCTGGAGAAACCAACCAAAAAATGGAAGCCTCTTCCATTAACAACCGTGGAGCTACAAAAAATGGCGACTCGTTTCCTCCGAATGAACAGTTCACAAGCTATGACTGTGGCCGAAGGTCTTTACAATAAAGGGTTTATCAGTTACCCAAGAACAGAAACTGATCGTTTCGATAAAGGCATGAATTTAAGGGCTTTGGTAGAAAAACAAGTACAGGATAATCGATGGGGAGGGTTTGCTCAGAATCTAGTAAATGGCGGTTTTCAATGGCCTCGAGAAGGACAAAACGACGATAAAGCTCATCCTCCAATCCACCCAGTAACATACTGCGCCCCGAATGCATTAAATGCGGAAGAAGGACGAGTCTACGAATTCGTCGTACGTCGATTCCTAGCCTGCTGCTCCGAAGATGCTAAAGGACAAGCAACGGACGTAGAGATCGAATACGGAGAGGAAAAATTTCACACCCACGGACTTGTAGTCCTCGCACGAAACTACCTAGACGTCTACCCATACGAGAACTGGAATAGCAGTGCACCACTACCACAATTCACACTCGGAGAAAGATTCGAACCCACCGAAGCCATGATAACAGATGGAAAAACAACAGCTCCCGGATACCTTACCGAGCCAGATCTCCTCGCTCTCATGGACGCAAATGGTATTGGTACGGATGCAACAATGGCGGAACATATTGCTAAGATAAAGGAACGCGAATATGTATTTACGCGTCCCAGGGCCGGTGGTGGCGGAACCAACAATAACGATAATGCAGCACCAGCAGCACGAGGACGCGGCGGTCGCGGCGGAAGGGGAGCTAGAGGTGGAAGAGGAGGGAGAGGGGGTGCTGTAGCGGGAGGAGGAGGAACTAACGGAATAGAAGAATTTATACCCACCACACTTGGCGTCGCACTCGTCGAAGGCTACAATAACATGGATTTTGATACGAGTCTCAGCAAGCCTTTTTTACGAAAGGAGATGGAATTGAAAATGAAGGCTATTTGTGATGGTGGACAATCGCGTCGGTCGGTGGTGAATGAGAGTTTAAATCAATACTATAAGGTTTTTCTCGATTGTAAACAACAGTTGGAGGTTCTGAAGGCGGTATGTTGTTTTTGTTTTGTTTTGTGGTTGATTTTATTGTTTCTATTCCCATTCGCATTCCTTTTCCTATTCCCATGTGTGTTTAACCTCGCTCTAACAATCCATCCTCGTGCTCTAGGCTTGCAGAAAATATGTACTTAACGGAGGAGCAGGGCGTTAAAGATTCGATCGATACATACATACACACATGTACACTTGATGTCCATTTGCTATTTTGCTTATACGGTCCCGGCACGGTTTGGTTTGAGAATCATAAACATCGCATGATCATTCACATTACACTAGTATCAAATATAACCAACCCATCGCGTCGGTCCACTCTCCCCTCTCCACTCCCCACTTCTCCCCCATCTTTAGATATCGTATCGTATCGTATCGTATCTTATCGTATCAGTATCAGCATCGGTATCAGGTCGCTCTGTAGACTGTGACCGTACGATTAAGCACCGATCGATATTGATCGAGCATTCGATCGCATGAATTCATCATCGTCATCGTCATCGTCATCGTCATCGGTACCTACAGCAAATCCGAAGATCGAGATCGTCAGGCTCGAATATCGATTATTCGGAATATCCACGAAGAAATGGATGGGGTATAGTAGAAAGTGAATCTGAATCTGAGTGCATTGATTGCCCAATCGTGAATTCAGCCATCTTACTGTAGAGAAAGAATGATTCTCCGATTTTCGGCGGGGAGGAGGTTGATATTCGCTGATTACTCACCACACTCTATCGCTCGGATGCATGCATTTATTATACGGTAACGGCTTTCCAAAGATTCCTAAGCTTTTCTTCCTTACCTCATCCCATCGAATTTTATCTCATTAATCTCATCTCACTTAAAGAATTTTCACAATACATATATATATATCTAGGTAGATAATATTACGATCGAGTGATTTCGCACAACATTATTTATGTTTCCATCATTTTCTACCACTTTTTTCTAGATCATGTATGGATGTGGGTTTTTGGGAAAGTGCTCGGGATTCGTTATCAGTGAGTGATAATGAATGGATGATAATGCAGGATTTGAGAACGTGGGGGAGGGGATCGATATCCTTGGAGGGAGGGGGGATTTTTAGTTCAGTTAGGTAGCTATCTATGAAACGAAACGGGAAGAGGAAGAGAAAGAGGAAGAGAAATGGAAATGGAAAGGGAAAGTGGGGAGTTGGCTCTAGGTTGGGTCTACCTAAATAATAAGTTGTATGTGAAAATGTCGGCGGCCGCGTTTTTTTGTTTGGTTTGGGAATTGTTGGTTAGGTATGTGCTTACGTATGTTATGACAGTTATGTATGTGTATGTACTTGTATCATGCCTAACTGTGGTTAGCGTAATGGTCTGGTGATAACCTCAAATGAATAGTGTACGGCGTACAGATGGAATAGGATGGGAACCCAATTAGATGACGTTTTTATACCATATGTACATATAATATCATTTCTTTGGGTTAGGGTTTGGGGAGGTCAATGTTACGAGTACGGTTGATGGCTTAGTAAGTCTATAATATAAATATGTAAATATAAATACCGGCCCGAGGATAGATGATAGATGAAAAAGAATAGAGGATAGAGGATGAATGGATAGATAGATAGATAGATAGATAGATAGATAGATAGATAGAAAACTTGGAAATGCCCAGGTGGACGAATATTTTTAGGGTTGATGATGAGTTGACCCGCGCTCGGTACACATGTGCGGTTAGTTCGAGGTTAAGTTATTAGTCATTTCACTATAGTAGTTCTACTGTAGCATGCGTAAGTAGTCCGTTAAATTCTTGATCATTATTATTATTATTATTATTATCTCCAGGGCTTTATATATAAGATGGAGATTTTCTAGTTCTATTTCTAGTTCTAGTTCCAGTCCTAATTCTAGTTCTAGTTCTAGTGTCACTCACATACTTCTATAGTCGGCGTTGGTATTGGTGTTGGTGTTGCGGCTTAGATGATCATCGATGTTTAAATTTATGGTTCAGGAACGAGAGGTAACCACTACACTGCAGTGTATGTAGTGTAATGTAGTGTAGTGTAGTGCACAACGCTATCTAAACTAAGAAAAGAAAAGAAAAGAAAAGAAAAGGGTTCAGAGTGGAAGTTAATTTATGGGATGCAAATCAAATCGAATGGGAAATGCAAATCATATCATCTGAGCATATCACACATACATGTGGTTTGAAGGGTGGGATTTGATTGGTATGTATATCTTGATGGAGAGGGGATTTGAGGTTTGGTTTTGATATCTGATTATCGTGTTTTTTTTTGGGGAGTTGAGAGCGATTTTATGGGTTGGTGTTTAGTAAGACTTTTATGAGTTAAGAGTTTAGGTAATATTTTATTTGGAATTTTCTTGATATTCTGTATATTAGGTTATGGGTGAGAATGGAAGAATGGAAGAATGGAAGGATAGAAGGATGGAAGGATGATTTAGGTGAATGAGGAGGGTGTTACATGTGAAAGTTGAAAAATTGTCTTGAATATATATATATATGAGATTTTTCTACTATATACTTCGTAAATATGTGCGCATTTCTTTATTTGGGATGGTCATATTATTGAGTAAGACATCAGAAGGGTTGAGACTTCTTTTGTGTTATCAATCTGATACATATCATTTTTGCCTAGGCCTATTCTAATTCCACGTTTTTGAATCAATTTCATCACCCAGTCAAAATGTTGCCCCGGTGAATGATCAACTAGTTTACTTACTAATAATAAACCTTGGAAGAACAAAGAGAAAGATATCCATAACTTATTATTATTAACATCTAGACGGCGCACAAAAACGATCAAAAGATCGACAATTATAAAAATTATAACAATATAAACCATCGCAAATAAATATCGGAAACTTGCTACAATACAATCAAATACATTACGACTTTCGACAATTCTTCTACTTCTTCTACTTCTTCTTCTACTTCTTCTACTTCTCTGCCAACAAACTTCATTTCTTGCTACTCCTTATAATTGCTCTCTCTTCTTTCCCAAAACCGAATAGCTTCTCAACTTCCCCTAAAACTCTCCCCAACTTCCACCTTCAACGACAACTTCATCACATTTTACGATAAGGTTCCAATTCAGTTTATTCGCTACTTCATCATAAGAACAATAGTTGCTTTTTGCTCCGTTGTTTTAAATCTTACAACTTACTTCAATACGTTTCTATCGCAAGTCGAGTGAGTCAGCCTATCCAGACGTAAGCTCATGTTGAGTCACGTCGCCCGAATCACAACGACGTGTTTTTGAAGATTATATATACTGATCGCTTGTCGCATATCTATAGGGAAACGAATTAAATTACCCATTACAGAAATGGCTACCATCACTTCCCCTTCTCGCGACATCTCAACGACACTCGGACGAGACAACTTAACTGCTGTAGCGGCTCGAAATGTTCCTGTCACCAAAGTTCAACATCCTCTCCCTACTCCTCCGAATTCGATCTCTCCAAATTTACCTCCTCACGTAAACAAACCGTTCGGTCGTTCATCGTTGCCCCAGCTCAATCTGGAACACGTTGATTCCGACCTCGACTTACAAGATGGAAGTGGAAATGAGGGACTCTCGGATGTCGGATCACCTGGATTGGATACAACTGGTGCTATAACACCTAATTTGTTGGCCAAGCATCATCTCCCGGAGATTTTATTGGATCATGGTCCACTCGCTATCCGCCACATCATGGGCTACCTTACCACCTCGGTACCTGGATTTTCTGGAATTCCACCCGCGAAAGCTAGAAGACTGGTTGTGGGTGCTTTGGAGGGACGTGGAAGTGGCGGTGTGGCTGGCGGTGTGAAAGGAAATGTGTTGTTTGAGAAAGTGGGCTGGGGAAGATGGGACGCAAGGCTAAAAGGGCATCCTGCCAGATTGGGTCGAGATTTTGGAGCATCTCCATCTCCTAGTTTACCAGATTCTTATTCTGTTGGGATGCCCATTGTGAACGGTAACCATGGGTGGTCATTCACTCGGACACGATTAAATGAACCAGGATCCAGTTGGGCCGGTGATTCGGCGATTTTTTCGAATGGAGACTCTATGGCCGAAAATGAAGCCGACAAAATGTCTCTGGATGGAGATGAATCTAGCGAGTCTTCTTCGGATGCAGAGGAGGACGTGCTAATGGAGGAAGATCCAAATGAAGTTACAGACGAGGAAGATTGGGCTGCTGTGGGGGCCGCTGCATTGCGAGCAGCTTCTTATTCAGCATCTGGACCTAACTCACACCTTTTCAATTCTCATGTATATAGGGAAACTCAGATGAGCAGACCAACTCTCTCTGTACCCCCACGAACGACACACACACCTATTGATTTCTCAGCTTTTGGCATGAGCTCAGCCGATCCTCAAGAAAGAGAGGCGATTGAAGCACTTTTACGACTCGGTTCTGTATAAATTTCAGCATGGCGTTTTGGGATGGTGGCATATGGCGATTTTATGATGCATGAGCGTGAACGATCTGCCGGCGTGCATTGATCGAAATTTCATACATTTTTATTGGCAACACGCGAAATGATGATCTGAAGGGAACATTGGGAATAATATGCCCCCTCGTATTAAACGAGTATGGGAGCATGGCGTTTTTTTATGATATTTTATAATTTTCGATTTGGGAGAATTACCTTGAGCCTGTGCTAAGATCTCGTGCGCTCGGTATTCTTCGATTTTCTTTTGATACACATACATACTTGTTGTATGTGGCGCATGCATACATACAACATTACTTTGCACATATTATATTATGTTGTGCTATGCTATGCTATGCTATGCTATGCTATGCATATTGCATATTTTCAACATTCGAACCTTGGACCTTTCAACTTCCAACTTTTTATCAACTACTCTACTCTACCCATCTACCCCATTTCTGGGCTTGGACGAGGGATTCTTTGGGGGGAGTGGCGAAAATTCACTTCACTCCTTCACTTATCTCATCTCAACTCAAATTTTTATAGCTATAGCCTGGTTGGTCATTTGATTGACTGACTTGCAGCAAGGCTGGCTTACTTTATTCATTCCTTACTTTCGACGCTTTATTGCATATACTTATTCTTTTTTAATATTATCTTTTTTATGTTGGAACTGGGGGATGGGGAGGTGAATGTGGTGGATGCATGGGGCAGATCATGGGATGGAAGATGGAAGATGGAAGATGGCTGGTAACATCGAATGAACGGACGAATGGACGAACAGCTATGGGATAACTGGACTTGGGGTGGAATTTGGAACTCGGTGGAACTGCATGCTTATATGCACTTGTTGCATGGCATGGTATGGTACATCATATCATATCGTATCGTATCATAGATATAGTATAGTAGTATTCAATCAAGTTGATGAACGGACGTAATGAATGGATGGACAGATGGATCGATCTTTCTTTCCTTCTTTCTTTCTGCGTCCGATCTATTCATTCGTCCGTTCTCTACTATCGATCCATTACTATTATCTTCATCTGATGTTTAATATTTATTTGATACATGAAGTGCAAAGTGAAGATGTGGTTTTTACTTCATACATTTAGAGTTGAGCTATTAGTGCTTGTTATTGGGATTCACCATTTTAGATGTCTATTCTATATGCATACGATGATTGAGAGGCTTTCGAACATCTTCTCTTTTACTACTTATCAAAAACATATTAATCATGACGAACGGACGGACGGACGGACGGACGGATAAAAATGCCTTCTCTTTCCATTAAAATCGGAAAGGGATTCTATACTCTATACTCTATACTCTATACTCTATACTCTATACTCTATACTCTATACTCTATACTCTATACTCTATACTCTATCTTGTCTGCTCTGCTCTGCTCTGCTCTGCTCTGCTCTGCTCTGCTCTGCCAGCTCTGTTTATTTCTCTACGGGGGTACGTAGATCTCTAGATCTCTAGATCTCGTGTATACCACCCAAGGTGTTATTCTTATCATTCTTCTGGATTCCTATCTACCTATAAATAAATATGTAAATAAATAAATAAATAAATAAATAAATAAACAAGTAGCTAGATAACTCCACTAATCAAAGAATTCTAGAATTCTAGAATTCTAGAATTATACTTGAACGCCAAACCACTCCGAGTCCTTGGATTGTGACGATAATCTGGGGATTTTCTTTTCGACCTTGGGAATTGACTGTGTGCGTAAGTGCGTGAGTAAGTGAGTGCGTGAGTGAGTGTGTGAGAGGATAATGAGGGTTCTGGGAATATGATACACGTACTGGCTTTTGCGCTGGGGGGTTTAGCTGCCGATTGGGAGAATCGAAGGGGGTGCAGATGAGAGTGGGTTTTTGGATGGGTGATGGATGCTATGGCGCTTGGTGTGGTGCTAGGAGGTGGGTATGGGCTGTTGAGAGTTTGGGGTTGGATTGGTGATGGGTTGGATGGATGGATGGATGGATGGATAGATAGGTAGATGGATGAATGGATGGATGGATGAATGGATAGCGAAGAGGAGATATCGTGAGCGTTGGTTTGAACATCTTCTTGGTGGGCTACAGAGCACAGGGTATGTATGGTGTACTCGGTTCTGTGGATGGAAATTTTACTTGTCGTTTGCTTTCTGGGTGTGGGGTTATAGCGTGCATGGAATAAGGATTGGGGAGGTGGGCTTTAGGTACTGGATTGGGATGAGATGGGTTCGGCTTAATTGCTCATGTCTTTGGGTATGGGGATATATAAATCGGGAGTGTGGAAATGCATGGTCGCTTGATTATATATGTATGTGATTGCTAATTGATGTCTAGATTGTATAATAATAATAATTTATATTGAAATGATGATATATACGCGGTCTTGTAATCTTTAGATGTCCCAACTACCTACCTTGAAACAGATACATAAAGGTCTTGCAAATTCCAAAATTCGGATGATATCATCGTTGAATATGCTGATTGTCCTATTTAAGATATCGGTTTTAAGTTTCTTCGGTCTGGTATTATGTTTTCAGGATATCAAGTTCCTGTTAGACATCTCAAACCGTGGTGATTTAATCCGGTCTTTAAAGTTTGTAGATTCCAAGATTATCTATATTGAGAGACGGCAGGTAGCCCGAGCACTAACTAATATCCACTTCATGCAATTATCTGCAATATTTCATGCCATACGTTCATTCCATGAACCCATCCATGCATCTATCCAGAAACCTCAAAAAGGCAGATCAAAACCTCAACATCAAATCTTCTTAGTCCTAACAGCAGCAGCAGCTTGACCCCTTTTCCCACCCAACCCCACCCCACTCAAAAAAGCCATCCTCATCGCCGCCCCCAAATAAACAAATCCCACATTCCCCCAAGCCATGCTATTCCACCCCTTAACATCCCAATAAACCCTCGCTCCCAAGCCCCTCACACTCCACAGATGCCCGAAATCCGCAATCAGCAGCCCCCAGAGAACGGTACGCCACACGCGCACATTAGACGTCGATCGCAAGACTAGCGCTTCGTTGATGGCGAAGAGGACGTACAGGTTTGCGAGTTGCTGGAGGGCGATTTGGGTGGAGAGGGGGATGCTGCTGTTGGTGAGGTAGGGCGTGGAGGGCGAGTGGGTTAGAAGGAGGTAGGTGTGGGGGTGGAAGTAGGCGTAGTAGGCGCCGGTGAGGGCGGAGATGGGCTCGAGGACTAGGAAGAACCAGCTGTAGATCATGGGGAGTTTAAAATCGGTGGATGGCATGTTGTGGAAATGAAATCGATTTTTGGAGAATGGGGAAATGGTATGGAATAGTATGGTATGGTATGGTATGGTATGGTATGGCAAGATAAGCTAAGTAAGGTGATTCGGTACTCCTGCCAAGATTTATTGATTGATAACGAGATTCGATATTCCGCCCTCTAATAAATTGATTACCGTATAGAGAATTTCCTTGTAAGGTTTTACTGGTGGTTTGTGAAACTACCTGACTCGAATGAACTGTATTAATATGGATATTTCTAGTGACGAACGGGAATTTACGATTCAGAAAAAAAATTTCTTTGCAAAGTTCTAAAACAGGAATAAATTATCTGGGGGATCATCGTCTAGGATTCAAATAAATTACTATGACCTGGGTGGTGCGGGAACATCAGAGCTAAGTTTAAAATATATTAATTATATTAATTAATTAATAATAATAAATAATAAGTATGGAGCCATGGTTAGAAAGATGCCGCAATTGATAGTGCGCTGCTTTAGGGGAATGTATTTGTTACACATTTTTGTTCTTTGATATTCATTTCTATGTTTTGGATTGAGAATGTGGAAGGAAGTATGTGGAAGTATATTTAAAGCGGCATGATGGAAATGGAAATGGAAATGGAAATGGTAATTTATTATTATTGTTTGCTAACATTATTGTCAGCCCAGCCATTCGATATATTTATTATTACCTTATCCGCGATCAGGATTATAGACATACAAGCCATAGAAGCCATACAAGCCATATTCTCTAGGGCTTTCTTTGATTGAAGATTGAAGGATACCGGTGCTGTAGCTATTATTATTTTGTAGATATAAGGGAGGCTTAATGTTAAGATGGAGTATGCCGTAGATATAAATATAAATATAAATATAAATATAAATATAAATATAAATATAAATATAAATAGATAGATGTACCTAATAAATATCTTTGTTGAGATCTATGGATATTCCCCTTTCCTTTGAGAGAATTATTAATTCATTTAGATAAAAGTCCTTGTATGTAAATTTCTCTTAACAAAAACTAGAATATACGGCGAATCCGAAGTTTAAGATGAGAAAATAGTAATAATTAAGATAGTCCTGTAGAGAAGAAGAAAAGAGTAATAACTAACGTATACTAAATAACTGTACCGGTAATCTTATTACTGCTATTGGAACATGCACGATTCGGACAAACTTTAATCTCATTATTTCAAACCAATAATCTCCCTTCTTTTGCAATTTGCAAGGTTTGTTTCCTTCCTAAATTAAGTAATCCCTAGGTTACAAACATCACATCAAAATAAAACTATGCAATTGGATAACCAATCTCTTTGAACCCAGAACCAGTTACAATAATAATATTTTAATTATATAAATTATACACATTTTTGGAGAAAAAAAAAAAAAAACCTCAATCCTTCCTTTAGAAATCTACAAAAACATCCATTCTCACTTTTATTATTACTCAATCATTCTCTCGTACTTCCTACATCGTATATCCTACATACTTCCATACCTCCATATCTACATACCTACATAATAGATACTTTTCATTTCTATATGTAAGGTTAAAACTCAAAACTTTCTTTAATATTACAATTGAGTCGAATAATAATTTATCAGCGTACAGAAATATACACATTTTGTTCTGTTCTGTTCTATTCTCCTTCTTGAACAAACAGATAAACATAACACAGTTCGTTTGAATTCACCACTTCCTTATTGGAACACAACTCGTTCTTTTCAGCTCTCTCCAATTTCTACCTACATATATTCATTCATTATTATACTACCTCACATACTCGAATTTCTATTCACCGCCATTATTTGTCCAACCTATAGGTTTTCATAAGAACCTCAGCATTACCCGGACTTAATTCTTGTTATTGATATATTTGTCGGATATTAGCCAATCTGCCAGTTGGTCTAGAACTTTCGGATTATTTGTACAAGCAGCAGAGCTAAAGATGACTCGAATCTTTCCGATAAACGAATGGGCTCCTGCTCATCAAGCTCAGACTTCCGATCCTTCTCCCTCTTCTACTTCCAAGGCGTTGAAGGCGTTGGAACCTGGACATTTAGCACCTACATACCGCCGTCGAACCCGCCTTATGTCCCTTCCTTTCCCCGATTTGTCAGATCGAGTCTCAAGTTTAGCAGTTAGTGAGGAGCAGGATGAGCACCCTGAGGGCCGATTCAGAAGTTTACTCAGACGTGCATCAGTGTCTATTAAAAAGAGGCAACGACGACATTCACATGCTACGGAGGGGCAAACACCTTCATCACCCTGGCGAAAGTTACGAGAAGCTACGAGCTTTAGTAGAACTACACGATTACCGCACCCATTTGATGGCGAGGGCCCCGTTGATCCACACGAATTTATTTCACCAATACCGGGTTATGGCACGGCACCTCCTTTTATACCTTATGGTAGCGGTGGGGCAGCGAGAGCCACGGCAGCTGCACAGAACGAAATCCTCAATAAAAATCGACAATATCTCCACTCAGACGACTTACTCCAGAATGACCGAGAAAGTGGGATCGGGATAGCACTCACCACTACTACTACCGAATCAATACAATCTCAAGATACTTCCATCAGCACAATCGATTTTATAGCGGTTCTTCCAGTCGAGCTCTCAATGCAAATTCTCGCCTTTTTAGACCATCGATCACTTGCCAATGCGGGATTGGTATCACATAAATGGGCTCAGGTCTGTGGTTCGCAGCACATCTGGCGTGAGGCTTTCTTGAGGGAAAAGTCTAAAACATATGCTACAAGCAAACCGGTTGCGCCCGGAAAAGGTTTAGGCATTCCTGCTTTAATGCCTGGAACTGACTGGAAAGACATTTATCGTATCAGACAAGAGTTGGAGAGGAAGTGGGACACTGGCAAGGCAGAGCAAACATATCTTGTTGGGCATTTGGATAGCATTTATTGCGTTCAATTTGATGAGTAGGTTTATTCCATTAGTATACTATGAAGATGTCTAATTTTCTACTAGGTTTAAAATAATTACTGGTTCCCGAGATAAGACGATTCGTATATGGGACATGAAGACATATACTTGTAGCTTGATCATTGGACCTCCAGAAATTGTGAACAGTGCTGCTATCATGACTGGTGCTGACGGAAATCCCCAAAACTATGCGACTAGTTCGGATCATGTCCGACGTATCGAGTGTGTACCACGAACAGCCTCGTTTCCGTTACACCACAACGCCTCGATCTTATGTCTGCAGTACGACAAAGACATTCTTGTAACTGGTTCATCAGACAGTACATGCATCGTGCACGATATCAAAAACAACTATGAGCCGATAATGCAGTTGCGTCATCACACCGCAGCTGTACTCGATCTAGCATTTGATGACCGCTATATCGTTACTTGTTCCAAAGACAACAGTATTTGCATATGGGATCGCCAGACTGGTGAGATGTTGAAGCAGCTTCGTGGCCATTCTGGTCCAGTCAATGCTGTACAATTGAGGGGAGATACGATCGTTAGCTGCAGTGGGGATTTTAGAGTCAAGTTATGGAACATTCATACTGGCAAGACCATTCGGGAGTTTCCTGGACACACCAAGGGTCTTGCCTGTAGCCAATTTTCCGAGGACTCCAAATATATTGCATCGGCTGGTAATGATCAGACGATTCGTATTTGGGATGCGAACACCGGGGAATGTTTACAACGAATTGCCGCTCACGAGAATCTTGTGCGATCTCTACATATAGATTCTATCAGTGGCAGATTAATTTCCGCCAGTTACGATCAAGATGTAAAGGTGTTCGATATGGAGACTGGACGACTATTAGTTGATTTTCCTAAGTGGCACGAGAGCTGGGTTCTAGGAGCTAAGTCTGATTATCGTCGTATCATCAGTGTAGGCCAAGACCCCAAGATTCTCATTTCGGACTTTGGTTTGCATGTAAAGGGCATCGAGAAATTAGAGAGCATCTCGTGATATTTTTGGCACTTTAGTGATTTGGGTCGGCGGGATTAAAGGGGCGTTGTTTGTTCATAGAGCTTGTATAGAGGATATCCAATGGTGTTTTTGTTTTATTGCGGGCGATAATTTTTGGTTGGGATATTACCTAGAGAAGACTTTTTCTTTGGCAAGATTTTGGGAACGGTTATAGGTTTTTGTGTGCGTTGTGGGATTTTCATTTGTTTATACTTCAATGTTATAGACAAGTTCTAGCGGTAGTTGAATCGATTTCTTCAAAGCATTCAATTCGATATTTTGGTATTTAACGGTGAAATGCATGCATGGCAATTGAGGGTAGGATGATCACATTGATGCCATGGTTTGATCAGAGAGATGGTCAATCATCTTGCTAGAGAATATAACAACAATAACAGTACAGATCCTAATTCTCATCTAGAATGATATACTTCCTATACAAATTATATAGCATTGAAAAAATATGCGATAGTCAAAATGTCCTACCCGCAATTATTAATAAAAGCATTGGAGGATATGGTTGGTTGGACTATTTTAGGGCAGTTTAGCGTATTCGCTTATTTTTTTCGTTCGCACACTTTGGTAAATTTATCGCAAGCTCCACGACTTCTTCCTCTCGAGATCTCATTCCCATCGACAACACGACCAACTCAGCAACCATGAGTGCCATCAACAAGATCGTGCAAACCAGCGCTTCCCGCTCGAACCCATCCGAGCTCGAGACCAGCATTGCTGGCGCTCTCTACGACCTCGAGTCCAACACCCCGGATTTGAAGGCCGCCTTGAGACCTCTCCAATTCTCTTCTGCTAAAGAGGTAAGATTTTCTCCTATATACCTAATTTGATTTTCTTCCAATGCTTTGCAATGCATTGGAAATCATAGGACTGGAATGCAGTTATCGATACATTTTTGCAATTGGCGTCGACATTTCATTCTTTCCGTATTACCTGTATATTACAGAGGACATTTCATCAAGATACAAACAAGACAAACTTTTGGTATTCCTGGAAAATGGATATACCAGGAGAATGAATGAATGGAAAAGATGAAATCGATGAACATACAAATATACAAGATTATAGAGTGGCATGTCGGCGTTGATTAGTGGAATCGAACGGGCTGCGGACCATGTCTTTTTTGACTGGAGATCGCCCGCTGACTTTGATCGAATTATAGATTGAAGTTGGCCACGGCAAGAAGGCTATTGTCATCTTTGTCCCCGTTCCTTCCCTTCAAGGTTTCCACAAGGTGCAGCAACGGTATGTATTTCTACTCTTGAAATCTCCCCTTCTTATCTGCGGATTCACTAATGAAGAAAATAGTCTCACCCGTGAGCTTGAGAAGAAGTTCTCCGACCGTCACGTCCTCATCCTCGCTGCCCGCCGTATCCTTCCCCGCCCAAAGCGATCCAACCGATCCCGCACATCCCTCACCCAAAAGCGTCCCCGTTCCAGAACACTCACTGCCGTCCACGACGCCATCCTTACCGATCTCGTCTTCCCAGTCGAGATTGTCGGAAAGCGTCTCCGCACCAAGGAGGATGGAAGCAAGGACTTGGGTGTCATTCTTGACGAGAAGGAGAAGGGAGGTGTTGAGCACAGACTCGATACTTACTCTGAGGTCTACAAGCGTTTGACTGGTCGTGCTGTCAGCTTCAAGTTCCCACAAGGAGGCCCAGCCGAGTACTAAATGCTTTCTTTTTTGTACTTGAACAAGGAAAAATGGGTTCTTGAGGGTTAAATATGAATTGGGATTTCTGAGCTAAAGAATGGCTGGTCATGTCTACTCATATGGGGCGCATTAGTTAGGTTTTATGAATACCAAAAGCTTATGCCAATTCTCATTTATGAACTTGATTTGTTGAAGTACTTTGCAGATGGTTAAATTCTTTCATGTGTGAGATATTTGTCATAGTGAAACATTTTAACACATACAAACTGTGAGAGTCGTATTGATATAACATTTTATCTCTATCTATTTTAACCACTAAACAGCAAATGGGTATAAACTCTTAGTCTCCATGCTTACCGTTCTACTTCTTTAGCGCATCCCCCACTCATCTCCCAATCCTCCCCGCTCCCAAAACACACCAATAAGCCAACTCCCTCCTCTCCCTCCCCTCCCTCTCCCTCTCTCTCCCCTTCGCCCCCACCCCACCCATCTCCTCCTCGTCCCCCTCCCCTGTCCCCTCCGTCTCCCACTCCACCCGCACAAAAACCGGAATCTCGCATACCTCCTCATCCTCATCGACCCTCTCCACTTCCACACTCTCCCCCAGCCCCTTCTGTCCCTTCATGCCCTCCCTGCCTATTCTGCGCTCCAGTTTCCCGGGGATTACTTCCACCACGACGGATGTCCAGTTGCGCCCTTTGTCCCAGGGTTTGCCGTGTGCTTCTTCTTCGATGTCCGGGGTTAGGGTGAGGATGGAGGAGGATTTGCTGGGGGTGGGGCGGTGGGTGTGAGGATGGGGGTGGGAGTGAGAGTGAGAATGGGATTTTTCTCCGGGTGCTTGGGAGGAACTGCTATCTTGTAAGGCTTCATCCCACATATCAGTGTTAGCGCCAATTTCGAATTGCGGACACAGCAATGTAACTTTCGAGGCGTGTCGGCCGGTCGTAAGACCTTTTGTCGCGAGCGAGATTTTCACAGGGTCGAAGAGCGGGTTGGTGAAGGTGAGTAGGAATTGGGTTGGTTTGAGGGGGATGAGGATGATGTTTTGGGCGGGGGGCAGTGGGGAGAGGGTGATGGTGGGGATGTAGGAGAGGGCGACAAGACGGATGCGGAAGCGGGTGGTTTGGACTTTGGATTCGGGCTTCGAGAGGATGTGGCGGCAGGTGCGGCAGCGTTTGGATCGTTTGGTGCGGAGTGGGTAGGGAATCGGTTGGAGGGAGGACACGAATCGTGAGGAGGGGATGGAGGTGATTGTGGGTTGGGATTCTCGTTGCTCGCTGCTTGTGGTGCTGTCCCAGCCTTCCTTGTGGAGTTGCTTAATCGCGGCGATGTCGTCGGCTGGGTCGAAGAGTTGGAGTCCTTCGGATGCGTCGTGTGCTTCGCGCATATTGCCCGCTTTGGATTTCGATTTCTTGTCCGTGAAACTTCCGCCTGTGTAAAGTCCCATTATTCGTGTTAATGCTCCTGGTGATCCATAGCCGTAATCCGCTGAGAATCCCAATGCACTGCTTGGATTTGAGTCTGCGAGCTGGCTTTGATAGAATGCCTTTAGATTTGTAAATTGCTTCTCCGCATCTAGTTTTTCCAAAGGATCTGACTGTTCTCTTTCAGTAACTTCCTCCGCATCTTCGAGAATTGTTTCCGTTGCTAGAGATGATCGTCTATCTTCAGTGTTTCGACGACGTTCTCTTGGATTTGTGCTGGGTTCTCCTCCACTTTTCATCTTTGATAGTTGTTGGTAAATTGAGCTGGGCTTCTCAAATTCGATACCGATTTCGCGGGAGCTCCACGTGCAATATGAGCAGTGAAGGATGTAGGGAATTGGGGTGGAACTAGAAGTGGTGATACCGGATGAATCGAGATGATTGACTGAGAGAGGAGATATGCATATTGGGCATTGGAAACAAGATCTTGTGCATCTGTAACCATGTTATGTTAGCATCAACTCGTAGAACCTAAGCAAACGAAGAAGTAATTTAGAATGGGGAGTTTTGATATATACCTATTACCCTCATTCTTGACACTACTACTCGGAACCTCAAACAGACAACTCGGACAATACCACGTAACAATCTCATCCAACACGCATCTCGGACATTTAATCTGATAGCAGTCCTCGCAGTAAAGAAGATACTCTAGAGGATATAAACTATAATTTGCGCGTGGAGCTCGCGGATCAAACGTGCGTTCTTCTTCTTCTACAGGCGATTCGGGGGGCGTGTGGGTTGAGTGGGTGGGTATTGATGTATCTGTACATGGACATTGGAAGAAGGTGTATGGGGTGAAGGTCGACATGGTTGGGAATGTGGTAGGGAAATAATTGTCTTAGCAGTACTTTTTGAGGAGGGGTGTTGAGAGCTGTGATAGCCTCGTGTGGCTGATGTGGAAACTAAAGCCTAATGACCAGGTCCCTGTAGCTTACCCCTGTGGGGCTAGAACTTCTAACTTCATCTAAGATTTTATAAAACTATCTCCTCGCTGTTTCTCTTCCAGCTATTCATCAGAAACGCGAAACTAAGCATGATACAACCCAGAAAAAAAAGCTACCAATAAAAGTTAGTTTAGCTGCTCATAGCTTCCTTCGTCTGTCTATCTACAGGCCTCTCCCGCAGTTATTTTAGTTATTTATTACATAGCTGCAATTGCCAGCACGAGCCACTAAAGCATTTACTTTCACGTTTTGAAGGTTAATAAGTATTTATATTTGATATTCTATACTACGAATGCTCGTGAAGAACGAGATATGATACAAGTAGACCCGTCTTTACCACCTCTCCATCTCTCACAATTGATTCAGAGAGCCTCTCAAGCTGCTGTTCCCTCAACCCTCGTATGTCGAAACCATAGATCCTTATCACCAAAAAGATAAAAATGGAAGAGAGGCAAGCTATGCCAAAAAGACCCCAAACTCCTTAATCGCGCCAGTGTTCACCTCCCCTCAAGCTCTCCTGGCCCCGTGGATAAGCACCAAGCTCAACAAACGATTGCCGTAGATGCATGCCCCATTAGTATAGAGTTGAGTCGTTGACTAAGAGTGGTAAGTTCTATGCTAGTCTCAGTGTCTCATACTAAATGGTAGTTTTCATCTCTACCTCAATGGGCTTTGAGCCTGGAGAATAGGTGGGTAAGTAAGCCCACTTCGCTGAAGATCTCTTTTAGTGGCAATTCTACTGTTGGCTTTTCTCGCAGAAATGTATCTTTATCATAATTCCAGCCCATCCGACTTGAATCTATGTAAATATTATGAGTCAAACGTGGCCGCATAACAAACATGGCAAATAGCTCTTGAGATCTGAGAATGTTAGCTTGAGTTGCCTTGTTGAATTTCGACTTTTGTGATTCCGGGGCATCACGGTAGGTGCATTCTACGTGATGTAAACCTCGAATTCTGGATAGCTCACGACCCCCCCATTCAATAAAGTTAAGTACTTTTTGAGTTTCGCTAGAAGATAATGGAATCATTATTTCACTAATGTCGATAGAGAGGTCTTGAAGCCCATTACAAGTTCCAATAATTATGTAGGCTATACGATTCGCGGCAATTCGGTCGAATCTTATCCCGTGCGCCTTCATACAATA
Organism: Scleromitrula shiraiana; assembly: GCA_028455995.1. Taxonomy (NCBI): domain Eukaryota; kingdom Fungi; phylum Ascomycota; class Leotiomycetes; order Helotiales; family Sclerotiniaceae; genus Scleromitrula; species Scleromitrula shiraiana. Next base: position 719,176 of record JABELC010000013.1, read on the forward strand.
CAAGCACAATACAAGGCAACGTGGGAGCGCGTTACTTGCTTTCGGAATAGGTTCAGGTCGCCTCTGGTGTAGTGAGATCGTTCGAATGAAATCACGCTGAATTTGTGGGATACCAGTAAGATATCTGCAAACGTCAATGCTCCTACAAAACTCGAACTCATTATCCTTATAAAACGTTCCAAACTTGAGCATGACATCGCGGAAAATGCAACAGGTCAACGACAAGGCTTTGAAGGTCGTTAGAGCTTCTGGAGCGACGATTTTTTCCCTGCTGTGGTACTTGCACTTAAAGTCGTAGACATTCCGATCTCTATGTTGAAATAGAGGCTTCTGGAGCTTGCATGATTTGATAGATTCGTGACCGGTGCAAGCGATTTTGAGGATTTCTGCGATGAGTTCGATAGGTAGTTTTGAGAATGGAGGAGTCTTTTGAGCAGCTAGTTTTGTGCTTACTGCTGCCATAAAGAGGTCGCTGCACTTCTGGGAAGCGAAAAGTTGTGTGATAAAAGACATGATTGCGGTTTTTGTAGATTGAGTAAATTTGTTGTTTCTGCAAAGTGTCAGTTAGGTTGATGAGAAGATAAAACGTTGCAGGTTGATGCTTTATAGAATTTCTTACGGGAAATGCTGAAGCTATCGCCACTTAGCGTCTCGAAGTTCGCGATAATAACGTATCAATCAAACTACCGTACCGGGCATCATTTGATATGATATATAGCCTTCGTCGCAGTGATTCGCGAAGTCAACCTAAGTCGCGCGCGGTGTTTTGTATTTACTTCCCTCGTCGAAGCAATGATTGCGATACTGTACGGCAACGATTACTTGAGAATGACAGAGAATGTTCGCAATATTCATTTGAGATGATAACCAAAATTAGATGGTTATTTAATCCGTATTATATTCAATTGTGTCAAGTGAATTTTGAGTAATGTAAATAGAGAAAAGACTAAAGTGAAAAACCAGTGAATCGTGTCAGAACTTGATTCTTGGATTCCTTCCAAGGAGCTCACAAAATTCGACGATTATTTGATCACAAAACTGTATGGGATTGATATGGTTCGAGATCAGATATATATTCATTAGTCTATTTAATTTCCAGTTGAACATCAAGACTGGGCGAGCTTTATTAGCCTACTTCTTAATTACCACTCCTACTTTCTAGTGTTCCTCTTGAGGGCATCTAACGATATGTTATTTTATTGATTTTCTGCCTTCTCTGGTTCTCTATGTGAGAAGTCAAAGAGGGCTCCATCAGCACCGATCCCTTCGCCTTGCTGAAGTGGATTGCGAACAATATCTTCACAATATGTATCGAAACGCATGTTCCACAATAGGGTACTATTTAAGAACTTCTCTGTGCTTTCGAGCTGACGATCTCGTCCAAAGAAGCTATCAACAAACTCTAGGCCCGCGTTGTTACCTAGAATTTGCTCGATCTTATTCTCACTCTGGCGTTTTCTCCCTGCCTTCAACATAGGCGCTTCACACTGTTTAAGAAGCTTTTTAAATTTATTCATCTGACGCTTTCCAGAGTCGATGAAATCATCTAGAATCTCGTGATTCTCCGTTTTTTTGACACGAGGTATACACTCTTCACAACGCTTAATCTTACCGCTAAGTTTAATAAGAAGCAACCACAATTCTCCTGCCATATCAGCAATAGGATTGGCTGGTTCGCTATGATAGACTGCCCGATAATACATCCATTTTCCGAGTGAGTTTGCGTCAAAGACAGAACCCAGGAGTAAGATAGGCTCTTCTGTCGGATCCCAATTCTTGAGTGAGTATTTTGCAGGAATTTGATGCTTACGAGCGTCAGCCTCGGTGGCTTTTCGCACAGGTGATGAACTTGCTTTTGGTACTTTCTTTGAAGGCTCATCTGACGACTTCGCCTGAGTTTCGTTATTGGAAGAGTCTTCCTCATCGGCCCTGAAACGTTTTGGGCTCAATTCGCGTTCGTCTGTGTCCATGGCATCTGGGTTATCGAGCTTCCTTTTTTGAACCGAACTGCTTTGGGATAGTTGCCGACTGAAAGGGTTTCGTCTTTTGGGTTTCAAAATAACACGCACTCTCTTAAATCGAGACATCTCATCTTCGGCTTTAGAATTAGTTTCTCCAAGTTTGCGCTTGTGTCTAGCCGTAGGGGTGATGTGATTATCTGGAGCAGTGGGTCCGAAATAAGTCTTCACTTTCCCGAAGCTTGGAATCGGCATCGGTGCCTCTGGTAGCTTGGTGTCTTCGTCAAGCTCCGTAATTCTCTGGTAACTGATACCACAACCCGAGCTAGTGTGATGTAAGACCCCTGGCCAATCAACATTCAATGATTTACTAACCATTTGAATTCAATTGTCTGAGCCTGAGCCGAAACAGTTTGACAGCTCGGACAACGCGAGCCTGCTCCATTCTCATTATCTTTCTTAAAGATGACACTCATGGAAACTTTCTGTCCAGGTAAAAACGCAGTTTCCCAGCGTCGAGTCCTCGTGATTTCCTTTAACGTGGCTTGTTCCTGGAAGATGTATTCTTTATTCTTGATTTTCTTGTAGCCTTGAAAGTCACGAAATCGCATTTCAATGACTGTTTCAAGCATCTCCCAAGAACTTATAAATTGCAAAGGAACCGGGAAGAGTCGACCGATTGCATCATCCAGGATGAATGGTTGTTGCATCAAGCATCTTTCAAGACTGCTGACACTCCCTTTTTGGATTTCAAGTACAGCTTGGTGTGTCGCAGTAGTGGTTGATAGCAAATCCCCAATCAAGGCTTTGAGCTCAAGTCCGATGTTGTAAAATCGTCGAATCGGAAGTAAATTGACAACGGTCAACGCAATATAGGTGCTAGACAGTCGGTATTCACTTAACTGCCAGGATACTTGCCTAACTTTCTCCTGGATGTCTTTGAGAAGACCTTGTTGCTCCCTCGTTGCTACTTTACTGATTTGCTTCGCAAAATCCAGTTGCTGCGCGACTTTATCGGCATTGGCCTTTGAGATTGCTCTGGGAAAAACTTCAATCAGATTGCTCTTCATTCAGGGAATAATAGGACTTTTTATATTCCAGCTGTCGCAAGGAGAATATTGAGAGCAGCGCTATGAGTAGCAATCTCCATTCTAAACCTAGTAACCTCCTCTTTCTGCTTCAATTCCCACTTAACCTTCGCAGTGGTACGCGCGACAATATTTCCGCTGGCATTATCGCCAAGTGTATCATCAAACTTCTTTAATTTCTCGTAAAACTTATGAACACAGTCGTGACAATCCTTAGCAGTTCGACGAGTCGAATCGAGAAGCGCATCAAGTTCTTTAGTTGACGTGTACGATCGAGAGAGTTGCTCGACCTGCAATAGAGCCCTCTAAAGGCTGGAAAGTTCGCCGATTACCTCTTTATATTGTGCTTTGGAGCCTTTGCTGTTATTTAAACACTCGGCGACATCTTTGATGAGGAGGCATATTGCGATGATGTCTCCAATGCTGCCAAAAGTGACGGACATTAGTAGAGATTAATGATAATAGTCAAAATCGGACGAGAGTACATTCCCCTTCGCGATTTGAAAGAGCAGGATGCGACTTTTGTGATGTAAGAATTAGAAGGGGCTGAGAAAGAAGTAGAGGCTGAGGTCGCTGAGCTAATGCATATGCATGGTTCCGTATTGAACACGTGATATATCTCACTGGTAAACAGATGCTCGCAACCCTGCCATAGGCTTTGTACAGAAGACTTGATCGAATAAAGTGCAATGAAGTCATGTCTGCAGTGTGAAATCACAAGCAATGGATGAAGAAACAAGCCTCATAATATTGTAGTCAAAAAGGAATTTGCATTCATCTAGAAGCACTCCGAAATCTCAAGTTGGCGATAGACTCTTACGCCGTAGCTTGCACTAGCGAGAGCGACTAACGTGGCGGCTAGTTGGATAGGAGCTGTATAATAGATGTGTTTGAAAGATAATAGCATGCTAAAATTGGTCTTTCGTTCGAGATGGTTCTTCAACTTAACAATATGTGCTAGTGATATGTAATGAGATTCAGGCATACCCGTTTATTCTGTGGAAAGTTTTGTATGAATAATAGATGATATTGAATGTATGTTGCTAAACTAGACCAAGTGCTACTAACATGCAGGCTCGCCTAAGTAGCTCTAGGCCATAAGGTCGTGTAGACTACAGAAGTTTATGAAGCGAATTAGCTATATAGGTTGGCAGTTCAATATGTTTTCTGAAAAGTGCATAATGAAGACATACTTATCGAAATCTCAATCTACCTAATTTTTATGCCATCATGAAATTTTCTGGGAAACCAAGAAAATTCACATGGGCCTGTTGATACCATGAATACTTCATTTGACGCTTGACAAACAAAGTACATGTTGATTTCCAGATCGGTTTGATTTGCTTTCTAGCATACCAACCAATTACTACTGTGCTACTCGGATCTTAGGCATATTGGAAATAAGAAGCTATCCAAATACATTTTTATTATACAAAGGATTCTGAAACAGATGCTGAAACAGATGGGATAAATAAGTTAGTTCGCTTGTTAGGCGTTGATTATTGTCCCGATAAATTTAGAGAACAATAGGTTTCAGAAATCTCATGATTAATTCAGCAGCTGTAGCTTGCCGCCTTGATGGATCCTGTACCAGGCCAGGTATCCAGCAATATTTCAAGCTTTTCGGGATCTAAGGCATATTAGTTGATGAGTATCCACAAATAATCGTCGGACTCCGCTTAATCTCCGTAAAGAGAATTCGCTTTTTCATCAACACAAGCAAGATATAATTAATAAGTAAATTATAATTAGTAAATAAAAATTTATATATTAATATAATAAATTTTTACTAAAATTATAACAAATTTTATATATAAATGAAATTCAATTTTAATTTTTTAATAAATTAATTTTTTTTTTAAAAATGTACTACTAGTAGTAGTACTAGTCACGTATTTACTACTACTAGTAGTATTATTAAATTTAAATTTAAAATTAAAATATAAAAACCAATTTACTATATTAATTTAAAATTTTGAAAATTTTAAATTCAAGTTATTACTAATAAAAAGCTATTTTTTAAATAGAATATTTATAATTTTATTAAATAACAAATTTATTTATCGACTACTACTAGTACTAGTACTAGTATATCTTGCTTGCATTGATGAAAAAGCGAAGAGACATGAAAAAGCGAAGTCTCTTCACACAAAGGTTAAGCAAAGTCCGACAATTACTAATCAATCAAACGCTTGTCGTGTTTGTGGGTTACATGCATTGCATGAAACTTTTCATCACCGCTCCATACTAGTACCTACGTAGTCTACCGCTAACGAGTTATAACCATCTGTACTAATAACTACTCCATAAATACCGTTGTAATATCTGTAGTAGTTGGGAGAATGGTTTGATTAAAGATATCTGATCCATACATACCTACATAGGACCTAGATGATGTTGTTAGTTATAGAAATCTGAATGAAAAGTGGTACGTACTATATACGAGATATATCCATCATGATATAGATACAGAAACTCATCAGTCCGATTCATCTGATTCTTGCCGATTGAATATTCGAACGATAATGCATAGTAGCTCTATAGTCTAGAGTTTGTATCCCTGTTACACCACCTTGTCTTATAATCGTCAACAAACTCCATACTTTCTTCAGCCCATAATCTTGGTAATACTGTCCTGGTGCTTGCTTCCTCCCTATTGAATACTTTTTAGGTCAAGTAAACAATAACACAACCGTGCGGGAAAATAATATCTCACGGAAAATTATTAATTCATAATTCAAACAAAGTCTTTGTGAAATAGATACGATGAAGATCAAATCATTTCAAAGCTTCAATTCTCTCGTCTTGATCGAAATCTAATTCATATTCACTATTGTTGTTTTGTTGTTGATTGAATCATCGTATCTAATCGGAAGAGATATCATATCGGGTTGCCATATCAACTGAGAGCAAAATACCTACCCAATTGTCTTTGAGCTTATGAAAATCTAACTCTAGACTCTTGACTGAGGATTGCAGTCAATTCAATACAACAGATCCTATGTACACCATATCAAATATCCAATTCAATGGTGTACAACGGATATCAACCATTCTAAGTCGCCGCATGTCAACGTTGGGAATTGGTCTTGATCAAGGTACGTTCTTCCAATTTTCCTTCACGGCGGTGTTTTCTCTTACCTCCCATTTCGCGCAACTATTTCCTGTTGGTCATGATTATGATAGGTACACTGATACTAGATTGTTTATCAGGCCATGCCTTCCCCCCAACCCACACAAGATGATGCTCCAACCAAACCCGATATCCCAGCATCGAAACCTCCGACGCCTAAGCCAACCACACCCAAACAATCGACACCTAAACCCGCAGTCACTAAAACTCCCCAGTGCCCCGCAGCCGTCAATAAGAGTACTCCTAATGGCACCGCCATTCGTCAAGCGGGCATCAAGCCACGTACACCCGCCAGCGCACCGTCACGCAATAAGGCCCCATTGAAGAAAGCGGAACCGACTTTACTTAGTGATTTTTTGCTGGGCAGACCCTCACCGGCCCGCCAAAGACGGAAAAGTCTCGATGCAGTAAAGGCGGAAATGAGAGAGAGTGCGGTTAATAGGATACGAGCGCCGGGTGGAGTTCACGATCGGGTTAAACAATGGCAAAAGGCTAGTGCAGCGGCTGCTATTGAAGATTCGGATGATCTGGAACCGGAGGAGGATGAGATAATTGTGGTGGTAGAGGAGGGTAGTGTGACTGAAGAAGATAGGCTTCGTATAAAGAATCAGAGCATCCGACCGGGACGACGGAAAAGTAGGGATATTTCCGATGAAGCTGCGAAAGTGAGGAGTAAGAGTGCGCCAAGGAAAAGAGTGATAAGTGATGATCACTGGGTGGTTAACAAGAAGAAAACGCCGCCTAAAAAGAGGGAGATAAAAGTGACGACACGAGCTATCCCCAAAGACTTTCTAAAACAGACTGCTGTCAATCCTCCATTAGAAAAGAAAATCGCAGATTGGGTAAAGAGGAATGATGCCGAAACTAGCGAGCAAAATGGGGTCGATCCAGTATCCCAAACAAGAGACACTTCTCGACCAGAAGTCATTACAGTCGAGAAAGGAGATTTACGGAGACCGAAATCGTTGAGAGACGAGATAATAGTCGAAATTGAAGCGGAACCTCGAGCAAGGAGAGCATCGACTAAGGGGTCAAGAGACGGGAGACAGACGCCAAAGTCAGAACCTTCCAGAACTCCAGCTAACGGTACTAGAAAATCTCATGAAGGCAGCCCATGGTCTGGTAAGGCACGACCCAAGAGCGTTGAGGTTAAGAAGCACTCAAACCCATTTCTCGATGGCATAAGTGTAAAGCCAATACCTGCCCGCAAAGAAGAAAAACAAGGACCTACCCGGGTGCAAACACCCTCCGAAGGGCTGTCTCCACGAAAAAAGTCGGAAAAGTTTCTGAAACCACCCAAGGAGGTCGAAAAGATTGACAAAGGGAGCCAATCTGGCGGCGAACTCGATGGAGAAGGTTTGCAAACACCGACTCGCTCTCCCACTTCCCGAGGACATGCTAGAAAGTCTAATTCTCCATCCCAACCTGTGGATGAGATCCCCTTCGGAAATTCTGCCTTCAGTGTTCTAGATTTGCCCCTTGGTGCTGAAGCTGGTACCTTGAACAGACCGAAGGCTCAAAGGAACCCTAGTCTATCTATGCCAAAGGTACTCAAAAGGGTATACAATGAAGGGAAAAAGATGATGCATGATACCCCTGAAATACCACCAAGAGGTGGCATCAATCAACCTCCTAGCATTGAGTCTTGGCTCAATAACACTACAGATCCATTTCTTGAGAGCACTTCTTCAATTTCAAAGACATCAGAAGATTCCAATAGAAGAAATAGTGATAAAGAAGATAGTCATACCAAACACGAGCAAGAACGTGACTCGAAACAGGTTCCCCCGGAACGCAAAGATACAGGGAATAGACAAAAGCGTGTTCGCAAGTCTTCGGAAAATCATGAAGGCAATCGCAATGATATACGGCAGAATGCTAAATCTCCTCTTTTAACGCGTGAAGGAAGAGCCCTTGAGGATCCAATAGATCTAAAGAAGTCTATTACTCCTCCTCCTGCTGGATTGCGAAGAAGTCCTGCTACACGTGCTGCATCTCCTACTGTTAGATCCGCCCGTAAGCTGCCCTTTAAAGAGGCTCTGTTTGATGCCTTTAGAGGAGAATCAACATTCGAGGGCATCCTCGAATCTGATGACGGTTATCAGGAGAGAGAAAACCAACATAGCTCCAAAGAACCGAATTCATCATCACAAGATATTCCAAGTCGACAAAGTTCTCGACCATCCACTAGCCGACTCGAAGTACCAGCGGATCGCTCAAGATCTCGGAGAAAAAGGAGAAGCGCTAACTCGGGTGACCATCGCTTGTCAACAATTGCATCTGTTGAAACTTTCAGCACCTCTTCTTCGGCTGCAGATAACTCATCCAATCTTAGCAAGACTACTTTGACTCAAACTACTACCAACACCGGACCATCTGACTCCAATGTCTCTCGCAAAAGAAGTAGTAAATCCGGGCTTAAAAGAAGACTTACTAAGCATTCCGACTTAGTGTCTATGCTCTCTCTGCCAGATACAGGACCTCCTGGTCGAACAAGAAGTATTAGATCAGCTCGAAGTGTGCGCACTGCAAGGACTAGTTTAGAGACTGCTACCGTGAGAGATCTAATGCGTGAATTGGCTGATGATGAAGTCAAGTATATGAGAGAATTGAAAACATTGGTCGATGGTGTAATTCCAGTCTTGTTGACTTGCGTTCTCTCCAAATCAGACTCTGCTATTACTGCAGGTCTTTTCAGCCCGGAATCAGGAAACGTGAAGGAAACATTCCTTACTAAACCCATCGTTGACATGGGTGTTGCTCTCGAGCGTTTGAGAAATCTACATAAACGAATACCCCTCGAAGATTCCGCAGCACTTGTAAACTGGCTACACCGAGCTCATCGCACATATCACGATTATACTCGTGCATGGAGGCTTGGCTTTCAGGATGTGATAGTTAATTTAGCGCCAGTTTCCCGCTCTTCATCCGTGGATGAGAGTTCATTATTAGATAGTGTTCCCCGCAATGCTGAGGGAGATATTGTCAATGCGAATGGCGAACGTGTTGATGTTGCCTTCTTACTGAAGAGGCCGCTTGTTAGGATTAAGTATCTAACAAAACTAGCAAAGGTATTCCAAGACAAAACTCTGTTCTTGTCATAATGTAAGCTAATTTATGCAGGGGCTTGACAAACTTAACCCTTCAGATACCACAGCAAATGCTGTTGTAGTTTTCACAGATTTACAAGAAATGGCGCGTCGCCGCGTCAAAGAAGAGTGCGCAAGACTAGAGGATTTATATGCAAATAACACCGATTCAACAAGAGCCCGACATCCTCAGACATTAGCTCCTGTAGAAGAAGCACACATCGATCGCAACAGACAAGTCTCTGCTAAAGACTTCTTCGCTCTTGATTTTCCCCATTCCAATGGCCAGCGCATTGAGTGCCATGTCGAAATGATACTTCGAGATAACCCGTCAAATGAAAATGATACTGGGGATGTCTTAATCTGTGCTTCAGAAGTGACGGCAGAAACCACCGATCGCTACTTATTATTCCCTCCTATTACCAAAGACTTGATCTCCGCTTGCCCAGGCGAGAAGCCTGGCCAACTAGTCGTTATGATCCGTGGAAAACAAGGTCCAGTCGAATGGCGTGAAAGCTTTTACCTTGAGATTACAGAGCAGGAAGCTGCTACCGAATGGCTAGAAATGCTTGGCTCAAACCCAACACCACAGCCTGTTTTGACATCAATACCAGACAATTCAGATACAATGTCTGTAATCTCGATGGATCCCTCGGAACTTACTAATGCCGGGGACCCTGAGGACATCGAGTTACCAATTGGTGCCCGAAGAAGAAGATCATCCCGTAAAATACCCTCAAAAGAGAGGTCAAGATCCTCGACGTTTACTCCTCCACCAAGGCATTCGCCACCAGAGGTGCCGCTATTTTCCGACGCAGAGCTCAGGAAATTACCTTCTCCACGATCTCAGACAAGACATCATGACGAACCTATCAATGAGCTTGCTGGCGTGTCCCCATTAAGAAGGGCTAAAGCAAATCACCACACTCGCACCCGATCTACCCCAAGCTCACCACTCGCGAGTCAAGTGATGCTAGGAGATGAGGAAGAAGAGGAAGAAAGGAGTCGATCAATTACTCCTGGTCGCACACATCGCAGGCCACTTACTCCATCTATTGAACTACCCTATATCCCAAAACTTCGCAAAACAAGTTCACACTCTTCTTCCATAGACAGTGCCTCTCAGAGGGAAGAACCTCGACCAGATTCTCCCGATGACTTCATAGAATCAGAAGAGCCTTATACACCAATTCGTAGCCCAGACTATGATGATGAAGAAGAAGAAGAAGAGGAGGAGGAGGAGGAGAGTGCTCCACCACCACCTCCAGCTCATAGATCACTTTCCCCTAGCGGCCTCAAGACTCCTATAATTCTCGAGCCTCCTACTCCTAAAGCAAAAACCCGGCGCACTTCCTCCCCACTTAAGCATGAATATCAACCATCCGACGAATCAGAAGCATCATACTCTTCTTCTGAAGAAACTGAAACTGAGACCGAAACGGAAGACGAAATATCTTCATCAGCCAGCTCATCTGATGAAGACGAACTCGAGAGCGCGGATCTGCCAGAGATCGAACCTGCTGCTAGCATATATGGCAGACGTGTATCGCCCACTATTTCTCTATATAGTTTACCAAACGTCACATTGGCCCCATCAAACTCCGCATCTCAAGGTCCATATAGAGTACCTATCACTCACCATAAATCAGAAGATACCAGGAAACATGTTGCCATGGTTACAACCTGGAACAATGCTAAAGGCCGCTGGGAAGACATTTACCCAGGCCCTTGTTCAGTTGTTGTCAGTGCAGGTCTTATTCAAGTATTCGAGATGTCCTCTGCAGACTCCAATCCTGCTGGGCTCTCAACCATTCAAGAGTCTGTTGTTGGAGAATCCGATACCAAAGAAGCCGATAAGCGACCGTTGATCGCTCAAGTTCTCACACCTGTTGTTACGCTCAGGCAAAGTACATCTCTCGATATTGAGGTCCACTCACCACCAACTGAAGAATCTCGAATCAAATGCAGCGCCACTATTAGATATAGAAGTGCCCATTGCCCCAGCTGCATCGACCTATATAAATCAATTCACAAGGCCCGTATTGATAATCCAATCTACAAGAAACTTGAAGAAGAGCGTCGTGTAAACGCCTATGGAGGAGGAGCAGGAGGAGGAGCACCTTCCGAGGCAACCGTCGCTCCTAGTCGAAGATCTGGGTTCTTTGGTCGTAAGAAAAGCTATAGAGCATCAACCCGAGCCCCATCAGTTATAAATTCCGAGCAGAGCAGTTTACCATCTATGTCCCGCCTCTCCGAATCCTTCAAAAGACTTACTGGCAGTTCATTCTTCAATATAGCCAAGTCATCCATAGAATCTGCGAATGGTATGGGAAGAGGATCTGGATCCAGTCTTTACACCAGTTCTTCTGGTCTTACACCTCCTCGTACTCCGATCCCTGGGAGCTTGGCAGGCACTTCAGCATATAGCGGAGTTAATCACACTTCTGAAAATCTTAAAATTAGATTATACTACCTAGAAACTCGATCCCAGTGGCGAGACTGCGGAAATGCGAGATTAACGGTTACGACGCCTCCTCCGGGAATGCGTCAAGCATGCACAGTCGATCAAGGTATCGAGCGTCGCGTATTAGTTACGCGCAAACCATTAAATCCGGAGGATAAGAATCCAGTAGAGGTGCTACTGGATGTCGTTTTGGGGGCGAACTGCTTCTCTATGTTAGGTAACAAGGGCGTTACCTGTAATGTGTGGGAGGATGTGGTGGGTCCTAATGGGGAAGTAGGCATGGTAGGAGCAGTTGGCAGAGTCAGTGGGAGGACGAGAAAATGGTGCTTCCAGACAGGGAATGTGCCCGAGGCTGGTTGGATATATAGCCTTGTTGCTGTGGGGAGGTAAAGAGGTGGGTGGGAGAGTACGATATGTGATGATGGGATTTTATTTGATATGATGAGAGGGATGCCGATCTTTGACTAGAAGCTTCAATTTTCTTTTAACCTTTTGACTTCTTCGTAGCCGCGATGCGGCTACTTTCTTCTTTCTTGTAAGATATATTGGATTTTTGGTGGTTTGGATTGGCTCATTAGGATAGGTAGGATAGCATGTATTGTATGTATGTATATAAGGGGAAACGAAGGAAGTATGGCGATTACGATTGAGTGGGCGAAATTCTGCATTTTCTTATTTCCTGGTTCTAGAGATGGCTGGAAGGATATCGCAGCATACATGGATAGGATAGGATAGCATAGCATATCATAGCATGGAAGTTGGGCGTTAGTTGCATGGCCTTCTCTTCTTTTCTTCAGCGGTATCGTATATACTTTAGGGTTGTGGGGAGTTTTGGAGTTTTGATTTTGATTTTTTGATACCATATTATTTTCGGGCTGTGCTATCTATGCATGCTGGGATACAAGGGAGGAGGAGAGGATGGAGGGGGAAGGGAAAGGAGGAGGATACATAGGGAGTAGATGGATGGATCTAGTGCGACATATAAGTATGGAGGGTAATGATGATGATGATGACAAATAATAGAAGAAATGTACATGAATAAGAACGCTGGAATACAGATCTGGAAGTGTAAATGTGCCTATATTGTTTGTTCTAGTCAAAGTGAAAAATGGAGTTTGCCAATTTGAAAGATGCGCTCCGGGAAGCAACGAATTAGCTGTGGAAATCTTATGTAGTTTGTCTGATAACGTTGCTGATATTGGAGAGTATTCAATAGAAAAACTCCGGCCAGATAGCAACCGGTGTCCCCATACTATAACAATCTGTCAGGTGCTGCGTGTGTCATATCAGATCATTTATTATACTACAAACGGAGGCTGGCGGTCACAATATACACAATATTATCGGAGAGTAAATAAATCCAAGATAGACAAAACTTTTTTACTTATTTTAATTTCTCCGATTCATTCTTTAATCTTTAGCAACCTAATGTGATAATGAAGAGCCTGTACGCCAGGACCTGAATGTGTACACCGAAAAAAACAACAAAAAATTTGAGATAAACGACAAAAAAAAGGCAACCTTCCATAACCTGACAAGGAATTCCGGGGACCCGGGAAGAAATTTATGTGATATACGTGATAGAAGCGATTTATTCAGAAGTTTGCAAGTGCTTGTATACTGAATGTGCGACTTGCTGTCGAGTATTGCGTAATAGTGAGAGAGTAGATGAGATTCGTGATTGTTTTTATGATCTTGGTGATTTTACAAGGAACGAACGTAACGTCCGGAAACGATACAATGATCTCTTTCGAAAGGTTCTAAGTAGAAAGGTTAGTTACCGAGTATTCCAATAGTTATAGTAATTTTCGCATGGATAAACTTACCTAAAGTCAATTGCTCCAATGGCTTGATTCTCTCCTCTCTCAATTTCTGGACTTCTCTGGCAAAGACGGCTTCTGGTGCGGCAGTACTGTCGATACAGTTTGCCTTGATGGAAACTACAATACCACCACCAACCTTCAAGAACAAATGTGCGTTCAATCCAACGATACGTGCTTGATCGGGTTGCGCAACATCAGCGAAGATAACATCGACCATAGAGACCAACATTCTGTATTTAAGTGGGTGACGTGCGTCCTCAATGATTGGGATGACGTTTGTGCGGTGGGTGGCCATGTTGATAAGATCACGACCAGATCTGTGGGAGAATTCGACAGCGAAAACGGTTCCTTCGGGTCCAACGATATCTGCAACGTGGGAAACTGAGGTTCCAGAAGCTGAACCGAGATAAAGAACCTTTGCACCAGGCTTGATGAAAATCTCATCCATACCACCGAGAACACCTGCAGCAAGCTTACTTCTGAAAGGATTCCATACACGGTATTCGACTTTAGTGGTGCTTGGAGTACCATCTTCGTTTGCGGGACCTGAGCTCTCAACACTGATACGCTTCTCGCCATAAACAGATTCACCAGGGCTGAGATTCTTGGTTACCAGCATATCTTCCTTGCCACGGGCAACGAAAATTCCTGCATGACGATGGGGCTCCTAGAGAAAAGTTTTGTTAGGAGTGAATCGAAAGTAATTGGAATTGGAAATACATACGACAATGGTCTTTGCTCCACCCTTAGCTCCTCCACCACGTCCTCCTCTTGGGGCTCCTCGTCCTCCTCTGGGAGCACCTCTTCCACCGCGTCCACCACCTCTACCACCACGATCTCCTCCACCTTTATCAAAAAGTTAGCTAATTTTATTTCAATTTTCGGCGCATACACATTGAGTGATCGCAGATCCACAGGACAGAAGAAAAGAATCAGAAAACTAACCTCTACCACCACCGAAGCCTCCTCGTCCACCGCGACCACCTCGATCACCACCTCTTCCCCCGCCGAAGCCTCCTCGTCCGCCGCGATCACCGCCGCGACCTCCTCTTGGTGTGAATGCCATCTTATCTCTTTAAAAGGGTATCTTAAAGTGTAGAGAAAAAAGTAATTGAGGCCGAAAATTAAAATTCCTGTCGGTCTTCGAGATTTTCGAGCTACTGGTCAATTGGAATTTTATTTTTCTGGAGGTGAAATTTTTGGAAACTTTTTTTTAGCGAAGGTCCAAGCTTCATCTTTTTGGGTCCTCACGTGTGTATGTGGCTGGGCTGGTGGCTAGAATTTGAGGCGAGGCGCTTTAACTATTTCGGATTAAGCAATCCATGGCTTGAGATCTGGTGGATGAAGATACAACTGATTATAGCATCGGAGGTTGCTGCAACTCTCAGAAGTAACGCACCAACACATGAATAGACTGTTTGATTTGTGGTTGAAGTATTGTTATCAGTTTTCATATCCAGGAATGCGGGTACGATACGATAGCAATCGTTATCCAAAATCTCACTATCCATCGATAGCGATACTGGACCTCATATCTGTCAACGCAAATTTCTTTGGTATACTCTCTGTCAAGTCAAATTGGGCAATTGAGCCATCTCTGGTGATATTAGCACACTAGAAGCTCTCTTGAACTTAATTTCCGATATAAATCCAAAGATGTCGATGATTTGATAATCTCTCGAGGTGTCGTATGCAACCATACACCAATTTTCATATACTGGGGAGCCAGGTCACAAATTATATCCTATCATCGTCCTTAATTTTCAAACTGCATTTGTCTTCTTTATTTATCAATACATTGAAAAACGGCGTTGATATCAAAGATTTGCCGTGATTTAGGACTAAGAAGACTTTATCACTAGATGCTATGTATCAAGGAGAAGTCCTCTCAGACTTCTTCTTTTTCTCGTCTGCTGTGCTCTACACACATATCGCAATAATCATATTACCAGTATCAAGGCTGAGAGTATTTTCTTGCGTTGCTTTGAAGTAAGCTCAATAATAAGATTATAGTTGTCGCAATGACTCCTGAATTATTGGATAAGTTTGGCAAAAAAGCTAGCCAATAAGCATACTTCATATCTTATTTGGAATGAGATCCTCCTCTTTCAGCTTATCACCGATCTTATCATACCATTTTATACATAAGATTTATGCCTATAGACCCCCTCTCACATTTATCCTCTGATCAAACCCAGGCGGTTTTGTCTGTTCTCGAAACGACCAGGGGACTGACAACCCCATCTGGAAATAAGAGTATGCTCTCTGTAATTGATTCGCTCAATCTCATGATCTCATTCCCACAGAACACCTCTGTCGTCTAAACTCTTCTTCAGATGGTATCAGTTCGAAGTTTCATTCTCATCTGTTGACGGGTTTTGCCTTTCATTAATATCACTATTAAGCCCCTTTCACAACGATCTTTAGGTATGGACTCCAATCCGATCGAATGAGTCAAGAATCCTTTTGCTTTTTGGGGCTTCATAATCTGAGGAGGGTATGGTCCTAATGTGACGAGTGTTATCTTGGCCAACACCTGTAGTTCTTGGACGGAAGACGAAAGATCCGGGTCACTCTCTTAAGATTGTTGCTGAGAGGAATGAAGTATATTATATAAAGTCTTCATTAGACAATAAGGCCAGTATACTATATAAAGTCTTCATCAATCATCAAAACCAGTTATTGATCACGGTAGCTTCATCTCACTTTCAAATACCCATATCTTTTTCACATTCTTTTCTTGCGCGCCCTAGTGGCAGCCATCCTTTCTTTACTAGATATATCGTATAATCATACTATAATAAGCCTTCTTCGTTATTCACATCATGCACCTCCCCACAGCAGCCTTAATTCTAAGTCTCACTGGTTTGATCTTTGGGAGTAAGTACTAATAGATAATGCATACTTTCTTTGCTAATGATGGCCCCCAGGTCCATATCCTCACCCCGTTCCACAGAACATTGAGAATGCTGCACGAGGCTTTGTCTATGCGCCGAGAGCTTTGGGTCGACGAGCGGATGGGGTGATCGCAATCACACGAACTCAAGAGGAACAATTAACGGAGATTTCACGTGGACGTGAGATCCAACTTACGAAGTTGGTTCAAGAACGACTTGTCGTCATTGATCGAACAAACATTGCTCGCGACAATGTCCGGAAAAATCACTTTAAGAACGTCAACTCTCAACAGGTATGCCTCCATCTTAATCCAAATAAAATGCTTGCGCCTAATATATCTTAGAATACAATCATTATTGTTGTTACTCAGATTGTCGATGCCCGGAATCTAGAGAATGTGAATGTTCGATACATGACACACCAAGTGAAGGCAGATAATCAAGCTAAAGACAGCCGCTTCGTTATGGTGCAACAAGCCCAGAAAATGACCATTGATGGAGCGTCTCCAACTGCAACAGGAACAGCACTCCCTCAAAGTACAAATATCTCAGACAATTCTTCAATTCCAGTATACAACCCAAATGCACCGCCCACATCAAACAATGCAACCCAAATTTTGCCAGCAGGACTGGCAGCTCCAAGTTTCGCAGGCGTACAGCAATTCCAAGATCCTGCGATCATAATTGAGGAAAACCAGAGTGTTTTTGTTGATTTTGTAGATGCGTAAGGCTTGATGCTTTCACTTATCTGCGTTTTGAGCTGGGTCTTGAGACATTTAGATATCCTCGGAGCATACGCCGAAAGTTCATTATACCCGTAGCTTCTTTGGTTTTCCTGGAGAGTGAGCGTTGCTGTATTAAATCAGCTTTAGTTTCTACAATACGGCCCTATGACGCTATCTTCATGAGCATTTCGTCATAGAATTTCGAACATGACTCTTTTAAATGCATCTTCAGCACTTAGAAATTTTGATTGCTTTATTTATAGAAAAGTAATTGAGTGTTATAATGGCTCGATATCAAATTCGACAGTATTATATTCTCATAACCAAGTTGACGATTCACGCATCCCGATGTCGGTTCCCTTTACTGGCGTGGAAAGAGTGCTATGTTAAAAGTAGGTAACAAGCAGGAACTTGAGATTTAGAACATATTATTTCCAAGATTCCTCGTACAATAATTCAAATATACCATAGCATTTTACATCGTAATTGGTGAGACTCGAGTACAGTACAGTACAGTACAGTATTCATGATGAAGATATGATTAACCTTAAGATGCAATTTTGTCTACTACTCGTATAGTGGTTATTATGTCCTACAGTACCGGTATTTTATGGAACCAAAGACCCCTTATAATAGTAGATCCCCCTCAAATAAAAGCCCCTCTCGCTCCAATCTAGAAAACTTTTCGGGTACGCGACGCTCGATCCTCGATCCAGACACGTGACAGATATTATAGGCTATGAGATAAGTACTACTATAAACGACTATACTATAATATAGGTACTGAATCACTATAATAAAAGATCTATCTTGAATAAAAGTACAAACTCAAATGGATCTCCATAATAACCACCTCTTCCGCCGACCCGGATCCTTTATTCCAGATAATACGGTATAGTATGATGATGACAGATTCCCCTCCTTCCCCGCAAACTGAGTGATTTATTATGGCCCCAACATCAACACTGTTCCTGTTGGAAAAAAGTACTTTTTCTTAGATAAACAGCAGTCTTTACAATTCAAATATACTCATCAAGTTTGCATCATGTTAGAATGAAACCGATATCGAAATTCAGTACAGCCAAGTGAGATGTTCCACCAAGTTTCGTACATCTATACCGGATTCTACGGATGCGCTCAATACACGAATCAAACAATTGACTTCTAGACTGAAGTACAGTAGGTCCGTTGTTTAAACTCTCAGATAGTGTTTTTAGGACTTGGACTTGGACTTGACGCCAACCAAGAATTTAGAGAAATACTTGATGTCATGACTACAGTATTTGAATACTTATAGTGTCCCCTCGGCTCCCACAGTAATTTAAAAAGCACCGTTAATTTCATTCCTCTCCCTCAATCAGCAAAGAGATTTCTACCTTTCAGAGTAAACAACATCCGAAAAAGAAACTTCAATTCGGACATTTCAGTAACCATGCGTTTCTCATACGTGTCGACCCTCCTCCTTGCTCCATTGGCGATTGCTTCCGCAATCCCAACCGCTGGCAATTTTGCTTTAGAAAAGAGGGATCAGTCTCTTTGCCAACGAATTGACTCCATGGTCAGCGACCTCGATAATGTTCAGTCGAGGGCATACAGCTACAACGGAGGCTGGTGGCAAACCTATAAACTCAAGCAGGATATCGACATCCTTCATGGCGCACTCTATGATGCTCGCGAGAATGCCGATCATTTGGATACTCTCAGTGAAAGCCAAAGCACTGATGTGATGAAGTCTTTGGAGAGCTTCGCACCAGCAATGGACAATCTCGTCATTGCTTTCAACAAGCAGGTATGTTTTTAAATGCCCATATATCTTACCACGATAATTATCTGTCCAACAATATACCGGATGGCAAAGTGATAGCTCAAATGCTTATATATAAAACAGATAGAAATACTCAACAGTTCGAACTTCAGAAACCGCATCGAGGGCGGCATTAAAGACTTGTCTGAAATGACGAAGGACTTTTTCGAGAGCGTCAAAGGAAAGATTGTGGACGATAAGAAGGAGGAAATTCAAAAAATGAAAGATGCAGCTCTTTCCCAATACCGCGGGGCGATGGATCAGATTGGAGACTCATAAATTTTCCCCTTTCTGCAGGAGAACGAGAACACATGTAAAATGGTGCGATGTACACTCAATTGAGTCGAACGGAAGGGGAAGAAATGTTGAGTGTATAATGTATAATATATATAACCATTACTTGGATAGTAAGATCAATGATGGAGAGGTCAACTTAGCTTTATGCTTTCAGGAAACTTATCTGAATTCTGATGTACGGGAAAACATATTCGTAACTGACTGCATGTGAAATATAACACAAAATCTTGAGACCGAAATACTTATAGTAAAAGTGAAGTTGTTGATGTAGAGCTTCGCGCACGGTTACTAACTAATGATCTGGTGAACGGAGAATGGGTGCTATAAATGATGGCAACTTGTCATTCGGCTATTTTGAATGCTACGGATTAAGTAAGCTTTAACTACCTGGCATTATCTCCAAGATTCTTTGAACTGGCAACGAACAAAAATACAGCTCTCTCCTCAAATCTAATAATACTCTTATTCGGACAAATTTGTAGGAAAGAGAAATTTATAGTTTTTACTGTAAACGGCCACCCTTCTTCTTACTAGTTTGATCTACCACGCATTCCTTGTTTGCTTGATCTTCGAGTAAATCCACAGCCTCGAAGGGTCGCGCGCAATGAATATTGAAGCTTTGAAGGAGCAATGGAGTGAGGTTGAAGATCGGGATGGAGTGCGACTCAGTTGGAACGTTTTCCCCAGTTCTCGCATGGTTAGTGGTGCAAAATGTACTCGTGGGATTATAGAAACTTATGTGATTTAGGAAGCCTCGAGGCTCGTTGTCCCGATCGGAGCTCTTTACACACCCCTCAAGGAAAAACCGGATACGCCTTTATTACAATTCGAACCAGTGATTTGCAAGCAGCCATGCAGATCAGTTTTGAATCCATACTGGTGAGTATCCCGTCAACAATACTTGTGAGCTTGCGCTCATTGTATATAGCCAAGTCGACGTGAGAGCGCGTCTATGGATCTGTCCATTCTGTTTGTCTCGAAATCCTCTTCCGCCACATTACAAAGACATAACTGCAAATGCGATACCCCCAGAGTTACACCCTTCAAACACTACAATCGAATACAGACTTTCTCGACCTGCTCCAAGTCCTCCAATCTTCTTATATGTTGTGGATACATGCCAAGAGGAAGACAGTTTGAATGCTTTGAAGGAGTCCCTTGTTATGAGTTTAAGCCTCCTACCGGAAAATGCATTGGTTGGGTTAATCACATTCGGAACTATGGTACAGATACACTTTGGATTTTATGCACGTTCTCGAACATTTGATTGACAAATTTATAGGCTCAAGTCCATGAAATTGGTTATACGGAATGCCCAAAATCTTACGTTTTCCGCGGCAGTAAAGATTATCAAGCCAAGCAAGTGCAAGAGATGCTTGGGCTTTCGGCAGCTAGTCTGAGACCAGGAATGCAACAACAACAACCGGGACGACCAATGCCCCCAATGGGACCTGCCGCTCGATTCTTGCTACCTGTTCAACAGTGCGAGTTCCAACTTACAAAAGCTCTCGAACAACTACAAAAAGATCCATGGCCCGTTGCAAATGACAGAAGGAATCTGAGATGTACAGGTGTGGCGCTGAGTGTTGCCGTGGGATTATTGGAGTCTTCATTTCAAAATGCTGGTGGCCGTATCATGCTCTTCGCAGGTGGACCTGCTACTGAAGGCCCGGGTTTGGTGGTCGGACCCGAATTGAGGGAACCCATTAGATCTCACCACGATATTGACCGAGATAATATCAAATATTATAAGAAAGCACTTAAGGTATGAGATAGCTATGCACATTTCGAAGTTTCGCTACTGACAAAACTAGTTCTATGACAATCTTGCGAAAAGAACAGCTCATAACGGCCATATCATCGACATATTCGCCGGCTGTCTTGATCAAGTCGGTCTTTTAGAGATGAAGGGTCTCTCAAACTCGACAGGTGGTCATATGATCTTGACGGATAGTTTTACCTCCTCTATGTTCAAACAATCTTTTGTTCGCGTGTTTGAGAAAGACGGCGACGACAACCTTTTGATGGGATTTAATGCTTCCTTGGAGGTTCTGACTACGAAAGAACTTAAAGTTACTGGTTTAATAGGCCATGCAGTGTCAATGAATAAAAAATCTACTTCGGTCGGAGAAACGGAATGCGGCATTGGCAACACTTGTTCATGGAAGATGTGTGGTATTGATCCCAACTCCAGTTACGGAATTTATTTCGAAATCGCCAGTCAGGGTGGCCCAGCACAACATCAGCAAACACCACAGAAAGGCATGATGCAATTCCTCACATATTATCAACATTCATCTGGTCAATTCCATCTTCGCGTAACGACCATTTCTCGAAATCTTAGTGGTCCAGCTGGCGATCCGGCAATTGCACAATCTTTTGATCAAGAAGCAGCGGCTGTTTTGATGTCAAGAATTGCCGTATTCAAGGCCGAAGTTGATGATGGACCAGACGTACTGAGATGGGTAGACAGAATGCTCATTCGATTGTGCTCCAGATTTGCCGATTACCGAAAAGATGATCCCTCTTCCTTCAGACTGGAGAAGAACTTTACACTTTATCCTCAGTTTATGTTTCATCTCCGGAGAAGTCAATTCTTGCAAGTCTTCAATAACTCGCCAGATGAAACCGCATTTTATAGGCACGTTCTCAACCATGAAGATGTCAGCAACTCTCTAATCATGATCCAACCTACTTTGGATTCCTATACATTCGACCAAGATGGTAGTCAGCCTGTACTACTTGATTCTACTTCTATTCAGCCAACCCACATCCTCCTTCTAGATACCTTCTTCCACATTTTGATATTCCACGGGGAAACAGTCGCAGAGTGGAGAAAGGCCGGTTATCAGGACCAGGAAGGCTACGAGAACTTTGCATCATTGCTGGAACAGCCTAAAGAAGATGCCAGAGTACGTAATCCATTGACAAGCTTGTAGAGTTTTGCTAACTAAAAAAGGATCTTATCACCGATCGGTTCCCCTTACCACGTTTCATTGTCTGTGACGCAGGTGGTTCTCAGGCCCGTTTCTTACTATCGAAACTCAATCCATCTACTACTCATACAACTGGTGCATATGGTGGAGTTGGCGCGCAAACAGCACAAACAATCTTTACGGACGATGTCTCATTACAGACTTTTATGGATCATCTTATGAAGTAAGTTTCTTCCTCAACCTTCTACATCCTCCACACGTTACTAACCATTTTTCTTTCTCAGATTGGCTGTTAGTGGGACGAACTGATGAAGAAAAATTCCAAAAGCAATGATAGGGACTTTTGGAACAGTTTTAGCAATGAGATCTTTCTGAGCATTTCATTGACTTGAATGCAATGTCGATTAGGTATACAATAATAAGCTATTAGATCACTTTAGTAACATGTGAAATCATTTATTGCACAAAGTAATGAACAAATTGTTGAAACCTGTAATTATAGATGTATAAAATTGCCTGTCCCCTAAAGTTCCCAAGTTTCTAGCTACGCCAGCCTTGAACGCGGGCATGGTGGGGTTATTGAATAATTCGCTAGTCTATATCCAAGGCATAAAGTCATCTTTAAGGCACTCAGGCCCGCCACGAGCTATCACAAAAAGAAAACTAACTAGGGTTAGCGATTTTTTCCCACACAGATGAATTACCGAATTTCTACGAATTTGAGATTTTGATTTTAACAGAATCAATCGTCAACACCATCTCCACCAAATCGATTCCATCCAACAGTCATCATGCGTAAGAGCTCAATATTTATCTCTCATGGATTGAGTTGTAACTAATTCGCACAATTTAGCTCCAAAGTTGGATCCCAATGAAATTAAGATAATGTAGGTCGAACTCCTCTTCGCGCGAAGATTCCAAAATTCTGCCACGGCAACAAGACACAAGATGCGAAATTGCCGACGTTTATTTGAATATGAAGAAGGTTACTGATTTAACTCGATAGCCACCTTCGGGCGACTGGTGGTGAAGTCGGTGCTTCGTCCGCCTTGGCTCCTAAAATTGGTCCTCTTGGTCTTTCCCCCAAGAAGGTCGGAGAAGATATTGCAAAGGCAACTGGTGACTGGGTATGCAGACCCTGATTCTGAGGATGGGGGCTTAGATTTGGACATAAGAGTGGAAAAACTAACGGATTTTGTTGTTTAGAAAGGATTGAGAGTCACTGTCAGACTTACCATCCAAAACCGTCAAGCCGCTGTCTCCGTCGTCCCATCCGCCTCTTCCCTCGTCATTAAGGCCTTGAAGGAGCCTCCCCGTGACCGAAAGAAGGAGAAGAACATCAAGCACAGCAAGTCTATCCCTCTCGATGAGATCATCGAGATCGCCAGAACCATGAGATTCAAGTCTCTTGCAAAGGAATTGAAGGGTACCGTGAAGGAGATCTTAGGTACTGCTTTCAGTGTTGGTTGCCAGGTTGATGGAAGAAGTCCAAAGGACGTTAGCGATGATATCGAGAGTGGAGAGATCGAGAGTAAATTGCCCTTACTAATTTCCTCTTCTAATTTTGTACATTAACTAACGACTTGTAATAGTTCCTGAGGAGTAAATATTCCATTTTCTGCTATTTTTGCAATGGATCGTGGGCTTCATACTTCACAATAGGCTGCGGACGGAAGCAATGACAAATGATTCACAACAAACCTGCTATCTTGATTTATGGTGACCAGTGCAATTATTCCGAAATCAATGAAAGAACTTTTAGTTGTGACAGTTCTTGCCAAATTGCCGAAACACTCTGGCCGACAATCCCTTTTTGTTATGAGGATCAATTCAATCTATGATATCGGCCCATCTATGGAAAGTAAGGACATTGA
Organism: Scleromitrula shiraiana; assembly: GCA_028455995.1. NCBI lineage: Eukaryota > Fungi > Ascomycota > Leotiomycetes > Helotiales > Sclerotiniaceae > Scleromitrula > Scleromitrula shiraiana. The sequence continues at coordinate 743,264 of JABELC010000013.1, forward strand.
TGGATTGTCTATTTCCCCACTACAATTGTATCGATTTGAAATGGATATCGTGGTCGATATACGGATTATACGAGATAGAAACCTGAATACCCAGCTAACCTAGACGCGCGCTCTAATCTATTATTTAGTGTTTGTCATCTTAGCATTGCTCATGTTGACAGTTTCCAAGTTAGTTTAGTTAGTTATACGATTCGTAGTCCATGTATATATATATATAGGTGGTATCAATGTTTGATTGGCTTGATCGTAGATTGGTCAACGCAGGGGGGTTGTATTAATTGATGAAGGGGTGGGATTAATTTTCGGAAGTTGTACAATAATATGCCTTTAATAAGTTACAGGTTGGATTGAAGTCTTGGATCACCAAGTCCTTGGCTTATAACCTTGAAATAAAGTTGATAGACAGGGCTTGTACTAGACATAAAAATAGATCATACATCAATATTCTCTTAGCAACAACGGTTTTATCTCACCCCTTTTCGCTATTTTGATAGATAAATAGATAATAAATCTTGGTTTTGTGAAGAATATTATAACTTTTGTTTCTGTTTTTTTTTGAAGAGTTTCTTCCTTGTATGCTGACTTGCTGATACGATGACACGATCCTCATACATTTTGTTGGTGTGAATAATGTGTGCATAGATATGGTACATTTGTACGGTGTTACTATTGTCTGTGTAGCTGAGAGGCGCTATTCGGGGCTTTGCTTCATCAATTGATTGGCTTTTGAGTTACATGTTGGTGTATATCCCTTGGTAGAAAAAAATAATAATCCAAAAATTAAATACCTTGATCTAGTAGTACTTATACTTATTATTACTTACTTAGCTGTCGAGCCTGTGCTTTGCCTACCTTTTTCTGCATGTAGGATTTTTCTGGATGGATCCGAATGCTCACACTTCCCACTCCTACTCCCACTCCCACTCAACACGATTCAAAATCCAAATTCATTCAATCAATGCAAAATAATGAAATTGCCCTTGTCTTGTCTATTTTCTCTCTTGTTTGACGTTGTACCTACTACTACTACTACCCTTTGATGAGGTTTTTTGGGATACATCAGAAGTAACCTTCCATTCGCAGGGTTATCGGTATTTACGTATTATACCAGCCAACATATCTCATATTCTTACCATCTATGGAATAGAACATAAGATTACAATACCAATTTTCTAATTTTCTAATTCTCTAATTTTCTACAATTACAATTACAATTACAATTTCAAACAGCAAATTCTTACCTATGTATGCACATACATACTCTTCATACATAAGGTAATATTCAACAAACCTCTCATCTTGCCTTTTCTCCATCTCACATTCTCTCACTTTTCGCTATCAACCTAATGCATTTATAATGATTTCACGGCTTTATTCTTTCCAAGTTTTTCAACTCAACTCATTCTTTGTTGACCTTTTCCCGCCCCTCCCTGCCATTTACCTATCGCTTCCTTACTCTTCTATTGACCACTTCCCCACTGCTTTGTCTTGAAGGCTCAGTCGCGATAAGCCTTGCAAGCATCATTTACACTACACCACTTCTCAAGAAGCTCCACTATCGACCCGATTAACTGGACCCTCGCAGCTTCTCATCGTTAATTTTCCCTTTAATACTCAGAAAGATCTTTCAAACATATACTGCTGCAATATCGAGACAACCAGTCCTCATTGGGGCTGCTGCACAGTACAAGCAAAGCAGAAATGATCAGAAGAGGAACAATTCCCCTCTTTCGTGCAGGTATTGGCACATCTTGGAATTAATGAACCTACGAACGAGTTCATTTTGTGTCCTATTTTAGTAATATATACCTATTTGTCTGCTCGAAGATTAGCCGCAAGGCTATGAAAATATGAATCCCCAAGTCGCTAGACAGTACACGCAACAGTTCGGTGGTGCCCCAGGGTATTCAGTTCCTACGTTCGATCCTTCCTCTCAACCAAGAATAACTGAACGAATTACGCCCCTTCCATATCGAAACTCGAGGCATCTCAGCTCATCATCTACGTTCGCATCCCCTCATCGCGCATATCCGGTCGAAAGCAATGAATATCAAAGGCAGACTCCGACGGGTGGTGGCTCGTTAGACCCAGGGTTTGGAGAGCAGCACATGCTAAGACGGAAAACACCAAATGGCACTCTGGCGGCGGGGTATGATGGAACTCCTGTGCAGTGGTCCAGCAAGGCGCCTGCTTTAAAACACGTCCTACTAGCTGCACCCGGAGGTTCATCATTCACTGATGGATCTTCTGCGACGGCGGGTTCTATTTGGCCTCGTAACCAACCTAGTCATTTCATTGAGCAGGAACAGCAGGTAAACAGTATACCAGAAAGTTGGGCAGCGTTCCCCCAACCCCCATACAATCCTCGCAATACCCTGGATCATGTGCCGCCCATGCATCAATCTGCTACATACTTTCCACCTAATGGCTTTCAAGTTCCAACAAACCTTCAACCTGCTTACCAATTTGGTCCAGGGCCTACTGCATCTAACGACGGTGGCTTCTATGGCCCGTATTGGCCAAATGGGAGTTTTATTCCATATAGACCAGCGGCGTTTAGAGATTCTGGATATGAACGTGCAGGCCATGATTTCGAGTTTCGTGGAGGGGCACAAAATTTTCGACAGCCTGAGCTTAGCAATCTTGATCACATGCAAAGAGATATGTCATTTGCACGAATGGATGAAGGTCCCCGTTTATATGAACCCATGCAGCAAAGTTTATATCAAATTCAAGGCAGCAGTTCAGGACTATCAGATAGCTCACGTCCTCCACCCTTTCAATCATTGACTAGGACCGGCAATGCGCAGTTCAAGGAGAAGACACTTTCTTGGGCACATGGTATTTATGTCGATCTTTTGGCATTTCTTCATCAAACGAAAAAAGAGAGTCGAGCGCATCGGAAAGTCCCTGGTTCCAGATCTTATGCAAAAAGTGTCATATACCCCAAGCCACCACGGCAACCAAGTGCACCGCTTACTTCACAAGCACGGACAAGTTTTGATTCGACTGGTCAATTCGTTTCTCACAATGATGTCAGTTCTAAATATGCAGATATGAGATTGACAAACGAAACTCATCTCCCACGCCCTAGTATTGGTTTACGTACTTCTTATCCTTTCATAGAGCCATCTGAGACGCGATACACAAGACCATCTACTCAAGATATTGCACATTACGTATCACCTTTTCAAGTTTCACAAAACAGTAATCTATCACCAACAGACAAAGCAAAAGATGCATTGGAACTTCTCACGAGTCTCTGTGAAGAAAGTGGGTGGTCCTGGATCGATGGAATGCTATTAGGGGGTTGCCTTGCATATGGTTTAGAAGATTATCAGAAAGCACTATCGTGGTACTCGAAGATTATTGACCTAGACCCAAAGTAAGTTAAAACTGAAAATTTTCATGTAACATTAGCTAACTCCTACGACAAGACATGTTGAGGCAATTTCGAATCTTGCTGCTACGCTTTTGTGTCTGGACAAGCGTGATGAAGCTGAGCAATATTGGTTACGATCTGTCAAACTTCGCCCCAGTTATTTTGAGGCTGTAGAGCATCTAGTAGGCCTGTTCTGCGGCGACCATCGGGGCAATGAGGCGGTCAAGATCATTGAATTTGTGGAAAATTCTCTTCGACTTCCTAGATCAGAGGATACGCGAGATCCCTATGGCGAGGCATTTAAGAATTTCGACAGAGATTCGTATGCCTCTAGCTTCACGTTCGAGCGAGCTAATTTAGATTACGACAACGGTGAGGTGGAAAGACGGCCATCATCATCCTATAGATTTGGAGAAGGAGCTGGATTCGGTTCAAGCGGTTTTGCGATTCCTGGATCCGAAAATGGTCGAATGCTTGCCCTCGTACATGCTAAAGGCAACATGTTATATGCGCTTGGGGATGTGAGTGGGGCATCTAAAGCTTTTGAGGACGCCGTTGTTATAAGCGCAGGTCAGGGTGTGGGTGGTATACAAGGGCTTATTCGCAAAATCATAAGCAGCTTATCATTAGACTGTTTTCCCGAATTGTATTCTAGTATATCGTCACCACGTTCGCTGGCTTCCACTGTTTCACCATTACTCTTGCCTCCAGACAAAGCTTTACAAACAGCAAGGTTGGTTTTCGCTAAAACCGGCAATCTTCCTGGACTCCTACACGTTCCTGATGGCCTCGCTCGGAAAGCCGCTATTTCTACCACTAGCAATTCTCTTCTATCGTTGGCTAAGATTTTTCAGGATGCCATGTCAAACAGTACATCGGCAAGGATTTCCAGAATCCCTGCGGGTGTTGGTGATATTTTGGCCTTGTATTATCTCTCACTATCCCTACAACCGAGTCCGTCAACAGCGAACAATGTTGGCATCCTTCTTGCAAGTGTACAACAACCATCTTTCCATCGTCCGATTGAGTCGCGAGATAGTGCGAATATGCCCCAGATACCTGGCGTTGTTCCTGGCAGTGGTGTCGCTTTAGCTCTAGCTTATTACAATTACGGTCTTAACCTTGACTCAAAACATGCCCATCTCTATACTAACCTGGGAAGCTTGCTCAAGGATATTGGCCAACTGGGTGCAGCCATCAAGACGTACGAGCAAGCGGTGGAATGCGATGAAACATTTGACATTGCTCTAGCAAATCTAGCAAATGCAGTCAAGGATCAAGGTCGTACAAGTGAAGCGATAGAATATTACAAACGAGCTGTTCAGGCAAGTCCGGACTTTGCTGAAGCTGTATGTGGGCTTTCAAATGCTCTAAATTCTGTTTGTAATTGGAAAGGACGTGGAGGCGTCATCTTGGATGGCGGTAAGAGAGATCGCTGGCATGTTGACGATAATGGAATGTTATCGGAGGCCAAACCAAGTCAAAATGGTGGTGGCTTAATGAAACGCGTGGTGGATATTGTTGCGAAACAATTAAAAGAAGGGTCTTCTTGGGGTCGCGGAACCTTGCAAGGTCATGCATTTCAGCAACTTTTCTCACAGATCGAAGCTACCGATTGTGGGGGTAGTTGGTCTATCGATAAAAGAGAAAAGATCCGGTCTGCGTTGAATGCTTGGGCTGGGCATCGTTGGGAAGGCGCTCGTATCGTGCGATTAATTGAGCGGGCTATGAAAAGCGGTACACGACGATGGTATCAAGACAGATATATAAGGAAGAAACAACTTCCTCCTAGCTATTACCCTCGTCCCCAACTCCCAGGCAGTCTTTCCATTCCGTCTGCGCCAACTGTCTTACCGTTTCACACTTTCACCTGCCCACTCTCGGCCAAAGATGTTCGTATGATCTCGCAGCGTAACGCGCTCAGAATCACTTGTTCTACACTCCGTTCTCCTTGGATGCAAGGTTCTGTGTTTCCGCCACCTGCACCTCCAGCCAAACATCTTAATATTGGTTATGTCTCGTCGGACTTCAACAACCATCCGTTGGCACATTTGTAAGTTTATCTTGTTTTCTTTTATTTAATTTAATAGTAATACTGAACGTCTTTAAGGATGCAATCTGTTTTCGGATTCCATAACCCGTCCCGTGCGAAAGCCTTTTGTTATGCCACAGCTGCGAGTGATAATTCCGTTCACAGACAACAAATCGAGCGCGAAGCCCCTGTCTTCCGTGATGTCAGCTCTTGGTCATCAGATCGTCTGGTTAATCAAATTGTTCAAGATGGTATTCATATCCTCGTGAACCTTAATGGCTACACCAGAGGTGCTCGCAACGAAGTGTTTGCTGCTCGCCCTGCTCCTATTCAAATGTCTTTTATGGGTTTCGCTGGTACTCTAGGCGCCGAATGGTGTGATTATCTTTTGGCGGATGAGACTGCAGTCCCCCCGGAAACACTCCGTCCTTGGAGGCGAAACGTGGATTTAGAAGACCAAATAGAAGACGAGCAAGCCGCGGATGAAGAAAATTGGGTATATTCCGAGAATATAATATTCTGTAGGGATACATTTTTCTGTTGCGACCATGCTCAATCAGAGCCACGGGAACAGGCTTTATCATGGGAGGAAGAACAAACCAGACGGTGGAAGATGAGAAAGGAACTTTTCCCAAGTTTGTCTGACGATGCCATTATTCTTGGTAATTTCAATCAATTATACAAGGTACGTACATTCTTATTTTGTAACCCCTTGCTTTATACTAACTGTGATCTAGATCGAACCCACAACTTTCCGGAGTTGGTTGAGAATATTAGACAAAGTTCCCAAAGCAATTCTTTGGCTCCTGCGCTTTCCTGATCTCGGAGAACAAAACTTGAAAAAAACGGCGCAAGAATGGGCAGGTGAAAGTGTTGCATCACGCATCTGGTTTACGGATGTAGCCCAAAAACATCAGCATATCTCTCGAGCTCGTGTCTGCGATCTCTTTCTAGACACACCCGAATGCAATGCACATACTACTGCTGCGGATGTTCTTTGGTCAAGCACCCCTCTTCTTACTTTACCTCGGTACAAATACAAGATGTGCTCTCGCATGGCTGCATCAATTCTTAAAGGAGCCCTTCCGAGAAGCGAAGAAGGCCGCAAAGCAGCATCCGAATTGATCGCTAGAGATGATGAACAGTATGAAGAATTCGCTATTCGCCTTGCGAGGGATTTTAGTTACGAGCTACATGATGGATATGGCCACGGTTTGGGTCGGTTGGGAGAACTTCGTAGAATCCTATATGAAAGTCGCTGGACATGTGCTCTTTTCGATACCAAAAGATGGGTCAGGGATTTAGAGGGGGCATATGAGGAAGCTTGGAGGAGATGGGTTGATAATGAGGGCGGCGATATCTATATTCGTTAAATCGCACAAAGAGAACCAAGTTAATAGAACTTAATACTAGGTGAATGGATGGATGGATTTAGGCGCGTTTATAGCGATGGAGTGGGGGGTTTTCTGCTTTTCTTTGGGGACGGCTTTGGTTATACACACTTTCTTGCTCTGGGGGCAAGATCTTATCATGGATGAATGGATGTGGGAAGAGTTAACGATATTGGATTGGATGTATGGGGACAACACTTTATTGGGATAGGATTTTAGGATCATTCAAAGGGATATAGGATATGGGTAAAAAGAAGAGAGGAGCAAAGCAATTTTCCATTGGGAGGTTACCATTTTTTTTCGTACAGTAATTATTTATTTGTTCATTCACCATTTTCATGTTGACTTTTACGCCTTTTTATTTATGTTTATGTTTTTCTTTGGTTGGCATCTTTGCATGTATGCATTGAATCTTTTTTTTTTGGCTTGGTAAATTTAGTTTAGTTTTAGACCATTTTACTCATTCATATTATATTCATATTTCCTCTGTTGTTTTTTAAATAGGATAGGATAGGTTACATTACGATACGATACCCAGCGTTGCAGCAGCTCTTTGCGTTGTATGTACGTAGTTGATATGGGTAGGATGAAGGTGATGGAGATGAGGATCAGGATAGGCAGGAGGAGGATGAGGATGGTTAGGTTGCATGGCGGCTAGGGTGGGATAACATAGTTAGTTGGATTGCTTAGGGGTTTTTACATGCATATCAGGAATGGATCATATCTATTATTTAGACTTGTCTTTTTTGTAGAGATATTTAGGCTAGCTATTTGTCTTTCTATCAATTTATTTATCTCTTATATCCGGAACTGGAGATGTGATTAATCGATTCTTTGTTTACGTTTTATTCTAGTGATGGATTGAATTAGATGGTATAGTAAATTAGAAGACTCATTTAGTATAACGATAAACAAAATGAGTATCGCCACTTTATATTCGAATAGTGATTCTATTCCAACTCATCAACAATCATCAATCTAACTCTACTTTCTTATATTGTACTTTCACCCCTTATATCTGTAACCGAATCGCCCCCACCATAAGTTCAAGTTAATCCCCAACTTCTCGTCTATAAAATCTCCCAAATCTCTTACCGGTCCCAGTTTTTCCATTGATAAGTATAGAAATGTATTTTGCCTACCGAAAAATATGCAGATATAAATCTCTACACAGACAGAAGTGAGGTTCAGAGTTTCTTGTGCAATTAAATAACTTCATTCATGTTCCATCTCGTTTAACAACAGTGTTGTTGACAGTGTGTAAATGTTAGCTTGTCATATCGACAGTGTTAATGATCTATCTCATTCACTGACAAATCACTGCTGTGGTTATCGGATCACTGTCATAGACATGGCAACTTCTTGTTTCTAACCTCACTTTTAAACCTATGATAATACACTGCACACAAAGAGCTTTGCCTCTTGAATTCAATCTCATCTGATATCTCTGACTCTTCTACATTGCAATTTTTGCAACTTTCTTTAAAGGTTTTTCCTTTCCAAGATTGTGGAATCAAGTCTTTAAATACCCAAGACTACGATTGTCGTGGCTCGCGAGGCAGATAACTTGATAGTGTATTCACTGCGCTCTACATCATATCTACTCCGCTTGCAGGCCGAGTGGCCAGGCCTCAAAGGCATTTGAAATTACGACACAAGCATACAAGGGATCCTAGTAATCAAGTTCCAATCTCAACACTACAAACTGTCATCTAAAAGATTCTCGGACTTGAAGATTCCTGATTTCTATTCAAAAACCATACCAGTGAATCAACTTGAAAACCATACTAGTAGTATATATAGAGATCGTCAGCCGCCAGAAAAATGTCGAGAATGGGTATTATGCGTTCCTGGAATATGCAATAATGCATTGGCTCGATTATTTGTATTGTATGATTGTGTTCATGTCACCTTTAGATTCTGATCCTTCATCTGATTTTAGTTCTGGCATCAATGGTTTCTTATATTGGCTGGTCAGATACCTACAAACTACCAAGCGAAAAAAAGATACAAGCTGTCGACTAGATTGTGGTCGATCTTGCATAAGTGGTGTGATATGATGAATTGTTGAAGTTATACTGGTCTTATGTTTGGTTCTGTGTATACCTTCATCGCCATCTGAAGTGTTGTTCGTTATTGTTCAAGTCCCTATGTTGCCACCAGAGTGGAAACCAACATTATTGTTATCATCTAAATCACTATATTGCCAATGCCCATAGAACGAACAAGAACCACGAGCAGAACAACAAAAATACAGATAAAAGAAATGGTGTACAGAAATCAGACCCAGAGCCAGAGTCATTGGTCAATAGTATACCTGGTAACTTTGGGATCGCCATGTAGTGGTTACTTTCCTCTTGTAAAAAGCCGTTGCAACTCAAATTCTATGGAATAGAGGATAGGTTTTATATATCTCAGACCAGGTCTGATACCCGCAATGCCTTGTTCATGGGCTTCAAAAGTGTAGTAAACAGTAGTACATTCACTCCATTAATACTGTTTTATGGTTAAAAAGAACATCCATTCTTCTTCTTGTAACGACATATCTTCATGCTCCCGCTTAAACTATCTACTTTCATCCTCATTATATCACCAAATTTCATATGTTCGTATCATCTATAATCCAGTTAATCCGAAGTTCGACAAATATCAACAACGAGAATGATTATTATTAACTTAAGGATCAACCGTCTGATCAAGCCTTCGGCTAGATATAGAGTTCTAGAATGATATAAAATGAGCATCAGAAACCCAAGGAACTTTTCACACTCCAAAGTGATTGTAAAGTGATAGTCAATGGAAACAGATGTCAATATCGGTGGGGTTAATGTGACTTTACTTGAATATTAAACATTAAAAATGAACAAAATCTCCACATCTAAACTAACCATCAGATTCCGCTTCAACACCATAACTTCACTTGAAGTCATATCAAAATGAAAGGTAAAAAAAACTAACCGGTATCAACTCAGACCAATAATATATCGCAAGAATTAACACGTAAAAACCTAAAGAAATGATAACAGAGAAAACACCACTACTTGACGTAAACCTTTACCGCTTCAAAATTTAACCGGCCAACAAGCAACTAATTAGACCTTCATGGTTTCTCACACTAACCCACCCTTGCCTTCTTCCCTTCCTTCCAACTTTTCGACATAAGGATCTACAACCGTTTAACCTTACTCTGTCGATCCCCCAACCCCGATAATTCCCAACTTAAGTTAAACTCGGTTGTCATATCAATTGGACGGACCGTTTTTCTCAAGTCTAATCTAGTATAGTAGTATTTACCTCATCAACAACTAGCTCAATCAACCATTTCAACTACACAAGCTAGTATCTAATCCCCCAAGCCAATAATGCAAATAGCCCCCCCCTCCTCCCCTTTCAAATTTAACTTCAAAGTAAAGTTCAAAGTTCAAACTCCCACTAATCTAGTACATTCGTAGTGTTCTCATGAATAAGAGGCAAAAAAGACACCGCCGCGTCAAAGCACACCAAACTCATGACTCAAGCACATACACACAAACATCAAGTAACGGGCTAATATACTCGGTGAACGTTTTTTTATTCTTCTGTTCTATGATTTCCCGTTCGAATCGACGCTAGACAGACTAACTAGTGAGATCTAGTGGCGTCCCAACAAGCGAGTCGGAGATTTCTTTATTGTGCTAGAATTTGTTGATTTTGATGAGGGGTTCTTAGGGTTAGTATTGTTACGTACTTACGTATGTGGCAATACGATACCAGTCATTCGAAAGTTAAAACTCAAATCAAACTTCATACTAGCAACATGGCTCGGTAGACGGGTATAGCCCAATAGGCAACCGTCTTGTCTTGTCAGATGAATGAGAGTTTACTGGTAAGCTAGCTAGGGACGGATGGGAATTTTAAGTGTGATAAAATAATGAAGGAGAAGGAAGGAGGGAAGGAGGGAAGGAAGAAAGGAAGGACTTTGAATCTAGACCTTTGTAAAATGAACTACTGCAGCCATCTATCTAGCAAAGGAAATGAAATTTAAACATCTATCAGATGACTCAATTCTAGGTGAAGAACATCCGCGTTTATTTCCTCGCATATCCATGGATAAATGCATAGGATCTCCGAGTAAGTGATACAGTACCAAAAGCAATATTGTCTTTATACAAATATTCGAGATTTCCGCGCCAACGACATATAATGCCAAACAATCAATTTATTAATATACCAGTCCATAAGCACGGAAAATCAATAAATCAACAAAAGTAAAGTGGATATTCACCTGCCGCTACAGAGATCTCTATCATACCGTAGGTCTTGGTATTCTTCATGCGTGCGTGGACTGTCAGTTATGTACTATGTATATGTACATGTACATGTATATGTATATGTATATGTATGCATTGCATAAACGCCAAGTACCTAAATATTAAGCAGTACAAACGAAACAAATACACAAACTACAGCTCCGTAGAACCAACACACGGGTAGTCAAAATTAACATACCATACATAACATGATACTAGTATGCACACACACACACACACACCGACAGCAAATTCAATCCAGTGCAATCCAGTCCATCAAGTCTAATCCATATCCATATCACCCACTCCACTCGAGCCGCTTAGGGGCTAGAGAGAAAAAGAAAAGAAAAGAAAGAAAGAAAGATTGAAATCTGCTCAACTGAGCATCCCAGGCTGCAGTACCGGTAGTTCTACTTCCACTTCTAGTTCGAATCTGTCCCGTCTTTCTCGTTTCTCCAATTCACTAGTTTCACTCATCTAGTACGTTTGATCCCCATTGCATGCATTAGTTTACTGGTGGTATAGTTTGTTAGTTTGTTATTTGATTAGTTAGTTAGGTAATTACTTAGGTAGTTGGGTTTAGTAGATTGATTCTAGAAGGAATGGAGAAATGGATTTGTTTGTCTAGGTGTTTTTGGATAGGATGGGGTATGATAGGAGTGAGCGAGTCAAAGATAATTTGCTCAGTGGTTTGCGAATGATGGATTGGTCTAGAGCTTAGCCCTGCACAGCCAGTTCGATTCGATTCGATTCAATTTAATTCAGTTCAATTCAGTTCAATTCAGTGCGATGCCAAATAGAAGAAATATCTCCACTGGTTATTGCGTCTATCTATGTATACCCCCTTCAAAGTTCAATCCAACCAACAAATCAAAACTTTAAGTGCAATACCAATTAACAAGCCATAAACATAAACTACCCAATATCCGTCAATCAATCAAGCCCACCTAGTCCTTCCTGCTAAGGAAAAAAAAATATTAACTCGGTCATTCAGCTAGTCTAGTCGATCTATCTAGTCCGTTTGAAATCACCTCATTTTGAATTTTTCGATACTTTTCCCGTCTCGTCCCATCATATCATATCATATCAGAGGTCCGGCCCGTTATCTCCCGCCTGTCTCTTCTGTCTCGTCTATTGGATGATTTCTATTCTATGTACTATGTGATATGGATAGGAGAAGGAGGTTTAAAACTTGAGTTGTGTGGGTTATTTATTAATGATGGGATGGAATGGGGTGGGAGGGAGTACTGGTATAGATGTTATAGATAGAAGGAGGGGGGAGGAGAGGTGGAAGTTAGGATGGTGGATATGGATATGAGGTAGATAGATAGATATATAAGTAGATACACAGTAAGTAGTCGTCGGTCGCATCAGATTGGAATCAATCAATCAATCAATCAATCAATCAATCGAGAGCTCATGCAGTAGTCTATAGATTCAAACATGTACAGCAGATATAATAAGTGATGATGATTTAAATATTTGTTTGTGAATTTTTTCACTCATTTATTTATTCTTCATTTATAGTCTATATAAGCAAGTAAGATGAGATAAATAGTATAATATCATCTTCATTAATCATTATTATATCGGGGGGTATCTATCTGCACACTTCATCACTCCACTCCGCTACCCTATGCAAACATAATAAAGACAGAAAAACGCCCATTTTCAAACTGCCAAAATCCACGCTTGAAAGCAGAACAAACAGACAGAATACAACGCAGCGCAAAGTGTGGTATGATAGTAAGATAAAATATGGTATATAGGCATTAAACAACACACAAAAGTACAGTAATAATTGGGATGAAAATAAGCGACGAACAAACACATCGCATCCCATAGCGTGTGGTACATGGGTTAATTTTTTTAGTGACTCTCCGTGCTTTCCTCTTCCTTTCCATTCTTCTCACTGTTGTGGAGAATCGAATAGATTTAGTGGCCCCAGCCTGCCCCTTTCCTGCCCTGTCCTGTCGTTCCCTGGGTATAATACCTGTATTCCGTTCCTTTCCATCCCATCCTATTCCATTCCTCTCGCCTTTCTCCTTCCCAACCGGTGTTTATCCCATCCCATCCCATCCTGAACCCATGATATGAAACCTTGAGATATAGCAGGCAGTAGAGTTGCATTGACATGAAAAATCCTCGATCGATGACTTTACTTTTTCGTTGGTTTCGTATACATACAATAAACCGAACACGATGGTATAGTATTCATAAAAAGACCAAGAAAACAATGCTTAGATGACCACCCCACCCCCGATGAAGTTTTCCCCAACCGTTCCATGCTTTATTAAAATAAGAAAAATGATATATAGAGAAAAAGAAATAGAATGATCATAGTAACAGAGATGAGAGATGCATTCTAGTATCGCGTTCAGCAGCGGTAGAAGATTCGTTTCGAGGACTAATGGATCGAATAGGAGCCAGTTGAATAGGGCTTGGAGGGGCGGTTATAGGTTGAGCTCTTGGTGTTTGGTTATGATCTTGGTACTCTCGGTAATGTTGATCGCGAGGTGGAGATGGTGGTAATGAATAATGCTCAGCGCGTCGATATTGCACGCTTGGACCGCTATGAGACTTGAGATGATAATATTGCTCATGCTCTCGCTCGTTAAATAATGGTGATTGATGATCGTTTTCGCCAGGGTATATATTTGATCTACGTTGTAGTTGAGGAAGACTAGGCCTTCGGTTGTCAAGTCGATTAAATGAAAGCGGTGGTAGTTCTAATGAAGGCGATGATGCTACTCGTGGAGAGATGGACAAGTTGGAGCCAGTGTCGGAAATCAAGGAAGGTGCACCATCTAATGATTCAACTCTTGATGTTTCGGATACTGATGGTGAAGGTAAAGGAGCGTGTATTCTCCTGGAGGAGAAAGCAGACGAGTGAACGTCAATATGTCGACTGGCAGAATGAACTGGGCGTGCAAATGAAAGAGTCTCCGTTTGTTCGTTAAAACCTAAAGGACTTCGTGAATGAGATGATGTCCTACGACGAAGCACCAAGCGACGTCGTCGATTCATACTCCCATTCCACCAATTCTTAACGGCGTTATCGCTCCGACCTTGGAGTCTTCTGGCAATTTCGGCCCATCTCTTGCCCATTTCTCCAACCAACCTTTCGATCTGAAGTCCTTCCTCTGGACTGATAGGGTCGTGGTTTAACGATGGCTTGAGATTCTGATGATAGCGCTCTCGACATTGCTTCGGAGAGCGCGAACCTATGAGTTGTGCTATTCTAACCCAATTCAAAGCCCCTTGAGTATGAACAAGTTGTACCAAGTAGGCATCTTCAGCCGGCGACCAAGGCCCTCTTCGATGAGATGACGACATTTGAAAGATTGCTAAAGATTAGAAGGAATGACTGCAAGCCAAAGGCGATGATGGATTCGAAATAGACAATCCGTTCATCAAATGCAGAGCCAACTGAGAAATCAAGGGGCAAAGCCGCTCGATATAGAAAGTTCTGACCGACGAAATCCCCTTAGGATGAAATGGTGAAAAGATGTCACAAGAGCGGTCAAGATCGAGGTAGTTTGAAAGAGCTCAAGTGCACGGTTGGGCTGCGACCGAGTAGTGGATTCAAAAAACACGAGGGATCAGGATAGACAGTTGTACCTGAACGACCACGAGCTAACGGGTGCTCAACGACTGAAAGTGCCCGCGACTACCCTTATTATAGAGGCTACGCTCGGTGCTGTACTTGGTCCTTGGACAATTAGATGTTACAAGTGGAGATGCGCTAGGAAGTTGTTGTGGTTTCTGTTGTTGAAAGCTCACAATGACTTCAATCTAGACTTGTGATGGCGGCAGTGGCGGGGTTGTAAATGATTTTTTGGGGAGGATGATGGATGACCCTTTCAAGAACAGACAGTTATAGCTTGCGCTAAGATAGTCTGTGACCGAGTAATGCTTTGAGTACGCTAAGATGTATGAGTCGTGTAATCGTTTTTTTATCTTTTAAAACGAAGTAAAAACTTTAGCTGGACGATGATGATGATGATGTTGATGGTGTTTAAAGATGAGTTGAAAAGTTTGAGATCAGATGAGGTGATATAAAGATGTTGAAATAAGAAAGACAATCGGGCTTGAAATGGGGCTTATGTCTTTAAACAAGTCGGCGATGGGGAAAGTATGACAGTAGTGATATACATTGACCAAGGTAGCCAGAAACGTAGGGATGTGACGAAAACATTTATTGGCGGGCGACAACGATCAAGCATGTAGCAGGGGGCACAATAAGGATGCCTTCTTTTCTTTCTAGGGAGGGTTGTGGTGTGGGTTGAAGGTAGCACGGATCCTGTGCAGCGTAGGTTTTTCGATCGGACAAACGTAGGGTAGGGGAATTTCAGATTCTTGGGTTAATAGATGGGTAGTGGATATGTGGTGGAGAAGGGATAAGTAAAAAAGGTGTGGTATGGGTATGGGTTAGGACAAGGGTCATATGTATGGGGGTATGGGTATTTTGAGTAGCGGGGATGTGAAGAGAAGGTGGTCAGTGGATGTTGTATTGTGATGAAAAGGGTGGTATGGGTGTGATGATTGATGATGATGATGATGAGGTGGATGGGTATTGAGAGAGATCTGTAAGTATTTGGTAATGTAATACTTCAATGGAAGTAGTAAAGTAAATAATTGGGTGGTTTGAACAAACCTTGGAGGGAGCATTCGTCTCGTCCCGCTTTCTTGTCTTGTTCTAAGAACTCTCGAACCTAGAAAACGTGTGAAAAAGTTTGAAATATAGGTGATATGTGGTGATATGGTAATAGTTGAATGGTTTTGTCTTAGTTATACCTCTACATTGAGACATAAAAGTCACTAGTATTTCTTAAAAGAGTAACACTCATACATATATTCATACATATATTGATGATGATGATGATGATGATGATGATGATGATGATTGATTGATTGATTGATTGATTGATTGATTGATTGATTAATTGTAAAAGATCCTCGTTGGCGTTGCGGGAGGGCTTCTGCACAATACCAATCTTTCGGGTCGTTGACTTTTCAATTCTTTGCTTTGCTTATTATTACTCACCTTAGCACTTTTATTACTCTCTTGTACCGTATGTACTAGTAGTATATTTTTTTGTTCCATCAATAGATTATTTTCCCAGTATTTTACAGACAAAATAGTAGATACTAGTAGATAGATAAGCTTAACCTTTTTAGAGTAGAGCTAAACCAAATTAAGAGTAGATAATATTAAGCCTAATTCATCTTCATATGTTTTTTTTAATAGAGATTTCAAGTTATAAAAGGCTAATAGATATCTAAATATTGATTAGGATGCAACTTTACTAGGTAAGTTTCGGTTTAGCTGTGCAAATTTATACGAATTTTGATTTTAGTCTTTGTATAAACTTTAAAGTTAATTTTATTTTATTTGATTTTCAAGTTTATTTTATTTAATGTTTAAAACTGCTAATTAATTCTACCTCTATACCCTTTTAAGTAGATTTTTATCCACTATTCTATTCTACTAGTATCTACAAAATATTGCGAAAATACTCTAATAAAATCCATGTCCGAGTCATTTCGTCTTTTCTTGAATGGTAATCAAAAATATGTAAAGTTGACTTATCTTGGGGGTTAGAATGTGATACATCTGTGGTATACCTAAGGTAACTTGAAAGCTATAAAGTTATATGGGAAAGATGTACAAAATGACGGTACAATATGTAGGGTAAGGTAAGTCAATAGTAGATAGTAGATAGATAGTAGATAGTAGATAGTAGTACTCAAATACCCTAGGTACCCGCAATAATGTGTCCGTTAATAACTAGGACTAGGATCTTGCGAGTCGAGTGATACCCGACCTTCTTTTTCCATTGCCCCTTCCCCTTGCCTCAGACTCCAGCTTTCTTCTTCTTCCCTTGAAACCTGGGCATGACAATGTTGATACTATAGAGATGAGATTCCAAGAGTAAAGAAACATACATACATACATACATACATACATATTCCGTACAGGATTTGGTACAATACTTCAACAGAACCGACAAGAAAAGAAAAGAAAAAAAAAGAAGCCAAGGGAGGACTAAATCAAAAAAGATTGAAAAGAAAAAACTCTTAACACATATATGCTCGCTAGGTAATCCTTTCTAAGTAATGGGGATCTGGTGTTTGAAATAATTCAATATAAAATGTCCCCCAGATTGGTCTAGGTTTCATTATTTATTTTCCAGATGTCGTAGATTTAAGTCTTTTCTTCCCAAACCTAATCCTAATTCCGCACTTGATTCATTGTTGATGATTGCATGGCATGACATACATATCATGGGATTTATTAGAAGGAAAGAGAATACCGGTGATTTCGATCGATTCTTCTAAAAATCCTATCCAACTACTGTATGGAACATTTCTATTTCTGATTCTATTTCTATCTTATCATGAATCCCATGATCATTCATCATCGTTGTCATCATCGTTGTCATCATTATCAATGCTAATTGATCTAGAACTATTGATTGATTCAAACTAAACTCCAGCTTTCAGATGTTTGTTGCCTCCTCCTTCTTTCTTAACCTCCAAGCTGTTCCTGATCTCATTCTCATTCTCATTCTCATACAATATAATAGTATAATAGTATAGTACACAATATATTTCCTTATAAACAGTTTCAAAGCTATTTTTTAAGCTGAGAGATGGCGTTTAATGTAACGCAACGGTTCGTGGACGAAAGAAGATCAACGCTTTGGGCTGTGGAACCGTTCCGAAGACAGCTGAAAATTAAAATAAATAATTTATTATTTTTCTTCTTATTATTTTTATTTCCTTATTATTACTACTACTTCGTATACTCTCTCTTACATACTCCACATCATATAAAAGATACCTAATAGATACTTGGATTACCGTATAATCTCAACAAACTGAGGTTTACCCAGTTCTGATGATCGAACTTATTATTAACAAAGCGCCCCCCTTCGATCGCTAACCATACCCAAAACAGCAAAAAAAAGTTCCAATTTTTTAACTTTATAACGAATCAAAATCTATCCACTTTATCAATTTTTCTAATCAGATTTTCAGAATTCGGCGGATATACTATTCTGAATTGAGCTTAGAAAGAGAAGAGGCATAAACCTCAGTTTGTTGAGATTATATGGTATTGCGCTATCTCGCTATCGTACCTAATAAGTACCCGTGGAGAGTCCGTCCGAGAGTTGGACCCAACTGGGTAAATGGATGGTCATGTGGTTGAGGCTTAAGGGCTTAAGGGCTTAAGGGGAGACCGGCGACCCCTTCAACTACCTAGGTACTTGTCGCAGATGTAGATCAATCTCAATCTATTAACTTTAAATTGATGAGATTTCTCAGATTACTTTTTTTGCCCCCCCCCCCCAAGGCCCAGTTCGCTCACTTCGCAGGACCACCTAGGTCCTAGGTGGGTATCAGTAGATCAGTCAACTAATTCGAATGAGGAAATAAAAAACGAAAATATGATGCAAAGCAAAAGGAGGTACTTATTAGCTACATATCCGTATCGTTTTTTCCGTCCAGGGTTAATTTTTTATACCGGTCGGTATACCCAAAAATACCTTACGGAATATCTTCACTTTTTTTTCCCTTCCTCAAAGCTCAAGGTTTCTTTCCTTTTTTCTAGGCATCTCGATTCTTTTTTATTCCCATGGATATTTCCCCGGAACCAATCAAACCATCGTCGAAACCCGAATATCTACCTTGTTCCTCATTGCCTTATATTCCTTGTCGAAAGCGTGTCCACCCTGCTGAACATCTTTTCTTGGGTATCAAATCATTATTTCATTTCCCACACCTCACCATACGGAACGCATACCCTCTTACGCCTATGAATCAATCCGTCCGCTCATTTCGCTCAATTTGTGTTACACATATTGCTGCTGCAGTAGCAACCAGCTAACCAGTGAATTTACTTGGCCTTGGCTTTTGGTTTGCCCTGCCGTTTTTCCCCCTTCCCCTCAGCTTCTGGAAGAATTATAATATATATGATCTGATTATCTGAATAGAGTAAAACGGTGCGCATTGATCTGTTCGCGCCGCGCCCATTCAATCGGTAAGAAACAGTGCGGTTCATGTTTTTCTTTTGAGGCTTGCCAATACCAATGCCATGTGGTTATCATGCCTTGTGCCGTTCATATTTCCCCCCGATATCCTATTTTTATATCCTCATGGAAACGCCATCATCGTGTTTAGAATCATTGAGGCCTTGGGTTTATTGAAATTTCATGTATCTTTCATGCATATCATACACAAAAAATATACCTAGGTAATTACCTGATCTTTGTTTTTGCTGTTCTCTTCAGCCACTACAGCCATTTCATTCTCCGGACCCGTCGTACAGCTCTCTGGGCTTTCCCCGGGACGTACCTACTCTAGGAACAGGAAAACGAAGGGAAAGGAAACGTATGTATGTACATCTACTGTTGTATCAATGTAACAACATTATCTATCAATCAATACTTGGAAACCATCCCATCCCATGACTTCCATCACAACCACATCAACCCCCCCCCCCCCCCCCCCCAAAAAAAAACAATAACAATAAAAAAACAGCCCGCCCGCACCCCCCTGGTTTGGGGACATAACATTGGGATCTTCCCTTCGGGACTCGGGAGGGAATGCTGATCTGCGGTGTCATTGTTATTTATTTCCTGGGTGTGGGCAGTAGGCTCGTATATTGATTGATATTTGTCTATCGTATCGTATCGTACGCTCACGTTCTTCGTTTCGGCGATCCAATTTAATCTAATCTAATATACTATCCATACATACATACATACATATATACATGTAATTGCAATCCCAATTATACGAAAGCCATACACACATTACATACATTACATACCTATATATCTTATAGATAGCGAGCGGCAGAAGAGTAAACCGATAATGAATGAATGGAATGGCGCCCCCAGACTTTCTCGGGGATCATTAGAATTTCTTGTGTTCAGCTTACTTACTTGCTTGTCTGCCGGGAAACCAACTCTCTCTCTTTCTCTAGCATTTTTATATAGATAGAAATCGATTCAATATACGGTAATCAATCTCTGTACCTCCATCATCATCATCATCATCATCATCATCGTCATCTAATCTATCTTTTTCGAACGGGACACGAAATCGAATTGAATAAAATATAAGAAGAAAATAAAAAGACCCCAATGAGTAACCAATCAAAATCTCCAATATCTAATCTGATCGATTGATTAAGAAATCCCTTCCTCCCTCCCCCTTCCGTTACCGATATATGCCCCCATCTATCTTCCCATCACCAAAACAGAGACAAGAATATGCAATGCAGCACCAAACACATCTCCATCCAAGTATCATACATACCTAAATACTCCAGTCTTGTCTTGTCTTGTCTTGTCTTGTCTTGTCTTTTCTTGTGCTGTGTCCACATCGCCGTCGGTTGGTTAGTCGTCGTACAACCTAGCACACGGACGGTACCCCTCAACCTTACTGCTGGATCCGGCTAGCTGCAGGTATCCCGATTTTAGCTTCTTTTAGAATAGAACTACTACGGCATATATGTGTACCGTATCATGGTTTATTTTGCTTCGTCTTGCTTTCTTCGTACTACATGTGTACAGTGTTAATGGGGGATGGATGAATGAATGAATGAATGGATGAATGGGTACAGGTACAGGTACAACGGTTTGGTTGGGGGAGTTGTTCGGTATCCTATTATTTCTTTTGAAATTTGCATGTATGTTGTTCTTCTTGCGGTTGATTGGGGTTGGGATTAGAGAGATGGGATGGGGTGGTTATCTAATCTCATCATATCTGATTTCTCTTAATGGATAGATGGGTGTGAAAAGCAAAATATCTATGAGAAGGATCTTCATAGATCTTTCGCTTCTGTTGTTATGTACGTATCGTATCGTATCTCCGTATGTTATATACCTTGCTTGAGATCTAGCTCTAGGGAGGTAGATCAACTTAATCACATCCCAATCCTATCATATCATATCACATCAGATCTTAAGAAACTACCCACCTCTCTTCCAAGAGTTCAAGTACCATCCCCTTCACGTCAGAACCATAAATACAAGATACCATAAAACAAAATGAAATAAAATAAACCTCCCACCCCATGCATATACGTATCACAACATCCTTCCAAAAATATCCCCCAAAAACACATCCATCCATTCTCACCTCACTCACGCTTACAAGAAGAGAAGACCTACAAAAAAAATACAATACAATACAATACAATACACAAGCCCGACCCGATATTTTGGATCAAACAATAAACGGGCGGGTGAACAGGGTGCAGGGTGACAGTTACAGTTACAGTTACACTTACGTGCAGACGATCATCATAATCATAATCATAATTATAATCATAATCATAATCACAATAACAATAACAATAATAATTGAGGCTTGAACATCGCATGGTTCTGGTCGCCGACTTCTGTATGTATGTACAGGTACAGGGGTATGGTATAGTGTGGTATCCCTGTCGTTATTACTAGGCCCGGGCAGGCTACGGCAGGGGGTGGACGTTGGGAATTGGGGTCTCCACTGTGTTGCTTGCTTTCGATTCGATACGGTATGGTATGGATGATTGTTTATGATGTCGTGTATTTTCTTCTTTTTCCTTCTTCTGTTGTTGTTGTTGTTGTTGTTATTGTTCTCCAGGGCTAATCTTATATTGTATTGTATATAGAGCTATCTCCTATATTGCTTGTTTGGGATAAAGTAAAATGAAATGAAATGATATGAAGAATTATATGTATATAGAATTCTATATATAGAAAATCAGCAATTTCCATTATTTCAATTCCATTCTCAATTTTGTACTTGGGTAAACCTAAAGTCATGTTATCTATTTCCTTTCCTTCCCTTCTCTTCTGTACTATACTGTATGTGCTGTGTACAAGTAACATATAAAACCCGAGAGGACGGACGGAAATTTATAACCCCCAGGCAAATATACATATATACCTAGGTAAATAATAAATACAATAGTATGTAGATGATGAAGCGGCACGCGAGCAACACAACGACGGAACGCAACGCAGGGCAACGCAGTAGGGAGGATGGAACGGAAACGCACATCATCTATACTCCGTGCATCATACATATAGGCAATCAAAAAATGCCGCAAAACACATATAGTAATTCATTCCCCTTTGGCTTTCTCTTTCCTTGAAAATTCCGAGGTATTAGCGAAAGATTTTCTGCAAGTCGTCAGATAAAGCAGATATATTTTCTTCTTGCTCGTGTCTCTGGTCCATTCTTGTCCAACCAATCTTCGATGATCGATCGATATTGCTGGGTCAATGGCTTGCCTTTTCCAAGATTTTTTTTGTTTACTTTTTAGGGATTTGACTTTATGATTTGCTCCGGGTGGAAGGGGCGCCGAACGAACGAAACGATATATCAACCAGGGTTGGAGGCGCAGGTAAGGATGATGTACAATGATTTTCACAAGGTTCATGTAAGAGATTCTTGCATCGTCGCGAAGCCCAGAAGGATTCCTCGCTGGTTGATTGGAGAGTGAAATTTTTGGGTGTGAAAGATAATATCGTTTTATATAGATGAATCGGTTTCAGATTTTCTGATGGTTTGTAGTAATTGGTGGGCAGGTTTTCCATTTTGCGTTCTGTCTTTTTTTACCCTTGATTGGTTTCCAATACAGTAGATGAGATCGCCGTTGACAGTTGAAGAAACGCATGATAATATTTTCAATATAATGACACATCATTGTTATATACGCATAGATTTCAGATCCGAACTTAGGTAAGGAAAATTCAATAGCCCTCTTTTGAGACCAATCGCAAGAGAAACAAAACCCAATCACAACCGACTACGACATGATCTACGGGCACTTGCTCTTTCGTTGTGGAGGTCTATAGTGGATAGCAAATAGATTATTTGGAATATTACCTTGTAACGTTGCTGTCATGAACAAGACCAAAAAAAAGACTCTATTCAGATATCATCCTTGCTCCTCCATAAAAGGGAAGACCCATTTACGCATCTGGAAAACGTTCACTAGTTGCGGTGCCAGCTGTCAAAGCTAGGATACTAACCTAGCCTACCAAGCCAAATTATGGGAACATACCGATGGCGTAGGTGCACCTGCTGTAGTGGAAAGATGGGGGCAAATATTTTGAAAAGGTTTCGTTTCAGCGTTAAGCATAAAAAAAGGTTCAATGAATGCTCGCTCCCTTCAGGGGTTTTCCAAAACATTACTCTATTCTATTGAACCTTTGGATCCATCAAAATATTGAATATTGTAAGTAGATTCAAGAGAGTCCCGATTTACTTCTCTCGTGAATGTTATATGATGTATACCTTGTTCCTTGGTATGTAAGGAACACCGTTGTGCTGTACAAACAAAAGTTTCAGAATATTAGAAGGGGTAGAATAGGCATCAGCATTAATTGAAACCCCTTGAACATATTTCCAAGGATCAGACTTTTGCCTCTCAGCATATGCATCTATATCTATATCTGAATCAACACCCTTCATGGTACTATTTTTGGTGACTATGAGATATGCGAGAACAGAGCATATACGATAGAGTGGAGTTTCGAAAGGATTCCAACTCTTGGAGGCTCGAGAATCTTTTGAGACTGGAACGATTTTCTTGTGACATTCATCATTTCATCATCCATGGCGTTTCCGTATTCGTTCTTGAGATATTTCATCGCTAAGAAACGAGAAAGTTGCGCCCGGCACCATACTGAATGTGCAGGTGCTGCCCATTGCTTTCTCAATGTGGAGAATTGATGATGAACACGGAATGTCCGTGAAGTACGAAGTAATGAAGTTGAGATATTTATGGGGCATTATATATTGATCTTCAGATTGTGAGTCTCGCCTTGATAGGGTGGAGACGTTTCTTTTTTACGATGCCCCCCCTGATGGCCCCTGATGGCCTTACCCCCTTGTGACTTTGGAAACTTAACAAGGTGGGCACGGTTGAAGTAGACGTGGTAATGTAGTAGATATCTGTCCATCGAAAAGTCCGACGAAGTATCCGAATCTTGGATTCGCATCTTTTACTTTGTTTGATATACCTCGTAGTTGACAAGGTAAGGTAAATCATCTTGGGGCAAAGATCACACAAGCAAGGGCTCGATGATATATATATACATATATATATTTTTCATTTTTGTTAGAAACGATTTTTAATAATATAACCTCATGAGTATGAATGTACTAGGAACGGCTCTTACCCTTGTTTTGACCGGCCTTTTCAAGGTTATCTTGGCTTTAAACCTTTTTTGTTAATAATTGGCGAATTTCATGAATGAGGCGTTGCGTACTTCCGTAAAGAGGCGAGTATCTTGAGGCTTCCATATTATGATCATCAGTCAGCAATCAGCAATCAGTTAATTAGCAATCAGCAATTAGCAATTAGCAATCAGCAATCAGCAATCATCATCGTCTTATCACTAGAATCACAATTCAATAAGGCCGTACAAAAAAGAAAAAAAGAAAAAGAAAAAAACCGTGCGAACATTTGAAGTTTCTAAACATAAAAAAGTTCAAAATAGTTCACAAGTTAATGCTATTAGATACTCGTTGACTCCTTCATCTGACCACTCTTGGCAAATTTCATCACTCATCTCCTTGAATTCTGATTCGACTCTTTATTGCAAGAACGTGTACATTTGGAACCGGTGTGGCTAATAAATGTGATGCTTACCTACATAATACATATAATACATACCCGTCTGCAATAATGTACAGCTTTAAGCTGCCATGTGAAATTATTGAGGCCGTTATACTTCACCTTCATTGGTCACCTCGACAAAATGATATATGTGACCGAGGCTGACCTCGCAGTTACGGTAGCATTGAAAATCCCGAAAGGGTCTAGAAGTGCGAAACACAAACGGTAAGGCGGAAAGGATCTACGAAAGCCTTTGGACTCGCCAATCTACATCTGCAATCTAACTTCTATAACGGGTTCTAAAATAAAACCTTCGGAGAATCAAATCCACGAGGTCAACCCGACGGGAGGATGCATAATACTTGATCTTAGCCGCTTCATCGCTCAAAACCCCACAAAATTCGAATGACTGCTGATTATTCTCACGTTTTATTATATTTTTAAATGATTTAATTTATGATATATCGCAAGATAATTATTATTTGGCGTTTAGAACGGTAAATGCTTAAAATTTCATGCTGTTCAACGTTATTAGTTGATGTAAGTTTTACGAATATAAAAAAAAGGGATCATGAATTCTAGTACCTTACTTACATTTGCAGACCTACTTGCATTAAGTTGCATGTTACTAGTGGCAACATAGTAACTTTTATCTCTAGAGTATCATGCTATTAATGACATTCAATATTGATATAGTTTCTTCTTTCTAATGTATCTTTCAATATTATAGATCTGGATAATTAAATTTGAGCGAACATCTAGTGTGGTGATGTCGGGGACCTGTAAAAGTTCTATGTCCGTGTCCGCTGGTCGCCGACCTACTTCGAGCACCCAAAATATTCAGATATTTTTTCTATTGACACTACTTTATCCCGAGATTTATGGTTTCTTTTTTTCGGGGGTGAACATACAGTGTACATATCTATATTATGTTCTTAAGATAGAGGGAGCAGTAATCATTTGTACCCCATATGTACACTAGTAGCTGTTGCCCAGTATTATAGTAGAACGAACTCCTTTGCGCAATATAGGTAACCCAAGTAGATACGGTAGCAAACATAGTATCTCCAAAAGCCAAACCATCACACTTACAATTTCCACGTTGAATTCCTCTGCCCTAACTCCAGCTTTGGTATTGCGACGCAAATCTCCGCCTTTTCCAGCTCTGCCTCTTGACAATCCTCAATTCCAACTCCGTTCGCGAATTGTACCACGACAAAATCGATAGGTTTTTTCCCAATCACTACCATTGGAGCATGCCATGTCCCCGCACCATACGTGACCGCCTGTGAACCATTCGCTAAGAAAGCCTTAAGTCGACTCAGGTCCGGTAGACCGCGACCGGGAAGTTTTTCATGACCCGTTTGAGGAACGGGTAGGGTTTCATCCATTGATGACGGCGGTAGACTAGGTGCAACGACCACCAAGTAACATATTTCTTTTTGCTCCGAAGGTGATATCCCGAGTGGAATAAATGTTTGAGTCGTGAAAGGATGTCTTTCTAGTATCTTGACGGGGAATAATCCCCCGGTATTGCTCTCGTGAGACGGGAGTAAAGACCGCGGCGAGCATACAAACATATTCATGACTGCATTGGCGACCCGTCGACTCGGCGCATCTCCATATAAATCCTTCATATGCGTGACATCTAGGTACTTGAGTGCAGTACCTTGGTTGGCTTGTACCGCGTTTGGTGGGAGTTCTTTGATTGTTGGGGATGGAATTACGGCTGGCGCGGGGTTTTGAATCACGGTTCCAAATGATGAAAAGTCATCTTGAGTGAGCGACTTCGCATGAATTATCATCT
Organism: Scleromitrula shiraiana; assembly: GCA_028455995.1. NCBI lineage: Eukaryota > Fungi > Ascomycota > Leotiomycetes > Helotiales > Sclerotiniaceae > Scleromitrula > Scleromitrula shiraiana. The sequence goes on from JABELC010000013.1 coordinate 769,798, forward strand.
CACTGTCGGGAGATTTGATAGTTACAGCCATCTTTTCTTTTGGGTTTTTGGTTTGATATTGTTTGAGATGGAATATTGTTATTGTTGATGTTGTTGTTGTTGTTGTTGTTGTCTTCTTGTCACGTAAAGTAGAGTGGTGAGTGGCACGTGCATTTCGCTTCACTTTCACCTCCTCCTTTTCAAACAAAAAAATATTAGATATCTACAAGAAACTAGTAATACAAGTTGCTCGTATGATGAAAGATATATCGATAAACACCTATCGAGATATGAATTGACGCATATTATCTCCTTATTGTGTATTGTCATAACGACTATCGCATCAGAACGTTGACATGATGGTAAATTTTCTAAAAACTCATCTCGTCTGATTAGTATCTTTTGATCTCAATATTGAACCTTACAAGTCAAGGTTTTCATCTTCAAGTTCAATTTTACCATTGTATTTGTTTACCTTGTTGCATTTCTCCTATTGTTAACTTTTCTGTTTCGAAGCCCCTGATATTCATTTTATTGCAAGGAACTTTCCGAAACTGTCCCTATTGTCCTTCAAGAATATTCACTCTATCCGGATATTCCCGCGAACCATCTTCAGAGGTTAAGAAGTGAGAGAGATCATCTTATTGTCCTTACAGGCTCCATACAGGCTAGTTTAGGCAGATTTTCGTAGTTGCTATTGACACTTGTGTATTGTTCGTCTCCCAGCCATCTCGAGCACATTTATTTGTCTGCACAACAATATCATTGTTTAAACACTATGGACACAATGAACCGTCAATTGAATTGGAAATATTCTGGACAGAATATGGTACCTATAGCCTTATCTCCTGGCAACTATTTCCTCTCCAGTTTCCTAGCTGTTCTATCCATACTCAAGACCTCCCTGAAACGTTCTGTTTTCAAGACATTATCCAATTATTACTCTTCAAAGCTCTTTTCAAGTACATCTAGAACTACCTTAGACAATCTCAAGCTCTCTATTACTTAAGATGGATTCCTTCTTCGATATAGATTTTGACGCCGTACAGCAACTTTTGGCTCCATACGATCCTCTATTGCCCGTTGATGCAGACATTATTGGAGCATTGAAAGCAATTGCATGCAGATTACTCGAGTTGGATCCTGATGGTGCAAACACATGGATCAATAGGCATTTGGAGCAGTATGGTGTTCACACAGATTATTTGTTCTCTCCCAACGGCAGCCGAAACTCACCTCCCATAAGTCTTCTGGAGAATGCAGCCAGTCAAGCCGACTTCGCTGTTCCTCGAGCAAACCTCAATCATTACAGCACAGCAGTCCAAACCAATTTTCTTGTTTCCCAAGAGAACCCTTATCATTCCAACACGACCTTTCAGAACATTTTCGCCAATGCTATTTCCTCAAATGGCTCTTATCTTCATGACAATGAGGTTCAAGTTGAGCTGCAACAGTTCAATCAAGACGATGACGTACGGATCAGCGAAATTAACGACGATAACGCTTCCGAGAATGGATATTACCAATGCCCACAGGTTGGCTCAGATGGTCAATCAGAAGTAGCTCAGGAACACGAGAGTGGGAAGACCACCGAGACGAATGTCGTTGTTGAGATTGCCAAAACGTTTGATGACGAAGATTTTCTTGAATCCACCAAAGACTCAAATGATGGAAAAACTGACGCTGATTGTAAGAGTCTTGAAAGCGCCGGGATAGCTTTCAGTGACGATTCCGATGGCGAAGATGCTGTTCTCAAGAACTGCTCTTCTGCTCACAAAACTCTCATCACTTCGGAAAATAGTACGTCGGCATCTCGCGGTAAATCAATCGTCCCAGGCAGCAGCAGCCCTATCTTCAGTTGCGGGTCTTTGTTAACTACCATCAATGACGACGAGGAACTTTCTAACTCTGAATATGAGAACAAGTACGAAGACAGTGATTATGAAAAATGCAATAATTTCGTCAAGCCTCCAACCCCACCATGTTCACCACCGAGCGTTCGAGCCTCACACACCGGAAAAACTGTTCGAAAGACAACATCTCCCCGTACTCCTCCCCCGAATCGCGCCGCTTCTCCTGGGAAGAGATCTCGCCGTATCAACAACGAAGGACCATTATCGCCCGCTAAAAAGTTGAAGGTCTCAAGGGTCACTACCGCCACTCATAGAGTTCGCCGAGAAGCATGGTCTGATCACGAGCAGGATTCTTTACATAAATTGCTGGTTCAGCGTCGCCAACAAGAGGCCCAAATTCCCGAACTTACCAAATACTTTGACAATACTCTTTGGAAACTTATGTCAGAGCAACTTTTTCACAAATTCGGTATCGATCGAGCTCCAATGGCATGCAAAAATCATTGGGGTCGAAAGGGGCGGAACCTGAGTGGATTCGATGAGAGAAGCGATCTCAAGCGATCAGACAATCTTGAGACAAGTGTGCAGGTCAGCAAGAAGTAAAAGTGGATCAAGAAAGTGCTCGTTGGAGGGATAAATAATTGGGGGCTTGGAAGGAGCGTTGGCGTTTTTCTTTCTGCGTTACAACAAGAGATTGACTAGGAGGAGGATATTTGAGGGTGTGGAATGGTTTTGCGTTGGTTGCCCAGATTGCCTTCGATATGGTTTATATACTCTTATTCTTTCTGTTATAATTCTCTTTAACTTCCTCCTCTGGCAGCCTTTGCTCTTTTTATAGTTACCTCTTTGGAACCCCTTTCATATAACAGATTTCTTGTTACCTCAGAGTCAAATACAAAAGTTTCACCCACAAAAGTCTTCCAGAATCTTGCAATACTAGATGGCCATACTATATACCAGCATAAAAAGACGCAACATAAGCTCTACATATAATAAATTCGAAGTTAAACTGACAGATGTGGTCGATACCACTGGTATAATCAACACAAACCATCTAAAGTCAAATCTGATCAAGATTTTAACGGACTGTATACCATTATTCTAAACAACTAAATATGAGTTATAGTTAAATAACAACAATGACATGAAGCAAAGAAATATATATGTGATCCGCAAGACAATTAGATTTTCAATATCTAAAGGCAATGGAACATGTAAGTTCTCATTCCATATCCAGAAGATATTGAGCAAAATGAGATGAGATCATGCCATTTACTTCCATCAGCTATGAACTATATGTATGCTTGTCCACATAGATTAATGGCTAATTTTGTTTGATTTAGAATATTGAAGCAGTCAAATGTTCTGATATTTTAGAAATATATATCAGCCCGGATATTATATATTCCGGAAGGTATGTATGACTAAGCTGACGCTGTACTACGTGGTTGGTACAAACCCCGCAAGGATTTTGGCAAGCTAGAACTTAGAGCTAAAGAATATACCATCTCAGCCTCATACCAACTTGCCTTTGTACAATATCAATTTGATACTCTTAAATGATCAATTCTTACTCTATCTTTTCCAGTTTTCCCTATATTGCCAACAATCCTTCAACGCTGATAACTGCAACTCCAAATAATCATTTTTTTCACCTTAGACAAATAAATCTTTCACTTCGAATACGCGCTGTTCACCACTCCCAACCAAAAGGTAGAAACCTCGATAAACTATACAACTTGAGAAGAAGCTATCGCATACATGGGATTTACAAGAAATACTTCTAACAATCAGCATTCACAATAATAATACTACACCACAATTCAATTCAAGATGGCGACTGATATGGATATTGACATGGATATTGATGTTGGTTTCGTGGAGGAGGAGATACTTGTCCCAGACATGGCAGGCATTGAAATACTTGTGAGTAATTTTGGCGCATATCACTATACGCAAGAACTGCGCTTGAATATCCTACGAATTGCTTGAACGATAGCTAATTTATGTTTTACTAGCACGACCAAAATGAACCAATGCAGAACGAAACATCAGCTCCCAACGATACCTCCGGCGCAGACGCGGAAAATCCTTCACCAGAAAAGGTTCATGTGCGCGGCTTGGACAACCTTACGACCAAGGACGTGCGAAACTTTGCTTCGGAATACTACCCCGAGAAAATCGAGCGCATTGAATGGATCGATGACACCTCACTGAATCTTGTGTATCAAAGCCCTGAGATTGCGGCGGAAGCTTTACTCGCATTTTCTGCTCAAGCTATAACAGACATCTCGCAATTACCGATCCTTCAGTTGATTCCCGCCAAACCTTTTCCATCGAATCCTAAAATCAGCCTACAAGTACGTTTGGCAGTTATTGGAGATCGCAAGCAAGCAGGGGCTCGTGAGAGAAGTCGCTTCTATTTGTTCAACCCGGAATATGACCCTGCAGAGAGGCGCAAGCGTGAGGGTACGCGGAGATACAGAGATCGGGATGATGGAGGCTATAGAAGCCGACGCTATGATGACCGAGAACAGCAGAACAGGCAACAAGGGGATGCCGAAGCCGGCTTTGACGTAAATTTGTACGATGATGACGAGACCGCCTTGGCTGCTAGAGCCTCCAAAAATCACGGTCGATCTGGTTCTGGCTCATCGGGGAGCGATTTTAGAGACCATCGCACTCGATCTGGCCGTACAGGCCCAAGGGAGTTGTTTCCAGATCGCGCTGGTAGTGGGAGACTACGTGATCGAAGTGCTTCGCCAATTAGAAATGAAGAGAGAGCGAGAGATGTGAATAGACGACGCCGAGACACTGCAGCTTCTGAGAATAGACAAAAGGCTCAAGCTATAAAAGCTAGGCTTCGCGAACAAAGCTCGACGAAGGAGCTATTCCCTAACAAATTAGGCTCTACTCATCGAAGATCAGGTGCTTTTGACGCTGCGGATGAAACTGCGGATTTGTTTGCTGATAAGATGCACGTTCCTTTTCTTGACGGCAGTTCAGATGTTCGACCATCCGGCAATAACTCCTTGGCATCTCGAATGACATCGAACTCGTTGGCATCTCGTATCACACAAGAAAAGCCCCAAGGATTCAACATTCGTGGTACTGCGAAAGCTACTGCCCCACAGAGCAGTTTTTCTATCAAGGGCATGGCATCGGATACAGCTATCAAGGAATTGTTCCCTACTCGCGTAGGTGGAAATGCTGGGAAGGAACTTTTCTCGGGAAGATTGGAGGGCAGAGGCGGCAGGAGGCAGAAGGCAGAAGATCTATTTCATTGAGTTTAAATATATTGGGAGTCATGGATGGGATTGAACTGGAGGTTACTGGAGCCTAGGCTGGTTTTTACATATTGTGATGGATCAAAACTCTACTTTCACATATGGCGTTTAGGGGAATTGAAAGGATACCATATTCTGCACATATTAAGCGGTCTTCAATATAACAGAATTTATATATGTTCAGCATATTCTCAACATTGAAAGTAATTTGGTCCTTTTGTGAAGTCATGGAACAGAACTCTGATAAGTAAGTAAATCAGACAGTGATCCTATGTTCTTTCATGTTCTTGTGTCTAGGGTTGAGATTGTTTTTTATCTGGTTCCTGGATTCTTCTTCCATATTCTCGGCCGAGCTTTTTGGAGGATAACCATTCTGTGATTCAATTCAATTCTCAATTCTGACTAATCTATTATTCTTATAATTTGAAAACCAAAAAAACGCGGTCCTTTGATGTATTCACTCTACTCGTTAAACGTTTAAGAATGTATTCTTTCCCAGTTTTAAAGATGAAGTCATCAGTACTCTTCCCGATTTGTTCTCTTGTTCTTTCCTTCCGATCATGACAAGATCAACAAAACATCTGTTCAATTTTTTCGATTTATCTTCAAATCATTCGTAGCCAACCTCTCATCAAAAATGGATCAATGGTTAAGACCTGTCTTTCAGAGAACCAGAACTCCGGTCCAAGGAAGCACAAATGATCGGATCGATGATAACCGCGAAGGAGAGGACCTGGGCCGACTTCGCTCTTCCTCCAGAGTCTCTTCATATATGGGATTTCGAGCAAATTCTACGCCTGTTGATCGAGCGGATCCTTTCCCCAAGGTCGGCGTCCCTGAAACGGTTTATCATAAACCTTCGGGTGATCAGATGGCGGAGACACTCAAGGTGGTGATGATGACGCAAAGCATGATGGACCCTGTGCCGATCGAATACAATTCTTGCATCTTGCATGTTCTGGAGGCCTATCAGGATTTGCAGGAGCAGTTGCATGCTAAGGATAGGGAAATGGAAGATGTGAAATTAGGTCATACTATTACCATACAGGAGTTTGAGACTTTGGCAGAGCAGTGAGTATCAGTTCAGTTGTGTCGTGGTGTTTGTTAGAAGTTCAGTACTAATAATTTTGCTTTATGCAGATGGGTGATGAAAGAGAAGGATTATCAGAAGGAAATGAAGAATTTGGAAATTCTTCTGTCTAAAAAGGAGGGAGGTATGGAGGATGTTACAATGGCGCGATCTAAAAGTGTAGTTCATGGCTCGAGACGTGCTGCGGATATGGTTACAGATGGCCTAGGCAAGATAAAGAGGAATGCGGCACGCTACAGCTCTGAGAGAGGTCAGTTGATTACATCTTCCATTTATTTATCCTCTCTATTTACTTTATTTCAGGATCGTCTCAAGTTACAGAATGGGTTAGCGCTATAGATGATACCGAACAACCATTTCATAAAGGTCCTATTACAACTGCTACATCCTACAAGACGAAACAAATGGATACATACATAAATGATTCCAGAAACGGATTGATTCCCGAGGGGGAACCTTTCGTAGATCAGAGGATGGACGAGCCAGCGGTAAATTGTCTACATGAGAGACGTTCAACTGCCATACAATCGAATGCTCTGGAACTAAATCATGCTAAGGAGGAATTAGGAATAGCATTTGAGTCATCTTCAGATTCGGATGATACTAGCTCGCATTCAATGCCTGGAATAGCTTTGGACTCGAATAGTCTCGGTCACAAATCCACACGAAGTGATTTCATAGAGAAGCCCCTCCCAGACATCCCAAGCGGTAATCCAGAGATCGAACGTACTCCGCAATATCGAGGCAATACATCCGAGAGCGTACAACCTTGGGTCGAATATAGCTCTGATGATCTATCATCATCGCCATCCTTGAGAAAGGGATTTTCATTCCATCCTGGGGATGATACACCAAGCATACTACACAAAACGTCAAAAGATGCCCTTAGGAGATCCAAAAGTAATACAGATCAGTCAACTCCAACTAGTCTTAGTCGTCTGGCAAACGTGATGACCAATGACGATTCTCCCACGCTCGGTTGTCACAATGTTCATCCGTCGAAAGCGAAGAAAATCTCCAGAGGGGATACGAACTCTAGATCTGATCCGCCAGGACACGAACACATGGGCTATTTTAGCTTACGACATCAGTTAGGGATGCGTGGACAGACCGTAGAGAGAGGCAATTCTTCCAGCAGCGCCGTAACGGCAATCAGACACAATTCGGGTCGAAGTGAAGCCAGAAGAGCCAAAGCAAATAAACAAGAAACAGCAGTCATGGCGGTATGTGTATTTTAGAGCCCGCTCTATCCGTTCATATCTATGGCTTCTTGTTTTCACCGGTATCTGGTATGCTAATCTTTAATGACTAGGCCGTGCGTGCAATTGCAGCAAATAACAAAACAACTTCGAACGACCGAGTTCAGCCTCAAAATGTCTGTTTGAGAGAGGGATCACCATTCTCAGATGATGGTCCTGGGACGACAAGTAGGACAAATTCGCATTCGGGTTGATCCAGAGATCGGAAATAATATGTGTTTCCGGGAATCTCAGAAAGAGAAGAGTGATGTAGTTATATGGATGGGTTTTACCTGATACTTAGCAGTAGCTTCCCAACCCCATCCTTAATATTCTAAAAATATTATCAAGTTCTGAATTCTGTCCGACTTCTAGAACTCCGCTGGGATGCTACAATTACACGAATACGATATAATAAAGAGGTAAAATATGAGCGGATGGCAATCACAATTTCGTAGTGTGGAAATAGAACCAGCTACGAGCCCCTGTTCCTCGAATCTAAGTGACCTTATCGGGACTTTTTGAGGGTGAAAACCATATGTATGCCGAGTAGGTGATCCGAAGATTTCCAATACACATGTAGAAGACCAATCATTTATTTCACCGCCAGACAAATTTCCATCATGCATAGCATAGGAGATCGATCTATCGGCTCTAATACCAAACGAAATATATATGTTGATTGAACATTTGGAATAAATAATAAAGATGGCCCGTGGTTCGAATGCATAAGCTTTAATTTACGACTTCTGAATGGTCTTGGGATACGATTTTGCATTGATGTAACGGCTGGCCTGGCATGGATTGTGAGTAATGTCTTTTTCTAACTAAACTGTTGTTTGTGTTTGTGTTTTTAAGAATAAGAATAAGAATAAGAATAAGAATAAGAATAAGAATAAGAATAAGAATAAGAATAAGAATAAGACTACTAATACTGATACTGATACTGATACTGATACTGATACTGATACTGATACTAATACTAATACTAATACTAATACTAATAGCATGGGAATATCAAAGATACAACGCAAGCCATCTAAACGAAGCCGCGCTCGCACACAGCCAGTGCCATGGGAACAATCTACTACCAGATCCAATCCGGAAGGACGTAGACCTCTTAGCCGCGACATCTGGGCCGGGTGCGGGGCAAAAACACGGGTATCCCGGACATCCCGAGTTCGGACTTGCTCTGATCCGTTCATGTGAGATGATGGGGGATGCGAAACATTTGGACTTGGCGAGGTATTTTGTAGAGGAGAGGGGGGATCCGAGGCGGCTGGATGGGAGATATTGTTTTGATGTGGAGGCGGAGACGAGAGGGGATCGGGTTAATGGGAGGCTGAGGTATTGTCCTGAGAAGTGGAGTTATTGGTAAGAGATTTGAATCTGGATCTGTTGATTGAGATGGGAGATTGATGTTTGGAAGGGGTATCAACAAGCGCATAAACCAATTGTCGAGCAGGAGACTATTGAAGGTCATTCTGTCCGGGCAATGTATTTATTGACGGCAGTGGCTGATTTGGTTCGTATTGATGGAATGAGAGATCAAAAGATAAAAAAGACGCCGTGGAACGGTTGCGGAATAATATGGTAGAGAAGAAAATGTATCTGACAGGAGGTATTGGTGCAATTAAGCAATGGGAAGGATATGGAATTGATTATTTCCTACCATCTAGTACAGATAAAGGAGGATATTATTCCGAGACTTGTGCAGCTATAGGTGTGATGATGCTAGCCGGGAGACTTCTCCAGGTAAACTTTGTCTTGTATATTTATGGTTATCATTAATCACAATATAGCTTGATCTGGACGGCAAATATGCGGATATCATGGAATTATGTTTCTACAATGTGGTCTCCACAGGAATGTCTCTTAATGGGAGACAATTTAACTATATAAACCAGCTTGCATCAAGTGATACAGATTTATCTCAAAGAGCGAAATGGTTTACATGCGCTTGCTGCCCACCCAATGTAACCAGACTTCTAGGTTATATTGGTGGTTATCTCTGTAAGTATTCCGAACAATCGACCACAAGGGGTTACCCATTCATGAACCACTGGACTATCAAAAACTCGAATTACTTGACTTTCAATTGAAAACTAAGACGTTTTGATTGTCTGATATTGAGTTAGACAACGTCATACCTTAATCTTTCAATATTGAACAGGATAATATGGTATTTTGAGTATTCAGTTGACAGGTGGTTCATGAATTAGTACACTCCCTGATAATTCATTTAATTGAGGAGAAACTGACTGACTCACGTTACCAACGAGAAGAAGAAAAGTATAGAGATAAACGTCCATATGCACGCTTCTGCAAAGCTTAAGGTACAGGTTGGAGAAAATACAGTTGAACTTGAGCAAACGACCCAGTGGCCATTAGATGGAGCCATCCAATTTTCTCTGAAGAATCCTTCGCAAATATCTACAGCAATCAGGATAAGAGTTCCTAAATGGGCAGAGAAGCGGGAGGTAATATCTTCTTCATCTGCACTCACAAACATAAGCTGATATGTTATAGTTATCTCCTGGTATCGAAAATGGAGATTCAGATCCCGTGAAGGGGTATTTAACAATTCCAGAGGACTATCTCAAGAGGAACTCAACATTTCAACTCGCCATCAATCTAAACCCTCGATATGTTTCTCCACACCCATATACAAACCAAAACATCGTAGCTCTTGCTCGAGGACCAATAGTCTATTGTGTCGAGGATTATAATAATTCTTGGGTAAATGATCATTTCAAGGTATGAGACTTCATGAATCAAAGAGAAGGAAGAGAACGGATATTGATGAGCTTCATTTTATTCCGCATTGTCTTCAGGATAATAGATGTGGAAAAGGACATATGAGAGTAGGATTGCGTAGAAAGTGTTAAACAACAATCAATGAAATAGAAAAACATAGAATCCTCTCGAAATATTGACTGTTGACTGTTGACTATTGACTGTTGACTGTTGATTGCTCGTTTATATGTAAGGCGGGTTTACTTGCATCTCATGGATTCGTTTGAAGTTATGTTATGTTCTCGTAAAAGCAGCACGCGAGTACTGCATCTCGGCAGCTGAGATGTAAGATTACATGTACATACATAGCATGGCACCCCAGGATCTCGATCGGATGACGGACAATACCCGTGGACGATAGATAGATAGATAGATACAGTAGATGTAATGTAAGCCAATGAATGGTACGATCGCCTGGCCATCCAACAATTGTCATACGAGATTTCGATTGTACCTACGTGGGTGGGCCTGGGGTAGACAAACAACCAACATTTTAAAATCCGAATGGAAATTCGAACCTCCTCAAGTCTGGTAAATATGATGATATTCCCATCAACGACAACGACAACAACGACAACAACAATAGTAATAGCAAGTACTCGGATAATCACATGAATAACTCAACTCAAGCCAAGCCGAGGATGTGAATGAACCAAAATTTCTACGTCCTCGGACTTTCAATCTCAATATGGAAGAATCCGATGAAGCTGCATTTTGTTGAGAGCAAACGACTATTTTGCCCCGCTTTTCCTTGACATATTTTTTTTTTTATTTGGAGGGTGGAGGGGGGAGGGGGCTCATCGAATGGCCAAGGTCAAGATGGGGGAAAGAAAAAGAAAAAAAGAAAAAAAAAAGAAAAAAAAAGAAGTCCTGGAGAGAAAGTTCCGTATTTTCTTGTTCTTGTGTATGATGGAATCGTTTGTCGATTGGTAATCTGATATATCGTTTGCTTGATTAGCGAATTTATTTATTTGTAAATGTGATGTTTTAGGGATTGATGGGGGTTAATGGGGGTTGAGTGAGTGAGGTGAAGGGTTTGATAAATGTTATCGATACAAATTGTATTAATTTGATATGATATGATATGATATGATATGATATAATATAATATGATATAATATGATAGATAAATCGTGGTTTTTCATGCAAGAAGATCGAATAATAATTAATACCAACAAAGTAATAAGTAATACGGAAGTATATAAGTATCTTGCATTCATAAGGCGACTTTATTATATAGTATTTAATAAGTTAGGCGCGTAGTATTATTATATTGTACCAGTTATTGTACCAGTTATTGTACCAGTTATTGTACCAGTTAACTAGATTCACCTAAACTACAGTCCAGTCCAATGCTCAACATAATCCCTTGTACAACCCAAGTACGTACGCCAAGCTGATGAAGTACAAGATCTAATAATAAGGCTGGCTCCTTCCTTCCATTCATTCATTCATTCATTTATTGTCTCATTCATCCATCCATCCATCCATTCATTCATTCATTCATCTATTCATTTATTGTCTCTAGGTTTTTTTTGTTGGGATTTTTTATTTCGATTTTTTTTTTTTTTTCAAATGGATCTATACAAAAAAAAAAGAAAAAGTTTACTAGCTAGCTTTTTATTCTAGGTTTCCATCAATTTTATAGATAATAGAGATAATAGAGATTAATAGAGATTAATAGAACTAGGATATCATCAATAAGGGAAAATAATATCAATATCAAACAAAACCCTACTGGAGCTATCAACATTTGAAGTTAAGTTCTCCATCCATTCACCAATTCATTCATCAATTCATTCACCCATTCATTCACCCATATGTAATAATTTCTCTTCTTTCTTCCCCCTTTGCCTATGAAAATCTTCTACCCTCTCTTCTCTCTCTATGGGACCAGTACTCACTCAAGTATTCAATTTCATTTCATTTAAAAAAAAAGGAACCTCGGTTGTTGATAACGCGGATTCCTATTCTCTTTCTCGATTTCTCTCCTTCTCTTCTCCCACACTATACCCATCCATACCCATCCATACCCATACCCATACCTAAAAAGGGCAGGGAAAGGAATTCGATATCTATAGTTACTGTATAACAAGAGATTGAGAATCCTCTTCTACTTTCTTGATCTCGAATTCTTTCTTCATCCCCTTTCATCCCATATTCAAAAGTCCCATTTTATCTTTTTAAAGTGCTGCAGATCTTGAGATAGATCTCGTTGGGTTGTGTGGGTACTTACATCCCTGCCTCGATTTTTTTTTTTGGTTTGGAAACTTGAGGGATATCAAACAATCAAAGTTCAACCATTAATCTTCAAAAAGAAAAAAAAAGAAGAAAAAAAAAAAGAAAAAAGAAAAGAACATCAAGAAGGGGTTTTCATTTTCAATCCAATTGATCAAGAAAATGGCTTCCGCAACTGTTCATTTCTCTCATCCAGAGCCTTCTCTATTTACTCTTCAACCAAGTAACGATCCACAAACTTTACCTCCGCCTATACCTGGTTCTACACTTTCTGCCCCTCCATTCTCGATCGATCCATGGTGGTACAATGCAGTCCTCGATGTTAGAGTCCCAATCACAATCGCATTGGTATATGCCATAACTGTATCCGCGATTAACAAATACAATCGAGGTGCCGGAAACAAACCATGGCCAATTAGTCAAACCAAGATTTTCTTCGCATTCGTCGTGGCACATAATATTCTTCTAGCTGTTTATTCAGGATGGACTTTCATTGGCATGTGGGGGGCTTTACAGAGATCAATTCAGCATTGGTCTGGCCCTGCTGGTCTTGCAGGTACTGTTGATAGTTTGTGCAAGATGCATGGAGTTTCTGGTCTGGATAATGCCATGTCTTTCAATGCATCAATGGGAAAATGGACTTCGGAATTACCTACAGAATTCGTTTTGACAAGTGCTGGAACCCCGGATCCTACTGATTTGGGAAGATTATGGAACGAGGGACTTGCATTTTATGGATGGATCTTCTATCTTAGCAAGTTCTATGAGGTTCTCGATACCGCGATTATTTTGGCAAAGGGAAAGAGAAGTTCGACTTTACAAACATACCATCATGCTGGTGCAATGATGTGCATGTGGTCTGGAATTCGATTCATGTCTCCACCAATTTGGATGTTTGTATTTGTGAATTCTGGAATTCATACATTAATGGTAAGATAAACCACTCTATTCTATGATATTTTGAGCATCTACTAACTTTCCCAGTACACATACTATACTCTCACAGCATTCAACGTTCCCATCCCACAAGCTCTCAAACGAAGTCTCACAACCATGCAAATCATCCAATTCCTAGTCGGAGTCACCTACGCCACAATCCACTCCTTCATCTCCTACACCGTCGAACTCCAAGTCCCCTCCATCCAAGGCACCATCTCCACCGCCTCATCCATCGCCTCAACAGCCATCACCTCCGCAGCCGCCGTAGCCACATCCCCAGGTCTCTCCCAACTCCTCAAAAAATTCCTCTACCGCGCCATCGGCGAAGAAGGCCTCGCCGAAAACGTAGCCGCAAGTCCCATCCCCACCCCTCAAGCTCAAGCTCAAGCTCAAGCTCAAGCACCCATCCACGCCAAACCATCCTCTCATTCTCAAATCCCGCAATACACTACCGAATACCGCACAATCCCCTGTATCGATACCAGTGGTCAAACTTTTGCTATTTGGCTCAATGTTATCTATCTCACTCCTCTTACCTTCCTCTTCGTTCGATTCTTTGTTAAATCCTACATTACGCGTACAATTGGGCAGAAGAGACCGAGGGAGAAGATAGTGGCTGCTGAGAAGGCAGGCGTGGATGCGGTGAAAGGAGTTGAGAGGAAATTGCATGCGAAGGTTAATGGAAATGGAAGTCTGGTTAATGGTCATGCGAATGGGAAGGTGAATGGGAAATTGTGATTGTCGTTGTCGTTGTCGTTGTGGTTGTGATTTTTCTTGTTTCCTTTTTTTTCTTCTTTTGGCATACTGTAGATGTAGATTAGGAGATGAATAGGTGGATGTATGAATGAGTGATGGGAAAGAGAAAAAGAAAGAGAAAGAGAAAGAAAAAGAAAAAGAGAAAGAAAAGTATAAGTTATTCTTCGGGAAGGCGATTCCTCCCCCTTCTCCTACTGTTAGAACGAATTGAATTAAATGGAATAGAATAGAATAGAACGGATGGAGTATAAAACAAAAAACCTAGAGAAAAGCAGAGCAGAGCAGAGCAGAGTAAAAAGGAATCCCTTCAAGTATGGAGAACGGCGCAAGGCATCAAATAAAAAATTGGAGGGATAGCAGGATGCAATCAATCAATCACTCAATCAATCAATCAATCAATCAATCAATCAATCAATTGTCTTTATTAATTAGTTAGTAAAGTAAGCGAGCGAGCGTGCGTTTATGCGTTTTTGCATTTTTGCGTTTATGCGTTTTTGCGTTTTTGCGTTTATACTGGTTACTTATATCAAAGTAGAATGAATGAATGAATGAATGAATGAATGGATGAATAAATGAATGATATCATTACAGCTCAACAGTTTGATCTCTTCCCACATATATCATATACGCATGGTAGATTGATTATGTTATTCTCGTTTCTTCTGATATAGTGTTCTGATATACTATACTATATTGATATACTATATTGATATACTATACTATACTATTTAGTGGGTGGGTGGGTGGGTGTTATGTGGTTTATTGATATGATGTAGTATGTAATGTAATGTTTGTATGATATAATTAATATGTATAACCAATCTATCCATTCGTGCTCTCCATTCATGCTTTCCATCTATATGCTTTCATCTCATCTCATCTCATCTTATCTTATCTAAACCACTCTATTACGAATATAACAATAATCATACATATCGTCATCCTTTCACCTATTCATCCATCCATACAAGTCAAGCCAGATAAGTAAGATAAGGATAAATGCTCCTCCATCCATCTACCCATAACCCATAGAAACAAACATCACACCAGATAAATCGATAAATCGCCATTATGTATGTATAACATCCACATAACTACCACCCACACCACTATTCACTCCATCCCCAATCCTCTCCTCCTCTCCTCTCCTCTCCGCAATCTCCTCTTCCCCCCTTACACCATCACACCCTAAACCCTAATCCCCAAACCACCCATCAATCCATCTACCAATAAACCAAATTCCCCACCCACATAACGAATAGTAGCGCCCCCAACCTCCACTTCAGATCCTCTCTCAGATGGTTTAATATCATATTAATCAATTCTTTACCCCCGCTTCCATTTCCATTTCCATTTCCATTAGAATGTACATTAAACCCCCCACTCCCACCAGCACCCCACCCAGCACCCCTCCCAGCACCCTCTTTCTCCCCTTCCACCAAAGGAAGCGCTTTCATACCAATCCCATGTCTAACCCCTCCCCCATTCCTCCCACTCTCATCCTTCCCACTCCCATCCCCAACAATCCACGCCACAAGCACCCCCGTCGCCCCCTCCACCCTCCAACACCCCCACCCAAAAAGCACCGTCAACACCCCGGCTTCCACCCACCGTCCCGCCACTCCCACCCTCAACAGCCCCCTCAGATTCCCCGCCAACCATATATGACTCTGCAGCACATACGTCTCCAGACTAATCCTGCCCATCGCTTTAAAGAGTACCGAATTGTAATTCCTAAGTATTTTATGGGAGTTTCGTAGCGTGATGAAGGACAGGATGGGAATAAAGGAGATGTAGGGGTGCCACCAGAGGTAATCTTCTCGATCGGGAGATCGTTGGGTCAGGAGACGGTAGGAGGGGAGGAAGATGAGAGCGCTGAGGATTGTGGAGATTTTGAAGAGGGTGGGGTATTTAGCTATTGGACGCAGGAGGATATCGATTTTTGACGCGGGGGTGATGGATATTGATGATTGGGAGGGAGAGGAGGAATATTTGATCCGTGTAAGTCTGAGGTGGAGAATTGCGAGTATCATCCCGATGTAGACGATTAACATATCGATTGAAGTGCGATAGCGCCATTCCTTCATATTCCACGCTATGCCGCAGGAGTATCTGAGGAGGAACGCGAGGAATTCCAGTATACCTGGGATTTTGATGAGGGCCGTGGTGAGGAGAGCTGATATTAATATTTTAGCGAGGAGGAAACCGATGTTGGAGTTGTGGGTTTGTTTCGTGCGGAGCGTGAAGTAGATTACTAGGAACCAGAAACTGACGAGCGGGGCAAAGTAGTAGAATAGGTAGTCTGTACGCATCATATAGGGTAGGACGCAACTTAAGAGGTTGAGACGGATTAATACGCTTGCGACTCTTTTTAGGGAGTAATCATCTCGCTTGAGGAAGTATATGGTGTGTCCGTATCCGGTCATAAAGAGGTAGGAGGCGACTAATACACGCATGAGTTCGAATAGCCAGAGTGTTTTGGATCCATGGGTGTAGTGGTAGATGAGAATGATGAATTGCATCCAACCTTTCCACTCGTCGGTTTGGTCCCGGGAGAGGAAACCTGCGTCGAAGGAATGATTTGTAACCTCTTGATGTCCCTTTGAGGGGTTGCTCGATCGTATAGATAGTAATCCAGCAAACATCACAGTCGAAACCGCAATAAGAAACTCCCTCCTACGAAATTGCTTATGTTCTTTCTCAAATAGTTGGGTCCGATCTGCATAATAGCAAAAACACACAACCAGAAAAAAGGTAGCCAAAGCACCCAATACCTCCTGCTGAGGTAATTGACGACCTACTCGCAAAAGATGCTTTCTCCGTATGAAAAAACTACCAGGAAGTATAATCATCCCAGTAAGAACAAGCAACCACTGTATGCCATTAGGTTGCTTATAGTTACTGCAACAAGTACGTTCAGAGTATCCCCTCTCGGCAGCATCCGCATTGCAACGAAGATTGAGCAAAACATCCGCTTTGCGATGTGCCACATTATCAACCACGTGTAAACCGCTATCTTCATATTCTCCTCTACCAGCCCAAGTCATAAGCGAGAAACTCCACACGATATCAGCTTCCGAATGGGCGGAAACTTGTTGTAGATAGTCGTTCATCTGGTCTATCTTTTCTGGTGTGATGGTTTCCTCTCGAGATGGTGATAATGCCTGATACCAAGGTACTTGTACCGGTGCCAATAGTAGAAAATTGGGAGATTTGTTTCCAGAGGGAAATGACTTTCCT
The DNA here is from genome assembly GCA_028455995.1 of Scleromitrula shiraiana. NCBI lineage: Eukaryota > Fungi > Ascomycota > Leotiomycetes > Helotiales > Sclerotiniaceae > Scleromitrula > Scleromitrula shiraiana. Next base: position 787,214 of record JABELC010000013.1, read on the forward strand.
CCTGGAGCCATAGGGTGATCACCTCTAGCATGATCCATATAGGGAATGACATGCTCAATCGAGTCTCTAAAATCCTTAAAGAAATTCACCTCTCCATGTCGTGCATACCATAATCCAGGAGCCCCCAATAATATCAACGCAGCGCTCTCATCCGGTTTCGCATCTGGCGAGGGATTCGCATTGAAGCTCTTCAACTCATTATCCAGCCCCGTAGAATTCAACCAAGGATCCCAAATAAACTGAACCGTGACTCCATCCGAAGAAAACTCCAAATTCTTATGTTTCTGATCCAAATCCAATAGCTCTGTCATTTCCTCCTCTGCTCTCTGTTGATCCATCTTCTTAGCTACAGCCCAAAAAATCTGCCGCGTTGTAGAATCCCCCACGAATACTATCCTGCGCTCCTTGAAACATTCTTGTATATCTTTTTGTTTATATTCATGCATCATACACCCAGGAGGTTGCCAATTCTGGAAAGGATTTCGAGAACTCCATCTCGGACCGGGATCGAGCCATTCTCCTTTATTGAGTAAAGCACCGCATTTATATGGATCAGCGATATCTACCAAAATATTGCATATTAGTATTTTCTTCCCATTGTAAGTAGATTTGGAAGTAGAAATTCATACATACCTAGCCAACAATATCTATAGATAGCGCTTGCAATAACCACACAAAGGAGAAATTGTAGACCCCTCTCCACCACCCCAGTCGTCCTATTTGGTGAAGAGGAAATCGACAATCTAAGGCGGGACATCTCAACTCTTTCTTCGACTTCCTAAGGAAACAAAATAAACAAATCCCTATAAAAACTCCATGCAAAAGGAAAGGAAGAAATTCACAATCGCCAATGTACAGTAGAAAAAAAAAACAATTAGAGAACGAAGAAAACCAAATACTGTAATGTACTGTACTGTATGTAAACAGAATTCAGAACTTTGGTATGTATTTCTTGTCTCGGCACCAAATTTATTTTCCGTATCGTGAAGATCTTTTTTATGTAGCCAGCAAGGTAAAAAAAAACCAATATCCTTTCCGATAAGAACACCACTTTTGAATGAAGGATGAATGAATAGATGAATGTAATGAGATGAAGGATTTATTAATGCATAGGACTTGGCATTGATCTTCTAAGGGAGGAAAGAATGAGTGACGGAGAGATAGAGAGTATGAGAATAATCAATCAAACAATCAATCAATTGATCAATCTCTCATACCATAGCAATAGCAATAGTAACAGCAATAGTAACATCAATAGCAATAGCAATAGCAATAGCAATAGCAATAGCAATAGCAACATCAATAAAACCTACATTCATTAGTAAGGGAGAAAAGAAAACAGGAAACCCCTTCTCAAGTAAGAAAGAGGGAAGGAGATAGACATTGACAGATAGTTACTGTACCAATGGATAATACTTCCGTAGATATCAATCAATCAATCAATCAATCAATCAATCAATCAATCATACCATACCCTATATAGAATCTTGGCAAGTAGGAATTTCATTTGAAATTGATGCGTGTACCTTTCATCAATCCATGTATCCCATTATCAATCTCATCATTATTTCCATTTCCATTTCCATTTCCATTTCCATTTCCATTTCCATTTCCATTTCCATTTCCATTTCCATTTCCATCTCATCACAGAAAAACAACAACAACAAGTATTGGCATCTTATCCGCAAACAGAAACCCTCGATTCCAATCCCAAGAAGAGCGGTTAAAATTCGCAGGTTCGCGAAAGCACACAATGATTTTTTACACACACACACATCATATTGCATTTACACCGAGTCTTGGACATTGTAAGCAGCGTTTAGTATGATGCCAAGAGCGTAGGATACCCGCTACACCGTACATAGGAAATTTGATATGCTTGGAAGTTTTACATTTATGGGCTGGAAGGACTGTATGTATGTATGTATGTACATGTAATGTAATGTACATGTACATGTGCAGCAATAACAACTTGCTTTTAGAACTAACTACCTTCCGAACTTCCCTTCCGAACTTCCTTCCTCCCTTCTTTACTTCCCTCCCCCCCATCTTTCATACAGTATTGCAATTTGAACACCATATCAAACCACTATATCTCGTATAATACGCATAATACGCATATGCGTTCCTCTTTCGGCGATTGATACTTCCCCATCCCATCCAAGAAGTCTCGTGTTCACCTACCCCAAACGAGCTCACTTGCTCACGAGCCTGCGAGCATGTGGAAATACCAAACCCCCCCAAGCATAATCAATCGCATGTATCCATCCGCCAAGCCCTCAATCCACATGTGCCAAAAGAAAATCAGATCAGATCATCAAGATAATTCCCAAATCCATGTAACGTGAACTTCGGATAAAAAGTGGGATAAATTTCATCCAATGCCTTGTGATTATGGATGGATCCCTTGTTTTTTTTTTGGATAAGATAGGCTAGTCGCATAAACACCTGGGTAGATTCGGAGGATCATTTCATCCGTTCCGATTATCCGATTATTTTTTTTTTTTGTGGAACGGAAGAAATTTTTCTGTTGGTTTGAATATACATGTATCATCCATCTATTTGGAGAACGACGACGATAACAATGACGATGATGATGATAATTTTGCAATAACTACTTGAGCTTGATTTGCTCTGCTAGGTAAAGAGGAAGGTGAATTTTCTTTCATATTCTATGTGGTTGGCACTAGCATATTGATCAAACCTCAAAAATCAATCAATACGTCCAAACATCCCCTTTCATACCTATTCCCATTCCCATTCCCATTCCTATCTCTATCCTTATTTTTATTGTTATTCCTATTCCTATTCCTATTTTCATTCCCGTTTCTATTCTTATCTTCATTTCTATTTCTATTCCTATTTCTATTTCTATTTCTATCCCCATCCTATCCCCATCCCCATCCCCATGCCCCCCCAAACCGTCTTCTACCTCGCTCGGCCAGCCCTCCCTCACGGCTGATCTTGAGCTGGATACACATGCATACCACTCCTCCGGGATCCATCGATACCGAGGGGTCGGTACGCATGTTCGTACAAGACAAGAACGAAACTCGTCAACGACCTTTGAGTGCGGAACCCCCTTTCTTGCTTCCGTAGGGTGGTCTTCCGCAATTTGTCTTTGATATATTTTTTCTCGGTTTTGGGTTTTGTGTTTGTGTTTGGGGGTAGTGTGGTGGGATGGGATGAATGTTAAACTTGTGGGATGAGTTTGGTGTGGCTGTTGTGTATCATGTATTTATATATTTATCTGTCTGCAGTAGTTTTTAGACGTAACAAATACTAGCTCTAGCTATCTTTAAAAAGTCATAAATCATCATCCCAAGTCATTAGCATAAATCATAATAACATGATGCCCTATCATATCACACCCTAATGGCGACCATTCATCTTGCCCTTCCCTACCCCTCTCGCCATCCTCTTCCACTCAGGCTTAAACTTCTTCTTCATACTCGCCGACGAAGGACTCTTCGTCCTCCCCGCCAAACCCCCCTGTTTCCTCGCCTCCCTCCTCTTCAACTCCGTCCTCCCCACCGTCGGATTCGGTCCATTCAACGTAGTATTATACGTCGCATTCGCCGGAAGCACCTCAAACTGAATCGTAGCATTACCCTGTCTATAAGTACTCTCCTCAGTGCCCACACTCAAATAAGTAGCATTTGGCGTAAGCGTCCCTGTAGCGATATCCTTGCCAGTAATGATACGTTCGAAGATTTCGAGAGCAGCGAGTGGTTGGTAGAAGGGGACTTCGTGGCCGGATTCGTAGATACGAGAGAACGAGAAGTTTGCGGCTTGTTTGACTTGGCCGTGGACGATGGAGTCGGATGTTGTTATGTTGGTGTAGCCGGCGGAATCGAATCCTGTGGCGTTGACTTCTTTTGAGACGGCTTGTCCACCGAGCCAGTTGCAGCTGTTTGATTTTGTAAGTTTGGAGACAGAATGTGGAACGCTGTTCTACTCACTTGTAGTCGGCATCACCAGCGACCATAGCTACGTAGACTCCTTGCTCCAGTAATTTTCCAACAGCTTCAATAGTACCAGCTTCGCGACTAAAAATATCAATCAGTATCATAGAAACCTTGACTTGGGATCTTGCTAAACTTACTCATCGTCACCAGTAGCTGCAAAGGCATAGCTTACAGCATTGGAAGAAGTAGAGAAATTTTGGAAAGCTCCGATTGCAGCTTGCACTTTAGGTGTATTGAGATAGGTTGTGTAATATCCATATGGGAACGGATCAGGTGTCAGTTCTCTCATATCATATTCATCTCTATGATTTCGTAAGTATATATCCGTATAGACAAGGCTATCATAAGTACCTTCCAAGATAGTTATCGTAGATAGATTCAACAAGATTGGCGCAAAATTCGCTGTTCAAAGTCAGCTACTGTTCATTCATATATACTAGTGGCTTGCTTCACATACTCGGCAGCCATGCAGATCTATAAGAATATTATGTTAGTATAAATCTCATCAATTTATTGAGTGATTTCTTACTTCATTAATACCCCTCGCAGCACAATCCTTGACCTGATCAATACAATTTCCAGCACCATAGACGTTGTTATAGAATTCCGCCTTAACACTATCATTGAATGGAGAATAGTCATACGTATTGCCTAGTATTTCGTTAACAAAACCATATACCGATGCATTGAACTAGCAGGAACTCACCTGGATAGACAGTGAAATTATAGTAAGCTGCATATTGAATGACAGGATCATACCAGCCATTGCCAATAAAAATAGACTCGAGTGATATCTGATGAGCACCCGAGATATTTTTGGCGTTCTGAGTCTCAATGTACTCATTATAGATTGGGCCATAATGGCCACCATAACTTTCAGTAGCAAAATGGAATCCATTTCGAGAGTACTGTGGGAAAGCTCCCATGAATCCTTGCAATGTTTTCCACTATAACAATATCAGCAAATATGCATAAGAGATCCCAAGGAGGTAGAACTTACAAAGTTTGGAGCTCCATTTGCTGTAGAATTTGCCGTCAAACTCTCATTTGCATAACTATAAGTCCCGCAGGTACCCAAATTTTCCGCATAATCCGGACAAGTAGCATTTGGTAGAGTAACCAGATAAGAACCCGAAGCGTCGATATATCCATTAACAGGAATGGAATAAGAAAATCCGACCTAGGTATATATCAGCTGGGCAATTCACGGCTCAAATAAAACAAAACTTCATACCTGAGTTGGTTGATCAATATAAATCATATTGCTAACATTATTCCAACTATAAGGATTATTAACCACCTCCCCATCAGCATCAATATAACACGGCCCATTCTCCTCAAAAAGACCAATCATAGATGAAGATCCTGGTCCCCCATTAATCCACACCGTCAAAGGTGCTTCTTCCGGGTCACCATTTCTAGTTTCGAAGAACCACCTTTACAGATTATTAGCATTGTTGATTGAGTAAATCAGGGGAAAGTATCAGACTGCTCACCAGAAAATATGTTCGTTCTCAGCAACATCCACATATCCAGAATAAGATTTAATGTTCGGATCCAATTCACAAATCCCAGTAGGAACCTCCTTATATCTAACCGGTAAATCCAAATATCCCGTAGCATTAAGAAGATCAGTAGGAGCAGGAACAAATTGAGCAGATACCGTGGTAGATATCGCTGCTACCAGTATTGTAATTGAAGAATACATGGTAGGTATTTATATGATTATGATTGTGAGATCATAAATGGAGGGGAAAGAGGAGGGAGAGGAAAATTAAAGAAGAATTGAAGATCCTTAGAAAATAAGAAAGATGAGAAAAGAGAGTGGAAAGGTAATCCGATTGATATATATGCCTTACTTATATCCATCCTTCTGTACTTACCTTATCGTTTTTTTTTTCACTTTTTTCACTTTACTTGTGTATATCTCCTCTTGCGTGAATATCGATTAATGTGAGAGAGCGGGGTTCAGATAGACATATGCTAGGTATGCCTGTGTAGCTTGGGTAACTTTGCTAGCATCAAATCAATCAAATCAATTCAAAGTTCCTGCATTGGACGAACGAATGAACCTTTTCCATTCTAGTACGGTATTTGCTTGTACCTACTATGAACCTTTTTCATTCTAGTACCGTATTTGCTTGTACCTACTATATCTTATCTTTTGAATTTGAATCTCTAGAGCTCTCTATGCACTTAGCTTGAGAGCTCGATTCCCCATTTTGATGTTGATTTCGTGATGGTTATTCCTAAAAAGGCAGCTGTTAAAGAAGAGAGGAGACTCGTTCGTCATCGATCTTTGATAAGCATTCTCTTGAGTAAGAATTGAATATCATCATGATATCGGAATTGGCAATAATATCTTGTCATTGAATGATATCCAAGTGATGGACAATTGCTTACTGTACACACATTCAAGAATTTAATAGTGTAGACTTTGCTTTGTATTGCATTGTATATTTACAAGTCGTGGGGAATTGATGGGAAAAGATTAATGCTTTGTCATACCTTCCCTGCAACATTTTGGTGGGTGGACTCGAGTGCGTAGACAGGCGCAGGTCGTCTCATATAACAGTTCCATCCTACAGAAATACATGTACTTTAGCTATCTTAAGTCTCCATATTTAATTCAACCTGTATAATTGGCACCTTGTGAGCTGTAGCTTGCAACAGGTAAAGAGGGTACAAAGGAAAAGATGTCACGAGGAAATATATATATATATATAGGGGTCACTAAAAATCAGATTTAATATTTCGTTTCTCTAATACAATCGTGTGTCTAACCAATCATCCCAAGTTCCTTCATAATAAATACAATTTGTTTTCTCCTCCAATGTCATGTAATCTCAAAGATATCTAGAGGGTATAATCATTGAGCCACTTGTTAAGGAAATCTAATGAAGCTTCGGGTTGATCCATGGGAACCATGTGACCAGCACCAAAGATACGAGCAAAGGTGAAGTTACCACTGGACTTGAAGGTACCAGTCTTGTCACCGTTATCCAACTTAAGATCCTTGGTCTTGGCAGCATTGAAGTCCTTTTGTCCAGGCCATTCAAGAGCTTCAGTCCAAGCTTGGTTACCGAGCCAATTGCAAATGTAATCAGCATCACCAGCATAGATCAAGACTGGAATTTCCTCGATGATGCTTGGAACCAATCGGTGGAAAGGTTGCATCCAATCACCTTGGAAGAGGAAGTTTCTGTTGATATCAAAGTTACAGCTGTCATAGCTGCTAACCTCAACACCGAGTTCCTTTTGAACTTCAGCCTTGTTCAAGTATTCACTGATCCATCCGAGAGCAGAGTAGCACAAGTTGCTGCTGTCCTCACACTTGCCACGGATATCGTAGACGTTCTACAAGAGTTAGTAAATGATTTATGAAGATAATCGGTGCTATTAACATACCTGTCCTGTTCTTTGGTATGGTCCGATCATAGCATTGTTGCAGTAAATGCTTGCAGGAACGCAGGACCAAATACTTTGGCTATCGTAACAGCTCTGGATCAAGCTTTGGCAACGTGGAAGAGCGTTATCCATAGCTTGACATTCACCTTGGTCAAGAACAGCTGGGTAACCACCCTTTCCACAAGCCATTGGTCTGTAATGCTCGTATTGTGTAAGTCCGTCAGTCAAACCGTTACCGATAAGAATCGACTTCAAGTTGATGTTGCGCTTCTTGTGAGATAAGATCTCGGAAGTGAAAACTGGGATATAGTGACCAGCATAAGATTCACCAGCAATGTGGAAGTCTTGCTTTGCGTATTCGGGGAATTGCTTGAAGAACAAGGTAAGAAGAGCGTAAACATCCTTGCCAGCAGCAATGGTATTACTAACAGATCCACCACTGTATGAGTATCCGACATTGACGGGTTGGTCAAGGAAAATAACGGAAGCATTGGCGTTCCATGAGTATGGGTTGTTGTGGAGCTTGAGGTTCTTGTCGATAGAAGCTGGTCCAAGTTCGAGGAAAAGACCGGTCAACGATGAACAACCTGGTCCACCGTTCAACCATAGTACTACTGGATCGTTCTTGGGATCATTTCGAGACTCAAAAAACCCTTTGCTGAGTTAGCACATTGAGCCGATTGAAGGGTGGGGAACAGTGAAGCGCAAAGGTGGAAAGTATGCGCGATAATCATCAGAATAGCAAAACTTACAATAAAACAAGTGTTTATCGTTCTCTTCATCATCTAAGTAACCACTGTATTGCTTGACCTTATCAACACCAAGCTTTGTAGGATCAACCTTCTTGGCTCTCATGTTGTATTTCTCGAGCTTTCCATCAATCTCACGCTCCTTCTCTCCATTGGCATTCTCAACCCAAACACTTTGGATATCTGCGCCTTTGACCACATAATCCCAAGTGTTATCAGGCTTTCTGACATGCGGTTTGGGTGCTGAGAAGAAGGTTGCTGCATCCATCGCCTCCGGAAAGAGCATGGCGACTTCATCCCAGACAGCTTTGGCCTCAGAAGTCATCTCTTTCATCGACTCTGTGAGATGGCTCAAAGAGTCCATGGATTTGTGCCATGCTTCAGAAACTGGCTTTGCTGCATCTTGGAACGGGTTCTTGAAGACCTGTTGTTGAGGTGCGATAGCTGCCGTAGCCGCGCCCACAAAGACAGTGGATGCGAGGAGCTTCATGATGAAGTTAATCTAATGAAATAAAGCTCTATGGTATATGTGTTGATGAAATAATAAGAGAATAATGTTTTTTATGATGAAGAAAAGATATGAGAATAGAATGGGGTGAATGGATGGATGGATTGTATGAAGCTTTAAGGAAGAAAGAAGGAACCTAGGTTAAGTAGAAGTGAGGCGGTAACTTGAGTAGTAAGTAATAAGTTGTTAGGGTAACCATGAGCTACCACGCTACCTAAGCTGCTGCGCGCTCGTGCTCTCATTTGATTGATTCATTACGTAGCATGCATGGGGCTTGTCTTATCCGTTACCCATTATCTGCCAGGTACACACATAGAACTAATAAGCATATGCGAGATATATGAACTCCCATTATTCCCGTCAGAAGATATCAATAACTCCGGATTGCAGAAATCAGAAATTCGGTGTATTTATTTATTTATTGTTTCAATCAAATTACTGATATGATATATAGAGAAGATTGCGATAGAACTTCATATTGATTCATCATGTTACTCAATTGTCGGATGAATGCCTCTTATCTAACTAATGTAATTTGCAGGCCGGCCTTCAACATCCCCTTACCCCTACTGGGCCTATAGGCACTTCATTGCCATCAGAACCAACAAGGTTCTAGAAATCCTGTGACTCAATGATTCGAAATGTCTAAGAGTTTGATCAAGGATGAAGGAGTATGATACAAGAATACGGATACACCGTACTTACTTTGGCGCAGAATTGAGCAGATAAGGTGCAGTCAAAAACATAATGAACTTAGGAGGGTTTATTTGTGTAAAATCAAATTCAATATGAAAATATATACTCTAAAATCAATACTTGAGTACTCAAGGCGCTGTATTCTCCGAAGCAGATGAGATAAATAGGGTTGAAAGTATGATATAATTGCGGAGAATCTAGTAGGTAGCGTAGGTGACTCAGCGGGGTGAAAGTCCCTCGGATGAAAAAAAATCACAAAAAACCATATAATCACACAACCATAAAATCTCATAACCCCTTCAAAAGATCACTGCAAATTCCCATACAAAGACAAAAAGAATTCTGTCGTCAAAATGCCTATAAAGCAACCTTCCAACCAAATAAAACTTACCAACGTCTCGCTGGTCCGCTACAAGAAAGCCAAAAAGCGCTTCGAAATAGCCTGCTACAAGAACAAAGTCCTAGAATGGCGATCGGGCAACGAAAAAGATCTCGACAACGTTCTTCAAATCCCTAACGTATTCCTCAATGTATCTAAAGGCCAAACCGCACCTAACGCGGACCTAGCCACAGCATTTGGAGCCGGTGTTCCCGTACAAGATATCATTCTCGAGATATTAAACAAAGGAGAGTTGCAAGTAGGAGAGAAGGAAAGACATGCACAATTAGACCGAGTTCACAACGAAGTGATTGGAATTGTGGCGAGCAAATTGGTAGATCCGAGGACGAAGAGAGTTTACACAACTGGTATGATTGAAAAAGCGCTGGAGATGTTGAGTTCGCAGGGTTCGCAAGCACAGCAAGCACAACAGCAGGATAAGAATGGCGGTAGTGGAACAGCTACACCTACGACAGGAGAAGAAGGCGATGCGAAACCAAAATCGAAAGATGCAGTATGGACGGGAGTGGTAGCTACGAAGAGTGCAAAGAGTCAAGCTTTGGAGGCCATGAAAGCATTGATTGCAAATCAACCGATTCCAGTGGCAAGGGCGAGGATGAGATTGCGTGTTACGTTGCCCTCGAAGATCCTAAAGCAAGCGGTTAAGTCTGCGGGACCAGTAGAGGGAGAGGATGGAGAGAAGGCAAAGGGGACAATTAAGGACCGAGTTTTGGCGTATGTGGAGCAGGTAGAGACACAGGATGTTATGGGGTCGGAGTGGGAGGTTGTGGGGTTTGTGGAACCGGGAGCTTTTAAGGGTCTGGGGGATTTTATCAGTACGGAGACTAAAGGACAAGGAAGGGTTGAAGTGCTGGATATGGCTGTTACTCATGAGGATTAAGGGTCTATGTTCTAGATTCTTGGTTTGGTCTTGGGTTTGGAGTATTTAGCGGGCATATAAAGGAGATACCTGGTTAACAAAAGCAATTCTTACTTCGGGTGGTTGAGATTCAGATAATATATTCATAGATTTGGTCAATACAAGGTCACAGTTGCGATTGATATAGTATGTCGTGCATAATTGGACAGATGCAAGGAGATAGATTCATTTATTTTATTTCCATGAACTGAATACATTGGAGTACGCCCAGTAACAGCATCATGCTGTAAAAGCCATTTTTAGCCATATGAAATGTATCAATCCATCGCAAAAGCCACACTCCATCCAGCCGAAAAATCCCAAACCGCACACGTTTAACCACCCTTCTTCTTGGAAACACCGACAGTTCTACCTCTACGTCCAGTGGTCTTTGAGTGTTGTCCACGGACACGGAGTCCCCAGTAGTGACGGAGACCACGATGGGCACGGATCTTCTTTAAGCGTTCCAAATCCTCACGGAGCTTGGAGTCGACACCGTTGGCAAGGACTTGGAAATCCTTACCATCAACGATATCGCGTTGACGATTGAGGAACCAAGTTGGGATCTTGTATTGGGTTGGGTTTTGGATGATAGTAACAATTCGCTCGAGTTCTTCGGAAGTAAGTTCACCGGCGCTATAACTTTGATTAGTCCTTGCTCGATTGTTCTTCGCCTCCAAATATTGCATACCGCTTGTTAAGATCAACATCGGCCTTCTTGCAGACCAAGTTGGAGTAACGACGTCCAACACCCTTGATCTTGGTCAAGGCGTACATGACTGTTGTGATTGTTAGTATCTGTATGATTCGGATCGAGGCATTCCCATTCGAAGGGGGGGAAGCATTTTTGGTGGTATTTACCCTTTTCTTGACCACGAACTGTGGAAAACAAATTAGCAGAGGTTCAGGGTGCAAATTTTGGTCGACATCATACCATTAGTGTTGAGTAAACGGAGAATGTACTGGAAGTTCGACTTCTCTCCACTGCATAATCATGAGGGTCAGCTTCTGAATAACCTCAATGTTCAAGATACGCTCCAAATTCGACAATTTCAACTACATTGCGATCCCCACTCGAGAACACAAGCAATGATGCCACAAATCGCATATGTGTACGTTGGAATATTTTGGGAGTCGAGTAGGTACATACGTGACGAGAGACATGATGGGCGACGATGTCTCTAAATTGTCGATTGTCGTTGTAGTCGTGAGGATTTTCGAAGTCCAAAAAAAATCCAAGTTTCGCTGGAAGGGACAAACGGTGCCGGATTTTAGCGCCCTTACTAAAAAAGGTCTAGTTGTGCATCACGTGTTAGGGCAAGATTCTTGCAAGCGAGCCAAAATGGAAGGAACATCGAAATCTCATCGGTCGAAAAACAACGAGAAATTCCCGTACTAACGACAGCATCAACAAACCGTCAAGATGGTACGTTTAAATATTTCCTTTTGTGATTTTACAGGGCCCCCGATTGTTCCGATTCAATTGCGACAATTAGAAGGCTCAAAACCTGAAGTTGGATCGATTTTGGCTGTTGGAACTTGGGCGGATCAGTATACCTTCATATACGAAATTTGGACAATTATTTGTGTTTGAACATATTTACTAACAACTATTTTTCCTACAGGTACGATACGCCGCCACTGAAATCGCACCTGGTTCGTTATGGCTCTGCCCTCCTCGAGTTTCGAAAATATCACAAAAGATCCAATACTAACTCTTTACCCACAGCCAAGTCGGCCAGATCCCGTGGATCTTACCTCCGAGTTTCTTTCAAGAATACCAGAGAAGTCGCTCAAAGCATCAACGGTAATAACAGTCAGCTTGTTGGAAGGGGACATTTGGGCTAATTGGGATCGTAGGATGGAAGTTGCAAAGAGCCTTGAAGTTCCTTGAGAATGTTCAAGAGCACAAGGAGGCTGTTCCAATGAGAAGATACGCTGGAGGAACTGGACGTGCTGCTCAGGGTACGTTCTAGAACATCAGGAGGAATTGATCGTAGAAGGATTTGCCGACTAATGGTTTGCAAATAGGAAAACAATTCGGTGTATCCCGCGCCAGATGGCCAGTCAAGTCCGCCGAGTTCCTTTTGGGTCTCTTGAAGAACGCAGAGGCAAACGCCGATACCAAGGGTCTCGACACCGGAAACTTGATCGTTAAGCACATTCAAGTCAACCAAGCACCAAAGCAACGCCGAAGAACATACCGTGCTCACGGTCGTGTAAGTTTTTATGTTTGGTTCGAAAGACTGTTTTACGATACTAATACATTTGCTAGATCAACCCATACATGTCAAATCCTTGCCACATCGAAATGATCTTGACCGAAGGAGAGGAGGTTGTTCAAAAGTCTGAGGCTGTTGTTCGTGAGGATGCACACTTGAGCTCCAGACAACGTGGTGCTCGTACCCGTCGTGCTATCACTGCTGCATAGATGTTCTTTTTTATGGATGGGGTGTTGCGATGGGCATTGATATGAGGTCATGGAAGGGGGCTTTCTTAAAATGGATGGCTTGTACTTGAGTGACATATTTGCTGATCAATTTTAAATGAACCAAAAGAAGAATTTCTCGCAAACATCTTGACAATGCTCATTGATTAATGTATAATTGTGAGGTTTAACATGATAATCAAATACATAATAAAATCATTTTATTTGCTTCTCATTCTCACCTATTCATACAGGATATATTGTAGTACACATTCTGTGGACCATGAAGACAAGACATCTGTTGGTCGATCTGGTTATGTCCTATTCAAGCGTACATCAAGTCGTGAGACCTTAGTGCCTAATATCCTCCATCCCATAAACTCCTCTATTTGTATGGCCATTCCATAAGATACCATTAAGCCTTGCTATGCTTGCATTCGTAAATTCATAAATTCATGGCAGTGCGCCCAATTCCAATGAACAGAGAAAAGAACGGTGTAGTAAGAAAGAAAGGAAGAAATAAACAAAAACGAATACAACACGCTTTGAATGGATGAATATGTGTAGAAGATCTATCCTCAAACTGCTGCTAAGCCAAATCTCAAGACATCCCTATCCAGTGTGAGTACATGCAAGAGATAGATATTAAGAATTATGCTCGTCATAAGATGGCGGTGTAGCCTCGATGATACCGTCGAATCGTCCAATACCCGCACGACAGACACCGTCATGTTGCGCTTCATTCCTCAATTCATATCGATCAGGGCCCCAACCAACAGTCATATTCCAAGCATTCTCAAGAGTTCTAGTCTCAATGGCATCTATATGGTTTGATATAGTGCCAAATGAAGTATCATGTGGCTTCATCATGACCGATTCAAGATCGCCTATTCGTTTTATAATAAGAGCATTCGAGGGCGGCGAAGCTTGCATGTTTGGCTCGTCAAGGGCTGTTTGATCAAAATCAAGAGGAAGTCGAACGTATCCGCAAGTTTTGAATTCAAGTCTTCTGAGATGTGATTCGATTTGGGGTGAAGGTTCTTGCTCATTGACAGGGTCTCTAAAATAACGCATGTCTGCTAATCTAGTACCAGGGGTCAATAGATCGATAGCATGAGCCCAGGAGCCATGGCGAGGTTCATCAAGCGAGTCTGGCAGTGATCCCGCAGGATCATTGGCAGCCGGTGGTGGTGGGCCAACTGCGTGTGGAACTGCTAGTGCGCCATGGGCACCACCAAATGCAACTAGTGCCAGTGGATTCTGATTTGGTTGAGCAGCATGAGCAACTTGTGGGAGAGCAACATTTTGGTTGTACTGGTGCTGATTATGTCGGACAATTGGAGCTGGATTTGTTCCAGAAACAACAGGAGCACTCAAAGATACTGATTCAAGAGTGAGACTTTGCAGAGCGTGCTTTTTAATGTTATGGACAAATCGTGTAAAGATATGTGGGCTCAACCAGCAATTCTTTAACGAGAGATGTTCAACATGGGGTAGCGATAATATTGTTGAATCTTGGATCCTGTTCACCATCTCGTACTGTTGTGACACTACAGGAGCAGGCAATATATGCTGATTCCTGGAGAAGAGGCCTGCCGAATACTCCCCACCACTCAACCATTCGAAATGTAGAGATTTGATATTCGCTCGTTGTGAAATATGTTCGTGGAAAAGTTGGAAGACGCTACCCACAGCTATGGAAGGCACCACTCTTTTATCTTGGACCCAGCTCGTGGGAAGCTTCACGACATCACGCCAGTCGGGAATCATAGCCAGTGACAGGCTCTTCAGCTGTGGCAGGCTATCCCAGAAGTCACTGCGACGAAGAATTGGCAGATGACGATTTGGCAAACGCGCGATGGTGAGTGTTTGGATATTGACGAATGTTTGGGGGTTGTCGATGATAGCAATTGCATAAGATTGCATAAACGCTCGCTGGGCCCACTCAATCTCAAGCAACATCTCCTTCTGGGCGCTAGTGAGATCGTTTGGCTTGAGAGATTGTGTATCGGATTTGCAGCTCGTAGCCTTGAACACGTTTCCATCATCATTGGTTTCAGATGCCCCATCATCATCTGAATTATCGACGGAGTTAAAATATGACCCTTCAAGTGCCGCATTCGCTGGGGCCCTGGATCTATTCTCCATTATGGATTGAAAGGTTGGGGAAAGACGATTATTTTCCAAAGGCTGGTTGTCATCTGGAGAAGTTTCTACCTCTACTTGTTCTTCTTCATCTCCGAGTAGGATACCGAGCGAATGCTCCAATATATCACCGGAATATCCGGATTCCCGTAACAGTCTCTGCAGCATTGAATATCGCGTTTCGATAGCTCCGCGATCAGAACGTCCAACTCCTAAACGAAGACGGTTGGAATATATTGATGGTGCTTTACCACTTTTCTGCACATTTACCTTGGGTTCTGGAACAAATCTCTTTGAACCAAACACTGAAACCTTCTCACCACGAGCAATAACTCTTTGGTTAGTATCAGGACCAGATAGCCATCCCAAGCCGCCATCAATAGATAACCCAAGTTCTGTGGCATTTGTGATATAACGTAATGCTTTTGCCATCGTTCGTGTTTCATCCGCTGTTTGTTCAAGCCCTTCGAGTTGGGCATATCTATTATACTTCTTAAACGGCCATCGATAAACCCCCCAAAATGATGTGATAGTGTCGTGATCATTCTTCGGGGGAGGTTTAGCTAGTTTCTCCATATCAAGTTCGAATGCTGAGAGATGTTAGTTTCTTGCGCCAACTCGACAACTGTTGGGAAACCTACACATCGCAAAACGTAAAATGTGCCGACCAAATCCTAGAAAGATTAGCAATGACAACCTTGGTGATGATGCATTACCAAATATATACCTTGAAACACACGCATGCCTTTGTCCTGAAGCATAATTGCTCCTCGCATTTCGTCGCCTGGGGCTCGCGATGTTTGCGAAAAGGTTGGTTCGGGAGTAACGCCATATATTTCTGGTTTGAAGGGTACAACGACAACCCGAAAAAGGTATTCGGATACTTTCTTCTCGAATTCTTTGTTGACCAATCGCATATTTTGTATAGAGGAACGGGGAAGGTATGATATGATGAGGGTAAAAAGCTCCACCGGAAGTCGTCTTTGGGGCCATGTAGCTATATCCATTTAGTTAACAGATGTGTATCACCGACTTGTAGAATTTGCAAACTTGCCTGCTACCACTACTGTCTTTTCCTTCCCATTATTGGACTTTGAAGCCATTGTGCAGCTTCCTCTGGTTTTGCGCCGCTTTGTTGGAGATGACATGTACATTGTATGTTCAAAAGCCCTCCAATCTTATATTTTTGATTGAGGTCTAGCACTTTGCGGATAGACAACAAAATCGAAAGCAGCGTGATTTGTAATGGAACGTAACTTGAGAAGGAGCGAATGCACTGGTATAATGCTAGTGTTTTGATGGATAGTGCAGGAGAGGGGCGATATTTCTTGAACCACGAGGATACCGATTAAGACTTGAAGCTAATAGGATTTGTACAAGGTTAAAGAAAAGATAGAATTAAAGAATTAAAGGAAGGATAGTTTTGAGCTTGTAACTCTCTCATTCCATTTCTCTGAATATACAAAATCTGCAGGTCTTGTAAAATTTATTCAAATATTGGTATGGCCGTGTCGGTAATGTTTTGTTATCTGCATCTGATATTCTGCCCCTCTCGAATGAAGTCATGTTAATAAAAGTATGGATTCGTTTGTTCAATAATGTTTGCTGCTGGGGTAAAATCCCTTTCCCCCCAAAAACTCAGCCTTACTGATTGGTATTAATTCCTTAATAATGAGGCCATAAATTCAATATAATCCCGCATAGCTTTACTCGAGTACAGTGGATATTTTGTCTCGATCAACTACAGGGTGAAATGGACCAGCGCAGATTCAATCATTTTTATAGAATTTCGTCTTGCAATTTGAAGAAAGAAAAAGGATTAATAACGCTTGAAAATATAATCAAAGATGTTTTTCTTCTTATTCTAGGATGATACAAGATCTGTATGATTCATTATATATTACTTGCCATCACAGCCTTGTTAGATAGACACTCTCCAAAGATAGGGAACATGGTTCCATCAAACCGTACACCTTTGGAAACTCATCTACGGCGAATAGATGTTGCAAATTTGAGCATGACTGAAATCAAGTGATTCTAGACACTATAGTCCTCATATTCCACGCCTTGTACCTCCTCTCAAATAGACCTTGAATTATGAGCGTATTAAGACTGGGAAACACGGTTCTTCAATCTTGGACTTACAAACCAACGGTGAAGCAATCCAAGATCCTCCTTTATTTTGGATGGTACAGTCTATCATCATGCAGTTTCGGCGGATCTTCCCACAATATTCACAGCTATATCTGTGCATCTTCTCGATTTCGCCCGAGAATTCATTTCATCGGTTGACGAATCAAAACTTGGGGTTCTAGAGATCCTCGATGCTTGCCTCTTCGATTGTGCACTCGACGACGAGATCTCAATTGCTGAAAAGGATCCAAACACATCACCTCCCAATCTTTTTTCGAGTTCCAAATTCACCATGTCCATCCCATCAGACCTGGTTGGCATGTTTGTATATTGCCCATCTAATTTGGCATCATGCACCCAGGCTAGTTCTAGACCAGGTATAAACGATTCGAGCTCATAAAGTTCGGTCCACGATATTGCATCGCCAATCATGGTGATGTATAAATCTTCAATTCTTCCGCACATATCGAGGACGGCGCAGTTGCTCTTCAAAAACTCGACATCATAATTGCTGCCAACCTAGTTGATTGAGTCAGTTCTGGATGATAAATCTGAAGGGACATCATCTGAGAGCAATGCACATACTAGTGTATTGGGTAATTGACGGAGCATAGGAAGACCCCTCAAATTTTCGGCATCGCATATTTTAGCTACAAGAGGCTGCCATGGTCGTCCGCGCAAGATAGGAGCAAAGGCAGTGTTTACTGCATCTTTAAAGGATTGACTATCAGTATCAGACACGACTATCTTCCGATGTAATCCTCGTGAGAGGCATCTTTTGTAGGCCACCGTGTCTTTCTCGAAAGGAAATGGTTGCGATGGATTCGGCATAAGTGAAATGTGCACTGTCCATGAATCTTTTCTTGGGGGTTTTGGTTCTTTTACCGAAGTAGTCGGGTCAGATGATGATCTATTTTCTGAACATTTCGAGGCGTCGAATGTGATTTCATCGTTCGAGGTTGGCGGCGTCGATGCTTTCCTTAGCTGGCTTCGATTAGATGCCAAAGGCAGCGAAGCACTTTCGATGGCATCCACTCTATCTTCTACTCGCATAGATGCGTCGTCTACCTCAATCAATCGGGTACTCATTCTATGCACATCATCTACCAATGAGTCAATCCTATCGTCGTAATACGGCATTCTCTTCTCTATAAGACCAATGTGTTGCCAAATACCACCGATGCCACGATACACGCCTTTCAATTCTATTTCGTGTTCTGCATTGCTTTTATCCATAAGTTCTTCCAACCGACTAAGTCTATCAACTAAACCACCTTTTCCAATACTTCTTTCTTTATCCAATTCTTCCTCGAGAACACTAATCCTCAATCTTAAAGCTTCAACTTCTTGTCTATCGAGTTCTTCTACTTCTGGGATATGGTATACTGCTTGATGTCCACAATCACACGAGCTGCCTGGAATGGACCTATTCCGGGAAAATCCTACGCATGCACATCGCAAGTGCTTTGATTCGGGGCGATGCAATATGAATTTACAGCCTCCCTTCGGAAGATGCGATTCATCTGCTCGAGGTTTCTTACGACGTGGTGGCGAGGACATACTTCCAGGTTTACAAGTCCTGAGAAGACTGTTTGGTACAAAAAGAAAGTGACTATCGAGACTAGAGAACACCTCAAATATCAAGGTGTCTAGGCGTTGAGCAAACAGACAAAATGTCGTTCATACCGAGTTCGTCTCAGAGTTCTTTTCTAGGTTTTAAGCAAGTTTAATAAATGCGTGGAATACCTTTAAGTTCAGAACTGTATGTGAAAAAAGCGTATGACGAACCTCAAATTTGGGCGAGATGTGTAATTCATGACGTGCGGAGGTTCTTGAGTTATATTTAATTAATTTGCAAGTTGGTTATCAGTAATCAGGCTGGTAAAAGCAAAGGGTGTGCAGGGTTGTAGAGATAAGCAAGCAATCTAGCCCTTAGGGTTGCACAAGCAAACGTGGGTGAAACGACATGGACTTCCGATTCAGAGGGACGGCTAGTAGAATATTAGAAAGGGGTAAGTGGACTTATGTCATCCAAACCCCACGTCCGAACTTAGAATTGAGCTACAGTTACATACGACGAAAGCGTGTACAAGTCCTTGTGTCTAGGTTGATAAGTACTCCCCGTGGACAGCGGCCAAACGGTTCGTCCCGCGATGCTAAGCTTGTCTTCTTAAGGCATCGTTTGGCTCTTTTCTTGTCCAGGTGTACCCTAAAGTCAACATTTACTGGCTACACCACATATTCAACCCGAGATAGGTTCTTATCAAGACTCAAGGATGTGACGCCGGTGGCATATGGAATCCCTGCATGTGCAGTGATGATGCCGACTTCGGGAAGCATCCAATTTCACCATAAATCGCTCCGACTTCCCGAAATATAATCATATTATGACAGATCTGGAACGATTTACCGCAATTTTAATTCCCTATGTGAGAATTGAAAGACAAGTTGGCTTTTCCTTTATCGAATGGTTTAATGACTGCGCAAAGTATCTCGCGGATTATGCAACGAAGCCACAATACAAATCTATCCTGCGACAGAAGCGTGGGGGACGTACCATGCAGCGGCTTCCCCCGAGGCTCCGATATTGAGAGACATTTCATCCTTTGCGTGGCACTGAAAAATATCTCTCAAGTCGTTAGCGTCATCAACATTTGGTGTCGCACGATGTTATAACCATGTTTAACAACATATCAAATCAAATACCAGATTTTCAAATTTTATGGTCATCGATGAAACTTTGAACGAGGTTTACGCCCACTTTTATATTGTTATTCGAGCTCGTTGACCATAAGCACAGAATTCCAGGTGACTGTACAAAATTACTATCATGGTCAACAAGCTCCAGAACTATGCACATATATGATACGTCTTGGTCACGTATCTACACTGATACCTTACAAGAGTCAAACCCCCACGATTAATTCTTCCCATTTCAATTCTTTAAGTTAACAAGCTCTTGAAAGATAATCAAATTACAAGTTGGCGTCGTTACTTAACTCTCTAATTGAACCACACATGATCAAATATTCCCCAACTTACTGTGTCGGCTACAGACTGTATGTTACCTTGACAGTATTTGACTATTCACGCACGGTCCCTCTCGCATACACACTCTTGAAGATTTGAACATACGCATTATTATTCGCATATTAAGAATAGATGCAAAACATGGTATTCTGAGCGTTCATTGGCGAAAGATTGAATGCGGGGTAGAGCCTACGGGCGGCAAAGGTAGTTCCTGGATCTTCTCTTCAATATCTTCCTCTATTGTTGGTCAAATTAGTGCTAGTTTGAGGCTACAATCAACAGTATCACCGTCCCTATACTTATCTTTTCCTTAGCATAAGATGGCTGATATTAATGGCCTAGTATCTAAGCTACTCAGTATCTACACTTGCAGCATAAAGTCGCTCAAGAGCCGTCGGAAAAAGCATCGGAGGATCTCCCATTCCTCCGATGACAACCTTGAAGAACTTCTCCTTAGTTCACTGCGCCATTCAAGATCAGATATCCTACATGCATACAAACAAGACGTAGAAAAGGTTGGCCCGGAATTTTCTCGTGGCGATGGTAAGAACTATTCTCGGATAGCCATAACTGTCTATATATCCTTATATGGTAACAGCAAAATCACGCTCATCCTTGTCCACCATTTTATCACGTCTGAATCGCCTCTTCACAGCCGCAACAGAGTCGTTCTTACAAGGCAATGTCAAAACATCAGATCGGGAAAAGCTCATAAAAGCGTGCAACGCATCACGTGCAGATGCCATCCATACTTTCGATGAGCTTTCGCACAGACTCTCACAGTCTTCTTCATCTCTACCTGGTCATGGTAGTCGTCAAAATCGTAGCGCAAGACGACAGGGGCATAGCTCCATTTCGAGCACCAAGTATACTGCTCGTGGACCTGCAACGAAGGAAGGGTGGATAAGACCGAAAAAGAGTAAAAGAAGTTTCCGAGCATCAAAACAACAAAGCCAAGTAGAATCCCCTACACACAAGCCCAGAAAAGAACAGCATCCAGCCGTACAATCTACAGAAACAATTCAGAAGCGCGACTCTATCTTCAAACCGCGAATAGAAGATAGAAAGTCCGGTATATCCTTTGCAACTGATAGCACGAAACTGTCAGTACCCTAAGTTGATATTCTTATGTTCTTCATTCTAATCATTACATCTAGTGGTGAGATACCTCGATATAGAGTAGCTAGACTTCTGGCTGCAGCTGGTTACGAGAGTCCTCAATATCCTGAACCTACAGTCGTGTATCCACTGAATCCATATAAGCAAGAGCAGAAGCCACGTTCTAGACTTGGGAAGTTGTTCAAGAGGAGATGATGTGACGTATTGACTAATATCATGAGGAATTTGGGGGCTGCCGTTTTTCTCTATGGGTGTTCACTCCTCAAGTGATGGATACAATTCTCTACCGACAATACCTGAGTGTCAGGATTGGAGCTTGCGCTGTTATTATATATTGCTGTTGTCAAGCTCATGTCATTACTATTAATAAATTTTAGTATATTACTATTGCTGTCGTCGGATTCATTCCCATTGGGATCGATGACTGCATGCTAAGATTTATAACATCTGGCATTTTGAAGTATATACCAGGAAATGATTGATAGCAATACTTATCTCTGATTTGTGACATTCATGATTAGTCGCGATTCATCTCATAGCTACGAAAGATTGGACTTCGAAAAACACAACAAAAAGCCACAACCTTTTATACTACTAGAGGAGATGTCATCCATCGAGTCACTAGCGTGACCCATCAATATTAAATATTTGCAATGAAAGTGAATTGTTTACAGACGAATTATTCCACTCACTTTGTGCCGTGAATTGTTCTTGAAAATCTCCCAATCCCATCTTGTTGCTTCTTGAACTGAGGTATCCTACCAGATATCGATAACAATTCACAGATAGCTTTCCTTACAAGCAAAGATGAAAAGTGACTGAGTCTTGTTACCGATTTTGTCAAACGAAATATTCCGGCCATAGAAGCAAGTGCAAGATTCGAATGGAGGAGAAAGTTGGAGGAAAATGGCGGCGAATCGCCTAGCACAATGGACTTTAGTGCCAAAAAGGCACTACCTGCTCAAAGGATAAATAATTTCAATCTTTGTCATGCTGTTGATTTAAATGAAACTTTCGGTCGAGCGTCTGTTTTATTGGCACTCACCATAGCTTTAGCGGCATACGGGTCTGTCCATCGAGTAGGCCTCCAATATGTCTTCCCAACTGAAACCGAAAGAACCATCTGGAAGATATTGTGTTACATACTCCTTGGGTTTGCAGCAGTAATGGCTATTACTTTCTGTTTATCAGTATGCGTTCCTGCCTTTACTTGTGCTACCAAACGGGATTCTGAGCAGCTGGATATCATCAGAGTGTTCAAGTCCATTCCTAATATCTCTGCGAAAATCATTACGCGTACCATTCTATGCCCATTCTATCTACTTTCAGACTACTTAGCATACGAATGGTGCGAGATCTTGGTGGATGATTTCTGGCGGCTCGTAAAGGCACTTCTGATGGGCTTGCCTATACTGGGCTACGTTCTGGCTCGTCTCTATATAGTCGTTGAGTCATTTGTCTCCTTACGCCATGTACCCGTCTGGGTCTACGAGACACCCGAGCTCAATATTATGGGCAATTTATCTCATCTACAAACGGGTTATATTCTTGATTACTAAAGATTTGGAGAGGAAATGGGTATTGTTTATGATTTGGAATGGCATTTGATACGGAGGTTCTATTATAATGTAACCAAGCTAGATTTCATCATTCAATTATGATGATGGCCTGATGCCTTTATCACACTTTTACCTCCTTTTCATGCTCTCATGTGCCGATTTAAGTTCAAGTCGAATTATCAAGACAGTAAGATTTCTTTCTAAACAAGAGAACGGTGAATAAATCTCATATGACCCGGAGTCTTATTCTTCAACTGCATCCATGACATTAGTACGTAGTCCAATATCAACGACCATGAGAATTAGGACTATAGGATATACTCAATCTGCAATTAGACGCAAGATCCTGTAGTGGGTTAACTCTATCAAGTGTATTTACTCGTTTATTAGCTTGATGCAACATTCACCTACTAGCACTCTCTATCCATATTGATCCTACCCAAGTTTCCACACCAGCATATTCGCCGACTCGGAAATGTTCACTCCTATTTCCATGCACCTTTTGATGCTCAGATAGCTTCGTGAATCTTGAACTGAGGACTAAGGGTTTTCGTGTGCACGGTAATGGTACGAGCCGAGCAGCTCCTTTATGTATATATAGTTCACTAGGTTCCAAGTCCAAGACTAGCAATCAAAAACATCGTAGAGTTATTAGTTGCAAAATACTCCGAATACTACAGCAGCTGGTAAATCTCGGATCAATGGTACAGGAACAATATTCGTGAATCGTCTAGCGCACACGTGTTATTGCGATTAAATATTTCCCGCTGTCAATGGCTGCTACTTTTGCCTCCTTTACTACTGTTGCTGTTATTGGCATGTATATATCGACCGGATTCTTGATATATTACTGTCGTTGACCACGGTTTCTCCAAACACATAGCGCTATTCTCACATCCAACATTCCCAATGTTTATCATGCAACATATCGATTGATTTGATATTCTAGTATGTCGAAACTAAAATGGACTACACAAGACATGCTAGAAATTACTATCGTCCAAGTTTGATCATTGTAATTCTGCATATTGTCGTTATTTTCCCATCCATATTCATTGCTATCAATATCCAGTACAAATTGCTGTTATACATTCCTTGAATCTTACTGCCATTGAATTGTTATTAACATTGCCGAAGCTGTAGTTGAATCACAGAATAAACCCTCTGTTGAAGCTTAGATTCGTCACTCTGTAACAGAACCCCGGGGCCATCATCTTTGCCTTTCCGCACTCACTGATCTCGCATCTTCAGAGAAAACTGCATCTTGATTGAAT
This sequence comes from Scleromitrula shiraiana, assembly GCA_028455995.1. Classification (NCBI taxonomy): domain Eukaryota; kingdom Fungi; phylum Ascomycota; class Leotiomycetes; order Helotiales; family Sclerotiniaceae; genus Scleromitrula; species Scleromitrula shiraiana. The sequence continues at coordinate 811,529 of JABELC010000013.1, forward strand.
TCGACATCTTTTTTTGAAGAAGAAACTTGTACGACTTTATAGTGGCAAGGTCTCTCTGGCTCCTAAATATGCTACCCTATCAGACCTAGCTCTTGGGTTTTTCCTTTGGTCTTCTTTTCTTGTTTCCAGAGGGCTCTGTCAGATCTTAGTTTACCCGAATGAAGCAAGATATCTCGCGAGTATTATGACTACAACATCGGAATTGTACTGGAAGTTTGTCAAAGAAGAAAAATTGAAGGAGAAATTGCTTAAAAACGAGGAGAAGTTTATTTTGGGAGTGCTCATTGGCGCCCCGCGGATCGCTCCGCGGTGGTTAGTGGCGGAGCGGGAGGGTAGGAAGAGGAGTTTGAGATGTAATCTACAGATAATCGCAGATTCTTGGATAATCCGTGGTTTTCCGGATTTTGGATTATAGGTTTTCTTCGATCAATCCGTGCAGACCTGTGGACTGAAAAGGAAAGTATAATAAATACAATCAAATGTTCATTTCAGTCTTCTATGTTTTAGAATATTTGATGCCTAAATTCTGTTCGGCCATTTATTAATTTTTAAATTTCGACTTCATGCTAGATATTGATTGAGTTGAAATTTGACTGCCTCAGCTCCTTTCTAAGCGATTGTACATCCATCCCATCTTTTTCACCATTCTCGCCAACACTAGTATTGTTGACCATTTGACTGTGGTGCTGAAGAAATCAAACAAATATACTTCTAACTCTCTCCACTAGTCCTTGTCCATCTGAGTGTCACTTTTGAAACTTACAATATAATCTATATTTAGTTTCGTTGAAGCCTAGATATCATATACACAAAGAGAAGGGATTCCTAATAATTCAACTTTGTCATCATCATTGGCATTTAATGCAACTTCGCTCCCCCACGAGTTCTTTCCGCACGGTTATCTGTCAAAAACTAGTCCGGGACTAGCTAAGAAGACTGAATCCCTATTAATAAACCTCCTAGGTAAGAATACATACTCAAAGCTTTATGGGAGAATCTGATATATAGGAATAAGAATAAGAATAAGAATAAGAATATGCGGGTATGAAATCACCAAAACCAAAGAACGTTCAACATCTCGGTTCGGGGGATAGCCACACCCGCAATAGTCAGCGATGTCTAGCCTCAGCCCTAGCTTGGCTAGAACATCCAAGCCTCAAGTCCGCATCGTTCTGCCAGAACTAAAGTTTGATAGATCGATCCACTGTATTGATCCCGGATCGCCAATCAGGAAATCATTGGCTTTACGCGATAAGAGAATAGGGGAATTCTCCGTGAACCCTTATTTTAAGATTCCCGGATCACGGTTCTTGAGAGTACCGAGATCTATTTAGTTTCCAAAATTTGTAATTAACATCTTTAGTGCATGGCAAGCAATACATCTATGCATATGTAAATACTATGGGGCCCCTGTTGTTCATAATCTGGAGTAATTATTTTACAATTCTGATACCTTGTAATATCTTCAAAAATGCCTCTCCTTTCGGGTAATAATGCAGCTCCACCATTTACTGAGAAAACCCTTCCAGATCAAACAGGGAAGGTAAAATTAATCCTTTTATTGTAGTATCTGTCTCTTTCATCGGTCAATTAACAACACTCAGGTCTTTGTAGTCACAGGCGGCAATGCCGGTATAGGTGCCGAACTCGTAACTATTCTCTACTCCCGCAACGCAACCATCTACATCGCTGCGCGATCCTCCGAGAAATCCACAACACTCATATCAAAAATTCGGTCTCTCCACCCTCAATCAAAGGGGGCTCTCCACTATTTATTCCTCGATCTAAGCGACTTGGCCACGATTAAGCAATCAGCTCAAGAATTTCTATCCAAGGAGAGTAGACTAGATGTCCTGTGGAATAACGCAGGAGTTATGATACCCCCAAAAGGGAGTACCACCAAACAAGGCTATGAGCTACAATTGGGAACGAATTGTCTAGGACCATTTTTGTTCACGAGATTGTTAAAGCCAGTGTTATGCGAGACAGTGAAAGCAGGAGCGACACCAAGAGTAGTGTGGTTAAGTAGTAGTGCGGCGGAAAGATTCTCGCCAAAAGGAGGTGTGGCAATGGAGAATTTAGATTACAAAAAGGATGAGGGGGATTGGTACAAGTATGGAGTTAGTAAGGCGGGAAATATTTTGTATGGGACGGAGATGGCGAGGAGGTGGGGAGGAACCGGGGTTGTGAGTGTAGTAAGTGAACTTTGGAATGATCAGTGTTTTTGGGCGCAGCAAAAAGGGAGAGGACTAACAGGTAACGTTACAGTCTCTTGATCCAGGAAATCTGAAGACGGATCTATATCAACATATCGGTGGTATTATGCGATTCATGGCATCGTTATTGGCCCTTCATGATCCCATTTATGGTGCATATACGGAGTTATATGCTGGACTGTCGACAGATATTGATACCAAGCAAAATGGTACTTTCAGTGAGTACTTGTTTATTCATTTACCTGTTTCTCGATGAATTCATTGAAGTCATGAATTCAATTCTAAAGTTTTTGATAGTTCAACCATGGGGCAAAATTGGGAAGATGCGGAAAGATATCGAGGAATCCACGATCCCTGGTGGTATTGCGGAAAAGTTTTGGGATTGGTCGGAGGAGCAGGTTGCGAAATATTTGTAGGGTTTTCTCTTGGTATTTTTTTATTATATTTTTTATTTTCTATTTTTTATTTTTTATTTTTATTTTTTAGAAAACGGGCTATGGTGAAATAGAGGGATATGAATTTGTATTGCTAGAATATATACTCTAAGTTAGGATTCTTTAATCATAATATTTAAAATGAAATTTCCTTACACTCAGGCTGGCAGGTTTTGAAGATAAAGGTGAAGGTAAAGGTATGAGTAGAGATGAAAGGTGAAGTGAAAATATCATTGCCATGGTTGACTCTCTATCAAATACCTTTGAAGAATCTGATCTGTATCTTTCTCAATTTTTCTCAATTTTTCTCAATTAACCATTATCATCGTCTTCAATCATAATTAATTGTATTTACTGTATTCCAGCACGTATCCCAATACATATATATGTGTGTGTGTTTTCACGCGTTATCCTAGATATTGAATATGTCGTCAAGAAGGGAATGGCCGCCCTGCTGGAACAACTTTGCCTTGGGCTTGGCCCACCCCTCAAGAAGCTCAACTCCCGCATGGAATATTCCCCGAGCACGACATGGATCGAAAATACACCGAATTCTTTAGACGACAACCCTCAGTTCGGACTGTAAGTATGTTGATTCGAGGGATTGATGCGGCCAGTATTAATCTAGGATCTTGTTTCTTTGATTGTTTAATACTGAATTAGATAATGCAGTACTCTTAATATTCAATATTAAATCAGGCAATACAAAATTCTTGTTGCTCATTTATAGCACAAGAATTTGACGATTCTGTCTGGCAACTTTCTTCAATACTCAAAGCGCGGTTGAACAATCAAAACTTTATATTGTCTAATCCGATTTCAAACAACCAAAGCATTTGAATATCTGACTCCAACTCACTAAATAAACACACCAGATTATCTGATTCAGAATTAGACAATCAAAACATACAAATTCAAGTCTGTCTAACAAATTAGCACTTTCTATAGTCTCATCCCTGAATACGAAATGGACCGGACATACACCGAGCTTTTCAGACGACAACCTAAAGGTCGAACTATTATCATGCAAGTTAATTCGAGGGATCGATGGGGCCACCATCGATGCAGGTTTTTATTTTCTTCTACGAGCGTTATTTCCTGAGCTCAACATTATCTTAGGATTTACACGCGAAGAGATGTTTGTGCGACATCGACTTTGATATCCCCAAACGTGATTCTAACTTGACGAACGGATCCATTTGATGGCCTCTTATATATGTTTATCACTCTGCGACGCCTTGCAGACGGTCTGATTTAGTATGGCGCAGACTGAATAATACCGAACTATCGAATATTTGTATTGTCTGAATTCCTGCTAGGTAATCAACATGTTATGTTGACTGTCTGGAAGTCGGAGAATCAATGCAAGATGTGCTCTATGCCAGTGAGTGAATTGACGTATGCTATGGTGGGATATATATATTTGTAACTCGAGGTTGGATTGTCAGTATGATAGACTATAATTAATTCAATGAAGACGAGAAGTTGAGATTTCCCAGGATGGCACGTAGCAGCTTCCTAACATCCATTAGACCCGTAAGGAAGTTCAGGTCGCATTTAATACGATATATTCAGATTGAGACATGGTAGTGATGGTGACAATCTCAATGAACGACAGTGATAATTACCATAGCAGTGGACTTCATAATAATTACCATGGTTTGAGAATTTTTTACCATTACTACGCGAGTGTACGTCTTGAAGTGAACTTTCCTGCAGCCATGTTGACTTGATTTGTTAATCATGAGCCTCAAATTTTTGATCATGTGAAGCATACACTTATATTTATACTTCTACGTCTGGATCTCAACAAGTAGAGATGATGAATCACTAGCAGTGGCAGCTGAGGTGGCGAATCATAGGTTGAGATATATAGTTGATGCTCATGAGTGAATGATTCACTGATAGTCCGGCATCAGGCGTGAAAACTACTTGTTGCATATCTAAAAGAGCAGCGTATACTTTTAATCGGCACTTGAATGTCCACCTGTATACATACCTAGGTGCCGCTCCGTAAACAAGCCAGAAAAACGGCAGTTATTTAGATATGCAACAAAAATAAAGTTCAATATCCAATAGTGAATATATTCGATATCAATGTCAGATTATAAGTAGTGAATGGATTTTCAAGCTTTTCGTTGCATGTCTAAAAGAACTCCGTAACTCACAACATGTAAGAGAAACGTATATTAATCAATATTTACTGGTCTGGCCACTAGTCCTCGCTCCGTAAACAACAAGCCAGAGAAACGGCAGTTATTTAGATATGCAACAAAAATGGAGTTCAATATCTAATAGTGAATATATTCGATATTTATGTTAGATTGTAAGTAGTAAATGGATTTTCAAGTTTTTTGTTGCATATCTAAAAGAACTCCGTAACTTACAACATGTAAAGGGAACGTACGTGTATTAATCAATATTTATTGATCTGGCTACTAGTCGTTGCTCCGTAAATGTGCCAGAAAAACGGCAGTTTTTTAGATATGCAACAAATCTAAAAATTTATCAGTGAATACTCAGGAAGTGAATATCTGCAATCACTTAGGGTTAAGTGAATTAGATATCTAGATATCTCGTTGCATATCTGGGACACTTTCAGCGTTGAACAATACAGATTCTGGGCCTCCAGCCGTAACCAGAAAGACGGAAGTGAAAAATTGTAGTTGTTAGGTATGCAATAAACGTGGATAGTCATGGTCCAATGATGAATAAATATCCTGTATATGGCTTACTCACCAGGTAGACACTTCCATCTGAAAATTTTGAAATATATCGTATCACTACTCACGCGGCGGAAAATATCAGACATGCAACAATAAGAGAAGTCTATAAGTGAATATCTTCAACCGACTTCAGATGCTATAGTGAATACATGGTGTAAATATCCTGCCGCATATTTGGGGCACGGAACGACGTCGGGGTTCTTCTGACGCCGAGTCAACTCAAATGTATTGCTGCGCTCTATCGAAGTGTTCTTTTGACATCTACTGGGATTGGCTCAATACCTCGAGGAATTTATCGCTGGAGAGAAAAGAAAACTAACCACAATAGCTACTAGTAAATGACTATCAGATATGCAACGAAACCAAACATAACCTCGACGATTCATCAGTAAACACACATATATAAATCTCATCCCAAACATCCCAAACATCCCACACCCAAGAAGCCACGACCAAACCCAACAAATCAAGCTCAACTCATCCAAACACCTCGTGACATTCCTCATCCGAGTCCCATCTAACAAGAGTCGGAAAATTCTTAATACTACTTTTTGCTACTAGTAATCTCATCCTCAGACCCTTCTATAGTCGGTCAATTAACATATTATAATATATTCGAGGTCAGAGTAATTTTGTATTACGTAAAGTAAATCCTTGTTTTTTTTTTTGAACCAATAGACGAAGGGGGCAGGTTAATCCGCTCAGGTAAAAAAGTAAATATTATTATTGGTCAAAATCTTTTTAAGTGGGGTTGAGAGACGGGTCTGAGGATGAGATAACTTTTTGTTGCATATCTAAAAAAATGAGTTACCACCGTGGTGGTTCCAAGGTAAATCCAGAGATTCTCCTGACCTAGTAGCCAATTATATGGATGGTACTTGAGTAGAGAACTCTTTTGTTGCATATCTGGAAAGAGTTATTTTTCTGATAGAGAAAAAAAAAAAAAATATGTGCCTTGCTGAAAAAAGCGTCTTTCTGGAAAAACCTATCTATCCTGGCAATTATTTTTTTTGGCATTTGAGAAATCCTGCCGCCAAATTTGTAAGATATGCAATAAAAAAAATTGAAAACTTTTCACATCGCCAAAAGTTCTCAAAACATGTAATAATTAGAGGGTAAATTATTAAAACATTATTAAGTCGTATGCATCGATATGTCAATATATAAGTACTAGTATTTGTAAAAGAAAGTACTCAAATACTGCGTCTGTTCGCATTAGGCAGAAGTTGAGAAATGTTATATAAGTTTTCAGGAGTATCTATTTTTGAATTCTTATATGTATGAACAGATATAGATCTAAATAAATGGCAATCTTCAGATCCCGAATAATATACAAAGACTTATTTCCATTCCCAGTTTAATACAGACCAGCCTATTCAACTCCATCCGTACCCCAGTCCAGTCCAACCAACACTCCCCTTCCTTCTCCTTCCCCATCGCTCACTCCCATCTCACCAAACCGGCTTCAAATCCCCACCACACCAATCCTCACCCACCGCTCTGAAAATTCTCACTTCCCCCTTAACTAACTCCGCCATATTATAGCTGCCCTTCATTACTTTCTTAACTCCACCTACGTTCTGCTCTACTACATTTATTATACCGTTTGGTTCGACTGGTTGGAATGATGTCAGTTTTGGATTTGTCTCGGGTGGGAATTATTGGGTAAGAGTGGAGAGAAAGGAAAAAGAGTACAGCATATAAAACAAAACAAAGTATAAAAAAATCCCCAAAACCAAAAAAAGAAAACTCACCCCCAACAACAACACTAGTATGATCCGGCGCCCCCGCCCACTTCTGCCCACCCCTCCCATCCCTAAAATGGCTCTCAAAAAACTGAACCACATCACCCCTCCTTACACCCGCCTCCCTTACCCCCCCACTAGGCGTAGCCTTCCCATCTTTAAATTCAAAAATCTTATATCCATGTACATATCCCAAACTAGTCATACAGGGTTCAACCGCCCTATTCCTATTCTCCTCTTTTACATATTTCAACCCCTCGTTAGCCAAAGTCCAACACTCCCCATCACCCACCTGCACCCCCATCATACTCTCACACCAACTCGCCACACGCTCTGAATACATCTCTCCATACAATTCCAACTCCCCATCATTCAAATTCCGCGGTGGAGACGAATGTCTCTGCTCCGCTTTAACAGTTAACTCAGGATTCGAAGCATCCCAGGTTAATTTGATGAGAGTTGTGACGAGGGTGGTGGAGTCGCGGATTGCGCCGATGAAAGTGTGGGTTTTGCGGACGCCGTTGGAGGACCAGTTTGAGGAGGAGGCGTAGGAGCGCGAGCCGGGGAGGGTGGATATGGAGGGGGGTGGGAAGGTGGGTGGGGATTGGGCGAACCAGAGGGTGGGGAGGGAGAGGGGGTAGTCTTTTTGAGGAGGTGGGGGTTTGGATATTGAGGGGGGTTGGGTGGTGTTTGTCTGGTTGTATGTATGTTAGTCGTTTGTTTAAATCTCTGGAATTTTGGTGAGGGGATTGTTTGAGATGTTATGTTAATATTGATATTGATGATTAGGATAGTAATGGATCGATCATGAAAAAATATCATGGAATGAGGCAGATGAAACGTGGGAGAGTAAAGCACATGTGATATTAGGTACACTGACAAAAATAAATAGGAAATATATTCTCACATGCGACGGATACAATGTCGACATGTATTTTATTATATGAATGATAGAAATAGCAATATTAACCACTTACATAAGATTGAGGTTTGGGTTTAGTACCCAACGGTATGGGCGGTGGCAAACCAGCCCCAGCACCTGCATCACCCGGTGTTCCTATTTTCTTTTTAGGAGGTGGTGGAGGAGCCGGTTTCTTCTTCCCCAACATCGACATTCCATTCCCAACCAAACTCAAAGTATTCCCTGTCCTTTCAGCATTCCTAGTAGGAGATTCCTCTCTTGTCTGTTGTATTCCCATTCCCCCATAAGCTCCTCCAACTTTATCCGCAATCCCATATTTTGTATTTAATTTATTCGCAGATGCCCAACCTGATTTTACTTGTTCGCCATGCCTTTCGCGGAAATTGTTTGCCGTACTTGCGGCACTTCTTGCATCATTTAAAGAAACCGAAGAGGGATCATTTCGGAATGCGGATGCGGTTCTGAAAGCAGCTTGTTTTTGAGCAAACGTTGTACCTTCGCTAGGACTTTCGGGTTTAGGTGATGAAGATGAGGTGAGTCGGGAAAATCGGGATTGAAGTTCGTTTACTTGTGGGGAACCTGTTCGAGCTGGAGGAGGTGGAGATGAATTGTTGGTTGCGCTCCGTGTAGGAGGTGGAGGTGGTAATGCTGGTTTTTCTTTTCCTCCTATACCGAAACCTGGAACTGATACTCCTGCCGCACCCAGTCTATTTATTGCACCCTGATTTAAAATACCCTTGCTTGGATCTGAAGTTGCGGCACCATAAGTTGGAGGAGGTGAAGGTGCCGATGGTGACGGATTCGAATTCTGCCTTGGAGGTAATCGCGGTGGTAATCCAGGAGGTTTAGGTTTAGCTTCTATCGAAGGCGGAGGAGGACTCCTACCATCCGCTCCATCCTTTCTTCCAGGTGGTGGTGGTAGATGTGCTGTAGATAATCCCGTTCTATCCGCTCTATATGGTACTGGTGGTGGAGCAGGTTTTGAAGCTTCTTCCTGTTGTCTCCTTGCTTCTTCCTCCTTGGCCTCCTGTTGCGCCCTTATTTCGCTTTGTGGTATCGGTGCTCCCCATCCGCTTGTATCTGGCGTTATTTGATTTGGTAAAGCAGCTCCACCATGATAATTAACATTCTTTGGCGGTGGACCAAATGACGCTGGGTCTTTTAATGATGATATAGGTCGGGATACATGTTCATGAGCTTCTTCATTTGGATCTTTCCCCTTTCCCATCCTGACAAATTAATACATTAGCAAGGAATAACAAGACGGAAAGCTATCACATCTTCAAGGGAAAGGGATTAACTTACCAACCAGCTACTTGATTAATTCCCTTAAAATCACCTCTCCAGCTTTCTTTAGATTTCCCATCTTTACCTTTTGGATGCCATCCATTCTTGAAAGTATCTTTCAATCCCGACATTGTGTTGAGTGAGAAGAATAAAAATAATTGTTCAACCTTCGAGCTGGAGTGACGTCTGCGGGGGGTTGAAGCTTATTAATAATTTACCGCCATGCCATAGCGTGTCACAGGCACTACGTATGCAACTACCCGCAACTTTGTCAAGCCTGAGAGTAGTGGAATTCTAGTAACACGAGTATGAAACTTAAAAAATGCTGTATTTCTCTTCGAAGGAGGTTATAAAATATAAACTATAAATCATATCTTCTCTTTATCTTACATTATAATCCATAATCCATATTATATATTGAATTTACGGAGCTATTCGGTTTCCGAGCATAATTGATTTCCGCATCCCGCCCCGCTCGCCGTTGCATAATCCTCGCTTATTAATCGTCCGATAATTCATTCCTATTAATCTATCTTCCCGTCCCCCTTTCTCCTCCAAATCCAAAACGTTTACATCTCCAACAGCACACCAATAGTTTCATATGCCACATAAATTGATAAATCTCCTTTACCTAAATGATCACATATCAAAACAATGGATATTACCAACCAAAGGCCTAGTGGCCAATGGCTTAATGGAGATTGAGAGTTCGAATCTTCCCTGGGTCGTGATATATATTTATATTTTTAGTTTGATTTTTGCACTTTTGTTTCTTGCTACGAGTTTCTCGTTTACTTGTATTGAATTATTAATATTAATGTCTATTGAAGCAAGACCTTGTGAAGTTGTATCAAGTGTATAAAATAGGTTGACTGGCGCAGGGACAGGGTTGGTGGAGGGTTCTAAAAAGGTATACTGGCTGGTTGCTGAGTATGGACACGAATGAAGATATTAGACAGATATGATAAAAAGCCAGACAACAGAAGGGATGGAAGAGCAGACATGAAATTTGAAAGAAAAGAGGAATTTCGCAATTATTAGTTCTTACCCCAAGACTAATACATGGTCATTCATACATTCATCCATTAGTCTCAACATCTAGACTGTCAACTTGATTCGATTGGATAGATTCCAGCGAGCTTGAAGAAATTCAATATATGTAAGTGTAGAGCAGATAGATGTCTCTACAGAGCGGAGGGGCAAGACGATGCATTTGCTTTAGGGAGAGGAAAAGTAATGTTAGGTAATTGGGTTGAGTGACATTCAAATATATGAGTGAGGTTTCTGTAAGTTAAAGAATATTGAAGTGCATGTGCTAATAGGATATTGAAAGAGAGAATTTCGAGATATGTTTCTGTGTTACAGTATTACCAGGGGGAACGGATGAAAGAGTTCTGATGACAGAGACGACATCTCATTGGTATCACAGATGATATCTCAATCGCCAATTGAACATTTGAACATTCATGCATAACTCAACTGAGAAAAGTTATTGGTTCTGGATGTATTGTATTGTATTGTGATATGATCAATCGCTTTTTATGAGAAAAAGCTCAACAAAATGTGAGTCTCATTGCATGGATATGATGTAAATCAGAGTAATAAAAAAAGATCCCCCAACGAAAGATATAACACCAAAAGTTCTTCCATTTAAACCTTCATCTCCTCAAGACCGTGTTTCCAGACAGTAACGAATGGGGTAACACCATCTTCACGGTAATTCATGAGAACAACCCTTGAAATTTTGTTAGTATGTTTCAACCTGAAAAGGTTAATTAGGGGAGAATCCTTACATTCCGTCGGGATCCATAGATTCACCAACGTAGAAATCGTAATCCTTGATGTTGGCGATGATCTTCTTAACTTGTCCTTGGGCACCCTTCTCGAAAGCGGTAACTTCCTCTGCGGAAGCTCCCTTTGCTTGCAACTTCTCCTTAACAGCCTTCATGTAACCTGTGATATTGCATTAGTTCCAGATCTTGTATGTTGTGGAAACATAACTAAACATACCCTTGATGTGGCTGACGTATGATTTCTTATCGAATGAAGTAGAGTTGTATCGGAAAGAGTTAACAACGTTGTTGACTTTTTGCTCTTGGTCATCGGCACCCTCATCATCTCCACCTTCGGCGGAAGCATTGGCACCGGTATCTATATACCCAATATCATCAGCATCATGCCCCATTTCCTCTCTTATATGTGGTAATCCTTCAAGTCCAGGGAGAATGAAAAAAAGTTGAAATGGTTATGATAAAACATACCGACGTTGACGGCACCAAGAGTGATCATAGCACAGTCGACCTCGTAAACAATACCATCGACCTCCTTCAAGTCATACGAGTCGGAGATGATCTCATCACCAGTGATGATATCCTATAAATTGAAAAAGAACAACATTGTCAGTCAAAGTCAAAAAATCAATGCCAACCCCCACTTCAAGGGAAGATGGTCTGAGAAGGAAAAAATGATAAACAAGCAGAGATAAGAAGTTTAAGACTCACTTTGTAAATTATCATATTGACGGTATTGAGTTAACTTTTTGAAGAATTCTCAAAAGTTCTATTGAAAAGATGTTGAAAATAAAATGAGTTTGCGAAGACTTGAAAAGAAAAGAGAAGAGGGGGAATAAATTGAAATATGGACAACGATAAAATAATGCGCTCGGTGCGGGAGAAAAATTGGAGGGGAAGTCTAACCAAATTTAGGATTAGTGTTAAGATTATTATTGAAGCCTTATTTATCAGTTAAGGGAATGACTAGTTTTGGGGGGGAGGAGGTGGGGGATAAATTGATGCCTGAATTCACTCATTTTCGCCAACAATCGAGTTTTATTTATTTAGGTAATTCAATAAGGGGAATTCATTGGTTCAATCGGATTTCTTTTTCTCCTTTCATGTGCTATCATCGTTCGTGTTTCATTCACTCGGAAGGGGGGAGTAGGAGAAGGAAGCATTCTATCATCATTCTATCATCATTCATTCTTTGAGATATTCGAGATATTCGAGATGATTCGGAGAATGAACTAGGTAGATCACACTGATGAATAAATATTCTACAATTCCTAGAGCATGAATTTGATAATGAAGATGGAATGACAAATATATATGTAATTTCTTCAAATCGATTCAAATTTATAAATATAGATAGAAAAGCTCGATAGAAAAGCTCGATAGAAAAGGGACCCTGGAGATTTCCAAATTTTGTATAAAAATGCCATAAAGTATTTTATTAATAATGGGAAAAAGTTCATCTGATTCTTGGCAACTTTTTCATTTTAATCGAGTACGGAAGTATATAAATCCTTATATAAATCCTTATCCTAACAAGGTGACTAGACTGTATTTAAAAAAAACTTATTAGTAAGCAAAATCGCAATTCAAAAATCTGTAGGACTTCAAAGGGTAATTCGATATTCCGTTGCCTTTCATTCAACTCTTCGGAGCTTCTTTGTATTATTATATTATTACTCTACTCAAATTGTGGCTCAATCAAGTAAAAAACAATATACACAACTTTTTATACACTCTTATTATATTTCATATTTCATATTTCATATTTCATATCGGTATCTTTTCTTTGCGTGCGGATGTACCGGCATTAATTTTATTTCATTTTTGGCATTCAAACCATTTTAACCGTCTGACTTTCCATGTGGCGTGGCGAGCGTGGGTCGATCCGTCATCTTAGATCGAGAGTAGCATAACATAACAAAAACCTCAAGAATCTCTTTTCTTTCCAATCCGCATATTTCTCTTCTCTTCTCTTCTCTTTCTTTGAAACTACTAAAATCCTCACTCTCCTTATAACTTCTCACCTATCCCCTTTTTCCAAGACTACTTAAGGAATACAAGATATAAAAACTCCTAGCTAAAGGTACAATACAGTAAGATTTAGGAAAAGCATCTTTTTCCCTCAAAGATTACTACATATTGTTATCACTTGGCTTTGGAATTGATATCAATACTATATTTCCCCTCAATTCATTTGCTTCACTTCTCCTTTCTTTATTGTCTATCAAGAATTCTCTTTCTTTAAAATATCTTCAAATTAAATCTCCATTCCTTCGTGAGCAACACGGTAACTGCCAAACCTACGACTAGGTGAAGAGCAGACTAATAGATAAAAGAATATCCATCTCACGATGGCAAACCTCACCACGATAACCAATTCTACAATAATGGCAGACCTACCACCTTTACCATCCTATACTCTCGTACCTATCACCCCTCTCAGTTCCTGGTTATCCGATTTCTCACTTTCTCTCATCCTTCCAATCGCCGCCTATTGGGTTGTATCCCTCTTCTTCCATGCAATTGATACACTCGATATATGGCCACAATATCGACTTCATACTCCCGCAGAAATTCTCAAACGAAACCACGTTTCTCGATATGAAGTAGCTCGCGATGTGATTATTCAACAAATAATTCAAACAATTACCGGCGCCATTTTGGGACTTACAGAACCAGAAGAGATGGCTGGAAAACAAGATTATGATATAGCACTTTGGGCACAAAGGATTCGAATTGCACAGAGAGCTCTACCGCAGCTTCTTGGTTTCGTTGGGTTGAATGCGGCTGCTATCTCAAAGAATGTAGCTGTCAGTCATCCAATGATCGCAGGGCTTTTAGCAGGTGGTAAATATCCCTCGTTGAATTTGAGAATGGATGCTCTGAGTGGAGAGATGGTACCTGCTTTTGCGGGGTGGGAAATGATGGTTGCGAAGGCAGTGTATCATTGTGTTGTGCCTGCGTTCCAATTTGGACTGGCAGTTCTTTTTGTGGATACTTGGCAATACTTCATACATCGCGCTATGCATATCAATAAATGGCTATATAGTGAGTTTTGCCATTTTCTTATTTCTCCTTGCTAGAGGAAATGAATTTTGAACTAACCTAAAAAGCTACCATTCACTCCCGTCATCATCGTCTCTACGTCCCTTACGCCTACGGTGCACTTTATAACCACCCAGTTGAAGGTTTCTTTCTCGATACTTTGGGAGCTAGTATCGCATACAAAATTGCTGGTTTGACATCTCGTCAAGGAATGGTATTCTTCGTAGCATCAACCCTGAAAACCGTCGACGATCATTGTGGATATGCACTTCCGTGGGATCCACTCCAACATATCACAAGCAACAACGCTGGATATCATGATATCCATCATCAAAGTTGGGGCATCAAAACAAATTTCTCGCAACCATTTTTCACCTTCTGGGATAAGTTGTTGGGCACAGTTTGGGTGGGCGATACCGAAGGGAGATACGAAAGGAGCAAGAAGGCGGCACAGATATTGGTCGACAAAGATAATGCTGTTGTGGCACCTAGTAAGGAGTTGTGAGTAACGATCCTATGTGGTGATGATGTTGTTAGTATGGAAACTGGAAGAGACACAAAGGAGGATGGAAAGAAGAGAGAATGTATATTACGACTCAACTTGGCTCAATTCGATTCGCTTCGGACTGGACTACCAAATCGACACTGAATATGCGCATGTCTATTTGGGAAGACAGTTTGAAATTTATTACTGGGTTTTGCCCGCTTTTCGTTTCAAATCAGGAGATTCATCCACCTATTCGCCCCGTTGTACATGTTTGTATGGATGGATTGATGGATGATGGATTGTTGGATTCTTCTTTTAAATAACCCTACCTACACCTTTGTTTTGGTATGGGTTGGCTTGGTTTATTTTGTTTGTTTACTTGGGATTTGGGAATACATCATAGCGAGCGTTTTTGGGGGACCGGAACCGGTCATTAGGTTTTTCTCTATGCGGATGAGGGGAGGGAATATGTATATTATGAATTTGAACTTGGATCTGGGGGATTTTCTTCATTGAGTCTGGGGAATGGATTGGAGACCGGAAGAGGAGAGGGGAAAGTGATAGGATAGGACAGGGGAGGAATGAGATTGAATGAGGGCGGAGAGGAACATAGAGACGAAACGAGGAGATTTAATGGAATGGAATGAATGACGGATTTGGATGGAACTGGATGGACTTGGATTGGTTGGGTTGGATCGGATTGTTGAATGCATGGTAGATCGATGTGGATAGATCTATCTATCTATCTATCCATCGATTAAGTAATTAATAGTAATATTATCATTCTATTCTCATCTCATCTCATCCCATCCCGTTTGGTTAGCTTTTCATACATACCTTTTCAATATTGTTAACTTATTACCTTCTTTCGTGAAACTCGTGACTTGGCATGTCGTGCATGGTATACATATATGTATGGAGAAGTTATGGAATTGAATTTTGAGATTTGCAGCTTAAAGTTTAAAGTTTAAAGTTTGAAGTTTGAAGTTTGAAGTTGGGATATAACGGCTGATCACTTTAGGGGTATATAGAGTATATCTGTTTGTATCTTATATATATTTGAAAAATCTGGGGGTGGTGGGTTATTACGCACTTATTCATTCATTCATTCATACATTCATTCATGCATTCATTCACCTCTAGATGGATAGATGAGTGCTTGTGTGGCAGTTCCTCGGAGCATATTGAATGCTGGGTGGAGTGATAGATAGATGGATGGATATAGCTTTATTAGGCAACTATATGGATTTTTTTGGGGGGTGGGGGGTGAAGGGGGGGGGGGTTCTAATTTTTATATATATTGAAATTGGGGTTGATGGTGGAACTGGAGCTGGAGCGGGAATTGAGTTATCTGGATATTATAGAGGATCATTGTGAATTTGAAGGTGGAGTTGAACTTGGATAAGAGATTTGGATTGGGATTTGGATTTGGATTTGGGTTTGGGTTTGGGTTTGGATTTGGGTTTGGGTTTGGGTTGTTATACATGAGATGCATCATGCAGATTGTTGGAGGAAATGAGGGCAGGTAGTAGGGAAGGGAAGGGATGAGCGAAGGTGAAGTATGAGTGAGGGTGAAGTATGAGTGAGGGTGAAGTATGAGTGAGGGTGAAGTATGAGTGAGGGTAGGGATGAAGATAGGTAGTGACTGAGACGAGCTGGGAGAGATAGAACATACTAAACCATCCACTCCTAACCTCCATAACCCAATCGCATACATCTATCCATTTACCCGCGTATCTATCTACCATGCATATGTCAGGAAAGACGCCTGAGGCTATACAATAGACGCGGAAAGTGAAGTGCGTAGGAATTGATAGATAGATAGATAGATAGATAGATAGATAGATAGATAGATAGATAGATCGATCTATAGAAAAGCAAAAGAGACCTGCTAGTTACAGGGAACTTAAATGACTATTATAGATAGATGGATGGATGGATAGATGGATGAAATAAATTATACATAGAATAGAGGGATTATCTTGAGCATGGGAAGAGAGATTCTGTATTTGGGATTTTTATACGAGTACGTGATGCTTGATAGTAGTTGTGAATAAAATGTGAGTTTTGATTTGAATGACTGTATAGATAGATAGATAGATAGATAGATAGATAGATAGATAGATAGATAGATAGATAGGAATCGAAGTGGTATAGAAGTCCATACACCAGATTCTCATCTTCATCATATCATGGCACGTATGATTCTACAATCTAGCCATCAAGGATCAACTTGGTCTCACGACCTAATATCACAAGTTAAAAGTCTCCGATACTGGAGAACAAACACATTTTTTTTTCGTCTTGGAATATTTTTATATGCCATGCATGTCGTATTATACCTACATAGTAGATGGAACTGATACATAGATTGATCGTAAGAACAATTTTAGTGCGTCTGTTGCTGTGATGTTTTCAAACTGCGAGAGGTATTTCTTCACGAGGGTGTTGAGAGAAATGATACGTTGAAAATATCACATTTCTATGGAAATTTATGAATGTAGATTTGAGGGTTGATATTGCTATTTATTCATCTAGCTAGCTAGCTAGATAGCTAGCAAATTCATCCTCAGGACATTCAATATTGTAAGAGCTTGATAGATAGAATCTGGCATAACTTTTGCGCAAGCGACCATTCACCCCTCAGAAAGCGACATCGGAAAATCATAAATTTATAATCATCTGGAAGTGTGTAAGAAGATTGGGGGTAATGGGTGCTTCGTATGAATTCTCGAGTATATCATACTGTATATGAATACACGAGAGAAAACTACATGAATTCGATATATCATAACAACATAATAGAAGCGATGATACTGCACAGATATCTCGTGCCAATTCTTCAAAGAGAGGAACGGAGGATAATCATGGTAACGTAGTTTGACGGTATTCTTTCCTCGTGGAACTACAAAGTACGTTTTCTGAATTCCATACTCTGTACAAACCAGTGAGCGGGACGGGATATTGATGTGCGATCGGCGATGATAGTAATTAGTACCAAACTTGAGGGTTTTGGAAATGATAATGACAATGCTCACTCGCTCGATCCTCGATGATAGATGGTATTTTTGTTTGCTGTATCTGACAATAACAGAAATATTGGCCGACGAAAGGATAAACTCTAATCGTATGTATGCATGTGCTATGATATACTTTTTCGGCGGCATATAAAGTGAACAATCTGGTCTACAAGAATAAACTTTCATCTGCGCAACTATAGTGATCGCAAAAATGGCTTCATATGGTATAGATTGCGAGTTTCATTTTTGACTTTGTGGCTAGAACCTCTGTGAAGGAAGGTTTAAACTATGGAAATATAGACTAATTCCCCTCTTTCTAGATCCGTATTGTGAAACTTCATATGGACGATCTGATTGACAGCTTGTTGACATCATATCATAATACCACGCATATCAGATGGCGATGAAACATCAAGGGCGGGTGTACAAACCTTATATTCATGCGTTACAGAAACCAATACAATATGAAGGATCAAAGAAAGAAAGTAAGGCAACACTTGAGCAGGATGATGGTAGTAGTGACGCTTGCACTATGAAAATGTTTTCAATAAATATGAACAATATGGATATTTATAGAATAAGGTAAGGTAACACCTTGTGTATGAATATTGTAAAATAGATCTCACAGGAACATGGAAGCAAACTGACAGACAATGACATATTGAAGAGGTACAAACCAGATGACGATAGAAACTCGATCAAAGCACGCCAGAGTTTCAGAGTTTCCTTCCCCACCGGACTTGCAATATATCCATCTATACTCGATTTAATCGATCGAACGAAATCGACACAGTATCTTTTCCCGTCCGAACACATTTGGATTCTGGGAAGTACCTTAATACTTGTATACATACCAAAAAAAATCGATACCCAAGTAACACCGAGAAACTGGACTGGGCCGAACACACCGAGGTCCCGAAAGAGTTTGAATATTCAGGTGATACGATAGATATATTGAACCGTTTGATGATGAACTTGGCAGGTTCTGAAATTCAATATATTTATGTATGTACGATGAGAAACCAAACGTCAGCTTATCATAATGCATAAGTGGTTCTTGTTTTCTGTTTTCGTGAAAGTCTGGGCTGAATATATATGGTATGTTAGACAGCATGAAGATGGAGTTTCAGCCATAATACCTTGGAAGGATCATTTTCTCGGTCATTTGGGATTGATAGTTTGGGTGGATTGTAATTCTTTATGTTACTGTTGATTTCTTGATCTGAAAGGAGACCGATGATAATGGCATTGTTAGGTGAAAGTGTATGTGTGTTTCTAGTTCTTAATATGATACCCCCTTGATCTCCAAGCTAACTCAAACTAGCCATTACCAAATTCTTAAGGCTAGACAAAATCTAAATCTAAACTAATCAATTTCCTTAGAACTACCAATAGATGTCAAAGAGTTCAAATTATTTCATTCGTTTAGATCTTCTAATAGTGGATTGGGAAGGAAATATGATCAAATAAGACCAATCGATAACTTTGATCGATTTTGATTCGAACGGGTTGACGGCTTTGTAGAGATCAAATCATTCAAGGAAACCCCAACCCCTGGATATTATTTTGCTCTTTACCGAAAATAGATGAGTGAGTAGCCGCTCGGCCAAAAAGAATGCTTGGGTTCCGACCTCCGGGTATTCTTTTTTTTGATATGATGTGTGATCAGATATTCATGGGCCATGGATCAAAAAAAGATTCATTTACATATTCGTTCTCGTTCTCGATCATGATCATGATCATGTCATTCCCCTTCATTATAGCATCTTGTTGCATAACATTTATACAGTATGCATCAATGTTTGGTTGCTTGATAAGAATGCAATAAACTTCAAACGGGCACAGTACAGTATGTGTGTACAGTATGTGTGTACAGTATGGATATACAGTATAGATATACTCAACCATCGATCTGGTAAAGTTCATGTCAAGCTTAAGCTCATGCATATCAGGTTCGCATAGTACTTGTATTCCCCGATTTCTTCCAGTGCCTACTTGCAGGTCATATAATTATCCAATCATTATTGCACGGTTCACATATTTATCGCATTTTCCTCTGCAGTGGTACCTTGAACCATGCACCCCATGGATTGAACGACCGACAAAAAAAAGGGAGGGGGCGAGACGGATGGATGACAAAAAAATATCCACCTTCATCTGAAGGAATGATGGATAATGGATAATGGATAATGGATAATGGATTCGATTTTTCATCGATGCTGTGATTGAGTCTATGAGCACTTAACATGTTATATCGAAACATCCCCGACGTCACTCTTCTTGATAGTGAAACCATGAGTGGAAATGAAAGAGATCGAAATCTATTGTCCATTATCCAGTACACAGCTAGAGTGAGGCTGGCTCGATCAAGCTTGGAATCAATATGAGGGTAAACGAGGGGGTTAGATTGTACGATACATACCGAGTTTACTGTATTTGATATGGCATAAAAGTGGTCATCACCATTCTTGTAAAGGTTGTATCTTATGCAACAGCTGCAAGAATCTAAAAGAAGTCAAATAACCTTGGAAAGTAATAAGATTTTCCAAATAATACGTGTAGATTTTGTACGTACATATGTATTAAATGGAATGGATTGCTCCATTAACTTTTTATGGCTTATACAGCTTCAGCCCTGTTGCTCTACTCGATCAAATTCTCCTCTTTTCATCTACGCCACCACCTGGGCATACGAATTGTGTTACAATTGTACATATAATTCTGTACATGTTTACTACTATCACAGTCCTACACATCTACACCTCTTTTTTCGGTTGACAACTACAACAACGATCAAAGTACATTTCCTCATACCAGGAAATAATAATGAAAACGACCCTGTAATCTTACTACAACCATCTTTTTTTTTATAAGGTAATTTATGATTTAACAAATGAAATATTAGAATTTATATTGATCTACCAGCATTTCTATTCCATCTGAAACCAAATCTCCTAATATGAGAGGAAAAATATGAAAAGAAAAAGAAATTTTTACTAATACAGTACATATATAGTATATAGTATATAGTATATAGTATATATATACATATATATATATATGTATAAACTGACTGTACTTTTACTACTTACTGTATATCTATCTATCCTTCCTTCCGCTGACCTCAGTACAAAATCATATTCTTCAAACAATTATTAGTACAGTACGTACGAAGTACCTAGATAGCTGACCACCTCGTTCACTACTAGTTATTTATTTTATATCAACTACAATTATTATTATTAGTATGGTACATCAGATCTTTCAACCTTCAAAAGTTTAGCTTCTATACTTTTCCAAGGTTAACCTCAATAAATTTATTATTTCAATCTTCAAACTAATAAAAAAAAGAAAAGCTTTGGACTTTCCCACCTCCTCTATCCTGCCTTCCATCTTGCCTCCACTTTACGTCTTTTTTAGTAAATTTATATATCAATTAATCTATACCCAGGGCTGAGTAAATCAATTCGCGTGGGCGTAAATATCGAGTTCTTACCATTTTTGATTCCTTGTTTAATGAGAAAGTAATTTCCGATTTTGAGCTGGGTTTTATTTCTAGTATCTATATCAAATCAAATTGGTCCTTACTAGTCATTATCTCCAAAAAAAAAAAAGAATACACATCCTTCCCTCATTCTTTCTTCATTCTATATCTTACCTGCCTCCAACAAAAAAACCAAAATATATATATATATATATATATTATACTATATAACAATCAAAATAACCTCCATTCAACCATCTATCTCATCAGTCGACCATATTAACAAAAGAAGAATCTTTTTGAACATAACTCCACTTCATACCCTGGTCAAAGCACCCTTTCATACTTAATATATCTTCTTCATCTTCCTCATTATTACGGCCCTGAGAGAGAAAGAGAGAGGGAGAGAGAGAGACAGAGAGAGAGAGAGTTTGAATCAAAACCTAATTGAAGTACCGGAACTTCATTATCCTTAACCAAAAAAAAAAAAAACATTCGGACCTCGAAGCTCCATTGGATGAAATACAAACTTCACAAAATCCTTCAAATCCACCAAAGTACTCTTGTATAACAAGGAGCATTTTAAATACGGCCTTCTTCATAACCCTTTTCCAAATCTAGCACAACAATGTACTCCAGCACGGTCTAAAACGTTGAAATCTCACCTCTTCCAAGAACTCTAATTCCCTCGAACTTATCTCGTTTCTTCCTCGATCTGTTCAAAAAGTCGATCTGTTCAAAAAGTCGATCTGTCAATATGGATACCACTTTGTTTACGTTCATGTTGTAAGTTGAAATGCTTCTTGTTTCTCCCCTAAACTCAAATCCAAGGGGTTAATGCACATCACGTGGAATGCATACTATCATTCGCATTGATGTTCCATTAATGCAGCAAATCATTTAAGAAAAACTTTATTTCTTGCCATTGTATCTTGGAAGCATATGCTACCCAATATTTTGTTTCTTGTGCAAGCTGGAGTCTGGAGCACAATACCCCATCAAGCGTATTAAAGTTTAGATCGATGTATCTTGCAAGTCTAGATGAGGTCTTCGTCACACTGGGAATTTTTTTATTATACTACAAGATGAACTCTCCGTCAGTGCGCTTGAGATTCTGTCATTGGGCCAATGTGGTCATGCCGTCTTTTGCTCGCAAGACTTAGGAAATGTCCGGTTTCGCAAAACCTCGGAATGAACTTTACAAAAAGCCATCTCAAAACCTTATGGCAAAGCGATTTTGGCTATAAGAAACATCCAGTCCACCTGTATCGAGTTTGTTGATCGATACCATCATTCTAATCGTGGATAATCATCTAGTCAAGCATCACACAATACGCAGTCAGTACACCTTGTTGGATCTTGGGATAATTTCAACAAACATTATCCAATGGAACGAGATATGAGACGTTCTAGCAAGGAATGGAAGGGTTGTTATACCTTTGATGATATTATATGTGATGGTGAAGGAACCAATCAGTCGCCAAGAAAAGGTGGTTTGAAAATGGCATCCACATATTATTATTATGTAGGTTCATCCGTAACTTCGAATGGAAAGTTATTAAGCAGATGTGTATAGTATGAGGTTGATAATGGCACAGAGGTTCACGACACTGCTGTTCCATTCACTACCTCTTGCCCATATATGCCTGGCCAGCCAGTTAATATCTTGTGGGTTCCTGTTGAAGTTCCAACACCACGTCTTCGTAGCGGTTCTGTCGATTCGATAATGAATGAAGGCATACAAACGATGAAGCCATCGGATAGATTCATGACTCCACGTGCTCCTCCACCAAAGCCAACTTTGGCACGTCTGGCGCGTTCAGCTTCACAGTCAGAATTGAGGGAGAACATCACAACACCTAAATGTGATAAAATCAGATGGGCTTCCAAGTTATTTGGCCGTCGATCCCAACCCTCTTCGCCATTACCAAATAATATTCCACGTATCTCAAGACGGTCTTCGGAACCCGAGGTTGTTTGTGAATCTCCACAAAGCAGTTATTCGCCAACTTCATCTACTCATAAATCAGGAGCACTCTCTTCTGCACCCAGCACAAGACCACAATCTCCTGCTAAGGGACAGACCTTTACTTTACAAGAACTTACTTCATATGAAAATATTCAAAGTCATATTGCATCCTTCTCAATACCTGATGAAATCCCAGAAGAACACGAAGATGATGACAACTTTGCCTCTCAACTTGCAGGATTCTCACTCAATGATAACGATCATTGTACTCACCTATCTCCTCCGCCATCTCGTCGACAAGCATCACCAACTTTCAATACATCAAAACCTCTTCCACAACTCCCCGAAGAGCCACTTATTTCACCAGTTTCCTCAACCCGACAACCTACCCTTTCCTTGACACTCCCAAGATCTCATTTCTCTGTCTCCACAATATCCACAGTTACTTCCCCAACAGAGAGTCAGTTCGGATTTAGTGACTCAACATCAACCTACGATTCTTATGATGAAAGTGATCTTCTTGAAGAGAATGGGGACGCTTTCACATATAATCCTATGATTACAGAGATGGAGAAGAGGAAGTTTGCAGGCTACAGTTTGCCTGACGGAGAATATGCCTCTGAGCAAACCATAGTGAAAGATTCATTTTCAAGCATCGCACGTACTGCGAGCCACGAATCCTCTCCTCGTGATTCCGGATACAGTGAGGGAACTCGAGAAGTAACTATGGGTAGTTTGGAGGAATTTCTCACCGATTTGGGTTACTTAGGAACTACCATCTCCTCTAATTGAATGAGTCGGGTAGGGTAAATGTTTATGAAATGTGTGTATATATATATATGATGATAAAAGGACGACAAATGGGGAGCTTGTACTAAAATATATGTTTATTATATGGGAGGAGATGATATTTTGGTCAGATTTTTGGGATCGACCTATTTTTGATTTTTAGCATGGAGTTTAGGTCATATGGAAATTCACGAAGAAGAGGTGGAAAGAAGATACAAGGCAATTTTGGCCAGTTGGCATGTATATATATATATACCCTTCAGTTGGAGGACGAAGTAAAGAGAGAAGCCATAAAGGCAAAATGATGATTAGACATCTACCTCATTGTAGATAGATCAAATATCGAAAACAAGATTAACAAGTATTAACAAGTAATTATTCTGATCCCAAATTTCCTTCCTGCTCTCGTGTCACAAACTCGGAAATGACTTGCCAAGTGGCACGGAATGAATACAAATATGCAATACGATAGGCACGTGATCCGAGTACATACCACCTCACGTGGCCCTAAGTCTCGACTTATTAGTGGTCGATTGGCAGCTTCCCGTGCCAAGGTTCGACAGCCGCATCCAATCGGCTTCGGTATTTTTCGTTTAGTTCCCTGCTTATGTGCGGTTGTGCGCTTGTGAATTTATGGTGGTAGCGCACTAATATGTGCGGACCTGCGGTGAGATTTTGATGGATGGGATGATGACTTCTTCATCATCTAACTTAAGTGAGAGATAATTTATCGTTGTTTTATCAAATTATGATATGATGAATTATCATGGATCGACTTGGGGATGATCGTATTTTTCGTGGGGAGGCCGAGAGAGTACGGAAAAATTATAATTGGGTGGAAATGGTAATCGGGGATTGAGAGGGAGCAGAGTATATAAGCTGGGGAAATTTCGATGCACGATTTGTGGAGTGGACAGGCGTTTGGGCGGATGGAATATTTGATGAGACATGGGAAGAGTCGTGCGAAGGAGAGGTGGTTACGCTGTGGGTTTGAGGGGGTGTGGGAAGGGCTTTTATCGGGTCGATGCTCTACGTCGGCATGGATTAGTTCATAATGAAACCCAAACGAAGTGGTCTTGGTAGAGGTGCCAGAGCCTTGTTTAGCGTGTGCAATAGCACGGCGGAAATGTAGTAGTGGGAATCCATGTGTGGGTTGTGAGAAGAGCTCTATTGAATGTGTAACCCTACCCTCCACACCGTCCTCCAATCCCTCTACACCACCGGAGAATCCAGTCGCATTCTTCTCCTCCACGGCCTCTTCCGCCGCATCTGGTCTGTAGAAATCTATCTCCTTCAACCACTAACGCAATAGATTCCCACCGCCTCCAAATAACCCCATAATCCTCTCAAAATATCCTCGCAAATCCGGTTACCGCGTATCAATACATATTCCAATTGGAGGAATTTCGCATGCGATTGTTTGGATATATTGCATTGGCAAGCTAATTCTGTTATCGGGGCGGCGAGCAGAATGGAACGTCCTACTGTGTTGCATTTGCATCTGGCGAGGGTGGTGTTACTTACGCCTTTTAGGGATATTGTGAAATGAGTTGAACATTTAACAGCTGATGATGAATTGAGCTCAAACTCAAATGCCAAGAATAAAAAAAAAGAAGATAAAATAAAATAATTCAAATAGATGATCAAACGATGGGCAGCACAAGATCAACATAAAGCTCGCTTGGCGATCATTCATGCGGGCGCTTTGTTTTGGCATGTTGGACGTTTTTCGATCGATGCTTGGTATGAGAAGGAGGCGGTTTGGTTGGCGATGTTGGTTTGGTGGGCTTATGGGGTTTTTACAGAGTGTGAGATTCCGATTACGAATAATAGTCTGAGGAGAAGAGAGAGAATGGGGGGTGGAGATGGGGGCGGTGATGGGAATCGGTGGGTAAGAAAGGATGGAGAGGCTCTTGATGAGAGGACTGCTGATGAGGATGAGGATGGGAATGGTGGAGGTAGAAGTCGAGGAGAAGAGGATGGAGAGGAAGAGGAAGAATTTGATATCTTATATCCGAGTAGTATGCAACTCGACCGACCAGCATACGATGAGTTGGTTCAGCTTTTTGTGAAGAGAGGGAGAGGGATGAAAGCGCTGATTTTGGGGGTGGGAAATCTATGGGGAACGAAGGGACCCGGAAGAGTACTTGGGGAGGGTGGAGAGTTGTTGAGTGGGATTTGGGGTTGGAGAAGTGGAGGAAGGAGGGGAAGTGTGCTGAGAAGGTTGAGAGGGGTGGGGGGAGGGGTAAGGTTAAGGGAGCATTAATACATAATTACATATACATATACATCAGCTACATATTTAGTCACCATAATGGTTATATTTATGTTAATACAGTAAATGTATTTCTTGCGTCTATTCGCTCTCCCAAACTAGTCCATATGCCAACTTGCCATCTCATCCCATCCCCTCTTCTCGCTTATCCAATAGAAATCGGTAAGTAGTATTTATAATCCTCAAGTTACTTTCAACTTCCTTTCCTTTTATATAAAGAAATATAATCAATTCATCCGTCTCAATTCATAGGTGGGGGATGTAAAAGTTGGTTGGGAGTGGATGATGTTTGTTTGTCTACTTGCCTGCTGGTTGCGGGTTGAGTTGTCAGGACTGAATAAAAGAAGGTGAATGTGAAAGGGATTATAAAGGTGGGATAGGGATTTGATTTATTAATTGCTATTTTTATGAGTTGAATACTTTTAATATCATCTTAACCTTTCTCTCATTGTTATCTTCGGATCTACAATTTCACTACAGATATATCTATCAAGATCTCTCTTCACATTCCATCATCTGAAATATGCATAACACGATTTTCCAGATAGCAAATTAAACCATGAACATCTGGAGTACATTTAAACCCCCCAACTTTTTTTGGTTATCTTTACTCTACCTCCACCATGAATCTGAATCTCCAGCCTTTATATACCCTGCCTTTTAATCTCTGTTTCATTATTCGCTTCGTGATGCCTCCCACTTCCTACGCACTCCAATTCCATAAACAATACAATCATGAAAGACCTAGCGTGGGAACATCCCGACTAGTTGAATTCTCAAGCAACAAAATTGAGGTTGGTATATATAAGAAGATACAAAGAGATATATTATTGTGTAACAATCTTTTATGCTCCGCAACAAAATCATGACCGTGGAGAATTTACTTTTGAGCGGGGAATTGGTGGTCGGGGTGTGGTTGGTGGGTGAGAGGTTGGGTCTGGGGGGTTTGGGTGTGGGTGTGGGTGTGGATGAGGGAAGGATGAGTTGTCTGGTGATGGTGATATATTGTGAGTGACAGTGGCAGTGCTTGATAGGCAAGATATAATAACAGCGATTTGGCTCGTTTGGAAATTGTAATATCGTTGTGGTTATCTGGCGATATCAAAAAATATGATAATTAATATCAATCATTGAGTGTTAGTTGGGGGTTTTGTTGTCGAAAAATTGTATGCATCATAGATATTTCAATCGAGCAAAGCTATTTCATTGCTATTCGTATGGCGATGATATATATACGTATAATCGATCAATGAAACTACGTCCCACTAGGTTATAATAGATTTCCCAATTATCACAAACACCTCAGATCCTAAAAATGATCTAGTTTTTGGCTGTATCAGGATCTTGTTGGTTGAAAACATGTTGAGGTTGAAGATACTTATACTGGATAATCTGTTTTGTTCGTTTCCCCAGGCGTTGGAATATACAACCAAATGTGAATATTTACTATCAGCTTAATTTGTTTGATTTTTGTTTTATAATTTGGTTCTTGAAATCTTATCTCCTGTTGGAACATGAATATTCACTACTGAGATGCTTGATTTTTTGAATGTTTTAAGTTCTAGACATCGCAAAATGTCTCCTGAGAAGGGTCTCGCGTCCTGAGAAAATTCACGTCATGAGATAGATCTCGAGCCGTAAGGATAGTCTCTTGCGGTTTAAGACTTGTGACATGTGACGTGCGGCATATCCTTCAGGCATGCAACAAAGTTTCCAATGTCGACGCCTACATTGATATTCACTACCGAACTTTTCAATTGTTGCATATCTGATTGTACAACCTGATAATGTGTCGGTCATCGGGTGTCATATCTCCTGATCGTGTGGCGTGTCTCCTGATTGTGTGTCGTGTGTCATACGTCATGTCCTCTAATTAGATATGCAACAAATCTTCAAATATCAAGACCGAGACGAATACTCACTGAGTGGCTGTTCTATTTGTTGCATATCTCAATCATGTTCCTTGACTGTATCCCTTGACTAGACTTGCAACCCCAAATTTCACCAGTAACTTCATTTTCAGCCTAGTCAGATGTAACTATAAAACTTGTGTAGAGAGATGGTGCGTTCAGTGTTTAAGTTTCGTCATTATTGGCGTGATACACGGCTCTAGATTCAAAAAATGATCAATACCATTCGTTCAAACATCCTGTTCGTTGGCGAAGCTTTACTTGGAATACATGTTACACTGATGTGTGGTTGAACTAGCAAGCGCGATGGAAGTACCAACTTCACTGTAAAAGTTAAGGGTATGACTAGTCTTCTCATAGAATGGAGTGAAATCATACAGATTTGTCTATCCCATGAACTGCTTGATATCATCAGCGTTGTAACTTGATGCACGTAGTATAAATATCACAAGTAATACATGTTTAGAATAAGCACATGGGTATCACAAGTGGTAAGTATTTATTTCATATTTTTTTCATTTTGTAATTGTATACTCCCAAGCTTCTGAATATTTGGGGTATTGGAAAGATAACACTTCGTTAAAAGCCAACGGGCTATGAGCATCTATCCCGCAAGTGTCGCGATATCCGGATCTGATAAGGTGCTCAAGACTTCAATCGGTCTATTAATCGCTTATATGTGTTAATTGGGTGGAACACCTTAGATCCCTGTTGAACACGTTGAATATCCTCAGCATAACTATCGCCATGGCAGCCTGGGTGTGTATATTTGCCGCCTGGTCCGAAGTTGAATTGATCCCTCCCTATTTCCTTGATCAATTGGTCAGATGTTCTAGCACCAGCCTTTATCAGAGCCTCATCAATGTCATCCCTTCGTTGATCCATCTCTGCTCGATCCCATTTCTTCTGTTCGCGTTCAACGTAACTGTAGTGCCTCCTAGAACCATCAGTCAATGTACCATCGTAGTGTGTATCCCCGGATTTAACGAAGTCCAGAGGCGTTCTGCCAGTATCTGAAATAGAAGAAGGATTTGCTCCAGCATTCAGAAGATCTATTACAACTTCCAAGTGTCCGTTGGCTGCTGCACCGTGAAGTGGAGTCCACCCATAAATATTTGTGATGGACGGATTCACTTTATTCGCCAGGTAAAATTGCACCACTTTGGTTGCTCCGAAAACAGCTGCCTCGTACAGCTCATGATTCTCTCTGTAATGCCTCAAGTCTAAATTAGCACCATGCTCTTGAAGCATGTTTAAAACTACAAGACGCCCAATTGTCAGTGAAAATTGGTTGTAATCGTTACTCCTGTAAGTGTCTTACCTTTTGTACGTTTTAAGTCCGCGTAAGCCATGAGAGCTGTCCTATCATTATCATCTCGAAGGTTCACGGCTGGATCCTTCTCGAGCACCACTTTGACCATTTTGTCATTGTTTATCGCAACCGCACGATGAAGAAGTGACTGGCCTTGGTAATTTCTTAAATTTACATTCATTGGGTTGACATCGATGGCGCTTCGTAACAGAGTCCTTACTGTGCCACATTGTCCACGTTCTATAGCGAGAAAAAACGATGTTCTGATAAACAGCGTCTTGAATTCAGCAGATCTTTTGAGAGCGTCTTCACTCATGTGGCTATCTATCTCGATATTGATGTCAGAGTAGCATTTTTCATCGAGCAGGTCGAGATTTCCGTCGATATCCCTGTGCTTTTGACTGGCACTGCTATCTTCCTGGGATATATAGCCTTCATTAACAACGTAGCTATCTTCGCCTCTGTCGCTCTCTGATTGTGTGTTTTCTGTCTTGCCGCTCTCACTTCCAGTATATGTGTCGGTATCTCCTGTTCTTATGCTTTTATTATCATCAATCTTATCGTATATCTTATGAAACGGAATTTCGTTGCTTTCATCCTCAGATTTGTTATCATCACTACCACTATCCATGCTGCCATCATCAACTGTGTCGTCATCAATATTGCTCTCTATGTCATTATTCCATCTCCATATATCCTGCCTATATGATGTATAGAGATCATGGTTTGCCAGTGCGCAATCAGTTGACGGAGTATATCCATGCTCAATAAGCTTCAGATCAATCTTAGCCATGGCAAGGAGATCGTAGATTTCTTCCCACTCCCCGTGATATGCAAATGAGAGGAGTTTTCGGTAATCATTCAAAGATTCATCTTCTGTGAGGCTGGTGTCATTTTTTATCTTTGGTTTTGCTGGCTCAATCTTGTTCGGAGCTCCAAGAAACAAATCTACCACAAAAAACTTCAGAAAATCATAGACCAAGATCATAACAAGTCCAAGGAGCTTAAGAAGACCGCTGGGCTCGTTGTTGGGTCCGTTTCCAACGATTTTCTCCACAACCTTGGAATAATTCCTCTCGGCAGCATACAAGAGAAGCGCATGCCCTTTTCTATTTGAAAGATCCACGGTTGCCCCATGGTCTAGAAGAACTTCTGCTATGTCATCAAGGTTGTTCTTAAATGCAACCACCAAAGCTGATTGACCATAGGAGTCAAGACCGTTGACATCGTGGCTGTTAATTGCTTCCTCAACCAACTGTATGTTTCCGAGAAAAGCAGCCATATGTAGAACACCCAACGTGGCTGTTACGTCTGAGGCTGTAGATTTATTATGATCATCCAAGATATCGGACTTACTGTAATAAGTACCGAACCAATTTAGAAGACAAGAGTAAAACTGTCGGGTTGATGTTTCATTTACAAGAGGTCGAATCAATAAACTGAGCCTAGCTTCTGGGGGATTCAATTCTTCGGATAAATGCCGGACATGATGAATATGGAGGTGGAGATACTTGCCAGCGTAGGTAGCGAAATGAAAATCTCTTAGTTTTGGAATGATAAATCGGTCAATTATTCTTTTACTGAGATTCCGGTTCTTGGATGTTCTTGGAAAATCTGGACTTCCAATAGCACAGAGGGTCAAGTACTTTGTACAGGCAAGTGCCATTTGATATTCGAAGTTGGCGAATTTCACAGTCTTGGTTCTTTCGAAATACTCCTGGGCTGACCTGTGAACAAATCTGACATCGCGGTCAAGATCAACGACAATCAGACCGCAACAGTACGTAATAATCTCATTCTCTTCAAGCATATAATCCTCAAGTGGGCTATTCCCATTGAATTTCATAGCTGCTAGGGCATGACGAAGTTCCCGTGTTGATAGTGGATCAATGGCATATGAAACCCATGCGATAACTGATTCAGCTATCTCTCTCGATTGCGGTGGCTTTCTTTGAATGCGGTCAAATGTAAGATCGTAAGTGGCATCTAGAGTCTCCGGTAGTTTCTGGAGAGTAGGTTCGACATCAGCCTTGACTTGTACATCGGCAAGAGCATCCATGTGTAGACGAACAATTATAAACCTGATCGAATTTGAAGCGTTAGCAGAACACAATATGGCTGTGATATCGCAATATGGGTAGTGTGACTCACATGCCACGGGATCTTTTTCTTACGATCCGGTGTATATCCTCGCTGTACATTTCCAGGTATTTGGGGTGTTCCTTGATTATATTTTCTATGTATTCATCGATGTCCCCATCGTTCGCTGTGATTTCGCTTGTCGTGAAAGGTTTTTGAAATTCGATAAGGTTCTCCATGAATCGTGAGGTAACTAGAATCTTGACGACGGCAAATCTTGATTTGATGCTCCCAAAACAATCTAAAAGTGATTTGCGGAGCTTTCGAGGGCACTCATCCATTGCATCCACGACAATATACAAGCGCCGCCCTTTAATAAGCAGATATAAGAGATCTAGGAGCTCCTTCTCTTGACAAAGATCATATTCTTTGTCATAGTACACATCGAGAATTTTCTTGATCTCTCTATGATCATTGTAAGCCGAAAGTACCTGTCGCACAACACTCCCTAAAAGGATGCTGACATCCGGCTTTCTTTTATAAGAAAGGAACACGTAGCCAATAGCGGGTTTTTTTGAAGGATTAATAGTCTGAGAAGACATGTTTAGAAGGTCCTTAATGATAATTGACCTGTCAAAAGGTTAGTACAATTAACACCACAATTCAAACTGATCGGTAATATTCACGCTATCACACTTTTACCGGCTCCCGCTGAATTCAACATGCAGTAAGTAAGTAACAGAACCAAGAGAGCATATGGTAGAGAGGTATAACTCACGTGCCCCAGTATACCATAACATGTTACAGTCATGATCCCTCCACTTCTTAAATGTTTCCGAATTCAAAAGCCATTGCCCAGCTTTAGGGTTGTACCTAACTTGCTGGAGCAGATCCTGATAAATATCATAAAAATCGTTGGATGAAAGACGATCCAGTATTGTCTTAAATTTGATTTTTTCAGAATCCGATCTTAGGTCTGTGATACCTTTTACAGCCGTTGTACCTAGCGCCACCGTTACTACATCAATGGCACTGCTAAATTCTTTATCAGCTTCCTGCATTCGGTTGAAAGCAGCATCTAGCTCATCATCTCCTCCCATCTTCTGCAACCATTTCTCTTGATACCGATGTTAGTTGTGTACATCCACTTGTCGTAATCACACCGTGTATACTTACTAAATCTTCGCTCTGTCTGTAGAAGCCCAATTCTGCAAATGTCTAATGAGCAGACGAAAATTTCAACAATGTGTGCCTCCAAGGGTCGCGTTTCAGCTAAATCTAGATGGCCATCTAAATTTTGAAGATTGCGGAATATCTTTGCCATCTTTCCGAAGAAGAGTTCAATTTTGTCGAAATCTTTTGACACTTTCACCAGCGAATCAACCAGAAAGCCGAATGCATTTGCAACAAGAGATACCGGTGAAGCTGCAGCACAAACCTGTAATTTCGCATATTAGTGATATCCTACTAACACCATAGATACATCTCTATGATACTAACGGAGGATGCTACACGACCACCAAACTCGATGAAGCTGATTCCAATACGTATGGTATCGAGATGCTGGCTGACAACTTTAAAAAATTTTCTATGTCTGGAATTTCGATGTCTCGAGTCTCTGAATTCCGAAAGCCATGATTCAATGTTCGGTCTAAATGAACGATCTGTATCTTTTTTCGAGTGGAGATGGTGACTGATATCTCTATAAATACCTTTAAATCTCGAGTCTCCGGACTCCAAGAACCATGGTTCGAGACCAATCTTAAAGAAGCGATCTGCATCTTTTTTCGAGCGACCTTTTTGAAGGATAATTGAGTCTTCAAATTGCTTGCTTGCTTTCTCCCATAGATCCAACAGTGATCCATCAATGATGACAGTTGGCTTGATAACCTCTGCCATCTTAATAGGTTCGCAAAGTGGGCGGCTTTTTGCCAAATTTTATGAGGGTTTTCGCGAGGTAGTAAAGAATTGTGTGTAGAAATTTGGGAGTTAAAATCCCAGAGGTTGATCTGAACATAACTCAGTTTTATAGCATGACCTCTAGTTCATGAAAAATGAAGAATAATACTACGTTCTTATCGTGGACGATGTTTACTGGTGGATATTGATAAGCAGTATCGAAAAAATTTCTCGTATAAAAACAAAAGAAATTGCGGGGCCTGAGTAATGTTAATCTGCATTCGGAGGTTTAGGCAGCTCGCCAGATGTACATCGCAAGCTGAAATGCAGGCTAATTAGCCCCTTGTTAATGATAGAATACAAATTTTGAGTCTCTACCATTCATCCTCTCCTATAATTAGTAGGAAGTCCATACAGTATATGAGTGGATATCCTGATATTACCGTATGTTAGCTCGAGGAATTAGGACATCTATTCACCAAGACTCATAACTTGATGAGAATTTGGTGACGATATCTTGGATTTCTGCCACTCGGCATCCCTGGAATTCGGGTTGATCCCCTTCAAGGATGAACATGAAGCCGACATGCCCCCACCACTTCTGCATACCAGTCAGTTGCTCGTCGCTGAATTGATTACTTGCTCACAAACCCCCCCTTTTTGAACCTTCCTTCCCCATTTTGTATGGGTCCCATCCTTCACTTGCACTTGCAGTCAAAAATTCAGATTACCTCCGAACCTTTGAATTTTATCTCTATATACAAAAAATCACAACGAAATTGCAAATTGATGTAATCAAAAACTAGTGTTGTATTTGCCATAATATTTCGCCATGGTGATGTGGGGAAACAAACTATGAGGCGAACTTCTCGGTGATTGGATCGCTAAATTAGTAGTTCTATATAAGACTACCAGCGAATCTCAACTGTAGCACATTCTCCCTTGCTCTTTTTAGACCAATAGAGAAGTGTTACTACGCAGGATAAAGAATTATGTTATAGCTCTCCAGCTTCGATGATATTAAAATCCTAATACATTAGTAGTATAAATTACAACTCTCCAGCTCTGTCGTGTGGCAGTTGAAGTAGTTGAAGATTTTTGAGTCCCCTGGCAGGTATCATAGATTATCTACTCTGAAGTATATTAGATTATCTAGCATTAGAACGTATCATAAATCATATATTCTTTTACAGCAAATTATCCCAGACAGATCAAAGTTCACGCGATTCACATTCAAAAGTTAGGGAAGTTGAAGTTTTTTTGTGCAAAAAAAGTTATATTGGTGTTATGGTAATTTATAAAGTTATCCAAACAAACGAGTGTATTCTCCAAGGATCTAATCAGTGCCTATAAAGAAAAACTAGGTTAATGAAAAGGGGGGTTAAGATGAATGACTTACCTAAACGATAGTTTTGATTTCCCCATCTTATCGTGCACGATTCGGTTTACAGTTCTCGATAACTATAAAAGAGTGTGAGTTAGAAAAGGGGAGGAGGGGGCGATGAAACAAAACAAAGGAAAAAAAGGACTTACCTCAAATAAAACACTTACCTTCTTTAGATCCTTCCTCTGATATCCATCTATCCATCCATCTTTTTTTTAGTTTTCCTATAAACAACCAGGGGCAATCCCCATCCATCCGTTGAAACCAGTTCAACATCTCGCTTAAGCCCCCTCAAAAGGGGAAACACCGACAAAAGAAAAGTCTAAAAAATCTAATCTAATCTCGTCAGCCAAAGGGGGAAAAACAGAATCTCACTCACCTATCAGTATTTTCTATTCATCCCACCCCATACCTTCACAATAAAGCCGCGACAACCACAACCGCGACCACAATCGCCGCAACGACCACCACAGCCCCAAAACCCCAAACTACGCACTCCCACCTCGAAATCGGCGCACGAGGCGGGGGAATCGCGAGCGATTCGAAAGAAGTGTAGCGGTAATGGGTGGAAATGGGGGATCGCGCATCGATGAGTAGATACCGGGCGCTGGTTGGAGAGCGGGCGTCTGTGGCTAGGGTGGTGGGGATAGAGGGGATGGCTATGCAGAGGGTTAGTTGGGTGGGGTGGTGGTAGTGAGATGTCATGGTAGTGGTGGATGGGGGTTGGTTGTTGATATATATCTGTATTATAAGGAAATGGAGATGGAGATGGAGACGGGAAAGATCAGTCAGAGGGGGAGGTTAGAGGTTTATATAAATTTTAGGGGGGCGGGTTGGGAACAAAGGATTTTGCGGGTTTCGATATAGAAACAATGTCCTTGTATATGGAGTGAACAAAGGGAATAAAGGGTTGTTTATATAACATTGACGAACTTGATAATAATAGGCTTGTTTAGAACATCTCTTTATCTTTCACATTTAGCGGATAAAGAAAAGGAGGAGAAAAGAAAGAAAATCTTGAAATATGACCTCTTATCCCTGAACAAACAAAGAGGCCTAACAAACATTAAAGATCAATCAAAGGACCCAAAAGGAGAGTAAATAGATGAAGAGCAATAGAACAATATCACCAAACGGCACTGAAAGAGAGAAGAAATATCCCCAGAAAGTAAAAGATCCATCAAGAAATATCCATATTGAACTTTCCGTTTCTATCTAACAAACAGTACTCACAAACAAATAGATACAAACCCAAAGGCCATATTTCAAGATAACATATTTAGAAGGTAAGCAAGCTAACACAAACACACAAACACACAAACAGCCCGCATGCAAAACTTCATCGAAAAAGTCCTCTCGGCCCGTCCGAAAGGCACACCATCCAACGACACAACAAACACGTCCCTCCTCTCCCGCTCCAGCACATCCAGCTCCAAGCCCCCCCACCCCACCGCCCCCATTTCCGCCTACTCCCCCACCGACCTCGAGTTCCTCGCTCAACTCCTCTCTCGCCTCCCCGGCGAACTCCCCAGTGCCGCCTGGCTCCGCGACCAAGAAAACCTAATCTCCTCCTTCCCGTCTACCCTCCTCAACAACAAACTCCGCGGTCTAGCTCGTCTCGCAGCTCGCATCTCTTCGACCTCTTCGAAAGATTCAGCCGCCGAACTATGCCCCACGCACAAACCACTTAACCCGTACCTAATCCGCCAGATATTCCTCGAGTTGACAGCCGAATGTTCTATTCGTCTAGCCACGCTACTTAGTGTTCCTCCTGAGGAACTACCGAGTAATGTGAGGGCATTTGTGGAGAGGATGCAGGCGCTTAATGGGATGTGGATGAGTGAGGAGGTGTATCGACAGGTTTATTACATGCTTCCTACATCTGTGCGCGTCAGCTCGACGAATGCACGTGTACCGGATGGATGTGAAGCCTGTATTCTTGGGGCAGTAGGAGGAAATCGCGCGATTTTGCGCGATTTGTTGGCGTCGATTCAAGGGAGGAGAAAGAAAGGCCATGTGATGGAGGGACTGATTGATTTGGTCAAGGCGTGGATTGATTGGACGGGGAATGGAGATGAATTGAGGATAGAATGTTCGGGTCTTGGGCGGGAGATTAGTCATACGAGGAAGAAGTTGCAGAAAGCGAGGAGAGCGGCTAAGAGGGAGAAGAGAGCGAGAGAGGCGGAGATGAAGGGCGGTAGAAATATGGACGCTGGTCGCATGTTTCTTACCGATGAGGATGAAGTTCATGAACCATCACCGGTGGTACACGAATCTGAAGCCGAACCCGAATTCGAACCCGAACTTGAGTCTCAGGGTGAAGGATCTAATTTCGAGAATGAAATCATCGATTTCTATGCCAATATGATGTCGAAATCTAGAGTCACACTCCTCCCTTCTAACGCCGCTCACCCAGCCCAAGGAATCCACTCCGCATTCCGCAACTCCATGGCATACGATGAAGGAACCGGGACATTCTTCCGGCCATCCTCAAGCGTGTATTCTCAGAGTGAAGGATCCCATCCCCGAGCCCGCCTATCCAAAGCTGACCTGCGACAAATTAGGCAACGACGCGATAGTGCCTATAGGAGATTAATTGGTATAGATGAGGACGGAGATGATTCCGAACAAGAGTATGTACACCCCCGTGCTAACTGGAAGAAGGATGATTCTGCTGTTACTGCTGGTAGCTCGGAAGGTCTGCGCTATGGGGATTTGTATCCTCGTGGGCTGCGCACTCCTGAGACTAATCCGCAGAAGCCTAAACCCAAGCCTAGACCAGCTCCTGCAGCTCGACCTGAACGTACGCACGAAAAGCCACCGCTTGCTTATCGAGAGCCGAAGCCGAAGTCGCAGGAGCCGAAGCCAAAGTCGCAGGATACCAATGAGCGGATCACTCGGACTAGCGATTTTTGGAGATAGGGGTAGAGAGGGTAGATGAGAATTCCATTTTTTCCTTTGTCTCGTGTCTTAGATTTCCTTCTCAAATTGCAGAGTGTCAATAAACAATATACATAGAATTTTTTTATACAATGAATCCCAAATTTTGATTTATAAGTGATATATCCAGTAACTTGTGTTTGGGTAGTGATGAGTGGTGCTTTAAAACCTATACCATGCCATATATATGACCCAGCCATGCCAAATCATGAATCTATCTATTGTTCCTCCACCAGCTCATAGAGTTTCAACAACGCCGGTCTAAAAGCCGCCACCTTCGCAAAGTCACAAATCCGCACCCTCATATAATCAAATGCAACAATAGCAACCTGATCCTTCTTCTCCTCATCCATAACCGGAATCTTCTGATATCTCTGCGAAAAATGCGTCAATAATATCCTTCTCGCATTCATCTCCTTGCCGATATTCATAGCTTCCGAGGTCGTAGAATGTTTTTTCGCGACGGCATCGCCTTGCAGTTCGTCGTCGAATGTGGCTTCGTGGATTAGGAGGGTAGCGCCTTGGCCGATTTTTACAAATTCTTTGGACGGGCGACAGTCGCCGGAATAGGCGACTTTGAAGCCGTTGGGGAAGGTGATTGCTACGGCTAGGGCACCGTGACAATGACTAACACGACAGGCTTCGATTGAGGTAGGACCATAGGCCTCTATTTGTTCTGGAGAGAATTTCTCTAGTAAGTTGTTCTTTTTCATAGTCATGGCTATAAGCTCAAGACGATCGAATCCAAAGTTCTCGACTTCGGAATATTCTTCCAACCAGTTGAGCATCCCATCATCTGATGCAATAACAAGCTTTTTATTTCTCGTTGATTCATCCTTAGATGTTTCCTCGTGCCAAGCTTTAATTACAGATGTAGTACCAAGATGATGATCAGCATGAAGATGACTGATCCAAATAGCTTTAAGATCAGACAACACAATAGGAGTATCCGCGCCAAAAACTCTCTTTATCTGACCTAAAGTATTCTCTCCAGCATCAAAGAGATAACTACCATACCCCGGAACTCGAAGTAATGTAGCCGAAACATTTCGATATTTAGAAGGCAATGCCGAGCCAGTACCCAGAGTGATAACTTCGGCATCTTTGGAAGGTATGTCTTTCTGTAATTCATCAAGCTTTGCTTGATATTCGGCACTTAGAACCTTCTCTCGAGCTTTCTCTGCTAAGGCTAGAACCTCAGAATTTGCTTCTTTCACCACTCGTTTGGTATCTAAATAAGGAACAATCTTATCATCCTGAATCTCGAATCTTGGTTCAAGAAGAAGCGTGCTTCCAAGTTTTGCTGGTGTATATGGTACCGAACCCAATGGAGTTTCAAGAGAATTACTAAAAGTAGGAATTGGGTAGCGCTCTGAATCAAGAAGATGTAAACGAATAGCCTGAGCCGCTGGTGACTCATAAGCAAGGTAATTTGGGCAACAATCTTTCGACGAAACTATATGTTTCAGCGACTTATGATCGTTCATGAACTTTTGTATTCTCGAATCCGCTACAACACCCGGGCCCAATATCCAAAATACGGCATTGACACCACTCATAACTTCTTTTGCAGACCATTCTTCTCGAGCAAGTAATCCCTTAATATAGGATGTATCTGGAATATCGACAATTGCAACACCAGAGCCTTCTCTACTTTCCCCTAAAACTTGTTCGGGAGTAACAGTAGCACCATCCGTTGCAGTAACACTTTTTCCTGCCGCGAGCGCAGCAAAATCCGGACCAGGTTTAACCTTTAAACGAATAGCTTCTTTAGGATTGAATTTTCCACGCTGTGTATGGTTTTTAATGATATATGATACCGCACCAGTAGAAGGTTTAGTCGAAGGAAGTGATTCAACTAAAGCTCCAGGCCATGGACTTCGGACAAGGACATCAACATTAGGAAGTTCTGCATTTTCTCCAGGCATTGGTCCCGTCCATTTTTGTATCTTACCTTGTGCGTTTCTGTGAAATATCGTGGCTGGCATACGGACATCTTTCAACTTCATTTGAAAAAGAGTATCCATTTTCCAATCAGAATCGAACATGGAAGCCACAACCGCTTTTCGTATTTGATGATTGCTATTTTCCTCATCAAGAAGGGCTTGAGAACCTAAAGCTTCCTGAATCTTCAACTCTTGGCTTTTCTCAGATAGATTATCATCTGTGAATTCATCATGAGTTCTTTTTCCAGGACTCTTCATTCCCGTTTCAGAGCCAATTGCCATAACCCAAACTTTAATATTATCATCTTTAAACGACGGTTCCCAATCATCCTTCGGCGTATTCTCCCCGACTCGATATTCATTCGTATAAACCGGCATTCCCTTCCTAAACACGAATCTCCTCGCCGTAGCCAACGTATGCGTCAAATTCTCGCCCCCATGTATATTCAACCAAGGCTGCGGCGCGCGCATCGACTCCTCCCCCTTCTTCCTCGCCGCCTCACTCTTCTTCTTATTCGATTCCACCATCGATGTACTCGTCACATCCGCCAACGTAAGTATCATACCCAATATGCCACCCGTAGAAGCCCAATCCACTTTGCCCGTCAGGAAAATCTCCGTCACTTTAATCAATCCCACTCTCTGCTGCACGGCCGCCCTTTGTGTTCCTTCCGCCACATTTCCAAATAGATATCTCTTGTTGTCGAAGTGGAGGAGTAGTGTCGTTCCAGGTGTGTCCGCCGTGGGTGTCGTTAATACTTGGATATAGCTGCGCATCTTGAACAGACTCCGGTTTGGTTGTTTTATCCTGGTCTTTGCGCCACGATACACATCCTCTTGATTATCCTGTAGAACTAAGAAGAGTTTGCCCCGAGGAATAGCTGGTGATTCACCCAATTTCGTTGCTGGTGTAGAGTGGTATTGATTATCGTTTTCCCATAAAAAGTACCTAGGCAAAGCTTTACACCTCCCAGTCCAGCCTCTGCTGAAATGTTTGG
Source organism: Scleromitrula shiraiana (assembly GCA_028455995.1). Lineage (NCBI taxonomy): Eukaryota > Fungi > Ascomycota > Leotiomycetes > Helotiales > Sclerotiniaceae > Scleromitrula > Scleromitrula shiraiana. The sequence continues at coordinate 852,186 of JABELC010000013.1, forward strand.
TCTGCGATGAAAAACGTCGTATACCAATCGGAATACGTTTATACATAAATAGTGTCAGCAAAGGCTCGTCGATTCATCCTTACTCTATGTACTTGTGGACTGAGATAATTACGAGTTTTTGATTCCAAAAAAGTTACGGTAAGGTATAACGAGATATAAGATTTTCCGTACGGTAACCGAGAAATTGTTATATGGCAGTTATTCACATTGAGTCACGAAAAATATTTAGCCAATTTTGAATTTATCAAAGTTGGATATCGCTCTATCGCCCGAGAAAATCTCGGCGTCTATTTCCCCAAATAATCAAGACTTTCCCATGCTATTCCGGAAGCAGATGTATGTAACACAACACAGAAGTCATTACCACCCCCATCTGCTTAACCCAAACATGTTCATGCAGTAATATGATGCCCTATGCCCCATACCCCATGCTCCGTTCCAAATATACGCCGTCGTTGTTCATGAACCGCCTAGTGATGACCATTATGCCTCGAAGGAGGATTTTGAGGCCCATAAGATGCCGCCTTCAGCCGCTGCAGTCTAATCTTTGTTGCCTCCGTACCATCATCTGGCGTAGCTGCTTCCTTGAACCATGGATGTTGAAGAGCCTGCTTAGCGGTGATACGCTCACTTGGGTCATAAACAAAGATTCTTCGAAGCAGATCAAGAAAGTTTCGACTAAACTTTGTTTGATCACGAATGATTTCCTTTTGAGAGTTGTCAGTAAGAGAAATAATTTCGTCAAGACCTTTAATACTTACATCTAAACGCTTCATCGCCTTCACAAATCGTCTAGAAGCTCTGGTGGTATCCTGAGTTGGATAGTCAAGCTTTAATCGCTTGAAGTACCTAGAAGAATATAAGTATGCAAAGAATTACCATTAATGTTTGATTCCTTCCTTACCTTGAAGCTGGATTACCTCCATTTCGTTTTGCCATAGCATTGACTTGTTGTATGAGGTGGGTATCTATCCTACTACCACAAACATTTTCCATCATAGCCAGATGTTCCAAATTATCATGAGTCTGAAATAGGGCGTCGCCCGTAAAGAATTCAACGAGTATGCATCCAATACTCCATATATCGCATGGGAATGACCAGCCAAGTCCAAGTATAATCTCCGGTGCCCGGTAATGTCGTGTAGATACGACGGAAGAGTGATATTCATCCTGAAATGTAGCGGAACCAAAATCAATAAGTCTAATTTCTGTATCCAGAAGGACTTTTCTTTGGGCAGCTTGTCGGTTAATGGTAGTAGATGAAGAAGGAATTCTTCGAGAATAGGTGAAAGCTTGATATTGACTATCGCAAAGCAAGATATTCTCTGGTTTAAGATCTGTGTGGATTAAATTCAAATCGTGTAGAACTAAACTACACGTCAGTCAAATAATACCAATTGTAAGGTTAGAATACCTACAAGCCACACTTGTAAACAGTTGTCGAGCAAAGCTCTGAATTTGTGAATTTGGAAATGGTACGAAGGAGTTCATCTTCAGGAAATCGAACACACTCTGTCCGAGTAAGTCCATAACTATACAGATATGTCCTCTAAAATCGAAGCAATCTCGAAGATGTATACACCTATTTCGGTTTTCTTGATCATTGGCTTTTAGTGTTGATAAAACTCGTAATTCGATTTTTGAAGCGTCTCGGTATTTTTGCACAGAGCGGATAATTTTAATAGCAACGAGTTTATCTCTCTCTGTACGATCTCGGGCCTGTACAACCTTTCCAAAAGTCCCTTGCCCGAGTAATTTTATGACAGAATCTATCCTCTTATCAGCATATATCTAGTAGAAGAGGCGCAAAAAACTCACATCGTTCTGATATATCTGAGTCAGGAACAACAATGTAATGACCGTCCTCGTCATCGACCTTGATATTTTGGGTATAAGATGTCTTTAAGCCAGTTAGTCTGTGATACAAGATTGAAAATTCATCGACACTTACATCAGCTTCTTGTCGTACTGCAACATCTCGAGCCTTTATGGGTGGTTTCGGTGGTGGCAGATAATTAGTATAAGCATCGCCAACAATTTCAAGTTCTTTTCTCTTCGCCTCATTGGCAATTTGTAGTCGAGTATTCGTCCTTTTCCTCTTCTGTCCTGTGACCTCTGCGGCCTCGTAACTATTTTGGCCGTTTGATGAATGCGAACCAAGTGAAGTTGCTGCTGTGGTATGAATCGCTGATGTTGTGCGATCGGTGGATATGGTCGAGCCAGAGCCAGACTTGTATTGTGGACTCGGATCGGCTGTAGGGTCAAGTTGATAGACAGGATCGTAGACTGCGCCCGCGTCATCACGCTTTCTCTTCTTTGCAGCGTGGCGACCATTTACTGCAGCAGCTGCACGATTTGCACCATTCGAACCATTAGCTTCAACATTCGATACAGTAGCGATAGATGGTTCTGGTGATTCGGAATCATCGATGACGATTATTTCTTGAGGTAGGCCATTTTTATAAAATTTGTGCCAATCTGGCTGTCTTGGTTCCTTTGATCTTTGTCTCTTTTTGGGAGTTTGGGCTGGTTGCTTTGAGCCCGAAGAGGAGGATGAAGCAGACGAAGAAGCAGGCATAACGGCAGGCTTCTTCTCTGATTTGTTAATTGTAGATTGTGTGGAATTTGCCGGGTTTAAACTTGGTCGTGGGGGAATAGTTGCGGTAGCACTTGATGATGTAGTGTTGCTACTCGAGGTCGGAATGGTATATGAGGCACCCAAGCGGCTGCTACCGTTCAACAGATTATTGTTCGCTCGATATGAAGTATTTGACTGATAACTCTGATGATGGGAGTATCCGTAATTGGGATGATGAGGAGGTAAAGTTGATGGAGTCGACATGGCACAATTGCAACAAAGTAGTAAAAAAGTAGTGATATCGACCCGTATGGGCTCAGACGATCACGTTCGGATAAATTGAATTGTAACAAAAAACCTTATAGTAATCCTCAGACTCAAGTATTGTAGACCATCGAGTCTACAATATTAGGAATAAATCGTACGGTGTTATCGAGAAGTTGATTGCGCAAAAAAGGATCAGATCAAGTTGACGTTCGACGTTGGTAGTGTGGGTTTTGGGGTAAAGGGTAATTCTTTCTATCTTTCTATCTTTCCGACCGATGGCGTTTCTGCGCGATGAGAAAAACAGAAAAATGTCTAAACACGCGACATTTCTCGGGGGGGGAAATTTGATTAGATTGAGGATTAATGGTCGATTTTTTCTTTCTCTTCTGAAGTAATAGAAATAAATAAATAAATAAATAAATATATATGAAATTATTGGAGAGAAACTTTCAATATTGAGATGAATCTTTGTGGTTTGGTCGCTATATTTTTAGTATTTTTTGGATGTGGGAAAAAAGAGTAACAATTCCTTCCAGTCTTTTTTTTTGATGATATGATTTTCTTATTAACCTATATGGTGATGGTGGTGGTGCTGGTGGTGCTGGTGGTGTTGGGGTTTCGTTTCCAAATCGCTTATGATTATTATGATTATTATTATTATTATTATTATAGTCATAGTCATAGTACGTATGTATGATATGGTATAGTATAGTATAGTACGGTATGGTATGGTATATATAAGAGTAGTGGATAAAAAAATGTAGTATTGAAGGGTTCCGAAGAGGAACAAGGGATAAAAGGCTTTTTAATAAACTAATCTAAACTAATCTATTTTAAAATAATAATAAATAAATACAATCCTATATTTATTATATATATATAATAAATATTGAAATTTCAAAAATGCTTTATCCTAAAGCTTAATTATATAAATATTTCTTTTTTATCCTAATTCTTATATAAAAACCTATTTAAATTTTTTAAATATATTTTTATTTATCATCTATTTATTTTACTTCATTATTTAATTTTTAAAACGTATTAAATATTTTATTATAATACTATTACTTTTTTTATACAATACACGCTTATATAATAACTTTTCAAATATAAGTTTTAAATTTTGAATAAATCTTTATATGAATGGGCAATTATATAAATTTTCTATTAAATTAACTACTAATTCTAAATAAACAATATTAATAATAAAATAAATTTTTATAAATAAAAATAATTTAATTTTATATATAAATTTACTTATCCATTTTAATACTTTAAAAAAATTTACAAATTATTATTTAATCTTTATATTTTTTTTTTTAAAATCAAATATATTATAGCTTTAATATAACTATAATATTATATAATTATTTATTTTATAAAATATAAATTAATAATATATATTATAATAATACTTTATTATTATTGTAATTAATTTAATTGTGTTTATTATTTTGATAAATACAAAACGGTAATCAAACTTAAATATGGGTATAATAGAATAAATAGATATAAATATAGTTTTTTGGAATAATTATTTATTCTCCACTAATTCAATTATTGTATTTATAGCAATATCTAGTGGTTCTCGGATTCAAAAACCAAACATTATAGTTATAATAAATTGTCTAATTTTTTAAAAAATCGAGTTTGATAAAATTATAAAGATAATAAATAAAATCTTTAGTTAATATATATTATTTAATAATGATATAAGATAATATTTAAATGTAATTTTTACAATTTGATTAAATCATTCTAATACATTATCTATTTATAAATACTATATTATATTAAAAAATAATTTAATTTTTATATGATTTATTATCCTACATTATAATTCAAATATAAATTTTTTATTTTGATTATTAATAATTATATATAGAATTCTTTATAAAATCGTAAAAAGATAATTAATCAAAGTATTACTTTATTAATTTATAATCCAAAACATCTTACCCAATATCATAATAATTATTTTTAATAATTTATTAATAATAAATAAAGTATAATTATATAAATCGGGGATAAAACTAAATAAAGCTAAAATAAAATTAATAAAAATAATATAAAACAAATATATAAATATAATAATTAGCTAAAAACTATCAAAAAATCTATATTATAATATTATTAATACTTTATATAAATAATAATAATATAAGTATATATATAATTTTTTTTTTAAAGCAAAAATAAAAAAATTCTTAAAGACTTTTTTATAAATTTGAGCAAATTTTAGATAGTCAAATTGATTATATATATAATCAAATATTTTATTTATTATTACTTTAGAAATTATTAAGCAATTATTTAAATATTCTCTATCAATTTTAATATATAATATTCTTTTTTTATATATAAAAAATAATATTGCGGTGTTCTTATATAGTTTATTATTGTTCTCTAAAAATTTGATTAATTTGATATATTATAAATCGATTATATATATTATCTTTAATTTATTTAATTATTTTATACTAACCTACATTATAGAGATTAAATAAATTAGCTTTTTATTTTAAATATAATTTTTAATGGTTTAATTTGTTATTTTTGTTAATTTCGATGTATATTTTTTGTTTATTTTTATAAAAAGCTTTAATAATATATTTAAAATAATATTTAATTTTCTAAATTTGTAATAAACTTTTAATCTAAAATATAAAAGATATTTCAAATTTTTTTAATAATATGGATTCAATTTTATTAACAAAATAAAATTTATTAAAATTTAAATTGCAATTTAAATAGTAACTGAATAATCTATATAAATTATAATTAATAATTTTATAAACTCGATCATATATTGAATATAATTAATAATCTAATAAAGGCTTACTATTTCAAATTTAATTAGCTAATAATTTTTTTTTATAAATTTAATTAATTTAAATAAAAACATAATAAATTTTATTAATTTTTATATAAATAAATTTATTTTTAAATAATAAACAAATTTATTAATATTTTTAAATAATAAATCAATATTAATATATAATCATTATTTTACCATAAAATAATAAAAAATTATAAATTATTAAAAAGTTAATTAAAGAAATTAAAACAATTCTTTTTTTTATTTAATAATATTATCTAGAATTATTTTAGTCATTGCTTTTTTCTTTGAACTTTTATTTAAAATTTTATGTTTTTAAATATTTTATAAAAGTTTTATTTTATATTTTTATAATATCTATATGTATTTAATATAATGTGAAATATATTAATGTATATATTTAATCAAATTTAAATAATATTTAAAATATTTTAAAGTTTTCGGAAATAAAAATCCACAAATTGTAGTAAATTTATTTTTTATAAAAATTAAATTTAATATATTTATTTTCTATCTAAGTAATATGATTATAAAATATTCAAAAAAGCATTTTTTAACAAAAAAAACAATTTAGGCAATAAAAAACTTTTTAAAAATTTATGAAAAATGTTTAATATATTTGTTAAAAATTTTGTTGAAAATAATGATATTATCAATATATATTTTAGTAAATATATATTTATTTTATAAAATAATATCAATTTTATATTGCATATAAATTAGCGAATTATAAAATTCTATAATTATATATCGAAAATTTTTTTGCCCATAATAAATTGATATAATAAATTTATATTAATAATTTACTTTAATTTTTTATTAATAAAAAAAACTTATGTAATTAATAATTAAGATAAAAGAATATTTAAATATTATAATAATAATATTGATTTATATTAAAATAAAATATACATTATGTAAAACAATTTTATTAAAATTATAAATATTAATAATAACTTTTTTTTTGTATACACGATTTCTTCTTTATTTATTAATATCTTTCAAATAATAAAGATTGAAAACGAAAAAAATATAAGTAATCTAGTTTAATATAATTTATTTTGTTTATAAAACTTATTAAAAGTTTTATTAATAAAAGTTTTATCTTTATAATCAATTAGATAAACTTTTGTTTAACTTAATTTATATTTTTTTTTTTAATTGTTAATTAAATTAATCAACAATTTTTTTTCTAGAAGTATAACAGTAAACTTTTTTACATTAATTTATAATTAAAAAAATCTAAATATAACTTTTTTTATTGCTCAAATTTATTATATATCGCTAAAAATTGTGATTTTATTTTATATAATCGATTTATAACGATTTTCTTTATTTATCTTAAATATTATAGATATTGTAATTGTTATTAATATAATTATTATTATTATTATTACTATTATAGCTAACACATTTTTAATAAATAATCTTGTTTATAAACTCGATGATTTTATGGGTATTTGGGCAAAATAGTATACTTTAATTTTATTTATTGAAATTATAATATTTATATTTATATTAAAAATCTTTTTTAAATAATAATATTTTAATAAAATAATTATTTGATTTGATAAGTTTTTTAATATAATAATTGGATAATGATTTAATATTAATTATATAAAAAAAATAAAAAACTATTATTAAATTAATTTAAACACTATATTATAATTTAACAACTCGATTTTTTGCTTTATTGTATTTATTATCATTATTTTTACTTTTAAATAAAATAAAATAATTTAGCATTGCTTTGATATTATTATTATTTTTAATTTTTGTGTTTTATCGATAAATTAGATTAAAACTTTAACAAATAAATAATAAAATAAAATTATTATCTACAATTTGAAATCAATAATCTATTTCTCAAAAAATACAATATCTATTTTTAACAAAGCCTTCACTTAAAAATTTTCAACAATATAAATTTTTTAACAAAAATATATAATTAATCTTGTTTTTGTAGAAAAATAAAAATCCAATAAAGCAAACAAACCAATATCATATAATTTATTATTAAAACCTTTAATTTTTATACTTTTTTTCATATATTAAATCTACACTATAAAGCATATCTAAAACAAAAACTCTTTATCAATCAATAACATCCCATATTCTATATTCAAATACACCTAATACAAATTATTTTATAGATTAATTAAAATAATCTATATTTATATATATTTTTTTTTATAAAATATATATTCTAATAATATAAATAAAGATTATATAATTGAAAATATTATTTAAAAAACAAAAGATTTTTTAAATCAATTTTTTTTAAATAATATATTAAACTTAATACCAAATAATTTATTGAATATTATTATAAATAATATAATATTAAAGTTTAAATATTTCATTTTTTATTAAATAAAGAAAAATAAAAACAAAATAAAAATAATAAATCTTAAATAAAAATATTATAATCTAATATAAAAATAAAAAACATTTTTTAATTTGAATCTATTTTTATAAATAAAACATATATATAAATTATCATTTTGATCAATAAACTTTTTATAACCATTTTGCTTTTTTTTTAATTAAAAATCGGGTTTTAAAAAAATATTTTTTAATTTTATAGATTTTTAGCCAAAATCCAAATTTTTAATATTTTCGCGATAATCACTTTAAATATCTTTATTTTAAATTATTTTTATTTTTATTAAAGAATTTAAAGCAAAATCGACTTTATTCATTTTCTATATATTAAAAACATCAATATAATTAATATATATTTATCTATTTTATTGCTTTTTATCATTTTTATTATTATTATTTTCTAATATTTTTTAATAATATACTTTATTATAAAAATCTATATCAATATTTATATTTTCTTTTTCAACTTTATTTTCTTTTTTATATATATTTATAAATATAATATTATATATTTTTTGATTTTTATCCCAACTATAATTCTTTTTAAAAAAATATTTATTATAATTAAACAATCCATTATCTTTTTATTTTTTGGTTTTTATATATTTAATATTTTAATTAATAACTTGTTCAATAATTTAAATATTATTTTTAAAAATAAAACAAAAAAAATTATAATAATTATTTATATAAAATATAGTTTTACTAATAATATTATTACTTTAATACTTGGACTTCTCATAAAATAGTTTCTATAAATCATATTAATCACTTTTCTTCTCCATAAATAATTTAATAAATTCTATTAATAAAGTTTTAAATATAAAAACTAATATATAAATATATAAATATAAAGTTATATATTTATATATAATAAAGATTTAAAAATATTTTATTTTTACTATACTTATACTTTTATTTAATATTACTATTTCCTAAATATATTTTTTTAAATCTTTATATTTTTTAATATTATTAATGATATAATAAAGATTTTCTAATCTTTCTAATATAATATTATAAAATATCTAAAAACAATATTTAAATTCTATATATTAATTTTTAATATTTGCTTTTAGATTCATATAAATGATATTAAAAATTTTATTAATATATCAAAACTTTATTTTACCTTTAAAATATAAATCTAATTACCCCGCTATTTTAATAATAATAAAAAAGCCATCTATTACACTTAAATATTTAATCTTGAACTTTACTATAAAACTATAAACATTATAATAAATAATTTTCTTATCAAATATCTCCATAAATTACTTAATTTTATTATTTAACTTAAAATAATCTAAATCTTATAAACAAAAATACTTATTTCCTTCTTTATTATAATCATAATTTACAGATAATAAAACAACAACTTATCATAATAATACAATAAATTAATTATTTATAAAAATAATTTAAATAACAAAAAACACTATCCCCAAAACAAAAATATTACTCATTTTATGATTCAATAAAAAGTTTTTGATTTTTTGAAATTCCAATAAAATATTCACTAATAATTGCACTATTTCGATAACTTTTATATATTTGTTCAACCAAAAAATAAAAATAAAAATTAAAAATAATTTTAGATAAATTTAATCTAAAACTAAACTCTTTAAAAATACAGAAACTAATCCAACAAATACAAAAAATTTGTTTACCATTTTATTACCCTTTACAAAAATGACAATATAACTAAAATTTAAAACAATCTAATTAATAATATTGATTTGATTTTTAAAAAACTATATAATAAATACAAGACATTTTTAAAAAAATAAATGAAATTAATAAACAAAATATATAAATTCTTTAAAAAATTAGAATTCATTTATAAAAAAAAAAAAAAATTCAAACTATTTATACAAATATAAAAATTATAAAAAAAAAACGAAATAAAATAAATAATAACAATAAATATCACTAATTTTAAAGATTTTAAAAAAAATCTTCAATATAATCAATCCTAACACTCTCACTAATAGAAATTTTAACTATTAATCATATATTTAAAATTGTATTATTATTTATAAAAATAATAAATAAAAAGATATAGTATTAAAGAGTTCCGAAAAAAAACAAGAGATAAAGAACCTTTTAATAAACTAATCTAAGCTAATCTATTCTAAAATAATAATAAATGGGTACAATCCCGTGTTTACCACGTGCACATAACAATATGATATGATATATATAGTATGTTATGGATTATTTATTATATTATTAGTGTGATGAGTTATTAGTTAATAAGTTATTTCATTAGTTATTAGATATTAGTTTGGGTTATTGGATTAACTTGGTTAATTTAGTTAATTTGGTTTTACTATATAAAAAAAATAAAATTATAGAAGTACTAGATTTTGGGTTGAAAAAGCACAGTCAAAGTCAATGTAATTTTGGGTTGAAAGAGCACAGTCAAAGTCAACGTAGTAATAATAATAATAATAATAATAATTATAATTATAATTATAATTAACTTAAGTAGTCAATTATTATTGTAGGTAAAAAAGCAACATTCAAATTAAAGAACCTTTTTTGCCATTCGCCATTTGGCTTTCAATATATTATATCTTGGCATCTAACTACACATCCCCTTTCCCCTCACTTTATTAGGTACTACATACTAGGATGAGTACATGAGGTATGTAGGGTAAGGTATACATCACATCCATACTATATACCTACATACTATGTACATACATAAGCATAAGCATAAGCATAAGTACCTACATCACCGACAACACACAACAGAATCTATAAAAAAAAAAGAGACAAATGAAAAATATCATGTATTCATGTATTCATGTATTCATGTATTCATGCTACTTACTACCCACTACCTGTGGATATCATGCTAAATATTTATACGTATATGTATATCTCTACTGTACCTATAATAACTATAGCTCTTGAGGATATTTCGGTATTTCATTTCACTCTTCCCTTTTATATCAATCACATCACACTAACTGGATCCGTCTGCAAGCCTCCCATCCTATCCCATCTCATCTGCAGGACCACGAGTGTAATCTTATCCCGACTTTTCCTTTTCTTGGAATTTTCCTTCTTTTCTAAAAAAAATTTATTCCTTTCATGTTGTTCTATATATTTATTTCACTGCATATACCTCCGTACATACGTAAATACGTAAAGTAGCTACGTATTCGATTGGAAATCATGTATTACGTATGTAGGTACAGTAGACCAGGACATTTGTTATGAGTATGGCCCCATATTCATATCACTCTAATATCAGTGCCTGCGGACATCTATATATGTGTGTATAATACAGCAAGCAGTAAGATGTCTATAAAAAGAGCCGGTATTCCCATCACATCCACTTCAACCATCCATCCATCCATCCATCCACATAATTCCCGTCAGTCATTACCAACCATCTATTTAATCACTCACTCACTCACTCACTCAATCAGCCATCTCTCTCTCTCCTTCTCTCCCTCTTCTCCGTCCCTTCTCCCCTCCACCTCACTCGCCTCACCCAGCCAATCCTCTTTTCGTGCAACCACAACACCAGTATATCAACCACATATCTCACTAACTCACCACGCTTGCGTACTCCCTCCGCAGATTAGTTTTAACTAAATGTATACTCTAGAAAAATCCTGATCTGTTATCTACATAGTACATACCTACTCTGATCTCAAAGAAAGATAACCCCTCGGGAATTATCATCCATCATCCATCATCCATCATTTATACGTAGATATCACCAAACACTACCTAAATAAGCATACTCCATATACAAATCTATATCCATTTCCAATCAACAAGACAAACAAAACAAAAACATAATAACAATAAGAACAAAAACAACATCCAATACTATACTATACTATACTATATACTGGAACTACCCATCCGTCAATAATCTTTATCTCTATCCCCAAGCCCTTTCTTCTCTTCCTTTCTTTCACAAGCCCAACTACATACCATACCATACCACAAAAAACAACCCCTCATTCACTCATTCATTCACTCACCCACTCACTCATTCACTCACCCATTCACCCAAACCCCAAACCCAAATCTCGATTCCATTTTCCTCCCACCAAAAGCCCCAACCCTCAAAAAAGATCCGATGTGGCGATTTTCCCCCCCTCACTCCCTCCCTCCTTGAAAGGATCATCGCTACCTCTCCATCCCATTCATTCGGCTATTCATTGCCACCACTTGCGCAAAATATCCCTTTCCCTTCTACATGCATGCGTTCATATAGCAGATGTAGTTACGGTAGTCGTAATAAATACTCGAACAAAATATAGCGATAAATAATAATAAATATAGCCGCTTTTATTGTACATTTAAAGAAATGAATAAATATATATATAAATAAACGCCCAACGTGTCCGCACAGCGGTAGGAACGAAGAAGATAGATACGTAGATACGTAGATACGTAGATGATCTCTGCAAGGACATCCCTTGATCCCGCCTCGACTCGATTTTGAGCGCGGTAATCGATTTAATTCAATCTAACCACGTGGTATATATATATATCACGTTATGTTCTATAGGAGGCCGGGGACCAGCTGAACGAAATCCAATGTCATATCTCGGTATCTATTTGTAGTGGGTTTTCTATCGCTATTGCTATTCTCATCTACGTACGGTATCGTTGATACTCTTGGATATTCCTTCCATCCGTAAACGCCATGCACGCTATCCTATGCTACGCTATGCTTTCTATGTATGCCTATGCTTGTTCCATCCGCTGCTGCGATTCTTGGGTGAGATTAGATCAGATTAGATCAGATCAGATCGTATCAAAATATAAATAGCAATTTAGGTGGATTGTCCTTACTCTCTCTTGATTTTGATCTCTTTGATATGAAATTTAGATCTTTGATATCATCCTCGCATTCGACTCGACTTGACTCTCGATATATACGTCGTATGGATTATCGAAATCACTCAAATGCCCCTGTTAAAAACCACCTTTCCACCATCACCTCCCTTACCCCAGAACTCCTCTTCCAATGACGAAGCATCCACACTCTGCCTCTGAGGAAAAGCCGCCAAAGCAAATGGTAAAGCAAAAAGACTCGTACCGAGAATCAATCCCAAATTAATCGGCAACGTAAGTCTAGGATTCCTCTTCAAGAACTCTTTCTTCTGTAACCTCACCAAGATCAAAGGCGGGATAATCATAATGGGCGAACTGTTCAATACTCGACTCACGGCCGTCTCGGATACTGCAAGAGTTGCTGCTTTCCTGCTCTTTCCGAGAGATGCTACCTCGGATTCGGACTTGCCTTCTGCGGCGAGCTTGGCTTTGTCGGATTCGGAGAGGACGGGGTAGACGTCGATACCTTGTCTGATTTCCTCTCCTCTCATTAGGAAAACGTTTAGGGCTCCGGCACTGGCAACTGCGGCGAATGGAACGAGTCTTGTGAGTATTATTTTTGTTCCTGGACTAACGTTTTTTAATCTGGGAACGAGAGCATTGAGACCGAGTGCAACACCGCATGAAGCTCCAACGGCGAGGAAGTATGATTGTGCCATTTTGGATATGGATAATGGGGTTGATTTGTTGGCGTTTGCATTGTTGATCGCAACATTGAGAGATTGGTTCGTTATTTGCCATAGTAAAGTTCCTGTTACCTGGCAGATGGATGTTAGTCATGATTATATATTAAGAGTCGTTTAGGATTTCTTACTCCGAGACCTGGTGTGAGCATACCAGCGGTAACAACCAAATTCGATATAGCAAAACATGACATTCGAAATGGGAGGAAAACCGGTTCACCAGTATCTAAAAATATGAGTCATTTGTTCCACCAATTCGCAGATTCCTACGCACCAGGATGTAATGTAGAATCGACAATTTTCTTCGCACTCCATAACTCCGGACTCATCTCCCTAAGTTTTCCCTGCTTATAACTTGTGATAAGGTTCTTCGCATGCTCCAATCCCGCATTGTTGACTAGTAATGTTCTGTTCCACAATTAGTATGATGTTTAAAGCCTCACAATGGCTATGATAAAATGATTGTTGCGAAATTGAAGTGCCATACACCTTTTTGGGTGAAAACACAAAACAAGCTCAAGTTCCTCCTCACCTAGGGTCTGATATATTCGCAGAGTGCATCACTCGGCCCCAGTATGTGTTGAGATCATACTGAGAAGCAGGCAATTCTCGATTTCCTGGGAGAGATGCCGACATTGTTGGTGATGGTCGAATGAGGGGTATTCGATCTACCTTTTATCAATGGATATGATAACAAGGTCTGCGGACAAACAATAGATGGATGTGTGCAAATTCCTCTTAGATTGTATAAATCAATCAATTGGGAAGTTTGTGTCACACACAGACCAAGAGCGGTGAATTTCGAGGGTTTGGGGAAGTTTGCAATTAATAAATGTGAGTACAAGAGCTTCCAAATTATTTTTTGGACGATAAGCCCTCCGATCTCGCTTCATTGCTGGGAATCGTCAAAGATTACAACAAAGAAAGCTTATCGCAATCAATATAAAAGCTATATATAGATTTTGGAGAAAATCATAATTGATTGTATACTTTAGTAAGTAGTAAATGTTTTTTTCTCTTTTATATGTCAGTTATATGTTCTGGGTATCGTTGTTTCCAAGAAGTCTTGATATACAGCTTGGTACTTACCAATAATCCATCACTTTATCTCGACAGGAGACTCTTGATTCCCCTGTCACTGTAATGTTGGCCATACAATACATACCTCAGCCAAGGCAGCTTATACTTTCATAAGAGTCCAAATCTCTAGAGAGAGAGAGAGCTCACCTATCTCGAAGTAAGCATATAACGAGAGTATCTGCCCGTTCAATGTTTTCATCTTGTTGGCCCATGTTTCATGTAGCCAGGTCGGGGACAAGCCGTCAGTTCCGCTGCAAGATCTTCCATCGATCGAGAGAGGATTACTAGAGAAGCAGTGATCAGATTCAAGTCGGACTGATAAGCTGACAGAGCAATGCAAAAGTAACAGTCAAGTAGAAACACAGCAGATAATGTCTACATGCACTGAATGGTGCTCTCTCAATAAGATGTCAAGGTCATCCTATTTGAGACAAACGAACTTTCGTAGCTTTTTGATATATGCTACTACAGTACTCGGAATCCATGGCATGTAAATCGAATTGGTACAGCAATTTGTACATCTTAACGAGATTGTTTGTTCTACGTGCGGCTGGCTATATCTACTTGCTGTCAATATATGCAAAACATATCAGGCTAGTCAGTTACATGTCCATTGTCCGATTAGCCAACACACGAGTTGCACCGGATATTTGTAAACCTTTCAAGAACAACATGCCCCGCCAATCGTAGAACAGTATCACAGATATTTACATTAGCTCTAGCAGCACATCTCCGGTACAACAGTCCGGCCAACTTCTAGATATGCAACAAAACTTCTAAACCATGGAGTTTCAGCATCCGGATACCACGATGTCTTCAAAAATGCCCGCCAATTTCAACGTCTGACACAATTCTGACACTGGATTGCGGAAGGAAGCTATTGAGATTGCCCGCTATTCGTTCTCTTTTGCCCGTCGGCCAGGCCACTCCGCGTATGTGGACATGTTACACAACCAAACAATTCATTCAATCCGCCAAAAATGAAACGTTCTGTGTTGACATCCAGAAACAATTATCCGGTTATTATATATATCGGAGCGGTGTGTATATATGATAACGGAGCTCTCGGACGACCAGGAGTAGCTATGGGTTTATTGTTATGATCTGCAATACAACATACCCCTTGAAATGGTGTGGTGGGTGATGTTGTGCGCAGCGTTACATGCCGAGGATTTATATGAGTTGGTTCGTTTAAGCTTATTCATCTGCCTGGAGGAAGTTGAAAATAAACTGACATAGAGTGATGTTGGTTGAATCATTTTCCCGGGCAGTTTTGTCCCTTAACTGCTCTCTGGTTTCTGCAAAAAAAAGAGAAGCTCAAAGCTCTTGGTGTACTATTCCATATGCTCTTGAAATCTTCAATCAGGGCCAAGTGGATCTATGAGATGAGAGGCAATAGGGTAGTTTTGCACCCAGTGTATTCTCTCAAAGATTCATGATGCACAATACGTATGTAAAATTCAATAGCAGGAAAAAGTTTGTACCCAGAAAGATATTTACAATCTCAAAATTGGAGCAAGATATTTGTCCGGCCCAAGCTTCTCGGAAATAGTCAGTGCGAATATTCCCAACAAGGCAGGATATTCATCCCATATATTTCTCCGTTGTCGAAAAGCGTGCCTCAATTTTCGAACCGCTGCTACGTATTCTCAAGACAGATCTATGTAGTTGACGCATGTTGTTAATAAACGTGTTACTCGAATCTTTTTGTTGCATATCTCAGGAAAATAATTTCTCCAAAACGTGGCGAGCTGCTACAAATCGAATGATGTTCTAGACCTTATGCAATGAGGGTTCGGGAATTGTATGCCGAATTTCATGCATGGCCAATCATAGGAGGAGCTTTCTGGTCTGTGGGCTATCTTGTTTCTTGTGGGAGGGGAACTGGCATGACTTCGTGAAAGATAGATCGATATTACCTCTTAAACATGGTCTTCATTGCGAGGATACTTCTCGGGCCATCTCGTCCCCTTCCCTCAGCTGTAGATATTCCCCGTCTCGAACAAACGCACTAATAGGACGAGAACAAAAAGGTTTTGTTGTATATCTCAAAAGGAAAAGTGCTTTTCCACCAACCCCAAATTTTGGCGGGTTTTCCTAGAAACTGCAGTTTTCAAGCTGTAGATCTATCTCATAACCTTTGACCAGGCGGGATTTTCAAAAACACAAAATAGGAAACTGTGCTCTACTTTGGATCTCCTCATGTTCATCGGATACTAAATCTTCAAAAGTTTTGTTGCATGTCGTAAGAAAAAAAAGTACTTTTCTACCAATTTTGATTCTTGAAGATTTTCGCAAAAACTATATTTTTGTACTCAGAGACCTGTTTTATACCCCCACACCAGACAAAATATCTCCCAGTATAGTGTGTGAGAAGATATTTGAGTTTGAAGTTTTTTAATATTCCTCTCATTCAAGAGTTTTGTTGCACGCCTGAAAAAAAAAGGGAGTGGAAAAGTACTTTTCAACCGGTCCCAATTTCAACATACAATATTTGCTGGAGCTGGTAAATATGGAGACAGAGATGGCTTTTATATATCTGGGCCGGTTAGAATAGCACTGGCTACCATGCTGCAGACGATATTCATATCTGAGGTTATTGATATACCGTTTTGCTGCATGTTTCAATATTTAGAAGCACTTTCAATGAATATCTAAGAAGGGGTTTCATCAAGTTTCGTTGCATATCCGAAATTTCTAATTCACCATGTCTATTCTGTGGGTTTTGTTGCATATCTCAATCGAAGTCCTTTGTTTTATCAGATGTCTCTTGGCATTTCTTAAGGGTTAGTTGTATGTCTGGAACTCTTCATTTGGTACGTAGAAATCCACGACGACCTCGTCGTCGTCAAGAGTCGTCGCTCAGACATGCAACAAAACTTTACAAAAAAGGAAATCTAGATCTCGAGTCTCACTTTCACTTCAAATGATCTTGATCATTATCAATATGTATCTGAGTTCCTTTTCTCATATGAGCTTTTTGCATATCTATCCGATGACGCTGTCGTTAAATCCTGAATCTCTCTTTTTATCAAAAGTTTCCTTGCATGTCTTATACAACGAAATTGTCGTTCAAGGCCTGGGGGCAAGGGTTCCTCCTAACAATAGTAGGTGAAAATACCTTTTGGACCTATCTAATGGTGTACAATAGTTGATATCTACTGGATATTTGGCCAAATAAACCTTGTTAGGTAAAGTGCAGTGCGGAATACTCTCTGGTTGATGTCACATCTCAAATAAGTCTTGTTGCATGTCTGAGTTTTGACAAAAAACAGTACTTTTCAACTCTGTAGTGTTTCCGTAGCCCTTCAGCTCCGCCAGGTACTGTACGGAGATGATCATTACCCCAGATTACAGTTGGTAGTCAGTTGTTAGTGAATTCTACATCTCAAATTCTATACTAGCAAGGAGTGCCCCTGTTAATTGTAAATTGCGATATGCAACAATTGCTTTTAAAGTTCAATTAGTTGTGTATGATTCATTTCTGGTAGTTCTTTATCTAGCGGAGACTAAATTAGAGCTAAGATTGGTGTGACTAGCGCGTACAACTAACTATCTGTACGGAAGCGACGCTAGATTATTTTACTACATCATCAATTGGGTATAGTTTCTTCCTACTCTTACCCATTCGAATCCCTCTGGATTCACATTTACTTAAGATTCCCATTTATCTGAGCTTCTTCCTTCTGCTAGTCTCAGGAAGAGAATCTATCAAAATTAGAATCACAAAAAGCAAAATTGTAAGCAATCCTAGTCAACGTCTGGGCATGTCCAACCTCTTTGATACCGACAGGTTCTTGGACACATGGTTGTTGGTTGGCGGTATCTATTTCATGCTTGTCAACCATGGTTAACAAGCTCAATATCTTAGAAAATACTTCTAAGGTTTCAAGATTAAATGTCGGCGGCCGTTAATATGTAGTTGCTAACACTTGTTTCAAAAATTTTAGCCATGGCTGATAACCTCAAAACTTACGATATACACCCAAAAATAATATTTAAGTCAAGTGCCAGGGCCTAGTGATAGTGCTAGCTTCTATTTAAGTCACGCCCAGAAACTTCGTGTTGCGATATCCAACAAAACAATCGCTCTTCCAACACTACAATTCATGAATATAGTTGTTAACGTCTCTCACACTACATGCGATACATTAAATAATAATGACGTATACGAAAATGCAACTCAAATTCAACCCAACGTCAGAGTTGATATTTTGAGTCAATAATACAAGATACATTATTTTGTTGCACATCTACCTACGTCAGCTTCAATTACGGGTTCTGGGAAAGTACATTTCAAGTCGAATTTATTTACGGAGAATTTTGAGATATGCAACAAATCAGAAAATCTACGGTTTGGTTAGTGAATTCAGAGATCGTCGAGGCGGGGAATATATCAGTGAGAAGGTGTCCGGGGAGACAGGTCGGGGGAGGAGCGCTGGGAGGGAAGCGTCGGGGTCTCAGATATGCAACAATAGAATATATTCTGGTCATTTAACAGTGAATATCTTCAATTGATCCAATAAGATCGTAATAAATTTGAGACTTGGACTTTCTGTTGCGTATCTACAATAGAACTACTAACCGGGTGGAAGAAGGAACCCCCAAATCGGGAGATCTCTTGGCTTTGTGCTGGTGCACCGACCGGGAGACATAAGAGAAGACCGGTGGAGGAGAACACGATTAACCGTGCAGAGGTCAGATATCCAACAAAAGAAGAAAATTGTTACTTGGTCATCAGTGTCTGCAATCAACTAAATAAACTCTCGGATTTAAGGCTGACTTTTCCTTTGCATACCCAAAGAGCGATCGAGCCTATGAGAAAGTAGTGAGAATGTCACCGATGTGAGAAGACCGATGTGAGGAAACCGACGGAGGGAATACCAACCGTTAAGAGTTATGCAACAGATGAGTGGTTCAACAGTGAATATTTGAATGATTACTGAATATCCAGGTACTTGATTGTATATCCAAAAAGAAGTGGAATCCAGTGCCGCAGGAGGAATCTTCTCTGATTCACTTGAGCTATCCTTAAAGCATATTCAAGGAGAGGTGATCCGAGGAGTGAAAGTCTGGGCATCAAAACAGTTCAAGCACAGATAAAACACTACACGTAACTCATCAAAAAAGAATCAGTATGATAGCCCCTTCCCCTCAACTCAGTTATTCCCACATAAAGAAGCAAAAATAAAAGATTGCCAAGAAAAAAAGACAAAAGAAAACATACAACAGTGGGGATTCGCTGGTGGTCACCCACCCAACTACTAATCCACCGATTCAAGGCTTGTGTATGGCAGAGCGGACGGGATGCCCAATTCTCCTTGATCTATGGTCGTATGTGCTAGAAAGTCGTTGAAATGAATATATATCACCCTGCAATTTGTTGAAGCTGAGCTAGCAAGTTCAATGTATTTGTTCAAAATCTCCTTTGTAGTGTTTGCTTGGCATATGCTAAGCGAACAAATTATTCCTGGGAGTTAATCTACCGAAACTATCAGTAATTCCTATGTATGGGAAGGAGGAAGATCGTTATTGATGAGAGTGGACAGAGGTATGAGTATGTGGAGGTTTTTGATGCTTGGGTTGGGTTGCCATGTATATGAGGATTATATATATTACTTGCATGTCATCACGGAACCTAGCAAAAATATATAAATCGTCGTATTGTTCATATTAAATACAGAGCTAAGAGTCCAACTAAAAAAATACATGTATACTGAGGATATACTTATATATTACTAAGCATGCATGAACCATCATCAGTGAAGCGCCTAGGCGATCAGCCGCATTTTGGGCAAGAAAGGATAGTAGGACAAAAATATTGGTAGCTGAAAATCTTGAAACAGACAGACTGTAGATTCGGGATCTAATGTCAGCAAAACGAGTATGAGGCAATTCTCACAGTGCTGATATCGTGGAGAGATGCAGAGTAAGGCACGCCCAAACAATACAAGTCGTGATATCTCAAGTTCATGAAGTCATGACGTTACCAAAAGTTAAATTTCTAACAGAAAAATCTGTCAGACTGAGCTTCCTTTTCTATGTTGTCTTGTTATTTCTCTCCACGGTTCATTATAGCGGGACGGAAAAGATGCTTTGAAGCAATTTACCCTGGTTACAGCCGCATCAGTCGATGGCTACTCATTGGTGCTCTTGCCAGGAGTACAACGAACTCCCCAAGAGAAATGATCGCCGTTTTATACCCAATCAGAAAGTAATTTCAGTATATGTGGTAAGCGCCTGGCTATATTGCCAGAATATAATATAGATTTGCGGGGTCATAAAAAAGAGCTGAGTATACATTTGTTCTTCAAAATCGAAATGTTATTTACTCTTACTTAGATTTGAAATCGAATAACAGGCTCTTGAACGGCAGTACATTTTCTCTTGCCTGCCCATGGCATCTGATTTATATATCCCCAATCGTCTCGTCGCATGTGGTCGTGGCACCATAAATTGCACATACTCTGATGGTTCAGTCGAGTCCGATCCTGACATTGCTGGTATCGGTGTATGTGCTCTCAACAATACACTCTACCAGTCCTTCAATCTAACCAAAATTTCAGGTCTTAATTTCCTTTATTTTGGCATCATTTATGACTTTCGTAGTCATTGTTGTTGGCTATTTCACCCACTCAATTGACCCCTCTTTGCTAAACGAGTATGATACCGCTGTGATAAGAAGCGTCAATCGATTTTTCAGGAGGCTTTTTCGAACTCAACATTTTAAGGAGGTATCGCTTGCAAAAAGAAAAATTCGAATCGAGGCACTCACGAACTTTGTCTTAGCACTAAGCGATCAACAACTAGTCACAGGTTTGGCTATTTTGATCACTGGATACTATCAACGATGCAATATGTCCGGGTATCATTTCATCCTCGTTGCCAACCTGGCCTGGTTCTCTTCCACCACTCATCTTTCAACATTGGCAGTTCTTCACCGATATCTAATCAAGCGTCCAATTTTAAAGTTTTGCCGGATATCTGGAATGATTTGCATTCTGGGAATGCTTATACACGCCCAGTTGTATGTTCAATGGTTCACAATCTCTTCCTTGCCCATACAATGTACATTTGTCTCGGGATTTCCAATGCTTGCGAATGTTGCAGACAATGGGTTACAGGCAATCATTAATGCAATCATTTGGGCTGGAATTATTGTTTACCTTTTCTTTGCATATGGAAATAACATTGTTCGACTCTTTCTAGCGCCTCCTTTCTCTTCCATTCCTACTCTGATGGAAAATCTTTTGCGAAATAGGCTTGGTCTTGAGACACATCCTGTAGCTATGACGAGATCAGTCACCTCTCCTGACCAAATGAACAATTCCAACAACTCCAATATTCTTGTAAGGTTTTGTCAAGAGATCGATAAGTATCGTTCGTTTTGGAATGGATTCATGGATTCATTTTTGTGGGAAATTATATGGATGATATTCGGTAATGTATTTGGCATTACCCAAGTCTGGGCAGCTCGATGGGGTAAAAACGACAATCCTGCCTACACAGCTTTGGATTACTCTGTCAATGGAAGCGAAAATTCCATGACCTTCGGTCAGATGGTAGCCCTTCTTTTGATGGCCCTACCTCTACTAGCTGCCGCAGAGGTATATTATGGTTAGTCAATGTTAATATTCGGTGAGAATTTACTAATGTTGTTGTAACTAACATTGTTGAAGATGTCACTGAACCGAGCGATGCATCAGTGGAGTCGGAACCTTCCGTATTAACCGTCACAAATCAAGATAACCCGCGAGCTGGAGGTCATATCTTGCTATTTGCATTTCTAGTTACGTGTGGCTTGATATTTTTTGCTTTTGAAGCCGCCTACTCTTGGTTATCACCTGATAGTTCTTCTGTTCTTATTGCTGGGATATTGATCATCATTCTATTTGGTCTCTTTGTAATTCACAGTATCTTAAGGGTGGGCGGTATTATAGTGGCGTTTATTAAGATAAAGATTGATAAGGAATAACGAAGAGATCTCTCGGAATTTCGATCCCGAGAAAGTGTGACCGGAGTGGCTTCTGTAATTGCCGGTTCAAAGTGCCTAGATACCTCACAGTGGTCAACCCACTTCGTCAGAACGACAAAACACGACGAGATCAATAATCCTACCAACGCCAAATCATGCCAAACCATCATGACTACCGCATAACCGACTCCGAGCTGCGCATCATCAGCATTCACAGCCTTGCCGGCAGTGATACGAACACAGGCTCTAATACTCCTGTTTCTTCCGTCGCTGATGCTGATGCGATGGGTTTGGACCCTCTTAGTCTGATCAACGGTCGCTTAGCTCCAGCGTCTTTGAGGTCTGTCATACCTGTGACGCACATGTAGCATATGTATGATGTAACCATCGATAGCAGGAGCCTTATACTGCTAACTGAACACATGGTAGCTAAATGAAGTGTTGGTGATTGCTATGCAAGTGCTCGACACTTCTTGGCATTCTCATATATATGCATTCCACATTCATAAATTATATCAAAAAACTTCAGAAAGCAACACAACTTGCACATTCATTTATATTTATATAAGATTCATCTATAACCATGGATTGTCAAATGAACACCACATCACCCTGATGGGCTAGAACCCGTCTAAATACCTGATACCAAACACGTTCATTAATTCGTCAATTCGTAATAGTGTTACTTGTAATATGAAGTGAGAAAATTCATACATATCCAACCCACACCAACGCCAATGAAAAACATTCAGCTCTTGTACTAGCTCAAGTGAGCAGCAAATACATGTTACCGTTATTATCATCCCTCGCAGCATCATGAGACCATTCCCACAAGCGTCGTTTGATCTGCTATAACATCATATAGACTCAGTACTATTCGATTGTCGCAGTTACAGAAGGGCCATCCAAGCGAATGAACTTTCCTAGCATAAACCCAACACCACAACGTTCATAGAATTTCGCACCGGAAGCTGTCGAGACTGGTTTGATGATTAAAACAATATGTTTTTTGGTAGCTGCATCGATGGCCTGCTTCTTTTCGGTGCCAATGATTACGCATTTTGCTGGGTTAATCTCGGCGCTATTCCCATATATAAAGGTTTCACTTTTGTGTGTGGTCGTGGGTATTCTGAAGCCATGTGCCTTAGCTCGGATAGCTACAGTATCATTCTGACAGCTCATCCTAAGCCATGAAGCCTGGTCGCGGGTTAGGTTTTCAAATGGTAGAGTCACATCGGCACTATTCCAATTGACCTGACCGCCACCAGGCTCGATGAATGAGATTGCACCATCAAAAGGCATCCAAGACCAAGTGGACGGAATCCGGCGATAATTTGTACCACGCGGAATCTTTTCCAAATATTCTGCATCATCGGCTCGTCTCCAAAGTAAACAGCGACCCCATAATGTTTTGAAAAGCCCTGCTAGGCTTCGCGTTTTGAACGCAACGGTCAATCGCTCCATTAGTCCGTCAATAGCAACAGGTCGATCTTCCGGATGGGAAAATCTTAATCTGGTATATTGCTAGAGCAAATTAAAAATGAGATGGATTTGTTCCCCTACAGTGCTATTTGAACGAATTGTGTAATTGGGAAAATTCGGGTCCTCAAGGAAGGCTACTTTATCGGTAATCAAATTGTATTAGTCCAGTCTAGCTACCTGTTAATAGATACCGTAACTTACTTTTTGAGTTTTACCAGAGTTTCGCAGCGTATGCCATCACCGCATTCCCAATAAGTCTGAAAATCTGTAAAATAAATGGTTTGGCGCGCTAAAGCATGCTCCTGCAAAACCCACCCGCCGCCGTTAAGGGGACTGCGGAGAACATCTCGCTCAAAATCATTCGTAATTGGTGAGATGTAAACACCGCCTATTCTGACGCATTTTGATTCTGACTTTCGACCTAAAAAGCCAAGCTCAGCACCATGAGAGCTGCAGGCAGCTAAGACACAATACGCATTATTGAAGGTCATTTGCATTTTGTCTGCTTCCTTATCAAAATCGCCATCGAAACCTTGTAGTATGCAGAGTGAATCAATCCAAAGATAAGTGCAGTTCAGAGCACTTGTGAATGCAATGGCGTTTTTGAAGCTAAGTGCTTCTGTCGGTAGGCGCCAAATGCTTGGATAATATTGTCGCATTTTCCATTTAGCTGTTTGTGGGCTCTCGCCTCCCGCTCCCATTCCGTTTGGATGTCGTATCCAAATTTATTAATATGTTTCAATATCTTCAACGCGACTGTTATCATACCATCTCGGAGTGGAACCTTGTTCTGGTGGCTAGCTAGTAGTCCCACACATTTAACTTCACTAAAATGGCCGTTGAACGATTGAATTGACATTCCTTTAAGGGCCTTGAATGGGAGGAGTCGATCAATGTCAAATTCATAAATGAATTTATCGTTTTCAAACTTGGGTAGGAGAAAGCTTGACCGAAAGCGTTTGAGGTCGTGATAATAAAAACTACCCCATCGATCTTTTTTAAAGAAAGGTTGGGAGAAATTGCAAAGGGGTAATAAGTTCAAGGAGTTGTCAGTAAATTTGTTCCCTTTCAAGATTTCCATAGCCTCACGACGAATTTTACAATGTGGGAAGGTCAGTAGTAATGTCAAAAATGTCTTCGGTGCATCATTGATGACATAAGTGATCAAAAGAGAGATTTCGTGCCCACCGCCAAATGCTCTTTGTATCGTATCCTTCCTTAATAGCATGCCGTATGCGTCTTCGGGAAGATAAGGGCCTTCTGGAGACACTACTATGAAGTTCTTCCTTACTTCTTCCAAAAAGACCGAGCGATCAAGACATTCCACGGACAGGGGTACCATTGTATCTAGTTCGGATTCTAATTTTGCACTTAGTACTTGAGGTTTTTCATCTTTGTTGGCCTGCGTTTGCTATGTGAGGTGTTGATTTTACATTTTCAAGAGATAGCTTTGTCTGCGAACTCGACCATTGTAGTCTCGCTAGTATTGTTGGAGATAGATGATATATCAGATAGAGTGGAAATGTGACTCTAAATTCTGGAGGAAGCTGAATCAAACTTGGTATCTTGAAGAATAGCCTCCCCGGGTGAACGGGTTGAGGAGTATAGAGAAATACATGCAAGCATCCGAATCGAACCCTCCGTATAATATCATGTTTATATGCTGATATCCGGTCAACTTTTGGCCTGTTTATGCGGGGAGCCGCAAATAACACTACGATGCGGGGCGAGGCGTTGAATAAATAGCAAGCAGTGACAATCACACAATCGTGCCTCTTTTTGCTTAATTATTCCAATATACTAGTAATTCTTCATCTATTAAAAACATGGCGCGAAGAGTGACGATGCATGAGAACAACAGTTCATCGATATGCTGGAGAGTTGAAGAAAACCCGGATTTGGTCCCATTGCTCGTAAGACTCAGAATGATGGCAATACTGCCTCGCCGCTGACTTTCCAGCCACTCGTATACCGAGCATTACTTGCATAAGGCCCCGAACAGAAAGAAAGATAAGGCGACCCAAAACATTGCAATGGAAACCAATCACAAACCCCAAACGCGATTTGCAGTCCAAGCCGTCGATGCAGTAAGAGCCTCAACATCGACCATCCTGATCGTACCCCTCTCTTATTGTCACACTATGAACCCTTCTGATGGAAGTCAACAATTATTCACCGAGAATCAAGATCGCCGACGTCGAGGGACAATCCAGCCTTGCGTAGGAAAAAGGTATGGTGCTTTTGACATGCAACATCAGACGGATAGCTACTCGGACTTGGGGTTTAAAGTAAATTCCCATCGTCAGGCCAACAAATAATTTCGTTCGGACATCTGTCCAAGGCGATGCAGCATGATTGTCGGCTAGTCTCCCGTTTCTCCTTCCGGCGGTTAGGTTTTAGGAAAGATTTCCTAAACGAAGGATTGATTGTTTGGACGACCAAAAGCCCTGGCAGCAAATCAAGTCGTAAATTACTTCCGTGCAAAACGCGATGGGAGACGCAGTGATTTGTTTTGGGAAAGAGGAAAGAGAAAAGCTAAGGGGAATCAGATTAACGCATATAATATGATGACCTAAGCCCGATGAGGAAAGGTAGATTGGGGTACACCTGGATATTTTACAACATCTACTTCATTCAGGTATTACCAAATGAGCACTACCCACATAGTAGGTATGGCAAGTATACATTAGCAAGTCAAACTAAATTATAACAAGATGGACTTGAAGAAGAGTTGAGATTATGATTGATTGATTGAGATGTATATATATATATATGTACCCCCGAAGAAAAAGACAACTCCCAATAACTAAAAGTTCAAAAAAATCTATCATAGTCAATTTATCCCATCTAGCCACCCATTTCATCCCTCAAATATATCATTAAAATTATCGTCACCCTCAAAAACTAAGCGAAACCGAACCACCGCAAATCCAAATCCAAACCCAAACTGAAACAAACGCAACTCACAATCTTGCCCCTCCCTAAACCCCACCCACTAACCCAGACCCTAATTCCACTCATCCGTCTCATCACTACTCTCCGTCCCCGTACTCGGCCACGTAACCCTCGACTTCGACTTACTCCTACTCCTCTCCCTCTCTATCTCCCTCTCCCTCTCCCTCCTACTCCTACTCTCCCCCCTACTAACCCTGGACTTCCCACTCGGACTCCCCGGGGGCCCCGCCGCCCACATATGTCTCTCCCTCCTACTCTCGCCCCTCCTCGACGGATTCGGACTATGATTTCTATTCTCCCGGTATCCATACGGGTGTCCGTATTCTCTCGTTCCGTTTCCATTTCCATTTCTACTGCTACCGGTGTGTTCGAGTCCTCCGCTTCCGCCACGGACGCTGCCGTAGGTGGTATTTTGGTTGTCGGGGTAGAGTGAGGTTGGTTGGGCGTGGAGTGGAGGGGGAGGGGGAGGAGGTGGCGGACCACCGAATGAAGGCGCTGGACCCGGGGGAGGGGGCGGTGGTGGAGCGGGTTGGGGATGAGTGTAGGGGTTTGGTTCCATGACTAGTGTTTCGCTCGGATTTGGATGCGTATTCATAAGTCCATCTCTTTCGCCAGCCATGCCCTCATTTCCAAGCTCGTGCCCATATTCATTCTCGCTCCTCGGCATGGGACGACGTGGGAAATCTGGTGAAACGGGCGCTTCGTCCAATATCTTAACCCTCGATCCATATGCCTGTGAATATCTCTGTTCTCTTTCTCCTCCGCCAACAGTTCTAATCCCATAAAGGTCACCATTTTCTATCCTTGAGGTTCGACGACTGGGTCGAGAAGAATAACTATCTCTTTCTCTTTCCCTGTCTCTTCCTCCTTCTCTTTCCTTCCTCGCCGTACTTCTTATCTTCCCAGCACCATTACTACCCATTTCCAATCCAGCGATTTTATTATCGATTTCCTCCTCTCGATCTCTATTTCTCCTGCTTCTCCTCCTTTCATATAAGTTTCCACGATCTCCCGTATCTTCTGATCCTAATTCCATTCTCCTAAGTTTTGCATCAATAGCTTCCTCTTCCATTTCAATCATCGTTCGTCTCCTCCTCGTTTTACTCTCATTTCTTCTATACCCCTCCCGTCGACTTCGATTTCGACTTCCCTCTCTATGTCTCCTCTCCAATTTCTCATCAATTTCCTCCTCTTCTCTTTCCCTTTCTCTTCCCCCATCATAAATCCCCGTCCCCATAGGCCCCCTAGTATCACCCCTCCCACTAGCCGCAATCGGATCCCGTCCATAACTAACAACATCATCTCTCCGATTCCCAAAATCTACCGCCGTTTCCCCTCCAATCGCATCCATCAAATCATCACCCATATGACCCTTCTCATACCGACTCCGACTCAAACTCGTACTTCTACTCCTTCGCCGTCTCTTTTTTCTCGTACGTTTCTTGCGATGGTTTTGGTTCGCATATTTTTCATATGAGGATGCTCGGCCTAAATTTTATGCATACGTACGAATCAGCAAAGAGGCACTTTACTTGAGGTATATTTTTGTACAGGTACATATATTATATGTGTACGTATAATCATAATGTGATAGATTAGATTAGTTAATGTTAGAGATTTGTTCTGGAATTATGTCTTCCCCCCGAAGAACTTATTATCAACACAAGCCTACTAAGAAAGAGCATATGTGGAGAATTAGGTAGGTATCAAACTGCTGCCCGCCTGCAAGAAACAGAAAAAAAGGAAAAAAAAGAAAAACATCCCTGTCCTAATCAATCGCAATTGAAGAGAGATAGATTAGATCTCAACGCTCCCCTCGCTCATGAGAATAGAACTTCAGATACAACCAGACTCGCTGAAGATCAAAACAGGGCCCAATTTATAATTGAAAAACACTGTGATAGAAAGACACTACTCCGAAGCTTGACTACGTCCCTCAATCTCCGCCGTTAAAATGGCACTCCGTTCCGCGGCATCCGCATCATCAACAACTTTGTGAAACATATCCTTACCTTTATTCAACAGGAGTAATTTCCTCTCATACGGGCCTAGGTTTTCTTCTATTAGGGTTTGGACTACCGGTGCATGTTGTTCCGGTCCATCATATTCCCAGACCCATCTCAGATCACTACGTTCATCGTCTGTTGCGGCTGGAGCAGATGGTCCCCAGGTTGCTGTAGATGGGATAGGATCGGTTACTTTAATGCGGATTTGATCCAGGCGCCAGGGTCCTTTCTTAAGTAGTGCCGGGCATCTATATTTGGTTAAGTCATCATCACCGAGACCATCGAGGTCTAAACGAATGCGCACACTGGAATGGATTCGTTCATTAGTACGTGTCAAGGGAATTCCAGTTGGTAAACCTGTATTTGGATCTGGACGTGTATAGAGACCAGGGGTTCGAGTGTCTTTGCCAGCGAGAAGCCACTACTCAATATTGATTCAGCCATTGTCTAAAACATCGTAGGTTATTTGAAGTGGTGCAAAAATTACTCACCACACCCGTATCTGAGTTGTAAATTTTACCCAACCCCCAAGGACGAACCGGATGATGTTTCTCATAGGTTTCCTGCGATGCCCATTGCTTGATAGGTCTTCGAGAGAACAGGCTTCCAAATGAAGTAGTAGGTTCTGGCAAAGTTTCAAAGTAACGAACATTCTGCTGAAATATCGTGTTAATAGCCTCATCCTGGAATGCGATTCCAATAGATGCAAGTTGATCCATCATCCTTTGATATGTTAGTTTGATATGCTAGTGATATCGGAAAGGACTTACCAAGCTAAAGTTATGTTTGCTATCCCTTGATCGTCATACCCACCTCCAACATTCGAATGGCATCCAGGGAACCAGACTTGTCGAAGATCAACAGTGGCATCTTCCTCATTTTTTATCTCCCATACGGCAGGACTGAATGGTCTCCTATGTTCATCAAGGGCCAGAGCTTGGAATGCATGTTTGATTCCACCAGAGAGGTTCGTATCGTAAAACTTGTACCTATTGTTCTGACTATTAGTATCGATTCATGGTAGAACAAGCGTCCAATAAGTAAAAGTCGGTCCGGAGGATTGTATAGCAAAGAAGATGCTTACTCCTTAGTGGAATGTGGAAGTCCGAGTTTTGCGAGCAGAGCGATATTAGGTATGCCTAAAGATCCCACAGTATCCCAAACAGCTACAGCGTGGACCCTAATCTTAGCTCCACTCTTAAAGTACACTCTTGTCAGTTTTTCCTAGTAATTGGTCAGAAATGCAAGTTCAATCTCAAGATCCCTAGATATTTGGCATACCGCCTCAAGTCTGTTTTTATATTCTTGTGGGTCCTTGGGTTTGTGCGAGAACGGAAAGTCAGGGAATATATCATGATAATCGGGATTCCTGAAGTTTTCTTGGTCCTTGAAGATTGCGTAAAAATGGGCCATGCCTTCACGAGTCAACAACCCAATATCTTTGATCATTCCAGCAACGCTTCTAGCTGTGAAAGCCCCACGAGAGAATCCGATAAGAACAATTTCATCTCCTGGCATGTAGTTGGCTGCGATGAAACTATAGACTTCACGGATGTTCTTGGTGCTTGTTAGTATGTACTTCGTAACTTGGTAAGCTTGTTCTAACCTCTGAGATGCCGGTACCAAGCATGCCTCCACTGAGGGTATCCATCATACTACTGCCTGTACCCACACCGGAATGATAGTACATGATCTGATGAGTTCCATCTCGAGTATATTTTTTGAAGGCCCGAGAGATGCGAGTGACGTTACTTGGAGTCTTTAGAATACCAGTTAGTGCCTAACCAATGCTCGGAATGATTCAGTGGTAAGAGGATAATTTGAATTGGGATTGTAGATAAGGTTAACAACATTGGGCAACAGAAAGACATAGTATTAAGATCAATACTCAGTAGCCACAGGTTATAAAAGGGTAATATGATTGTAAATAATTACCTGTAATGTTCCAGTTGGCTTATATGGAATTAATGTTGGCTTTGTGAAACCATCATCACTATTTCAGACGGTCAGTTAATTTGAACTCAAAATATGAAACATATAACTTTACGCATCCATCCAAGTTCCATCACAGCAAACGATTAACCGTTTTGGTTGATGATTCCCACGTCCACGTTCAGCCATATTTTGTGTTATCAGCTGATATCTGGAAACCGAGTGTAGTATTGTTCGAGATGAGTGAAATCACAAAACAAGAGATATTCTATCGTAAACCTCTTAGCAAACAACTTGAGTATTGGAAAGAGGGGAGATCAATTCGTACTTGTAAATAGTTTCGAAGAGGTGAATTATATATAATAGGAAGGTAGATAGTTTTCGAGAATCGGAAATTTGGATGAGGGAAAATCTTGCGACGGTAAATAAGATATAATGCGGATACTGTAGCAGTGTAGATGAATACCAAACTCGGAAAGTCCTTGACTTGGAGTGTCAAATATAAATCAATTTTTATACAAATCGAGAAGGAGCCTTCTTTAAATATATGTATCTATATTCCCCTCTCGATCAAGCCTCGCTTGATCAAATCTTATACTTATGTAGTGCAGTGCAGCGAAATTCAATTTATTACCCGTGGACAGATTGTACGGGTTCAGCCATCTCGATGTTTGATGTGACACTTATCACATTTTTATGCATCGCTCAGCACCGACTACAGCATCTTTTCAAGCCTCTTTCATCATTTAAGGGGGGGAGAGGGGGAGGGAGGGGGGAAATAATAGAAAGGATTGTGAAGGGCTGTATGAATATGAATACTGTTTATTCTTATTCTTATTCTCTTTTTCTTTTATGTGGATGGGGGATAGGAATGGGGGATGGGGGTGGGAAGGGGGATTGTGAGGGTGTGGTTCAAAATTGAGGGTTAGATTATGTTAGTAGATTATTTGTTTTGAGGGTTGAAGTTCTGGCGGTGGTTGGCAGGGAAAATGTTCAATATCTGTTGTGTTTTCTTTTACCGACGCGAAACTTTTGTCTTTGTCTTTGTCTTAATAATAATAATACCCGTACAGTGCAGTGAGTGATTACCGTACCAATCTTACCTTGCCAGCAAACCAGCAAAACCAGCAAACCAGCCAGCCTTATAAATGATTTCTTCCAGGATTATAATTTCCTTCCAACCTCCTTTGATTTGTTATACCGGTTAAAAAATGATTTTTTTTTATTTTTTTATTTTTTTATTTTTTTATTTTTTAACTTCTTCGCCATGTCAGAGTTTTTTATTTGATTGGAGAATTGTTTCATGGATCATCCCCATCCTTATGTGTTGCTATGTTAACTTAAATGTGGAATTGATAATGGCTATCTTAGGCGGTGAAGAAAGAGTATGAATAATAAATAGGTATCATAACTTTTAAAAGGAAATAATGAAGATATACTTCCTATATAAGTAGGTATGACATCTTCTAAAATGATATAGAAGAAGTAAGTTTTCTTCATACTTTCATACTACTGTTCTACCACGTACGGTACAGAACTGTTTTACTCTGCATAACTAACTATTAGATTATTTTAGCCAAGAGGCCAAGGGCATCTTAGTGGACGCCAGGATTCATCCCCTCTTCTACCAATATATATATAAATATATATAAAGTTATCGACGCAAGGAATTATCTATCAGACAACTCATACGAAAGATGTGGTGATGCAGAAATTCGTACTCGAAATTTATTGGAGAATTCTATCACACCCAAATCTTCGTCCTGCTAGTCACCCGATCCAGCTCTGAAAAGGCGGGGTTCATGCCCGGTTTATGTACATGTACCTTTCCGTGCCGCGGTATTCAAATCAAAAAAAGACTCAGAATTTCTGTATCACTGTATCACTGTATCACTGTGCGACAGTTTAGGTGCGGCTGGGGAAAAGCAAAAGCAAAAGCAAAAGAAAAAAGAGAATGAGAATATCTAAGAAGTATCAGCATGGCTGCTAAGCAGAAGTCAGCAATTGAAGAATTCCTCCAACGAAACGGCCTGTCTCAGAATAGTCACATAGAATGTTACAAATTCATTCGGAGGGTTTTCCCAGGTTGTACGATCTCGATGGCAGAATGCCAAGGATATTGCTCGCTGACATTTTTCGTTGCCGACGACACAATCGTCCAATTTCGTCCTCGTACATATAAACTCAATCTCTCCATTACCCATGCGGCACGAGAGATATATGGTTCTTTTGCCCCACGCACCACATGTATTGCTGAATTTACAAACTCCGGTTTACTGGTATACTCGATGAATCGATTACAAGGTGTTGCGTACAAGTATTTTCGCTCCAGTAACGACGCTGTACTGGTGAGTTCGACCGAGGCGAGAGCCGTTTTGTGTAGGGATTTTGCTCGTTTTATGGCGATGGGTTGGTATGGAAAACCTAGTAATAATACTTCAACATTGGGAATAGTCGGATCGTCGTTAAATTCTCGTCTTGAATTGTTGAGTCGAAACCTACCTCCTCGATTCCTACCCACCGCGATGAGAATTCGACAGAACCTTCATAAGATTACCTCTCTACCATGGGTTCTTACACATGGAGATGTTGTACCAAGTAACATAATCATAAACCCTACCACTCACCATCTAGTCGGACTGGTTGATTGGGCCGAAGGAGAAGTCCTCCCATTCGGAATATGTCTCTACGGCCTTGAAGAAATCCTCGGTGAGTTAACAAGCGTCGGATTTAAATACCACGCGGACTCTCAATACCTAAGAGAAATCTTCTGGACCGAATTAATCGATAGAATTCCGAATCTAGCTCAACATAGAATCCTAGAGGCAGTTAGATTGGCTAGAGATTTAGGTGTCTTGTTATGGTGTGGGATTGCATTTGATGATGGTGCCATCAATAGAGTGGTTGAAGAAGGGAGGGATATTGATGAGATATATCGCTTGGATGCTTTCCTCGATATCAACGTTGAGGTCGAATGTCCACGTGTGATGTTGGAAAATTCCTCGAAGCTCTAGTCCTAGAGCTTGGGTTTGAGCTCAACCATCATTTGTTGGGATGAGATCTGCTCGAATGCAGGACTATTGATATTTCTTTCAACTTGGGAGGCTCTTTTACTCAATGTCCACAAGGTGGTCGTACATTTGCACTTTCTATAAACATTTCCTGATCAGTTGGGTTGTATTTGCTATGTTCTTTTACAAATATTCAGCTTAGGAGTCTCGGGACAAGGTAAGGAGTTCTAGGCAATTTATCGAGCATATTATGATATTTCAAGAACTAGAGCACTAACATGTGTATCTGTGTTTATTGAAGCATTCAACAGCTTCAGACATATATGTTCGTTTTAATTTCATATCTTATATACTCTCTTATCCAACCCCAATACTAATGTTTATAACTTACTTATACTTCCAACAATTGGTTTATATGTATTCTACATTCCAATATATAGTATTCGTTCCATCGCTCATATCCAAGACTGCAACAATCTCATCTCATTATAGTTTTGACTTCTCACTTATCTCACTCATTCCATGCATCCCACCCCTCGCCAACACTTCACCCCCATCAACCACCACATTCGCCCCATTAACATGCGCACTCGCCCTACTACTCAAGAACACCACCAAGCCAGCAATATCCTCCGGCCGTCCCAACTTCCCACTCGGATTACTCTTCGCCAAAGCATCCGCCCCACCCGTCAAATCAATCAACCCACTCGCCATCTTCGTGGGGAAGAACCCCGGAGATATAGAATTCACGAGAATATGACGAGGACCCAACTCGACCGCCAAATTCTTGGTCAGGTGGATAGCTGCGGCTTTGGAAGCGGAATATCCAAATGTGGCATTCTTGCCTAACGTACCAACTCCAATACCAGCTACCGAGGCGGTGATGATCACACGGGAAGGATCATCAATCGTACCATTCTTCTGCAACAAAGGCGCGAATCTATATTCCCGGCATTAGCCCATCTCTAATTTTACCACCCCAACCTGATGATCAACACCTATTCAAAACGACAAAACAAAACAAACCAAACCAACACATACAATCTCACCGTATTAAAAACACTCTTAACATTCAAATCCATCACCTTAGCAAACGCGCCATCCGGATGCGTATCAAACCTCTCCCCCCACGTAGCGCCCGCATTCGCAAACAAGATATCAACATGATCCGTGGTCTTCGCTACTTCTCCAACGAGATGTTCCACGCCTTCGATGGTGGCGCTGTCGGCGGGGACGGAGATGGCTTTTGCGCCTGGGGAGAGGTTGGGGAGCGCGTTTAGGGCTGCGACGGCGGAGTCGCAGGCGGATGCTTTGCGTGAGGTTATGTAGACTTTGGAGGCGCCGGCTTGGAGGAATCTACGGGTTGGGGAGGTGGGAGTGTTAGTGGGTTGTTGATGGGAGAGTTAAGATGGGTGTGGATGGATAGGTAGATAGATATATGAGATTGGAGGAGAGGAGAGGAGAGGAGAGGAGAGGAGAGTAGAGGAGAGTAGAGTAGAGAACTAGAAGTTAAATATTGAATTAGTACTCACCCCGACGCAGCATGTAAGCCAAGACCTCTCGAGCCCCCTGTCACAACGACAACCTTCCCCTTTAGCGAGAAGATGGAAGGGAAATCCCTAAGCTCTGTGTCGTATTTAGACATTGTATCTTCTCTCTACTGGATTATATATATAAGTTGCAATCTGTTACTTGGACTCACTGAATGAAGATGTTTGTAACAAGAGAAGAAAATAAAGTCTTGGGATTATTCTTCAATGGCATCAATGTATCGTGTGCACAAGGTGGAGAGCCGAGCTCCGATTCTATCTGGGGAAATCATCGTTGTACCGAGGTTCATTGGTATCCAATCACATTGATTATAAAGGGGGTGAAGAATGCGGATATGTTTCGGATAAGCGATAAGGAATGTTGAAGAAAAGAAATATTTAGAGATAGAGATAGAGATAGAGAAATAGACTTCACAATTCACAATTCACAATTCATAACTCAAAGTTCTTTTGTGCTCACCGGGACGGAGTTACCCTTATGAGATGTCACCAGGCGATGCATTAACGATATCGATCGTCTAAAGCTTCCCAACGTTCAATCTCATCAAACTAAGCATAATCCATCATCGCACCAAAATCCAACTCTAAAGCCATCTACGCAACCCTTCATCCCAACTTCACATCCCCGGCTGCGCCGGGGCCACGGGAACGCGTACCGTAGACGTAGCCAAAAAAATCCAACCCATCTTCAAGTTCATTTTCGCCAACTTCAACTAGAACCGTTCCCGCCATCCTACTTGTACGATTGATAGATATCTATTTCTGGTTCACTTCCAGCGTTGCGTTTCGGGGTTCGTTCGGCTTAGGTGTGTGGTTTCATTCCTGGGGGACAGCTAAATACTCGTGTATCGATGCTTGTTGGAACGGAGATGCTACTCTGCCAGCTACCTACTTAGACTGATCTGACTCGATGTGCAAACAAAACAAGAGATCTCCGAATTTGGGTTCTTACTCTGAGAGCCCCGGAGGGAGGGGGGAGGGGTAATTTGGTAATTTGGTAATTTGGTAATTTGGTAATTTGGTACGGTACGTACGTACATATTGGTACCGGTAGTGGATCGGTATATTGGTTTTGGTGATCTTAGGATGTCTGGTCTTGTAGGTGATCCTTAGATCTAAGATGGTACAGTCAGAACTTGATAAACTAATATTGGTTTGACATTGATGAAGGGTACAAAATATTAGTAACGTCTGTAATTTCTGATATCTAATGTTATCGTGTTGAGCATGATTAGTTACGGTAAATGTATCTATCTACCATTTTTCATCAGGTCTTATCAGCCTTAGTTTATCAAATTTTG
The DNA here is from genome assembly GCA_028455995.1 of Scleromitrula shiraiana. NCBI lineage: Eukaryota > Fungi > Ascomycota > Leotiomycetes > Helotiales > Sclerotiniaceae > Scleromitrula > Scleromitrula shiraiana. The sequence continues at coordinate 889,102 of JABELC010000013.1, forward strand.
TCCGTATTCCAAATCAGATGTTGTTCTACAATACAATTTCAGATTTATGTGCTATAGTTCGATTTGATGGATAGATAGGAGATAGGTAATCAAGTTGCAGGAGCACAAGCACGACCTACGTAGCGCCGGTAGTCAAAAATGACTGATGTAGTATCTAGATAAATGCCGCTACAACCAATGAAAGGTGTACCAGTGATTAATCAACAATTTGGGTCATGGCGATGCCACGAGAAACCTTATTTTTTCTTGGTTACACTGGATCGCCCACGGATGGACGGTGGTTACTTCTGCGATCTAGGTATTCGTTTGGATTGGTAGATCGTTGAGTCTAGAATATCCTGGAATAGGTAACTTATTTTCGCAACCCTAACGGATTTTGAATCAGATCATCAATATTTTCGAACCGTTTTATATGCTTGGGACACTAAGTATGCAATAGTATTCGTATGTTTGAATGAGACGGACTCTCGTCCCGTGAGCAAGTAAAGTTTGGACGTTCAGGACAGATACAAGTAGCATCCTTGATGAATAAATCTTTGGCGTGGGATATCTTTGCTCAATCCTCGTCATGATTATAATTCATCTAAACCTTACCATGGTATATCACATTCATTATTAGCATCCATGGATATAATACAGAAAACCTTCATGCACTTCATCTCCCTCTTCCTCAAGCTCTAAAGGCAATAGAGGTCGAAATAGAGGATGAAAAGGAGAAGAAGGTTACTTCATTCTCTCGCGAATCAGATAAAGTGGCAGGAGATGCTCCTTGCGCATAAATATCCCGATAATATATATATGTTTGAGACAGGGTTTAGTAATGCGGAAGTCCGGGATGAATGTTCTCCACTCGGATTTGACAATCTTGACTGATGTTGGCTGCAACCCCGCGATTGTACTGGAATAGGAATATAACTCCGTTCATAAGTCCGACTTTTTTCCCCTTTTGCTTAGGAAGTGCGTTAGCTAACCAAAGTATATACTGTAATCGCAGTTGTTACTTATTACTGTACTGTAAATACTTATCGGTGCATAATCCATACTCTCTGTTTTTGGAATAATCTCACATGAAAATCCTCAAGGGGATCAAGAAATAGTATGCGACCGACCAATTGCAGTTGATACTATTGAATACCGAGGTTTTGTAATGGTTCATTTAAACCGTTCATCAAGGTATGGTTGATGGATGGGATGGATGTTGACTGACTCAATTCTCGAACTTACGCTACGAACCCTTAAAGGTCATTTCCGTTTGGTGCATGATGATCATCCACATTCAATAATGGCTCACATCATCAATATCCAATAATCATCCAACAATATGCTAGTCAGTGATCACGAAGGACATGCTTTGCAGGATGCCCTGGAATACGTAAAATAAAGTAAAGTAGGTTCGGTAGGGTAGATAATTGTGTACAGGTATATACCTCCCCTAGAGTAGATAGATACTATGTAGTTTTTGATATCAATATCGGGGCAGGAAACAGAATAATGCAGGTAGGTATGAACTGGGGGCCCTGGTAATACGCTGCTGGTAAGCCATGGTAAGTCAGGTAAGGTAAGATACAAAACTTAAACGGATAATTGAGAGAAGAGAATAGAGAATCTTGCACTTGAACACTTGAACACACACTCTCTCATTCATCTGAGTATATCATGTTCTGTCTGTATCTCTCACCCTAGCTTGTATAAAACTAAAGAGCGAATAGGAAAAGAAGCCCTTTTTAAATGTACTCCTCAAAGTTACAGTACATACATACTATGAAATCTAGATATACCTTGTGTAAGGATGAATATAAGTGGAAGAGGTAGTGAGTGGGTGGTGGTGGTTGCCATTTGACCATTCCATTCCATTATCCGCTATTGTTCACGGGTGTGGGAAGGAAAGGGAAGGAAAGGAAAGGGAAGGGAAGGGAAGGGAAGGGAAGGGAAGATTTGTCACAAGCACGTCCTTCCACTGGCTTTCCACTGCATTGAGGCTTTTAAACCCCAGAATTTATTCCAAGGTTTGGCTAAATAATTACATATATTTTTTAATCGTTTGTATAACCACATTTATTCAGTGTAACAATACATACAACTTTTGGTTACACCATCTGCAAGACCGTTTATGCGTAATAATAGGTCCCTCAATTCTAGAAAAATATATGAATTCTTATACCGCGGATTTTATTATCGTTTTTTGAGTAAGAGCTAACCTTAAACCCTAAATGCTCTCCCATTATAATTCATATACTCCTCCTTCATCTACCACTATAAAACTCACTACCTATTTCTACCCGTTCATCCACTGTTCCGAGCCGAGGATTCAATATACAATTGCCCCCCCCCCCAAAAAACCTTGCGATTGAAGCTACTATTTATGTTATACAAACAGATCATTCGAAAAATCGGAATTTAAGGAAGATATGAGATAGGGAGGCGTATAATGGTTAAAGGTCTTGGGGGGGAAAAAAGGTACATTGGTTCACGAGATTTTACGTCGCAACAGGGAATAGAGTAAAGAAGGGTTGTTTTAACGAGATAATGTCTTCCAGCCAACCACATATGAATTACCAGGCTCATCATACCTCAGATGTCGCAAGCTCGAATCTCGCTCAGAATTCTTTACCACCACATAATACCCCACCACTCGACATAACGGGAACACCTAACTTCGCGGATTTCTCATTTCCCTATGGAATGACTGAAGATGTCATCCCGAGTGAAGTAAAGCTAGAACCCCCTTCGGATTTATATAATATGGCGACGCCGTCGGAAAATCGAGCCTCGATCGTGTCCATGCCTGGGATAGGTCGGAACGCGTTTGGTAGCATATCTGGACCGGTTCGCAATGCAAGTATCAGCGGCGCATCAGAGAGTGCAAGTCCGACAAGTAATAGGACTGGTGGGCTTGGAGGGATAGATACGAGTTATGGAGATGATTTTGGAATGAATAAAGGAGGCGCAGGAGATGGAAGCGATTTGGGAGGAAGAACAAGAGACGAGAAGAATGAGCCAGCACCCGCGTGGAGTGAATTGAAAACAAAGGCGGGAAAGGAGCGCAAACGATTACCATTGGCTTGTATAGCATGTCGAAGGAAGAAGATTAGGTGCTCGGGAGAAAAACCTGCTTGCAAACATTGCCTCAGATCTCGAATACCATGTGTGTATAAAGTTACAACAAGAAAAGCAGCACCTCGAACGGATTATATGGCAATGCTTGATAAAAGGCTGAAAAGGATGGAAGAGCGAATCATTAAGATTGTTCCAAAGGAGGAACAGGATAATACGCCTTCTGTAGCTAGAGCTAATGTGAAGCCTGCGATTCCTGGAACGGTGCCAATAAAAGCTGCAGCTGGGAAAAAGCGCAGTCAGGATGAAGCATTTGGGCCCGAATTAGAGAATTGGTCGAAATCCGTATCTAAATCTCCGAATTCCGATCATCCAAATTCAAAACCGACATCATTGATGATTCAGGAAGTAGAAGAGAGCAAATTATTAACAGAAGGCGCGAAGAGTTTGCCTTCAAAAGAAATCCAGGAACATCTATCCGAAGTCTTCTTCGAAAATGTTTACGGGCAGACATATCACGTACTTCATAAACCAAGTTTTATGAGGAAGTTAAGGTTAGTATTGATGATCCGAAGACCTTTTGGTTTTAGTGCTAACATATTTAATAGAGCAGGTACAGTTCCTCCTGTATTAATACTAACTGTCTGCGCTTGTGCTGCTCGATTCTCGCAACACCCTCGTCTGAACAGCCAACCAGCTTTCTTGAGAGGAGAAGAGTGGGCTTCCGAAGCTCGCAACATTGTCATGCGACGATATGAATGGCCTAATATAACTATCTTGACATGTTTGCTGATTCTGGGCCTCCATGAATTCGGAACATGTCAGGGTGGTAGAAGTTGGGCTTTGGGCGGTCAGGCGATTCGTATGGCTTACGCATTACAATTGCATAGAGATCTTGACTATGATCCACAGAAACGGAACGGCACTGCTGAATTGAGTTTTATTGATCGAGAAATTCGTCGACGAACTATGTGGGCTTGTTTTTTGATGGATCGATTTAATTCTTCGGGGACTGATAGGCCAACCTTTATTAAAGAAGATACAATTAAGATTCAATTACCTGTCAAGGAATCGATGTTCCAATTTGACATTCCAGGGCCAACAGAAAATATTCAAGGCGAGGTTCCGCATCCAGTCGCTCCTGGTGGTGGACAACTTGCGAATGCAAAACAGAATATGGGTGTCGCAGCATACACGATTCGCTCAATAGCGATATGGGGTAACATTATCAGTTATTTGAACCAAGGAGGTTGTAAAGAAGATTCTTACCCTATATGGCATCCTGAATCACAATACGCCAGTCTGATTAAGCAAACAGAAGCATTTAATAATTCGATACCGGATGACTTGGTGTATAATACCGAAAATGTACATGCACACGAGATTGAAGGATTGGCAAATCAGTTTTTATTTCTGCACATTACTGTACAACAAAATTTACTATTCATGAATCGATTCGCTATTCCCACAGAGCCTGGGGGACATCCATCGACGGAAACTCCTAAAGATTTTGTCACTAAGGCCGGTGCAAAGGCATTTGAGGCGGCAAATCGCATAGCAGAACTGATACAAGATGGAGAATCTCACTTTATTTCTGCACCTTTTACTGGGTATTGTGCGTTCTTGGCAAGCACTGTTCTGATTTTTGGGGCCTTTTCAAAGGTCCCAGCTTTGGAGACGGCATCAAAGAAAAATCTTGCAATTACTGTCAAATACTTATCTAAAATGAAGAAATATTGGGGTATGTTTCATTGGATGTCCGAAAATCTCAAAGATCAATATAGAAGATATGCAGATAGCTCCAGTCAAGGCCCATCTGCTAGCAGAACGAACAACTCTTCAAAACCAAGTATATTTCAATACGGGGATTGGTTCGATCGTTATCCTCATGGTGTTTCGCAATCCGATTTTGAGGATCTTGAGGTTACTATTAAGAAGGAAAAGGGAGACGATGCGGTACTCGAACACAAATCTAATTACTCCACCGTAGAAGACTTCTTCCAAAGTCTTGAAACATTACATCCACAAGAACGAGATGCAGCGCACTCAAAAGTGGCATCTCGAAAATCAAAGAAACTACAATCTTCATCCCGACCACCACAATTAGATTCACTACAAGCAAATATGCAACCACCCCCTGCAACGCAAGTAACAAATAATCCTTCCTCGGCAGCTCACACACAACTTCCTCCACGACGGCAATCACAATCACAACCACAGCAACAGCAGCAGCAACTCCCACAACAACATCACCAACAACAACAACAACAACCAAACCCCTACTCCCAAATCTCCCCCACCACCCCCCTCTACCCAACCTCAAACTTCTACCCCAACCACCAAGACATCCTCATGGCACCCCAACACCAACAGCCCATGCAACGACTCGATCGCCAACTCGTATTCAACGCCTACGGCGGCGCCGGCATAGATCCCTCCACGGGGAATATGACGGATGCGGGGAATTGGGATATGCTGGGTTGTGGGCAGGGCGATGGGGGGATGGTTCCGTTGGAGGGGGCGCAGGCGAGTAGTGCATGGTTTATACCGTTTAATATGGAACCGCCGGAGATTGGGGCGGATGGAGATGTTTTTGCGGGCGGGTATGGGGGGAATAGGATGAGTATGGGTATGGGCATGGGCATGGGTGTGGGCATGGGTATGGGGATGGGAATGGGGATGGGGATGGGGTTGGGTGGGGAGGGGGGAATGGGTGGGGGGAATAGATAGACGGGGGGTTTTGGGACGGGGCGCGTTTTAGATATGAGATGGTGGGCTTGGATCGGATTGGATTGGGTTTCTGTATATAGGAAGGAAACGGGTTACACACGGCTGGGTGGTTGGTTGGGCTACACCAGCCACTTCCCTCAAACGAATAAGTACATGGCGGAGTGTGGTATGATGTTATTATTGCTGTTATTATCATTACTATTATTCCTAGGCAGACAGATTATGGGATATGAACTGTAATCGGTGGGACTAGGACTAGGACTGGGGATTCAGATTCAGAATTGGAATCGGAAAATAGGTTTATAGGATTATATTATTGGTATTGGGTAAATAGATAGATGAGGGGATGGGATGGGATGTCAAAATCCGCGGGAATGGAATTCAAAATATTTTTTGTCGTGCTATATTTGTGTTGTTTTGTGATATGGATATGAGTGTTGTGCTATGTGATGCTATGTGATGCTATGATATGTAGTTGGGTTTGATGGGTTTTACATATATATGTATGTGTTCCTATCTTATGTATATGCTATGCTATGCCAAAACCCTCGCGATTTGTACGTGCTATTTATATTTCTATGGGCACTATATTCTTACTTATTCATCCATTTAATGCCCGCCTGTAAATCAGATCATCCATCTATCTCCCTCCCCTCTTTCCTCCCTCCCCTCCCCCATCCCCCATCCTAATTCTTCCTCGCCACCCAAAAACTAGCCAAATACTCATTCTGCAACATGCTATCCGCATCCTGAATATACGGCGCCGGGATATCCGTGCACTGTGATAGCAGCGTGAACCCGAGTTTTTGGATTAGCAGGAGGACTTCGGAGTTGGTTAGCTCGATTGAGCCGGGGTCGGCGATTCCTTGGGTTTGTGGGTAGGGGTGGGGATGCGGGTGCGGGTGCGGGGAGGAGGTTCCGGTTGTGGAGGGGGTGGGAGATGCGCTGCCGGTGGGGGGGTTGTTTTCGAAATGCCACTGTTGGGGGTTAGTGGAAGAGGCTTTTTGGAAGGGGGGCAGGGGCGATTGGGGAGATAGGAAACGTACGAGCAGTGGTCCCATGTTTATTAGTAGCCCGCCTGGTTTTAAACAATTACTTATAACCTCAATATAACGAATAATATTTGGGGCTGTATCAAGAAAGAATACCGCAGCCACCGCATCAAAAGTCCCGCGCCTTTCTTCAGCACCATACAATAACAGGAAATCTGACGCGCTCATACTCATTTCTCCCGCATTAGGATTATGCAACAGCGCATCACCAGGATGTATATCCGGGATTTGCACCGACCGTAGATGATGCATGCGAGTTTTATGATTAGAGAATGAATGAACCCAAGGAAACAATGTGTGATTTTCCTTCTTGGGACAGAAATTCAATATATAGGCACTAGCCAGTAATTGATGATAACTTATCTCATTACCTTCGACGTCAAATCCTTGCATACAGAGATCGAAGACGAGACGGCCAAGACCGGCTCCGGGAACTAGAACTCGCATGTTGCGGTTTAGGGGGGCCAGTTTTCCGCGCTCTTCTTTTAGGGCGCGGATGATGGGACCGTAGGAGGCTTCGCGCTCGGAGGAGCCTTCGGCGGACCAGTCGCGGTACATTTGGCGGAGGGTACCGCGGGCTTTTTCCAGATCTTGGGAGGTGGCTGTGTTGCGGAAGTCATCAGAGTGTTTGGTTTTCCCGGGTCCATCGTAGATGGTGGTTGGGTTTTGGAGGTTGAATGATCGGAGGGCGGCGGCGAGTATGGCTTCGGATAGTTCGGCGTTGTGGTCGATGGCGTTGTCGGCTGCTATTAGGGTGTCTAGGTAGTTGAAGGGTGGTGAGGCGAGAAGTTCCCAGTGGGCTCGGGGGAGAGCGTAGAAGGATTGTCTTCTTAAGTGAGTGGTGTTGTAGTGGGCTACTTTTTGATAATGGCTGAAAGGATTGTTAGTTTAATGTTCTTGAAATGTGACTTTCTATCCATGAGTGTTTGGGTAATCTAGGAATCAGACGGTGTTGACCTTCGCTCACCCCAACATTGACGAAGTTGGATATATTGAGGTCCATATAGACATATCAAACAAATCCAATGCTCTTAACATGAGATAAATAGCACTTGCTATAAATGTGCTCACGTTGTATAACCGGTACGCATAGCTAAACCCATATCCCTTCTAAGAGTACATCCAAGAAATCATACACACAGATGAAATTCTAACTTACTAATAAGAATCAAGAGCTTGAAAGAGTACTCTTCTCTCATCAGGGTCATTTTGAGTTTCCTCGTTACCTTCCCAAGCACTATCTGACATATTGATTATTTAATAGTATTGATAATGATGATGATGATGATGATAATTACTCCCAATTTTCAATGATGAGCTTGAGTTCGAATTTTTCTTTTCCAGCAGATAATCCTTTCCCCGTTGATCAATTCCGAATTGCAGAATCAGGTAAGATTTCATGATTTCAAAAATTGAAAGAAATTAAATTTATATATAATTTCTTGACCGGTTTTTTCTTACTGGCATGGCGGGTGGGGTGAATAAGAACGTGGAGCTTTCGAAGTTTAATCTGGACCTCTCATAGAACTACTCTCTTGCCTCTCTTCATTAATGGCTGATAGCTATGGTGTATTAAATGTCCCATCAATATAAGAACGGTTGGAATTTTCTTGAGTATGTTTTAAATGTTCTAGTAGTATTAATACATCCATAGATAGGTAAAGTTTTACTATTAATATATAGGATTTTTTGATTGAAATAAAACATTCAAAAAAAAAAACCTGTTTACAGTGTAATCATCTCCAGCTCCAGGGCCCAGGCTGTTTGATAGAGCTCCTCTAGTGAATTGGTGAAACCTCTTTTATGATGACATAAGCATACATATAATTTTTATAAGGGAATCTGTCTTGGCTCCAATCATTTATCTAACTCCGCGACTCTACTTCCTTAACTTCAACAAACAAAAACATTGATATCAACAGCGATTTCAAAAGTTGTTTTATCTGAATAACCTCATCAGCCAATTTAGGGCTCTTGATTTTGGTATCTCTATCAAAATGTCATCTCAACCCTCTAAACAATTAGGTATTACTCCACCGCTATCAATAGCCCTTCCTACGGATGCCGAGAAACAAGCCAGTGAAGAGCTTATTGAAGAATTGAGGAGGCAGAATAACTATGAGAGTGCAGCAGATACTAACAAAAGGTATGCGATCGCGTTCATCCTTTCCTCTCAATCTCACATCTAAACCGCGTTTTACAATCTTTTCCCCCGTTGTCTAACTTCTTTCGTTTGTGTAGAACTACTGTCCTTCAATCATTACAAAAGATCACCGAAGAGTTCGTAAAGCTAGTCAGCAGAAAGCGCAACATGCCAGAGAATCTCGTCAATACTGCTGGTGGCAGAATCTTTACATATGGTAGTTTCCGACTTGGTGTCTACGGTCCTGGCTCTGATATCGATACTCTGGTTATTGTGCCTGAGTATATCTCTCGAGATGATTATTTCGACTACTTTCCCGATCTCTTAGTGAAAATGGCTCCTGAAGGTGCCATTACAGATCTTACACCCGTCAGAGATGCATTCGTTCCGATTATAAAATTTGAATACTCCGATATCAGTATAGATTTAATCTTCTCCAGGATTGCCTGTCTCAAGCAAGTTCCAAAAACACTTTCCTTAAAGGATGATGATTTATTAAAAGGTCTGGATGAAACGGAACTGCGGTGTGTCAACGGAACTCGTGTCACAGATGAAATTCTGGATCTTGTACCCCAGAAAGGTGTTTTCAGAACTGCTTTACGCGGCATCAAGCTTTGGGCACAAAGACGAGCTATCTATGCCAACATTATGGGATTTCCTGGAGGTGTTGCTTGGGCTATGCTTGTGGCTAGAGTATGTCAATTATATCCACAGGCGACAAGTTCAACAATCATCCTGAAGTTTTTCCGCATCATGGAGAAATGGCAATGGCCTCAGCCTGTTCTGCTAAAGCAGATCGCAAGTGGGAAGCTTGCAGTCCGTGTTTGGAACCCCAGGGTATGACAAACCCCTACACTATTAGCCAAACCACTAACTTTCGAAGGTATACAAAGGCGATGGTTTTCATATTATGCCAATTATCACTCCTGCATATCCCTCTATGTGTGCTACTCACAACATCACAAGATCAACTAAAGAAATCATCAATAGGGAGCTCGCGCGAGGCGGAAATATCACCGACCAAATTATGATGGGCAAGCTCCCATGGAAGGCCCTGTTTGAGAAGCACACCTTCTTCACGAAGAATTATAAATACTATCTTTCCGTCGTGTCTGCAAGCACCACGAAGGAAGCTCAGCTAATTTGGTCTGGTTTGGTTGAATCCAAAGTTAGACATTTGGTAGTTGGCTTAGAATCCCACGAATCAATAAGTCTTGCACATCCATTCAACAAGGGCTTCGAAAGAGTCCACAAATGCAGTTCGGAGGAGGAAGTCGAGAAAGTCAAAGATGGTGATCTTCAATATCAAGTGAAGGATATTCCTACAGAGACCACGGATCCATCGCATGATCCCAGCCTTGGAACCATCGTTAAAGAGGAGAATGGAGAGCAAAAGACCGATACGGAGAAGAAAGATACGATGGTTTACACGACAACATTCTATATCGGTTTGGAGCTACAGGAAGGTAAGTGCTCTGATGCTTTACATGTCATCGCGAACAATACTCCTGCAATTGTATTGATTGTACTCCCATGAACTTTCCATTTAAGATTTAAATCAATGTTCGCCTCTAACAATATTAGGAGCCAAATCACTTGATCTCAGTTACGCGGTAGAGGAATTTAAGAAATTATGTAGAAGTTGGGAGAAATATTTCCCAGAGCTAAATGCTTTGTCTATCATCCACACTCGAAAGTATGTTTTGCCTTGTACAATTGATCGGATAGACTCACTGACCTGCATCTTTAGTTGCGATCTTCCAGATGATGTCTTCACTGAAGGCGAGGTGAAACCATCTCGCCCTCAAAAGAAGAAGAAGCGTATTGCAAGTGATGTATGTGTTGAAGCCAATCCCTGGTCCGGGATATGGCCAAAGGTTAAAGAGCGGGAAATCGCATTTGATCAGGCTATCCTAAGTTGACAGTCGTCGTTGAGAATTACTGACTTTTCTTAGGAATCTACGCAAGCACCTGCTAAAAGACAGCAAGTAGTAGCTGCTCGCTAACCTTCTGTGCGAAACCACTGAATTCTCTTTCTCTCCAATGTTATTGATGGAATCTAACGACAGCTTCGACCTTAGCATCCTCTCATTTGCAACCATTCAACCTACAGGAAATCGAACTACACGACCGAACCTAACACTGATTTTAGCAAAGCTACAACGACACATTTCCAAGAACCTGCTAAGTAAAACCCGAGTATTACCTACTTCTCTGACACCCCTCCGGGAAGACTTCGTGATAATGAAAATTGATCTTCAGGCATGGATACTACTTCTCAATCATAGCAAAGGGACACACATCTTCCAAAATACATTCTAGCGCTGGCGTTCATAGAGGCTATTCCCTCAATTCTACTTCGGAAATTTCATTGTGCGACATGGCATCATCCGGTAATGCCAAAAGGAGTGAGGTCTGGCGATAGAGAGTGCCCTCTAATGGCTTAATAAACTGCCTGTGTATCTAGCGACTTAATACAATTGCATTCAGAGACTATGTGTCTCAATAAATCACAGTTCTCTAGGACTTTCTACCTTGTTCAATTTGTAATATATATTGACCAGATCTTGACTGCGTATATGAGAATTGGAGTGATGAAAAACCCCTCCAAATCAATTCTAATCCAGAGCTTTTCTTTACAATTGACGAAAACATGAAACTTTTGATATCAATAAATACTCAGGTGATAATACAAAAACTCGTTACTAAAGAAGAAGTTGTTCTTTCATTTGTTATCATTCAATGGTTATCTTCGATTATTAGTCAAAATTTTCTCCAGCCTCCATGGCTAATTACAGCGCCGCGGTGACGTAGCGCGAGTATTACCATCAATGCCTATCCATCCATCTTAATCAAAAGTTTGACCGTAAGTTCCATTCTTGAGAAGTTCTAATCTATCTGCCACTTTCTTGGCACTTGTACCTGAACCAGAACCAAAATATTCATTTTTAATCAACAACACAAAAGTGGGATTGTGGATTCCTAGCTATTAAATAACCATCAGCCTTATTAATTATTGGCAAGCATAATAAGCAGAGTTTATTACGGTTGATTGATTACTTCTTTAGGGCAATACTCCATCACATCACGGCACTGAATTGATCCTTCTAAGCTTACAGCCTCATTCATAAATAAATATACGTCGTGGCGCCTCCTCCGTTCTTTCGTCGAGCTGCTGGACATCCTCACCACAGAACGTCTCTATTTCGATACCTATTCCCACACCCTAGACAGACTCCCCGTGAACGTTTTACAAAATTCCGTTTCGAAACACTACCGTACTATAAGCTTCGCGCGCAATCACGAATCTACAACTATATAGTCAGGACACAAAAGAAACGAAAAGAGAAGAGAACTGCGGGGTTAACTGCCTTTGATATATTCAAGCGGCGTGGGCGGAGATTTCTGAGTCGTGGTTACAAGGACAATGTGCAGGCTTCCGGCAAGCTCAGCTCAACTTCTGGTTCGATGTCAAGTTACAGCGGAGACGGATATGGGGAAGGAAGGGAATCTGGAGGAAAGCGGAAGAAATTGGCAGGCTATTGGAAGGCTGCCAATGATCTCCGACAGTCGTATCAACAATCATACTCTGAGAAATGGGGCTCGCAAAATCACGGTGTGGATGATGATCCGCTAGGGATACCGGGTGCTTTTCCAGATGTTGCTATAGTATCTCACGGAGATGAACAAATGATTTTATTCCCTTCGTATGCGAGAAGGCATACGAAGGAGAAGCCATATGTCCATAATCCAGATATGAATCCTAGATTAGAAGGACCCGGAGATGCAGAATACTGGGCAAGGGAATGGCAGAAGTTCGAAGATGACAGGGCTATTGTCGATGTGGATGTTAGAGGTTGGCTTTACTCGCCTCACAGAGGTCCTATGACTCGGAAGAATAGATTACTCATTGGACTCGCGCGCCAATTGAGTGGTGTACCAGCACCAAAATCCCAAAGTCGAGATACCAGTCCTGAGGCGAATTCCCTGCGAGCCAGGCATAGGGAGCATGAAGAGAGACGTGATGAGGAGAAGATTGCTCGAGAAGCAGAAGAAATATTGAAAAGAGGACAAGGCGAGGAGGATGCTGCTGTTCGGGGTGATTATAGCGAACAACCAAAATTCGATTCGGATGGTGAAAGTATGTATAGTGAACGTGGCAGGCGGCGCGGCAGCTCAAAGATTTCACCGGATGAATCACCTGCTCCTCCTGTTCGTCTCTCAAAGCGCAGTTCATGGAGTCAACCCTCTGAGATGAGTCAGTCGGAACTCTTTACAGCTAATGCTCATTTAATGGCACGTTTGAAGCCATTCCTGACAAATCCAATGGTATCTACTGCAATTACGGTTTTCTTCTATGACGAAAAGACATCTGTGTCACGAAATATTACAACAAACGAATCTGGTCATTTCATTTTGCGAGCGGCTCTTGATTTTGTACCTACGCATGTCAGAGTACTTGCATCGGAAAATCTATCCGCAATTGAAGAAGTGAAAATTACTGAACCTAAGGGCGTTAGTCTAATTACTGACGTTGATGATACTATCAAGCATTCATCAATAGGTGCTGGAGCAAGAGAGATTTTCCGCAATGCTTTTATTCGTGACCTAGGTGATCTCACAATTGACGGTGTCAAAGAGTGGTACAATACAATGTACGATATGGGCGTGGGGGTGCACTACGTCTCCAATTCACCTTGGCAATTATTCCCTGTTTTAGTGAGCTTTTTTAGGAAAGCAGGATTGCCACCAGGCTCTTATCATTTAAAGCAGTACAGTGGAATGCTTCAAGGGATCTTTGAGCCGGTTGCTGAGAGAAAGAAAGGCACACTTGAGAAGATTATGCGAGATTTTCCAGAGAGAAAATTCCTTCTCATTGGAGATAGTGGTGAAGCTGATTTGGAAGTCTATACGGATGTAGTTCTAGCAAACCCAGGAAAGATTCTCGGGATATTTATTCGAGACGTTACCACTCCACCAGACCAAGGGTTCTTCGATTCGGCAATGGGGCCACTCAGTGGAGAGCGTCGGAGATTTGACACTCCTACTTCTCGAGCACAATCGATTGATAGTAGGAGATCATCTACATTTAGTAAACCAGAACTGCCAGAGAGACGGCCAGCCTTACCTCCAAGAGTTCCATCAGAGACGAAACCTCAGACCAGCAGTGGCCCGGCAATGGGAACTCTCATTGATTTTGGGGACGATACTGAGGAACCAGTTGTTCACAGCCCACATCGCCGAGTTCTACCTCGTTCAATATCAGATTTGGAATCAAAGGTCTCCCAACGAAGATCGGATAATGACGGAAAAGTTGCTCCACCTCGGCCATCTAAGCCATTGGCACTTCGAGGATCTAGTACCATAACTGTAGTTCCATCCGACGAACCTGGTATTACAAGTAGAAACATTCCACCACCACCACCAAAGCCTCGCCGTTCAGGCGCAGTACATACGAACGTAAATCCCTTGAAACAAGCGCATAGTAGTGCAGACCTTTCAAAAGCCGAAGAGAGCAATATGTCTAGTGATAGTTATATATCAAGTGCACGCCACATGGTCACAGGCGCCTATAACAATCTCCCAGAAGTTCGATCCTATATACCAGGAATGGGAGCTTCAGAGTCAAGCAACGCACCACCGCCTCCACCACGCCGAAAATCAACAATACCTCTAAATCAAACAGTTAGCCGTACATCATTAACACCCACCAACAACAGCAATAGTTCCGAATCATCAGAAGACGAATACCGTGCTCCTGCGAACAAGAAACTAGATCTTTGGAAACGTCGCTGGAAACGCGCAAAGGATATTCTGGATGGTCAAAATGTCACGTTGAGGGCTTGGAGAGTGGGCGGTGATGTGTGTATTGAAGCTGTGCAAATGGTGGAGAAAGCTATGCGTGATATGGGGGTTGAGGGGTATGGACATGGGAAGGGGAAGACGGGCGTGGGTGGTGGGGAGGTTAAGGTTAAGGATTTGAAGCGGTAGAGAGAAATATTTCCTGGAATTGGATGGGATGGAATGAGTGGGATTGGAATGGGATGTTATGATTTGATGCGGATTGAGCGTGCGAGCGAGCATGTGAGCGAATGGAAATGATATAAATTATGCATACATACATTGGTAGATGAATGAATGAACGAATGAATGAATGAATGGGGTTATGATATATATGATACCGGTGTCTATACATTTTATACATTATACATAAAGCGAGCGAGCGAGCATGCGAGTGTAATAGAAATCTCCAATATATACATACACATGAGACATCTATTGTGTGAAATTACAGTACTGTTGAATTTAGATACGTACCTAGTGAGTGAGTTAGTATGTGGGTGAGTGAGTGCTTTTCAGCCGCTTCTGTATGTTGGTCGGACAAGGTTCGCTTCTCCTAACCTAAAGCGAATGCTTGGGTCGTACTCATCTCGTGCTATTGTGGCGGGTTTTCCAGCTGAGCGGAATTGGAAGTGGGGTAATTTATTTGGTTTTGTTGTTTTATTGTTTTATTTCATCTATTATCTTTTGGTAACTTAGGTTGCGAGACAACAATGGGTTTAGATGTTTGATATTGATATATTCTCAATTAATGATTGTATCTAGGAGGTGAAAAATGGTATTCTCATATGCGATTGCTAGGTATGTATTTCACTCACCGATGGTATCTATCTTACCTAGTCCAAACCTAGCTATACAAAAGTTACCTCGAATCGAAGAAAATCACCTGCATATAAACCCTTTACACAGCATACATCAAATACCATAGCTACCTAGGTACCTACCGTACACACAAAAATAGCACTCTCACACACAGTAAACATCCCACATCCAATATCCCATCCCATATCCCATATTCCAGAACCGTTTATGAGCCAATACAACAGCAAGCTTTCAGCTGACCCTAGTGGCTGCACATGCCTGCACATGCTATAATTTTGTGGCGTTTGAGCCGCTATCGACGCTAGACGAGTATTACTACGTGTGTTACGGTTTATCGATTATTGGGAAGGGGTCGGATGGTGAGCCAATGGATTGGGGGGGTATTGTTGGAGCCTTGAGTTGGGTGTGGAGATGATGGATGATGTGACTAGGTTAGCATCTTGGGAGGGAACAGATAGCTGAGAGATGGAGAGGATAAGAGAAGATATATACGATGTGGTGGTCTGGATGGTTTAATTTTTGGAGGGGATTGTTCTTTTTATTTATCTTGGGTTGGAACATTCATTCTTTGGATTGTTACCCAGCGGCCATGCAATCATTATTAAGGTACTCGATATTCGCTCTCTACACCCTCCAAGTATGCGGTTTCAAACTCGGCGAATTACCAACGCAAACTTTGGGTTTGGGTGAACCGTATACAGGGGGTTATGGAATAGAAGTTGATGCTGAATATCCTGTGCCGACGACGGCGCCGAGTTTGACACTTGTGAATAGGAAGTTGCAGGAGCAGATGGTGAGGAGGGCTGCTACAAATGTTTGTTCGGAGTGGACTATTCCTGGTGGTGAGATTTGGGATTTTCTTATTTGTTTTTGGGTATGATGGGCGAAAACGCGCAAGTGCATAAGTAACTGACAGATGTAAAACATAGGATATGGACAACCTCAATGTTCGAATAGCGAAACTTGTCTTTTCACTTCAGCCGATGATGGGTATTTCTATGAAGGATGTGGAAAAACAGACGTATCCTACGACTGGATCACTGAATGCTGGAACTATCCACAAACCGGTGTTGCTCCTGCGAGTCAGATATATTGGTGAGTTCTCTCTCTTACTTCCTCCAAAGTCCAGGTACGAACTTGATATTGATCAAATGGAAATAGTGATGAAAAAGAACCAGAATGCGGATTCTTGGCTTTTATATTTGGACCTGGCTCTACATTTTTGAACTTCGGATGCGCAACGGAATCTTATGAACTTACGGTTGATTTACTGGAGACCGAATCTCCTACATTGGCAACTTTGAACGTAGCTGCGGCTCCTACGGACACAGATATTGTATGTGTTTTCTGGCATCTTTCATATATTTATATACAATATCTCCTCTATAAACCACCTAAAAACATAACTAATAATCCGCCCTCCCAGATCCCTATCGCAAGCACATCCCCCAAACCCAACTCCAAAACTCCCACCAAATCCTCCTCTTCCTCTCAAACAACATCAGCCGACCCTCCAGCCCCCAAAAAGAAAAAGAAGGCAGCCACCCCCATCGGAGCGATCGTAGGTGGTGTAGTCGGAGGCGTTGTATTCATTGCTCTAGTCGCCCTCTTAGCATGGTATTTACTCCGAAAGCGAACGAGTACCGCTACCAAACCCAGCGATACTACATCCCCCGCCGCACAAACACCACCTCATCAATATCCCTTGCAGAATGAGAAACCGGTTATCGTCATAAACAGTCATGATGCTTCCGCGAAAGAAGTATACCAACCCCCGCCACCTTCTTCTTCTCCTCCTCCCGCTGCAGCCGTACCACCAGTTCCCCTCTTCGCTCCACCACACAACCGAACTACCAATTCAAATTCAAACCCAAATCTAAATCCAAACCAACGAACCCAGCAATCCACCATCTACAGACCACCAGCCGGCTACGAACAATCCACTATCTACAGACCACCAGCTGGCTACGAAACAAACCCCGCAAACTCACCGCCTCCACCTACTTATAGTTCTCCCTCTTCTAATGAATATCAAAGTCAAAGTCTAAACCAAAATCAGAATCTGACGCATATAGCAGAGGAAGAAGTAACGAGATCCGTTAGTCCGATTGAAGTCGGTGATGGGTATGAGGGGCATGCGAGTACGTATCCGATTGCGGTTGAGGCGTCTGGGGGGGAGTATGGTGGGAATGGGAATGGTGGGTGGGGTAGGGGACATGAGTTGGAGTGAGATGGGTGGGGAGATGGGATGGGATGAGTGGGACTGCGGGTTATATATTGATGTGGTAATTTCTGTGGAATATATATATGCATTAATTATTGGATGGATAATAGTCTTCACGGTTGGTCGTATGGTTGCATTGTCTATGTCGGCATGGAAGTTTTAGATTGAATAATGATATGAATAATTCGGGATGAGTGTCGGGCACTGCAAAGAAGAGTAACATTAAACCATGGAATAAATAAGCTTAGCTGTTACATAAACAAAATAGTTGATTGGTATCGCGACTTTTCTATTAACCCATTAACCAGGAACAACTCTATCTCCTCTTTCCACCTCTCATAGGTTTGCCTTTCGGACCAGTGGGTTTCCCACCCTTAACCTTCTTCTTCCCCTTCTCCTTCTCCAACACCCCCTTACCATCTCTCTCCGCCCTACCCTTCTTCCAAACTCTGCCCTCGATTCTCTCCCCCTTATCGTCCAATTTCTTCTTATCTTTATTACTTAACTTTCCACCCTTCTTCTTCCCAGTCCTCACTCCATTGAGTTCCTCCATACCCAACTTCTTCGAAGCAATCTTCTCTTTCTCAGTCTCGAACCATGTTCGCTTTGGTCTTCCCTTAATCTCATCCTCATGTACCATAATATTCTCTCCCTTTCTGACCTGCATCTCGGATTGCGCCAACAACTTATCTTCTTTCTCCTCCTTAAGAATCTCTTCAATCTCGTCCGCCATCTCCTCAACCTTATCAGACCATTTGTCCGCCTCGCTAGCTTCAACAACTCGACTGACAATCTTGGCTCCTTGTGTGCGACCAGCTTTGACGGCGGCTTTCACAACTTTACGATCGGGTTCGGCGGCAATGGTGCATGCGCGTCCGGAACGACCGGCTCTGGCTGTACGTCCTACACGATGGAGATAGATTTCGTGGGATTGGGGTGCCTCGTAGTTGATAACGGTGTCGACACCTTTGATATCGAGACCACGAGAGGCAAGATCGGTAGCGAGGAGGAAGGAGGCTTTACCGTCACGGAAAGCTTCTACGCTTGAAATACGCTAGATTTTGTTAGCTGATACGAATAGAGATGGGAAGTAGTGAAATGTACCTGTTCTTGACTCATACTACCATGCAACTCAGTAGCTCTGAGGCCAGAGAGTCCAAAGATAACTCGTGCTCTGTGTGCTTCTTTCTTCTGTCTGAAGAAGACAATAACCCGATCAGTGTAGACATTTGCACATAGATACAATAGATAACCCATGCGCTTTCCTTCTCTGCCTGGACGAAGACGGATAAATTCTTGTGTCAAAGTACCGGCGGTTTGTTTCTGCGAGTCCACAAGTAATCGTACAGGTCGATTGAGACCGACACGAATAAGATTATCAACGGATGAAGTCATTGTAGCTGAGAAAAGCATAGTTTGTCTAGATTTTGGAATTGTTGTCAAAATCTCATTCAATTCGTCAGCAAATCCAGCTTCAAGCATACGATCGGCTTCATCGAGAACGAGAATCTCCAAAGTATCAACTGTAAAACTTGGCGAGTTACGCATGTGGTCAATAAAACGACCTGGTGTAGCAATGATGACATCGGGACGAAGACGTAATTCTGCTTCTTGGACCTTAAGACTCAGACCTCCAACAGCCAAACAGAATTTGATATCGGTATGACTTGCAAGTTTTGTAGCAACAGCGTGACATTGGATAGCCAATTCACGAGTTGGCATGAGAATCGCAACTCTACTGGTAGGTACTTTCTTTGGTCTGTACAGAAGACGCTCGAGAACTGGAACAATAAATGCTGCAGTTTTTCCGGAACCAGTAACAGCTCCACCAACAACATCTTTTCCAAGAAGCGCAACAGGTATAGTTTTAGATTGAATTGGAGTAGGTTGGGTGAAACCGACAGTAGCAAGTCCTCGAAGAATCGGTCTGGATAGTGACATGCTCTGGAATGTCGTAGATAATCTAGATTTAGCACCTTTGACTGGCTTCTCTTCTGGGGCGAAGAATGCTTCACGACGAGCGGCTTCCTCTGGGTCTTCATCCTTATCCTCCTCATCCGAGGAAGCTTCAGATGCCATATCATCTGGATGCGGTGCTGGGGATGCAACTGAATCATTATCTGAGTCGTCTTCATCCTCCGCTGGATTCTCATTGTCTGATGCTTCGGAATCCTCCTCATCTCCAGATTCTGCCTCAGATCCAGCACCCATCCCAAACCCGTCCTCAGCCATGAATTCATCACCCTCATCCTCAATTTCCATGTTTTCCGGGGTATCTTCGTCATCGTCCGCATCGATCTCTTCTTCTGCTACTTCTTCAACAGTGTCTGCTTGCTTCCCAGCTGCCTTGTTTTTCTTTTCTCTTCTTCGCGCAATTATCTCGTCGATGTCCACAGCTTTTTTGTCACCTCCACCATTGCCCAGTCCTTTCTTTGCGCCTTCAAAACCCCAACCTTCAAATTCTTCCATATCCCCGCCAATTTTTCCATCTGCCTCCATTGCGAACTCAAAATCCGAGTCCATAGCTCCATCATCCTCGTCTTTCGCGCCCCAAATTCCCTCCTCTTCTTCTGTGTCTTCATTTTCCGCATTCTTCTTAGCTTTCTTGGATTTTTTCGAGGTAGCAGAAGAGGAATTATCATTGCGTTTACGCTTTTTGCTTGGGGCGGGATCTAATGGCAATTCTTCTTCAGTATAATCTACAACACCTTCATCCTCGTTGTCTGAAATAGTGAGAACAAAGTCATCCTCATTTCCCTTATTTTTGGGTGCCATGTTTAGTGAAGTAAGGTTATGGTGTTGGTATTAAAAAATAGAAATGGGATTAAAAAGTTACAATCAGTATAAATTTACATACCGCCAACCGGCAGAATAAACTGAATTGACAAGATAGGTTAGCGCAAAAAATATGCATCGGCAAGTATCCAAATAGTTATGGATTTTTGGATTTATGGATTTAGGGATGGATTTTGTTGCACAGAATTTGAAATCATATGAGAAGCATTTAGTGATTGATCGTCCTCGCTGTCCCATGTCTGTTTCTAAATACAATGAGAAAGGTGTCCGCAAACCGAATAAATCTAGAAGCTAAGCTATTTAAGGTGCAACCCTGCATTCAAAATCAACAACTCCAAACTTTTCAAATTCATTCAGAGAATAACTCGAGATAATCATTCCGTGCAAAACCATCCCAATCAAAACAGTTGATCTGTAAAATGAAATCTAAATCGTGATAGAAGTAAAGCGATGATAGCGAGAGAAGAAATCAGAGGTGTGCGGTCGAGAAGAAAAGCAAATGCAAGACTGCGATATGGAAGGGTGAGCATTACCGAAGATTGAGAGATCAATACTGTGCAGTGCAACTATTCATAAGGATTGAATTCACCTGCATGTGCGACCTCTTTCTGGAAGTAGACAATATCGAGCCACTCTCCTTTGCGTTCGTCAACTGAAGTTCGGCCAACGCATTTTAGGCGAAACTCCTCGATAAACCAGAACTTTTGCAAGAAAGTCTTGATCCATTGGTAATTAGGGTCGTCCTTGTTAATTGTGGGAAGCTCAACTAAAACCTGATGACAACGAGCAGCACCATCAACCTCGTAGGCGGGATTGCGACCAGGGTTAAGCCAATCATACCCATCTCTGCCAGCCCAGGCACGAGAAATGATTTGCAAAAGGCGATCGATAAGCGAACTACCAACCCCTTTACGTGTATATTCGTGGTGGACATACAGGTGCATGTTGATTGTATATCTAGATCGACCATTGATTTTCCCGCTAATCCCACAGTTTCGAGGCTCGGTGTATGCAAATCCAATGACATTCTCATATTGTGGTAATTTAGAGTTGCTTTTTGGATTAATCGGTTGTGGAGGCATGCGTCCTTTAACAGCGACAATGAAGGGCATCTTCGAATCATTCGTAGACTTGATCAACCACAAGATATCCTCCTCACTGAGGACTTTTTGATCTTCTGGGATGTAAGAGTGAGTAATATAATGATTGAAAATATGCATTATCTGTAAAGCATCAGATTCGGTAGCAGGCCGAAGATAAACATCGATCTTGGGCGCAAATGGGTGTGGTTCGGGTTCTCTTTCTAAGATCTCTTGTTGGCGGATCTGGCTTTGGATGATTGAATATTCTCTTGACTTCTGGGTCTTCTCAAAGCTTTTGCGAAATTTCAAGAGATCGATTTGAGCTGTTTGATTTAGTCTCTTTAATTCATCGCAGGAATTTTCAATATCTGGAATGAGGCTTAGCAATCGACTTAAGTGTAACGACGACAGAGAAGTACTCACCGGGAAAGGTATCCGCATGTTCTGGTGCTTCTCTCAAAATATAGTTATCAACTACAAACCGTCCAGATTTGAAGCCCTCTGCAGAAATGTCAACAGTCGAACAAAGCCTGCCAACCACAGCTGTCCACTCTTCTACGTAAGCCGGGATGAATGTGGTATCAAACTCCCCACGTTCTTCCCAAATTGGTGGCGGAAGCCAATTGATTCCGTCCCAATCAACCAAGCATGTCTCCTCTGTTTGAGTTGCTCGAACACATTCCTTAGCATCCGCATTGCCAAAATTAGTAGTTCTTTCACCTGGATCGGAAAAGCTAGAGACGGACCAAAATGGAGGCGAAGAAACAAAGCTTGCAGGCTTCTGATTTTTGAAAATGCGATTGCTAGTATTATCATTGGCCTGACCAACAGCTTGAATGGTGTTTTTCTCATCGGGCAATGTCAAATTGTGCACAGCTTTTTGGGCAATATTGTCATCGGTTTTCGTGTCTGTGAACTGATATCTGCTTACGACTTGTGACTTAGAATCAATTACCTTGCTAGATTTATCTTCGTTAACTTTGGGAATGGAAGCAACAGGAGCTTCTGCCGCAAATTTGGAAGCAGAAGTAGGTCGAACAGCAGCGTTGTGGTTGATCTGCTTAAGTGCAAGCATATTTTCAAATTGGTATCTGGCTTCCTGCGTGTCGGGTGCTTGTGCAAATTGCATCCATTGTGACGATCTGTTAACAGCAAGTGGCGTGGTGTTCAATCCTTGTTTGCTCTCAACCTGCGGATCTGGTTTATTGGACAGTCTCTGCGGAAAGCTTGCAGCGTTTTGCTGTATGAAAGATTAGCGAAGCTCAAAAATATTTAAAGCTGACGACACTGGCGATGAAATTATTCCATATTTCGGATAGCTAATAAGTACAGTATGGCGCCTTCAGGCTTCAAAATTCTCGCTCAAAGCTTACCTTGGGATTGACATATGGAGCGGCAACAGTCTCTTTACTCATAGCTACTGCGAGTGGTAGGTTTAAGACCGATCTTTGAATGGCTAATAGAGCAGTATCAGTACTTTTCAAAGTCAATTGATTAAGATAAGTGTTGACTTACTCGGAACGTTGGAAGAAGTAGAGTATTTGTTGTCACTGTTTGTTTTCAATTTCTTGGTGTTTGTGGCAGATTCCAAATTTGTGAGTTTTGCTTTCGCTTGAGAAGAATTCACTGTTAAGAAGACTGTTAACATCGAATTTTTTCGAGTCAAATGTTTGGAGCAAGTTAATTTCACTTTTGAGCAGGAATTATACATACAGGGAGGGTCCTCTTGCTTGATGTTAGAAGTTGAAGGGATACGAGATTGCTTTATCTTTTCTTGTTTTGCCAGCAACATCGCCAAAAATTCAGCTTCTCTCATCTGAGGACGAGAATTCTTCACAAATTCCTCAACTTTAAAAGCGATCGAGGAAGACATGTCTACCGGTTCAACTGATGCGCAGACAGCAGAAGAAGATGTATTGGTAGATTCGGCAACACTACTGATTTTTGCGGGTGCCTTGGTTGATATACAAGGAACAGAAGGAGATATGACAATCGATGCCTCAGCACTGGTAAATTTTGTAAGGACAGTCGAACATGATGGTGAGATGTGGAGGCCGTGAAGTTTTGAAAGATGTAATCGCTTTTTCTCGGCAGACTTTCGGTTGACAATATCCATAAAGCACTCTGAGGAATTGTGAGGGGTCTTCTCCGCTTTGACGGTAATAGATCTAGACTGCGGCACATGTAGTTAGTAATTTAAAGTGAATTGAAGATGGACTCTGAAGACTTACTGGTGCAAGAACAACACCACCACCACCACCACCAGGACTATCGTCCGAAACACTTTCGTCAAGGCCAGCGTCGGATTGAGATTTTACACTAGGTGCAAAAACCGCAGCGTTCGCACTTAAATTACTAGGTTTGGAGCTGCGCCAAGAAGTTAAATTATTTATTCTCTCTGTCGCACTTGTGTTATTGGCTCTCAAATGTGGTGGAATATAAGTCATTGGAGTTGAAGTCGAGGTTGGGCTAGTGTAATGTGTAGTCGATGGAATAAAACGTTCGAGTGTAGTAGAGTCTAATAACCAAAATTCAGTTAATGAAAATTGTTTATAGAAAGAGAGACTTGCATCGAGAATTTCCTAACTCACCACATTTGGAAAGAAGTCCAGAAACTTCAACTTCTTCTTCATCAGAGGAAAATGAAGGTGATACCTCCCTTCGAGTAGGCAGGCTCCTATTATGAGCTGGATTTGATATTGAGACTGCCGACGGCTTTTCTGCCCACATCGAAGTAGACAATCCTTGTTTACCATTCCTCTCACACTTGTCAAAAAGAGTTTTTGAGAACAGATCAATGTAAGACTGTTTAGGCTTGGTAGTTGCACCATCAAACCATTGATGCTCTGGATCCTGTTCAGTATGATTGAATTCGTCATCATTGATGAAGCCATTTTGGCTTGAAATTCGATAAGGTGGCATTTTCGCCGAATTAGTGTTAGCAAGAAGGTGTATTATGAACAAAAATCTGCGAATAATTACCTCTTTTCAAAAGAGAGTGTAAAAGCAACAAAAATGATTTCCAGAAGTATGTGAGAGAACTATGTATGTATAGTGTGAGAGATAGAATTAGATTGTCTCTTCAAAAGCAGAAAAACGTGTAATAAGCGTAAACAAACAAACAGACAAACGCGTAAAGGGTTAATTGGTGGTCATAGAATTATTAGAATTATCGCCGGATTTCTAGTAAGATTTTGCACCTCGAAAGGGATTCTGGACTGAATTTGACTTGGAGAGACCGAGTAGATGAACTACGACCTGACTTCGAAAAAATGAAGATTTTGAAATGTGAATAGAATTCGCCTATTAAGTAATTAATCGGATTTTATTTGCGATATGTTAAAATACCAATAGGAAAATTCTGAATGGGTTAGTAAGATTGTTTGTATGAGGAAGCTGTGGTTTGTTGCATCGACGAGGAAGTCGACAAACACCTAGGCACTCGGATAGCAACAATCATTACTCAACCTACAAACCTACTAAGAACTAAGTATTTGTGATGCTTGAATTATGAACTCAATCAACACATATAGATGCTAAAATAGAGAAACAAACTAGCCATCTTTGATAACAAGCCTTGAAAACTTTGGACTTCCTC
This sequence comes from Scleromitrula shiraiana, assembly GCA_028455995.1. Lineage (NCBI taxonomy): Eukaryota > Fungi > Ascomycota > Leotiomycetes > Helotiales > Sclerotiniaceae > Scleromitrula > Scleromitrula shiraiana. The sequence continues at coordinate 914,444 of JABELC010000013.1, forward strand.
ACTCTTCTCCTTGAAAAGTAGTTTATATCACGTGATAAGAAGACCTCGGCGGTTCATTCTTTCCTGTTCTTTGATCCAAATTGAAAAAGGGCATTTCCATTCGTTTGAAAATCTAAGCAGGAATTTAACAAACGCCAAAGTCGAAACTAAGATGTTGTCAATATTGCGTAAAGCAAGACTGAAGGATAAGGAGATGAGGATTTTGATGCTGTATGAAGTTATTCTAAAAACAAATTCGCCTTGCTGATCATTTACATGAACAGTGGGCTAGATAACGCCGGAAAGACAACAATAGTCAAAAAGATCATGAATGAAGACGTCAATACTGTTAGCCCTACTCTAGGATTCATCATCAAAACTATTGATTATGAAGGGTATATTAATATTCGAACGAAGAAATCTATAGCTCGCTGACTTCTTGCAGATACAAGCTCAACATCTGTACTGCTTCAAAGTTTACTGTACTTATTTCTTATGACTTATTCGCTAACTCCTCAATCACAGGGGATGTTGGTGGCCAAAAAACACTACGATCATACTGGAGGAACTACTTCGAGAAGACTGATGCCTTGATATGGGTAGTTGATGCCACGGACCGTCTACGAATCGAAGACTGCAAGGAGGAGCTGCATGGTTTACTGCAAGAAGAGGTTTGTCTGTCCAAGGCCGTTTTGTTATATATTTACTAATATGAACCATCATTCCCACAGAGACTCTCCGGTGCAAGTCTTTTGGTTTTTGCAAACAAGACTGATATTACTGGATGTTTGAGTGAGATTGAGATACAAGAGGTCAGCCAGACGAAAAAAATTGAAGTGAAGTTGTTGGAAGAAGTGGGACTGACTAACCGTATATAGGCATTGCAACTAAGTTCAATTCGGACACACAATTGGCATATTATTCCTTGCAGTGCCATGACGGGAAAGAATTTGCAAGAAGGGTTGGCCTGGGTGGTTGAAGATTCGAAATTACGATTATTTCTATATTGAGATCAGTATAAGAAGTTATGTAAAGACATTTGTGGATGTTCCTTCTAGAGAGAAATCATTAGATCTGATGTGTACAAAAATAATCCAGGAGCACCTGGCACTCCTGGCACTACAGCTAGCTACAGCTAACATCAAGTCCTCCACCAAAAAGACCGGACATCTGGAAACTAATCCGGTAGCTATAGCAGTACCCGTGTTTATACTATAGACTTTATTTATTTGTTTGTTTGTTTGTTTGTTTATTTTGATATCCCTTATTGTCTTTTGCCTAGCGCATTGAATAATGATCAATTTGTATGAAACATGTATTACTTACCCTATCCGTTCGTCTCTACTTTCCTCATAGATCCGGGATCTCTCTATAAAAAGGTAATGATGGTACAGTAGACCAACGAATTTACTTGATGCTATAAACTGTGCTGAAGAAACTCCATTGATCTGCATTGCGAATACTGCATTACAACACACTTCTCTTTTCTATGCAAACATTCTGTAATTATAGGTAAGATGATAATGATGCCACGTTTTGTAATGTACATGCCTACGATCTGTACTTGTGAACGTCACTCAAATGTACCTATTCTCTCTCCGTACTTAGATATCTATTAATTATATGGTGGTACGTTGGAATAAAAAAGTATTGGCAATTTTGCAGCTCCTGCACTTATTAATTCTAGTTGGAGTTCTGCGAAACCTTGAAGCGAATCTTGCCCGTCCGGATCTAGAGGTATTTACGGATCCATATAATAATACTCAACAACCTCGACCCCTCGCAGCATCGCGTTTACCCCGCTGGGAATTGTTACTTGGATTGTCCTGTCTGGTAGCAAACGTCTTGCAAAATTTCCCTGCCGTTGTTGCACCGATTCCCAGTATAATTTTATTGTATAAACATGTCGACCACCGAAGGAGAAGCAGATGTGAATGACTTTTTGATGCGTATCAAAGAATTGGGCAATAAACGGGACCAAGAAGATGAAGATCGCACTAGAAAATTAGAAGAAGAGATATTACAAGGAAGAAAAGAGAGACAAGCACGGAGAGCTGGTAACTAAATTGATTTAATTTTTACAAAACAAATGTTTCTCGCTCAGCACTCCCACAATATGATAGATCAAGTATGGCTCTGTTGCTAATGTTTACATTCAGAAAGGGCCTTATCGATCTCCCCAACCAAATCTTCTCCTATGAGCACACCAACAAGACCTAGGTCAACTATCATTTCAGATTTAGATATTCAAGGAAATCCAGAATCATCGAGGCGTGGGAGTGTTGCCGATACTGCGATAGACGGGCCAACAAATTCAAACACAATGGCGGATTTTAAACGAACTTCACAGATGAGAGACTCACCATCCAATGCGATGCCCTCTCGAAATTCACCTTTGGCATGGGCTCGGAGACCGGAATCTTCCGATAAACCTCGAAGTCGACCATTATCCATGGCAGCAATAGACAATACAAAGACATCTCGCACGGCCACACCTACACCCGATTCCACATCTGGCGAAGAGACGACTTTTTCTCGAGAACAAATTGCACAATCATTAGCTTCGAAAGATCCTGCCTGGTTTAGTCAAACCGCAGATCGAGGCGTTAGCTCACCAGCTTATAGAAGAAATCAAGTCGAGGACGAAGAAAGGTCAATTCACAATTCAGTTCAGATGCCGGGAATGTTGCACAATGACACAATACCTGACAAGTCGATGGGCGATAGCAAAGATTTTGGCGCATCTCCTACCAGATCATTAACAACAAGATCGCCAACTAGATCACCAACAAGAAACAGTATTTCATTCGGGAGCGGTTCTAGAGCGTCATTCCAAAGCAATCCAGGTGCTGGCACAATCATGGGCTCACCAGTTCCCACAACTGATGCGCAAAGATTTGATCCTCCTGGCTCAGATTCCTTATCCGAAATTCGTGGATTGGCCATGTCACCTTCTCAAGGTCGCATATCTCCAGATAGATTTGATCGACCCGTTTCTCCAACAAAAGGAATGGGCGGGTTCGTTCAAAGTGCTATGATGAAGAGATCGGAAAGCATGAACAAACGCTGGAGCACTCAATCGCCATCGTTGAGCCGAAGGAATTCTATCAGCAATCGAAATTCGTATGAGCCTAATACTGCAAGTTTGAGCATGGATAATCTCTCACTCCCAACTTCCAGACCTCCCTCAAGGCCCGGTTCAAGCCATAGCAATGCCACAATGACCCAGGAGCCTCAGCGCCCAGGTACAGCAAATTCCATGAAGAGCAATATGACTACCTCTACAATAAACGAAAGTTTCAGACCAGCTGCTTTGGTTAGATCGAAGACCGGAGTAGATCCCAAAGAAGAGACCCCACCAGTTAGTCCATCAAAAACTATGGATTCGAGACGATGGAGCCCGACCAAGGCTAGTTGGCTCGAAAGCGCACTCAATAAGCCGGAGTCACCAAAACCGAAAGCCACGCCGCCGCCTCAACAGCCAGCTTGGATGTCAGAAATCACCAGGGCTAGACAGAAGGCCAGCGTCGATCTTGGCCGAAGTCAGACTGTCAAGCATGAGGTTAATATTGGTGGTTTGATGAGGTCTCCGCCACCTGGCCCACTCCTAAAACCACCACATATACGAGACTTACCCGCAGGGTTCACTTCGAACGTTCCACCGAGACGAAACATCGAGAGTATGATCAATCAAGATAGCAAAACTATCTCTGGGACCTCCAGCACTGATGGGTCGCCGATGACATCGGCATATTTGGCTTCGAAGCCAATGACTAGCTCACCTGCTGGTACCGCCAAGCCCAAGCCTGACACTCCCCCTAAGAAGGACTTCCGCTCCGTACTAAAACCGCGTCAAATCCCAGCGGACGAGAAGAGCAAGGAAGAACCAGAATTCAAGAATATTTTTGGCCAACTTCGAAGAACAAAAACTCAAAACTATGTTGCTCCAGATGTACTGCGGGATAATATCACACGTGGTAAAGCAGGTCTGAATGTGACTGGTGGTCCCAAGAAAACCGAGCATGAAGACGAGTTTAAAGTGGCCATAATGAAGAAGAAGGAAGATTTCAAAAAAGCGCAAGTGGAAGGAAAAGGCGTTACCAGAACTTCCAGCAATGCAAGTCGGGATACTGTCATTCCGGAAGCATTGGCTCGCAGGCAGACTATAGTGAGACGCGGCTCTATCTCAGGGGGTATCACTTCCCCTCCTTTAGAATTGCGACCAACACAACGCGTTGCTTCAGAGAGTCCAACGCCAAACCTGGTAAAAGAAACAAGCGCTCCAGGACGTTTGCAACTCAAAGAAGCAGTTGGCGGTAAACTTGCAGGTCGTTTCAATCCCGCTCTTGCAGATCTGCTTGCTAGGGGTCCGCCATCACTCGCAAGCGAGACTTCAAGATCATCCAGCCCCTCATTGTCCCAACGAACTATCAGCGTGAGCACCTCGACGACTAACCCGGAATCTACTGAAGTCGGACCGCAGCTCACACATATGACTAAAGGCCGTGCTCGTGGACCCAAAAGAAAAGCACCTTCTACAATTCAATCACCTCAGGCAGCTTCAGCGAATACCGAAACAAAAGCATCAAGTATGTCGCCCATGAAAGCTTTTGCAGAGCCGCAGCCAAATTTATCTGTAAACACAAGCCCAAAAAGATCTTTAATTTTAGAACTAAACACGGAAAAACCACAGGAGAATTCCCCAGTTGCTCGATCACCATCTCCCCGCAAGTTAGATATAAGGAGAAGATCTCTATTTTTACAAGAAACCCCCAAGGATACGGGTACACCGCAGTTGGAAGCCCCTAAACCACTTTCTCCCATCAAGAATGCTAATTTTCCGACTGAGATGAAAGCACAAGTCTATAAGACAGAGGCAAGTATCGTACCAGATATGCAGACAGAACTCCCAGCACCTGCAACGCCTTCAACCCCATTCAAAGCTGGCAGTGAGACGGTATTCCAAGAACCAGAATCTCCGGAGACCGCCAAACTCCGTCCTGCCCCCCTTTCCCCAAGAAAAGCAAATTCAATAAAAACTCCATCTCAGCCATCTTCTGAGTTATCAGCATCCGAGCAGTACCAAGCTTTCAGTCCCAAAACCAGTCAAGTATCTGATTTCCCTACCGGTTTGAGGCGTTCTAAGTCAGTGAAAAATGCCGCAGCAATGTGGGAGCAATCATCTGCAGAGAACTCACCTCGAATTCGATCCCCCATCAAGTTACCCACTCATGAAGATGAGAAATTGGCAATGGCAGGAGCAGGTTTACGACCATCAAGTCCCCTAAAAGCAAATCGTAATATTGATCAAGGATATCAGGCAGAGCAGAGACCTGCGTTACAAGCGGCCTCGGCGTCCTCTCGGCCACTTCCAACACCACCACCCAAGAACCTTTCAACACCACCCGTGAGCGCGGGACTTCGATCTCCTAGTCTAGTTCACTCCCCAGTGCCACAAGCATCAGAAGCTTCACAACTCCTAGCCGATTTCTTTGGCGACGATGCAAAATCAACTTCAAATTTTGCAACTGATACAGCTAGTATCTTACTGGCGAAGGGTAAGCAAGCATCAAACATCCGAACAATTCAAGCAAGTTTGTTTCAGTTATCCGGCGATGGAAAGAAGCAGGCTGTTCCTACTCATTACCAACGTGTATTATTTGAGCGTGAAATGTATCTATGCCCACATACTTTCAACGACGCAGCTGGGAAAAGAGTCACCGAGGTTTATTGGTGGACTGGGGATGAAGTACCCTCATCAGTTGTTGAGGGAGCCGAGATCTTTGCACAAAGAGAAGCCAGAAACATGGGAGGTAAACTTTTGAAGTTGAGACAAGGCACCGAGTCTCCAGAATTTTACCATGCTCTAGGAGGCATCATTATCATCAGGAGAGGATCTGCTAACAAATTTGACTCTCTCGCACCTCATATCCTTTGCGCAAGACAACAATTTGGAATGATTGTATTCGACGAAGTTGATTATTCATCCTCGACTTTATGTTCTGGTTTCCCCTATCTAATCTCCACTCCTTCTGGTAAAACGTATCTTTGGAAGGGCCGGGGTAGCACCGCAGAAGAGCTTGGCTGCGCACGCCTCCTTGGCATGGAAATATCAATGACAGGCGACATTGAAGAAATCGAAGACGGTTACGAATCCGCATCATTCCTCAGCGTTTTCGGCAACGACTGGTCAATGCCTGACTCTGCTGATCACTGGAGATTAAAGCCAAACTACAATAAATACGGTGCTCGGTTGTTCTGCGCTAATCCTTCTGGCAGACAACAGGTTCGTCTCTCTATTACCAACCTGTGACTATATACGTATTAACTAACCACCATAGATCACGGAAATAACCCCCTTCACCCAATCCGACCTCTCCCCCACCAACATCTACATCCTCGACGCCTTCTTCGAAATCTACATCGTCATCGGCGGAAAAGCCCAATCCCGCTACGGCGCCTTCCACAACGCACTACTCTTTGCACAAGAATACGGGATCCTCGCCGCGGGAATGGAAGATCGCCCGTTTGTACCGGTTTCCACGGTGGTGGTGGAGGGTATCCCGAAGGATCTGAAGAGCGTCTTTAGGAAGTGGAGTGAGAGGCTGGCGCCGACGATTATGCAGCCGAGAGCGGCGGGCCCGTTGAAGAGGGGAAGAAGTTTGAGGGTTGTGCCGTTGACGGCGGCGTTGGAGGCTACGATGGGGTAGGTGGGGGTGGTTTGGTTCGTGGTTGGGGGTACTTGCGCGGTTATTTGCTTGCTTGCTCGCTTGCCTGCCTGTGTGTGGTCTGGTGATTCGAGGAAATAGTGGCTTGCTTTTCTTCATTCGTGTATATGTTTAGATCGCACTTGATCGGACTTGCTTTCTACTTTGGCCGTAGTCATAGTAATATAGTTATAGTTATGGAGGAGTATATGTTTTATGTAACTTTGAGTAGGCAGGGGAGTCTGATAGGGGTTGATTGCATTTTGGGGGTTGGGTTGGTCGGGTGGGCTTCTTTTTCTTTTCTTTTCTTTTGTTTTCTTTTAGTTGCAGTCGTGGTAGGAAGGAGGGGGTTGAGAGGGTTGAGATGAAATGGATAAGTGAGATGAGATGGGGAGATGAGGGCAGATGAGAAGGGGTATGCATGCATGCATACATACATACAGACGGACAGAGAGACAGACAGACAAACAAACAAATAGATACAAAACGTGTAACAATATAAAATATAAAAATATACCATATGAACTCTTCCAGTTTTACTTTCGATGTTACCTTTACTGTTTCTTCAGTATCTTCATCACTACAGATTCTACTGTACCATAAGGTAACATAAATATGGTTTGTAATATTTCACCAGCTAGCTAATTGCAGCACGTACCCCAATCCGAGTAAGGGAATGAAAACGCCTATGTAATTCCATACCAGACCATACCAACTCCCTTACTCATTTATTCATTCCTTCCCTCCCTCCCTCCCTCCCTCCCCGATGTAAACAAACACAATTGGGATATAAGGATAGAACAGTATACATGGAATCTCGCCTCAAGAAATAGGCATGATCCACCCAAAAGAAGAAAAAGATAAAGAAAAAGATCAAAAATCCCCACTCTCACCTCCCTCACCCTCCTTCCACCTCTTCCAACCCCCTAACAAATCCTCACCCCGCAAACATCCACCCCCCTCCCCTCAATCCTCGTCCTCCGTCCAAAATACCCCCTAACCAACCCCTCCACAAACGCATAATCCCCCGCACTCCAAACATCTAATCCCATCCTCTCCATATCAACACTAGTAACATACACACAACCTATATCCTCATCCTCATCCGCATCAGCCGCGCCATCGATCAACGGGGCTCTCGAACTAGCCTGGGATTGGGAATGGGAGAGATCGAGATCGCGCTCGTCGTCGGAGTCTGAGGCGTCGATTATGTCGGAGAGAATGGTGAGGATTTGGGTGGTGAGTCGGTGGAAGTAGGCTATTATTAACATTTCTTTTTCTGCGGATGGGGGGCCCCCTGCTGGTGTTGTGGTTTGATTTTGATTTTGATGTTGATGTTGCTGAGGAGATGGAGGAGAGAAGGGATAAGAATTTGAATTTGGGTTTGGTATAGGTGTATGAGGGGATCCCAATAAGGAAGTATCAGCTTCCCATTCCTCGTTCCAATGTAATCTTTGTTCGCCAGCTGAAGCCCACCATATGAATCCTGAGTAGGCGAGTGCGGACCATGAGACAGGTTCGACGATGGCGTCTGTGTCAGGTGTAAGGGTGGTGGTGGATGCTGAGAGGTCGGAGAAGCTCGAGAGGTGGGATTCGGTGCTTTCGCGACGGGATGTACTGGGGGAGATGGAGCTGTTACGGGATAGGCCCCAGCAGAGGGCTTTGTAGCGTCTGAGGTCGCGTTGGGTGGCTTTGAGGGTGATTCCTGCTGGAGATTCGAGTTTAGGCCATGTTTTGGTGGTGGAAGAGGAGGTGTGTGGGGGTGGCATGGTTATAAGAACATCATAGAGGTGGGTTTTGGTCGCAAGGATACTATCGGTTGTGCAGGCTATCCAACCACAACCGGGCTCGTCATGTTCAGTTGCGATGGTGTCTTCGGAGTAGGAAGCTTTTCGTTTCGAGGCTTTGAGATCATCTTCTAAGAGGGGTATGTCATGGACGCCGATAGAAAAGAGGGGTCGGAGTCTTTGGGGTGGAGCTGTAGGTTCTAGAAGATCGCTTACCGCGAGGGGTATATTGGAGAGAACGGATATATCGTAAACTAGATTTAGTTAGTAATAGAATGTAAAGATATGGTAGAACATTTCGAACCAAAATCACAAGTTTCATGAACTGGCGCATGACAAGTTATCAAAATCCTTTTTCTTAATAATGCAGCTCGATGTAGCGGGAATATCATAGGGCCAAATGTCTCCAATAAACGTGGTAAACTCCAAGCTGGATGATACGTTGACAATGTATGCCCAGGAGGTAGTAAGGCCGTACCATCAGAGGCTGATCGATTCCTGTTATGGCTCTTCGATTTTGGAGGTGTGCTTCGTGGTTTGAACCTTGCGCTTGTCGGAGAATCTAGCAATGAATCGGTATCTTTGTTCACACTGAGATCTTCTCCCTTATGATTCTCCCAATATTCCTCGAGAGGCTTCGTTTTACTTTCATCTAGAATGAGCTCACTACGTAACGTTAGTAGATATTCCAGTAGGATGCTTGCGCCAGCAGATAGATAAATACCTCGCCATATTCTTCAAGGTTTCCGCATGTTTCCAACTTCTCCCCAATCTGCCATAACTGAGGGGAACCATAATCCCCACCGCAATCATCCTCGCATTTCTCGAGCTCTCATCTGCCGGCGCATTAACATATGCACTAAGCCCAGCATAATTCTCGTGTGTAAAGTAGATCAAGTCCTCCTCAACAGTATGTAAGCCCGATGGCAGACTCCTATATTCGACAACTCCATCGAGTGCAATACCAGGTAATGATCTTTTCCATCCAATTGTATAGCCGGCTTTTATATCAAAATATATCACGAATAGTGCGACGAGGGGTGGGAGGTCTGCATTGGTGTTTGAGACATCGCGGTTTATGGGATCTTGTCCTCTTCGTTCTGCAGCCATTGCATATCCAAACGATTGGTATAAGTTTACTTCGAATGGATATAAAGCAAGCTTTGATCAAAGTATTAAGAGTTTTAGGAATTATTTGTGATTGGGCATTGTATGATATGCTGTACTCGTCTCGAGTGTGCGATTTGAGGTTGGGGATTGGTGATCATTGTTTCCGAGTTCCGGTCCGGCACGAAACCTAAAATGTCTTATAAGGGAATATCAGCCCTATCTATGTCAATGGCCTCCTTCTTACATCTACACAAATTGGTTGCCAGGAAATCTTCAAATACCGTGAGATTATATCAAGAGCTTCAATTCATCAAATCAGTTCTTGTCCCACGGTATTATCTATAATTGAAGCTCCAGCTTCTATTTAGACAATGCTATTCTTATCTTACAACTTCTGATTCGTTTAGTGAAAGGGAGAACTGATACTTCATTCATCTTGATATCTCGACTTCTTGTTTAATACTCGAGTAATTGAAAAGACTATGACATCTAGATCTGCTTTCTAATCTTCTTCTGGGCTATAGACATTGAGATATCTTCTCAAAAGTTCGATTAGTTTCAAGGCTAAAAGATGTTAGACTCAAGGAATTGGTGGAATAATAGGAGGAACAACACAACTCCAGGACTTTCATCCTTAGGTTCTAGAACGAAGATGGATCTTATTAGCCATGCTTGAGAGTCAATTCTATACCTAGGCAATGAGGCATATAGGGATCTTTATAATTGAAAATTGGTGGAAATAAGCTCTATAATCCACCAGTTGACCCCTAAATTCCTTAAATTCACGGAAGTATGACGTCTCATGTTCAGTTGACAGTGCAGTGCCGTCAGTGCTTCTTTAGTTCTAAAGTTCTAATGCCCAGCTGCGTAAACTCCCTGACAGGGAATCGTAAATAGCCACAAAAAGTAACTTCGCCACATTGGCCTACAAAATAGTTATAAGTGAACGGTGGTTGATTTTACTGCATTATGGAATCGGATATATGCTTATTCGTGCGCCACTAAGCCTTAGATTTATTACCAATTGACATAGTTTTGACTTTTGGAAAATGGGGATTCAATCTAGACTCCCAAGAAAAGCTAATGGTAAACTAAAGAGAAGAGTGCTTTGACTATAGAAGTCTCCATATTGAGGGATAATCTTACATATATAGAGAGAGAGAGGGATAGGTATGGAAGAAAGGGTTGTTATTTGGTAATTCAAAGAACATCTAGCTCAAGATTATGCGCAAACGATGACAGTTCAACCGTCGACGACTCAATCTTTACAACCACGACGAAGGAGATGTGGTCCAAAAGTAAAGACAGGATGTCAAACATGCAAGTATGTAGTTGAGAATTCAGGGGCCAGAAAGTGGCATTAGTTGGAAATCTCATATCTAACAACATACATAGGATACGACGAGTAAAATGCGATGAAGGTCGACCTTCATGCCAAAAATGTGTTTCCACAGGACGACGATGTGATGGATACGCCATCGACTTCACAAGACTCAGTCAAGAAGTACGAGGTCTCTCAATGGTTCAACAACTCTCGACACAACTCCCCGGAAGTGTCGAAGAACGCCGAGGATTCCAATATTTCGTATCAAACACAGCACCCGAATTGAGCGGATATTTCGACTCTTCTTTCTGGGGATCTCTAATGCTACAAGCAAGCGTTGCGGAACCTTCATTACGACATGCAGTTATTGGACTTGGGGCTCTCCATGAAGATTTCTCCAATCGACGATTGGATATGGCGACCAAATGCGATGTTGCACGATCCGGGGTAGGATTCGCAACAGACCAATATACGAAAGCGATTGGGAATTTAAGACGGTCGTTAGCAGCGGGTAAACAGAAACCGCTTATAGCTCTAATGTCCTGTATTCTATTCGTCTGTTTTGATTCGCTACGGGGCCATTTCTCAAGCGCAATAATACATCTACAGAGTGGACTAAAGATCCTACACAATGCGCGCTTACGAGGAAAAAGAGACGAGGACATGATCGAAGAGAACATATCCCCAATATTCATGCGTCTCTGCATCCAAGCAATCCTATACATCGACACCCGCGACGGCGTCGATCGAATCGCCTTCGCCAAAGCCGTGCGAAACATAAGTCGAAGAGAAAACATCATACCGGGAGAATTCTCCACTTTGGAAGAAGCACGCCGCAGTCTCAACCAAGCGGCCGACGGTCTCTTCCGCGTCTTCTACATGTGTGATGGCGGAGTCCCCATGGCGTATCAAAAAGAAGAAGCTATGATACTCTACGATCAACACCGCAAACAATTCGATGCATGGATTATCGCCTTTGAGAATCTCATGCGCAAGAAAAGTCATACATTCGACAGTAAACAATTGCGCGGAGCAGCAATATGCAAAATTCATTATACGACAGTTAATATTATGGCGAAGGTGTCGCATCCTGATCCGATGGATTTGAGATCAGCCAGGGAATCCGTCAATGATCCTAATACGGCGAATTTGTATGAGAAGGAATTTCAGGTTATGCTTAATTTGGCAAGGTCGTTGATTAATGCTTCGGAGGAGGATGCTAAGGCTGGGAAACCCGCTTTAACTTTTAGTACTGATTTAAATATCATTGCTCCCTTATACTGTACGTCATCCTCTATCCCTTATCCCCCATCCTCAGTCCCAAAATCCCCACCCACTTACACCCATACTAACCCCCCCAAAAGACACATGCGTAAAATGCCCCTCCCTCCGCATCCGCTCCCAAGCAATGTCACTCCTCTGTCGACACCCCCGAAAAGAAGGAATGTGGGACTCCCCCTCGACCATCCGACTCATCCAAGGCTTCTGGGACCTCGAACAACAACACGCTGCGCTTAACAACCTGGAGGTGGAAAAACCGGTGCCGATGAGTAATGTGGTTGATCTTGTGCTGAACGATGGCATGCAGTGGGAGTGGAAGGTTAAGGGGGAGAATGGGGAGGCGGGGGTGGCGACGAGTGGGATGGGGATGGAGTGGGGGATGGGGGAGGGGGAGGTGATAGAGGGGGGAGGGTTGATTGATTTTGGACGGGTGGGGAGTTGGGGAAAGGGGATGGATTTGGGTGTGGATTTTGGGGTGGGTTTGAATGGGGATTCGGGGTTGGATTTGGAGAGTGGTTTGGATGGGGTGGGGTTCTTGGGGGTGGGCGATGTGTTTAAATTTAGATGGGCTTGATTCTTTTGATTCGCGTTATGCGATATGCTAAGATGTGATATCATGAATGGTGTTATAGATCGGGTGGGTTTTGACGATCGATGGTTTTAGATAGATATCCGGGATAAAGTAACAGCAAACAGCAATGCGGTATGAAATTTTTGTATGCTGTAGTTTTAAGTCAATGTGGTATTTTATGATTCTTTACATCTTCCAATGTATCTCGATATTTTTGGGCGAATAAATCAACTAATCTGGAGTAATCTTTATTTTGTTTCATTGATTCCTGATCTGACCTGACCATCAGATCCATCCATCCACACATCAGTGTCTTATCTGCAGGCTACATACTAGATTTCTAAGAAAGCTTTTGAACCCTCGCTCATTTCAATATAAACATTCCCGTTCGAACTCAACCTTCCAACTTCCCCACCAATTCACCCTTCCACCCCCCAATCATCATATCGCTACCATCCATCCATTCATCCATCAAGCAACCAAGTAATAGCCAAACACAAAGAGTATAAATCCATTTGTGTAAGAACATAAGACGCCATCCCAATGCTTGCATGCCATATTTGTACAAGATCATTTCATTTCACCCTAAGGAGCCAAAAAAGAAGAAGCAGAAGAAAGAAAAATCGCAAAACCCCATCACCCAAACTTTGCATAACAGCTATAAATTTTTTGATAGAGAAGTGAAGTAGAGAGGAGGGAAAAATTATCATTCTTCATCAGATGTATCGGTATCAGTTTCGCTGGTCTCGTCTACTTCTTCGTCGGTGTTACTATCCTCGTCACTGGATTCTTGAACTGTTTGTTTCTTCTTCTTTGGTGGTGGGGCACCTGTCTTTAGCGCATGCATTTGTCCGGCTAATGAGTCTGTTACACGGATGTTAGTAAGATGTATACGATTGTAAATACTTTTTGGGTGAAACATACCTTCATCTGGTTCACTGATATCATCTTCCGCATCAATCTCCAATGCCTTACTTGCATCATCGACAACTAATGTAGTCTCCAACTTGGTATCGAAACCGACATAGGAATCGCAAATCAAGTGCATAACAAAGGTATAGCTTCCAGGTTGCGGAGGAGCCTGAAATTGTGCCTTGAGTGTTTGCATGTTGAAAGTTGGCTTGCCATCTGTGTCGAATATAGGTTTGTCGAATGCGAAGAATGTGAATGGTGGGACAGCGATCTTTCCTTGCTTGCTATCGGTGAGGAAGACATGCCATTTAGGCGAATGGTCACGTGGGAAGTAGGGGGCGAATGCAAGAGGAGGGAAAACCTGCTTGTCTTCTACCTTTCCACCCTTGGCAGGCTTCTTCTTGCGTCCGAGAATGGCGTCGAGATCATCCTCATCCGGGTCAATATCTTCGAGGTCAAGTTCATTGACTTCTGGGACTTTCTGACTTCCAGGTGGTACAAAACGACCCTTAACTACCAAAGATACCAAAGAGCTTGGGGTGATGTATTTCTCGCCGGTAACCTTGAAGAAAGCCTTCTCAACCTGTAAAAAGGGCAATTGTCTGGCAGTACTCATAGCAGTCTTATACTCGGAATCTTTAAGAAGACCCTTTCCAACACTCAGTTTTCGTCGATATGCCTCAGGTAATTCCATATATTGTTGTAAAGTAAGATGAGTTCTAGAGTCGCCTTCTATAGCCTTTGCGATAGCTGGGGTGATGTGAGGTAATTGGAGGAGAGGTGAGGCATTTGGTGATAAAGCTTGAACTATATTTTGAGAAGTTGAGTATGATGCGAGAATAGGAGCAGTAGATGAAAAGGCAAGAGTAATGGACGTAAATGCGTTGTTAAGATCGTGAGCAATGGGTGCAACTTCATATTTTTCCTGGTTGAGAGTTGAATCGTCGAGTTCCGTTCGGCCTAGGTATGCCCATAGTAGTGCAAGAGCTTTTCGTCGGAAGCCATCGTCCAATTCCTCTAGCTTCGTCCTGTCTTTGATTGACATGCCAGTGGCAAGTGGGGTCGATTCATCATTTGCAAGAATTCGCGATTCTACTTTTCCGAGCCCTGCATCGGCTTTGTGACCTTTTAGTGCTCTTTCAAGCTCAACACCACTGCTCAATGCGCCGACGATGCCACCTTGGGTAATATCCTCATCATACTCTTGGAATAGGTTATTGGCACTTTCAATCAAAATCTTCTCCTTCGACATGCGTTGTGTGCCATACCACCATGTTCCGACTAGATATGGCAGGAGAACCCCAAGTAAGAGAGCGTATACCAGAACGACATATTTTCCATTTCCTTCAGATACGATCCAAGTAGGTAGTGCAATTCCGATACTGAAGCTTTGTTTTCCGTCGGGATGTCCGAATTGAATATAGTTGTTTCGGATTTCTTCATCTGTAAGTGCTTTGTATGCTTTTGTGAGCTCTACGAAATAATCGTTCAAGGATTCGAGTGTTTGATTCTTCGCTGGGTCAGGTCTAATCTTATCGGGATGGAACTTGAGTGAAAGTCGTTTGTAATGGGACTTGATCTCTTTCTCAGTAGAAGACTGTGCATCGTTAGCAAATTATTGAACAAATCTTCCTCGAACTATAAATTACCTCTTTAATGCCCAAGATATCATATGGGTTCCAGATTTTAGGAATAGTTCGTGCTGTAATTTGGAACTGGTATGCCATAACTGCAACGATACTCCATCCTACAATCATAGCAATAAACCGTTTTATTTTTCGCTGCTTCCTCCTTTGTGTCCTCCTCTGATTGTCGATCAAGTCTGCATGTTCTGGTATATAGTCGGTCTTTATCCGGGGTGCGGTGGCACTTGGATCTGATCTGGGTCTTAATACATCCCATGTGAGTGCGGTAGAGACCAGTCCTACGACAGTACCGATGAAAATGGGGAAGAATTGTCCCTGCCCAGTTGGTTAGCTAGCATTTACTTACTTGCGCCAACATGCATACCTGTTCATCATAGGAATAATCCGTTCCACTCATCTTGGAGTTATTTTTCGGTCTTCAAGACCAATTCCTTCGCACTGTACCTGCGCGCAAGTATTAAATGTGCGAAATAATTCCTTTATATTCTCTTGGTAAGACCTTGGAATAAAAGGTCATTTAGACAATATTAAAAATTGTTGTATGTTCTTTGGAGGATGTAGTATTAATAAATTTGGACTTTTTGACTTGAAGCTTTTGAGATGTGGCTCCAACGGAACTGGCGTGTAATCAATCAATGGAAAGGTCTGAGATTAGCTTAGCTACTTTTAGTATGGTTCATGAAGATCCACCAATAAAGAGCTTTTATTGGGTAAACCTAATTAGTAAATTGAAGTTGAGATCTGGACAGAGAATCGCCTCGAATTCCTCGAAACAATGACAATAACGGCTATATACGGTTATATGCCTACTATATCTACCGAAGTTATTGAGTACCATTTTAGGAGTACCAAAGATATTTTAACTAAGATACATAATACATCCTGCATAGTTAATCTATATAACATGGATGGACTTTATAGTTAAATATTATTATTTATAAACGTCATAGAGATCGATATTGTATACAAAGCTATTATCTAGCATCCATGTTCATGAACCTCATTCCATCGCATAAGTTTCGTCCCATCATATATACTGAGATACCCAGCAACATCTATTTATATGACTCCAGTGCTCAAGCGCCTAGCAATGCAAATCAAAATAACTGACCTGATGATCTATCCCTTCTTGGTAAAAACAAACCCAACTTTACACCTCTCATCCTCTAAAACTTTGACCAACACCTCATCATCTAACACATTCTTTACTGACTCCAAATCGCCATTATTTGTGCTATCCTTTGCGAAAATAGAAGTATCGATGTGTTTATATTCCATTAACGCCTGCATCTTCTTGCCTTTTTTCGATCGTTTTCCCCGACTCATGTCTAAAGCAATCTTCTGTTGAGCTTCCACATTTGCCTTGGTTGCAGGAACAATGGCATAACCAGGATTGATCGGGAACTCATCCTCATCCTCACTATCATTGTTGTCACTATCCGCGATCTGATCTGTGTCGGTAGCTATCACAGGAGCTTCTGGTTCACCGATACCCAAGCCATTGCATTCACATCCAAGAAGGTCATGAGTTTGACATTGAGCACGAACGTCTAATCTGAATAGATCGCGCAGCTCGCTTGCCGAGAAACTCGCTTCGTTTTTCTTTCCGTCCATTACACTATCAGCGAGACCCATCTTCGTGACTTGCCGTTGATATATCTTCTCATCCATGCCTCCTGACATTAAGAACCTATATATCTTGACGGGACGTTTCTGACCGTCACGATGAATACGAGCCATGGCTTGAAGATCTGTCGCAGGATTCCAGTCAACATCAAACAGAACGAGACGCGATGCACCAATAAGGTTAATACCAGCACCGCCGGATTTGGCCGACAGAAGGAAAGCAAAGTACTTTGAGGCCGGTGTCTTATTGAATGTGTTGACTAAATCCTGACGTTTCACTTGGGGGGTGCTACCATCGAGACGAAGGTAAGACAAGTTGCGAGATGAAAGATGCTGCATCATGAGGTCAAGAGTAGAGGTATAGTTTGAGACGAGGACTATCTTTTCATTTGTGGTGGTGGAAAGTTGCATAATAATACGATCAAGAACCCTGAATTTGCTGCTTGCTACGACCGAGTTTTTCTTGAAAATCTCAGGCGGGATACCCTCTAGAAGTTGAGCAACATTTGCATTGCTAGGAGTATCTGCCTCAGTTTTCTTGGCGAGAAGGCTAGGAGCATTGCAAACCTTCTTCAACATGGTGATAAGTTGCAAGGATGCCTCTGAACTTCCAAGAACCCTGCCGAATACTGGTGAGGCGAGCACATTCTGATAGACCTGCTCTTGAGCTTGCGTCGGTTTGCAAAACAACACATATTCCGTCTTCGGCTTCAGGTACTTAGACAGAATTGATGCGTTCCTACGTAAAATGAATAGCTTTGTTAATTCTGATAACTCTTCTTCTCGAGCCGAACCTTTCTCGATGTCATTTTCTTTTGCATCTGGTTGTCTGCTTTTCAAGATGGGGCCTTCGAATGCCTTTTTGAATGTGTTATAATTGTTGAGAAGACCAGGATTAACAAAATCTACCATTGTAAAAAATTCCGATAGATCATTCTGTATCGGGGTACCAGATAAGATAACACGTCGAGAGGTATTCAGTGCTCGGATTGCCTGTGCCGATTTATTCTGAGCGGTCTTAAGACGATGTCCCTCATCGGCTACCACTATATCGATACCGCCTCCTTTCTTGAGTTCATCTTGTACCGTGCGCAATTTCTCGTACCCTATCACCATAACACTATAACTCTTGCCATGAGTAAAGTCGGTAAGTCTGATATTCTTCTGACCATCGGCCACAAAAACTCCTATTCTTTCATTTCCCAGCCACTTATTGAATTCGGCTTTCCAATTAGATATAAGAGTGACAGGACACACAATCAGCGCTTTCTTTATGACGCCACCTTCATTTGGGTGTTCGGGATTTTGCTTCAACAACGTCCATAACAATGCAATTGTTTGTAAAGTCTTTCCCAGGCCCATTTCGTCGGCTAAAATAGCACCCTGACCATTGAAAGAACGGTAACCCATAACACATTCATATAAAAACTTAACACCCTCCTTTTGATGATCACGTAAATGTCGTCCGACGAATGGATCAACAACTACATCTACTATTTCCTTTCCTTTGGAACGTTGTGACTGTGGAGGTCGCTGCATAACGATTGCTCCAGGAGCATCAGGATCGTGGCGAGGGGTGGGAGATCCATTCTTGTTGGGCGGCATGATTGTAGTCGCCAGAAGTGGATTCTTAAATTGAGCCTTTGCCGCATTACTCTTTGGGGCAGAAGCATAGAAACTTTTTGCAGGGATTTCTGTGCCATTGTCGCTGTCTTTTCTCTTTACAAGGGGAAGCTTTGCTTTTGGCTGTAGGCCTGAAAAAGCTTTTTGTGTCGAAATTTGGGGAGCCGTGCTCATCTTGTTCTCTATTTTCGAAGCACCCAGTCCATTGTTGAGAAACGGTCGACCGGCCAAGAAGTCAGCTTTAGAGATTGAATCATCAATTTCGACATCTTTGCCACCGATCGTCAAAGTACTACCAGGTAGTAGAGGTTCATTGTACATGCATCGACCCATATCTCTGCCATCGATGTTCTGGAGTCGCGCATATCCCCCAGAAACCGCAAGAACCCCATCTCCATCCCAAGTTTTATGTTTCTTTGCTGTGAATTTGCGCCTAAAAATTTCAGTCAGCAAAGTCCTCACTGCCAACATTTTAAACCCACCATAACACTAGATAATAACCCTCGACACCCGTATTATTTTCCGAGGATGAATTGGCCGCTGGACTTGCTTCGACTGGATTCTTGACAACCAGTAAAGGTTTGCGTGGTGCTTTTGCAGCTGCGGATGCAATCGGTGCTTCAATCTTGGGAACTTCTTCGACATCATGTACTAGGAGGCGTCTTTTCTTTACAGGTCGGGCTTGAACCTCCTCTTCGGAATCCGAGATAACTTCTGTATCTAGAAAATCATCTGTTTCGACAGGAGCTGGTTTTGGCACACTCTTCAAAAGTGGAGGCCTAAATGGTTTGAACATCTTATCTGGACATTGGTTGACAACTTCTAACTGAATTGCGAAGTTCGCGACTTATCCAGAGGAGACGCGAAACGCGAATCAGTGAGGCAAAACACGGTATCACGTGCCAATATCCATCTCCCACTTCTGGTGCGTGTTCCTTCTATTTTTCAATGGCGGTTCAACATATGAACATCTAACAATTCATTCTGAGCGAAATTATTTTATATGCTTGTTGAATCAATGAATATTTGGATATGTGAACAATCGTTCGAAATACAGACATTCAAGTCGAAACGTACATGATTTGATTCTCTATTTATCGAACAAACATTCAAGACTTCAAAAACTCAGCAAGCAAATGATAGGAGTTTTTCACCTTTTTGAATTAACATTATCTCAACTGAAATCATTAATCCTCACATCTCACAGAGCCTGATACACAATATAGCATTATAAGTACAAGTGAAATCTTATCCATTCATTAAATCCTTATTTATTCTTAAACTTCAGCACTTTTATCAGGTATATGGTATATATATACATTACTGGAGCATAGAGTCTAGACTCTCTCCCAAGACTCCTTCAATCTTTACAATCCAGCGGTTTGTTTCCTTCTCCACGATCTCATCATCGTCTTCTTGTAACTCACTAATGAATGGTAACATTTCAGGCAACATTGACAACCATTCTTCACCTAATCTGTCTGTTAAAGCTTGCTCGCATTTCACTGCGGCAAGTCTAACACTTGATGTCTCGGAACGGAGGTGCTTGAGAATCATACCGTTGAGCTCTTTATGATGATCGGAAGAATCTGCCGCAGCGGCAAGTTCAACAATTGCAGGAACGAGCTCTGAAACCAAGGGCAATGCGGAAGCGTGCTTGAATTGGTCGCACAATACAGGCGCAATTGCCTTAAAGTGGGATGGAGATTGCCAAAAGTCGTCTTGATCGTTCTCAAAACTTGGAACTAGAGCTTGAAGGACCTTGGCCCACAATGCGGTCGATGCGTCATTTTTGGCATCAGTTTGCTTGAGTACCTCCACAGCATTGTCAAGTAAATATGTTGCATAACTCGTAACAATAGACTTGAGGTTGTCGAAGAAAACGGCCATAAAACTGTAAATACTTTGCAAGCGCAAGTTTCTACCGGCTTTGTCTTTCTTAGGCAACGAAGAAGATGCCCATTCTACTAAATTAGAAAATATTGGCCTAAATGTGGAGTCGTTGAATTTGTAAATCATCTCCAAGGCGACCTCGTTGACTTGTGTTTCTATTCCAGATATGGTTTCGTCATCGTGATCGTCTTTCTCTGCGTCGGTTAAATGTCTTCGAAGATCGAAGGCATTTTGGAATATTTTAGCAAGTACAGCGGAATGTTTAGTAACTACGCTCTTAGGGTGAGTCTTAATCGAAATGCTAAGCATTTCAAGTTGTTCACGAATTGCCTGTAAATGTCAGCTGGATGTCTTCAAAAGGATTCTTGTATTTACGATGAACTGACCCATGTTCCTGTTGTCACAGCCCGGGGCCAATTTTGCTCCAAAGCCACGAACATACTCTTTGCATCTATTTGCTTTGCAGCCAAATGCAGACATTGCTCCCTACATTCATCTGCTTCGTCCTCAAGATCGTCCTCTGCAGATGTATTGGAGATTGAAAGAAGGGTATCTAGATATCCGCCAGAGATCATATAGGGAAGATGGTGAACAAGCGAGCTTATAAAAGAATAACCAGCATTGTGAAGCTTCTGGAGCTCAACATCCTCATTGATGCCGTTAGAAATGTACTCCAAAGCCTTAGGTATGGCAACGGGTAACACGGAAACTATTCCTTCCTTCAGGATATCTACCAAAGAAGCCAAGCACAGAAGAGCCATTACGCGCAATCGTGCATCTGTTTGACCCAAACAATGATCGCTTGCGATCGTTTCAGCGGCAGCTGAGACAGCATCAAGATCTTTCTTGCCATATTTCTCCGATATTTTATCAACGCAGGCTACAGCCGTATGTTTATAAAGAACGTCGGACGATTCTCGAATAATAGCCGTCAAGTGAGGCAAGAAACTAAGCATCGCCACTCTGGAAACAGCATCAGATGAACTTTCTTGGTCAATGCGAACTTCAAGAGAACGCAAAATCTTTCGACGTAATGCTTCATTAGGTCTATCAAGGAGGCTTTCGATAGACTTGATGAATTCACTTGTAGAGAGAAGGCCTAACAGACTCTCGAGGACATCGCCGCAAGCATTGTGCATTCGTTTCTGGTCCTTTAGTGATTCTGCAAGCACCAATAGGTTTTCTAGTAAAGTAGAATACAATTCGCGGATTCTAGCAGCCTCCATATCATCTCGATCGAGAATCTTTGCTGTCTGCGAAATCAGTCTTTTTTGTGAAAGAATATGTGGGAGTAAAGTGAGCTCATTCAGAGCTGCTCGCTGTGGATCGATCTTTTCATGGGCCCCAAGCAGAACAAGAGAAAATGTCGGTTTCGGTTTCAGTAAATCGCTGATCAGATCAAGATACTTAACCGCAGATTGGAGTTGGATCTCCACATTAAACGCATTTGTCAACTCTGCGGCGAAGGAATTGATATTATCGTTGACACCATATTTATCCACCAGCATTATTAGTAATGCAAAAAGGAAATCTTCTGCTCCCAATGTTTGAACCAAAGAAATGAAGAGTCCCTTCCGACGATGCACGGGAATGTGCTCATAAGCTGCTACGAAACTCAAGAGTAATTCAGCAGCTCCAGTGACAGGGTTGCCTTTGTCTGCACGTAGTGATGTGATGAGAGGTGGAATAACTTCCCGAATAGTCTGGCTGATAACATGAGCAGAGTAATCATCATTCTGTCTTAATACCGAGCTACCCATGAAGGTGAAAATTGGCATCACACTGTGGAGAACGACTTCCGGTGCAATATCCGCAAGAGCTGCAATCAGTAGCAGAGCAGCGTTTTGGACTTGCGGGCTGGCGGTCTTCTGTACGCAGTCCACAAGCAAGTCTGCTCGGATATCAGAGTGGTCTAGCTCCATACCGGGGTTTGCTTTGAAGGCCTTCATGATGGACAAAAGACTATTTAAAACTAGATCTTGGAGATATGCAAGCTCGGATGAGACTTTAGTCTTGAAGTGCTGAAGTTCTGCCAATATATTGAAAAGAGGCTTGAGGAGCTCAGGGTGGTTGCCTGGGTTTGAACCATCAATAAGCTGCAACACAAATGTGACTTGACGAATAGCAGCTGTGAGTTGTTTTGGATCTTGCAGTGGAGACCTAGCAACCTCTCCATGACTAGTCCGGCGCCTCTTACTGGCAGGTGGTGTGTCCGCAAGTTTTGCAGTCGTAGGCAATTGGTTAATGAAAGTAAGAAGGATTTCTGTTGAGAGTGGAGCACTTCTTAGAAGTTCCATTGATTCCTCTGTCGACTTGACGTTGTAGTTTTGCCCGTCAGGAGAAGATTGGGAAGCATCCATTAACATCTGAGCTGTTTGTAACTGAATCTCCCCCTTCAAGGATGACCACATCTCTCGCAGTCTTGCAAAGATAGCTTCAAGTAGGGTAGGGCGATCCAAAGCTAGCTCACCATGTACAATTCGTGTAAAGAACTGCAAGCCATCTTTGTCATTTGCAGTAACGGTTGCCGCCGCCTGTTTGTCGAGTTCAGTAATCTCAAATTGTTCTTCGGTTGAGTGCTGCAATGCCGCCTCCTGACTTAAAGAGGCCCATTTCTGGAGCACGGGAAGCAACACCTTTGTTCTTGTGGTACCTGCAACGCTGCGAACATGGTTTAGGGAGATGAGAAGTCTCAACTTGACCAAGAATAGAGGAGTATGAATAACGTGACTAGACATAAACGATAAGACCGAGGCACGAGAAGATTGAGGCAAGCGCCCGTCATTCTTTTTGCTACTTTCTACGCCACGAACGTTATTGAAGGATTGATCAAAGACAGATTCGATATGAGCTTTATCAAGAACGCATTCCTCCAAATTTGAAATAAGAACATCTCGAAGAAGACGGCCAGTAACGTCAGCCGGCATCCATTTTGTCTCTTGTGTCTCCTCGCCCAAACCATAAAGATCATTAATCGCCCACTGTGGCCGAGAATTGTTGGACTTCTTGCTCGAGTTTGCAGGGTAAAATTTCTCGATTGCGATAACTAGTCCGGCTGCAGCGCGACGAACTTTTGAAGCGGGATCAGCAAGTGCAGCAATGGCATATGGTATTATCGCCTGGATATCCACGTTTGAGCTTTCATTTTCCGACAAGTATCGAGTTACCATTTGAAGAGCCGAAACTCGAGCCATCACGGGATAAGGCCCACACCAAGTTTTAATGTAAAAAGTGAGGTACAGAGACTTCTCAAATGCACTTGATCGATTCAGAATTGTGAGCTCATCGAAGGAACCTAGATCACCAGCGTTAGCTGTAGCTAGCAAAAATGCTTGACACAGATCTGGGTAGATATTGGAAGTAGTATGTGACAAAAATGATGTTTCGGTAGCAGTTTGTTGTGGCAGTTGTTCAGCCAGTTGACGAAAATCGGGACGAGCTACTGTTTTCGAATCTGCATCCTCCATCGTTACATCCTCGGAGGCTGTTTCTGGGAGTTCTTTTCGTCTGATTGTAGTGCGTAGCTTCATCTCAAGCTCGTCCATATCAACATCTGTTTCCTTGATAGCGATCTGAACAACAAATCCAACATGCCCAGAAAGTTGTGTCAACTGTACTAACGATGATGCAAGGTGAGGACGTGTATTATTTTCAGAGTCCGTAGTGTCATCGATGCGATGCGCGACTAAAAGTAAATGTTTTACAACAACTGTAGTCTGTGCATCACTGAGAAGGCCATTCTCAACGATTTGTTCTATTATTGGGAGACCTTGGACGTCTCCACTCTTACTGAGTCTGTCCACAAGCGCGAGGCATAACCCATTGGCGAGTCTATCAATGCGACGTTCTTTTCCAAGTTGAATCAATTGAGTAGGTAGGTTAGGAACCTTAAGCAATTCTTTCGTCACTCGTCTGGTAATCTGTTTCGCGCCCCTGTGTTGTGCTAATATTGATAGGCATACTAACCCAGGACGAACAGTTTCGGCGGTCCATCCAAGCACCAATGCTTCCATCATAGCTGTCAAGGTTTTGTCATCAAGCCCACCCTTTGAGGCCATAATAGATATTATCATATAACATCCAATGCGCAAATCGGGAACCTTCTGCATTGCAAGACCCTCATTGAGTGTCGGTAAAAGTCTGATCATTACGTCCTGCTCATTTTGTTGTTGAACTCCCCTTCTTCCTGATCGAGCTTTATCCAGCATTCCACCTGTAGCTTCAGTCATTATCCCAGCCCAGAAAGCGAGTATAGCAGGGTAGTGATGTCGAGCTTTGCTTATACGAAGAACATAGGTATTGAGTGTTGACGCAAAGACCGTACTGGTCGTTGCAGCATTAACAAACGCCTGTCTTTGGGGTTGTGTCAAAGATCGAATGTATGGCCCCAAGAAAGTATATTCAACCGGAATCTTAGGAGGTAGTATAGATAGCAGTGTGGTGAAAATTGGAAGTGTATGGTAAGGTAAAAAGGTTGTTAATAAGAAGGATGTGTTGTATTCGTGGATTCTGGTCAAATTAGCCTCATGAATTCGCAAGATACTTTGCTATCGTTCGCATACCTGAATCTCCTTACTAGCCACTCAACAGCTTTAATTGCTGGATTTAAACGCAGGCGACCACCAACTAAGCCTAGAAAAGCCTCCAATCTTTTGTCTAGTTCTGAAATTTCCGATGCAGCCAACTGAGTTCGATCCACTGTTTGGCTGTGTTCACTGAAGATTGTCTTCTGAAACTCAAGGAATCGGCCATCGAGAAGACAAAGTTCCTGGAAACCTTCATGGCATAGTATATAGAGGGTGTCGAAACTTTGTGAAGCCGCAACTCTTGGTTCGAAAATCAAAGATTTCGAATGCGCAGCCTTTTGAGCTTTGAGATTCAACGAATTGATCGAATTTGTCGCAATTTGCGACAATTGGGCTTGAAGTGAGGAAGCCATTCTATGAATTCGAATCGATATCAGGGAATCAGAAATTAGGGCATGTCGAGGTTAACGTCTTAGGTTTCCTGGTGATCAAAAGAAAATTCGAGTTCTATCGTTATCAAGAAAAAAAATAATATCTTGTCGGATCAACTTATCGGATAAACTTAACACCGATAGATAATTGTTCTATCAATCGCTGCTTTAGAATTAGATTCAATGCCGTATTGCCACGACAATTTCTATCAACAACTTTTTGTAGCAAAAGACTTATTGAATTTTAGATCGATGAGTCAAACTATATCGTGAACCTAGGTTGGTGACAATGTCTGAATCCAAATCTTCCGTGCCTAAATTTGCGTCTTTCAGACCGAAACCTAGCTCGACCGCAGAACGTGAGCCTAAGCTAGCTAGTAGAGACAAGTCTGATTCTCAGGAACAAGAGCGTAAAACACATCAACGACGTCACAGATCTCGAAGCAGGGAAGATCATAGGACTAGAAGTAGAGAAAGAAGGCAAAAGCGAGAATCACGAGAGTCACGAGATTCACGTGAAGAGGGGGGAGACTCAGCGAAACCTCCTCAATCAGAAGTTCGGGATGTCGTATCTGATATCTATGTTGTAGATCGGAAGGGAGACGTGAATAATTTGACTTACGGAAGTCTTCACCGATACGATGTCCCACCTTTCCATCGGATCGGATACGGGCACATTCTTGGTGCTTCTCGGGACATTAAAATAGATAGAACTTATGAGGATGATAAAAGCATTGTCCTCACCAACTTAAGAGAATCCAAAGATAATTTACGAGAGAAATATCTTTTCTCAAAAGTTGAGAGAGAGCGTCCGCGACTGTTAAAGATTCGCCCCCAAGCTTTGGTCAGGGAGCCATTTCTTGACCATGCAGACTTTGTTCCACTTCAGACATCCAGGCGCAGAAAACGCAAAAGATCGATTAAGGGAAGTGCTTCGGGTTCTGAGTCCGACCATGATGAGACGCATTATCGATCAATTGAAGGAAAAGCAAAAGTACCAACTCAGCCATTAGACGATGCTTTCCAGTATGCTTCAGACAGCGATTCATCGGGATCAGATGTTGGGCGAATTCTGAAGATTGAGTCTTCCGTCAAACAGAAGAATATTGAGCTTTCTCGGAGAACTGATCAATCGCCAAATGATATTGACGCTTGGATCGCATTAATAGAGCATCAGGACTATCTTCTAAAGGGGGGAGATGATCGTCGACGCATCACTAATGCAGAAATCAGGAGTACAGCCGATATAAAAATTCACATGTACGAAAAAGCTCTTGCGAAAGCTCAAAATCTACAAGATCGTGAAAGGCTCCTACTGGGGCTAATGGCAGAGGGTGCAAAATTATGGGAGATTAAGGTCCAGTCAGAAAGATGGGCACAGATTGCTAAAAACAACATTGATAGTCTGGTTTTGTGGAAGAGCTATCTAGATTTCAGACAAACAAACTTTCTAACGTTTCAAAGCGAAGAAGTGCGTGAAATCTTCACTAGCAGGATTGCCTCTCTTACAAAGAGCATCAAGTCTGCCTCCGACCTACAACTGGAACTACTTTACCAGCAGCTTATATATGTAATTCTCAGATTAACCACTTTTCTGCGCGAATCGGGTTTCGTCGAATTGGCGGTTGCGATATGGCAGGGCATTTTGGAACTCAATTTCTATGAGCCGACTAGCAAGATTTCTAAGGATGAAGCAACCAAATTGTTCGGAGAGTTCTGGGAAGCGGAAGTACCACGGATTGGTGAACCAGGGTCTCTGGGGTGGCACACGTTTATAGAGACAAGTGACGATTTGGCTGCATTAGAGTCTCAAATAGACGAGCCAGAAAACCAATTGAATGGGAGAGATCTCTTCAAAAGTTGGGTTGCCGCAGAACGTTCTCGGATTAAAGCCTCTAGGACTCCTGCAAGAACTATGGATGAGACAGTTGAAGACGATCCATATAGAGTCATCTTGTTTTCGGATATCGAGAACTTTCTCATACTGTTACCAAAACAGGTTGAGCATCTACGGAAATCACTTCTGAATGCTTTTTTAACTTTTTGTCATTTGCCATATATGCCCGATCAAGAGCGAGAAACCTCACTCAACTGGTCTACTGATACATTTTTAAACCATGGATTACTTGACTGTAGTTTGGAATACACCAAAAGAAATTACTTGGTCAAATCGGATGAGGGTTCTGTCGAGTTGAAACCATCACAGGCATCAATACTAGCATGCCCAATATCTGATTTTGCCATGGCGCCAGAGTCTGTATTTAGCGAGAACTGGTTCAAGAGCTTCAGATCATGGCGAGAAGTATATGGTGGTGAGAATGAAGGTCCTATTCCCTATACATGGGTCCGAAATACGCTTACGCAACTCAGTCAAATATATTCTGACGATCAATTCGCGGAATATCATTTGGCTTTTGAATGGAGAAATGAGCCCACCACTATCAAAAAAATCGCTAAGAATCTGTTAAAACAACATCCCTCCAGCCTCAAACTCTATAATGCCTACGCAATGATTGAGTGGTCCCGAGGAAACAGAGAGGTATCGATCGGTGTATATACAGCTGCCTTGGGGATGAGTAAATCTATATCAGACGACGACAAGAGAGATTCTATACACCTATGGAAAAGTTTAGTATGGGGGCATCTAGAAGATGGAAACATAGATTCCGCACTTCAGTATCTTCTTTCAATTCCTGACGGCACTCCTAACCTCTCTATAACAATGAGCCCCACAACACTACTCAAAGCACAGCAATATTTATCTTCAACCCGCGATTATCTTCTTTCATTTGGCCATCCCACCCACTCAATCATCTATAACGAACTCCTCGCCCTTCTCACCTACTTAACCAGCACCTCCACAGTCGATCCACAATCCCCAAATCAAGGCAACATAACCTCCGCTCTCTCAACATTCACCACCTTCTGCACCCACCTTTCCACCCGCACCCCCAATACCACATTCCATGCCCTCCTCCTACACCACCAATCCATGGCGCGTCTCCTCCACCACCACACCCAACAGGGACCCTACCGACCGCAAACCATCCACACCCACCTCAAAAACTCCCTACTCCTCTTCCCCACCAACTCCATCTTCTTCACCCTCTTAACAGCCTTCTCACCACCCGCCTTAATCTCACCTCTTTCCCTCTCAACCTTATTCTCCACACTAATATCCACATCCCAATCCGCCAATTCCCGCTCATCCCCCCTATCTCTCTATCTCCAAATCCTGCGCCACTATATCCGAACGTCCCCCAATAGTGCTTTTACGACTTTTAACACCCTGTTACAATCCTCCTCATCCTCATCTCACACCTCCTTATCAAATTCACCTTCTCTCTGGAAACTTTACATTCTCTTCCTCTCCCAATATCCAAAGTACCTCCCATCCGCACCCACCACCCTCTCCGTCGCAACCCTCAACCCCAAGTCAAAATCTAGAGTTAAATCCACCTCTCTCACATCCACAACTTCGGATTCAGCAACACGCATCCAAAGAAACAAAGCACTAATCTCGATTTTGAAAATGGCTATAACGAAACTTCCTTGGTGTAAGGAAATATATATGTTAGGGTTCGAAGAGATTTTTAATAGAGGGGAACAGGGACAGGATGAGGAGGTGAAGGAAAAAGAAGAAGAAGAAGAAGAGATAGATGAGGAGATTGAGAGACAAATGAAGGATATTTGGAGGGTTATGGGGGAGAAGGAATTAAGAGTTCATGTTGATTTGGAGGGGATTTGGGATGAGCGGTAATGGGCAACTTACATTTATATGGTGAGAGGAGACAGATTTGAGAGCAATCAGAAATTGACGCTATGGGAACTGGTTCATGGAAATTAGAATATGTAATGTGGATTCAAATTGTTCAAGCTTAGATATCATGTCATGTCAATTCGAATGAAGTCAAACCAAGTCACTCAATAAAAGAAAGAATATGTATTTTTAACATGATTTTATGTTTCAACTACCTACTAGGCATTTTGGTTCAATGGCTCCTTCAAAATTAAACATCTACCTAGCCCGCCCCTTCTACCAACTCTTTGCATCCTGCGTCACATAAAGACGCCCATCAAACAACGCCCAACCCATATAAGAAAAGGAAAATAGGAAAGTTCATTCAATCATTCATCCGTTATTCAACCCACAACGCCATTCCTTATGCTCCAAAAACATACCGCACACGCCAACATGCTCGCTTTTTCATTTGATCATCAAAATCATCACATCGTATTTCCCTCCACCTATTCAACTCCCCTCCCCTTTTCATCTACAATCCACCTCTCATTTACTCATAGAGATCCAAGTCTCCATCACTATCTCTTTCGCGCGAGTTATTAAACATCTCTCTCGCATCATATTCATCGATTTCCATATCATCCTCGCTAGAATTTTCCTCGCTTGCTCCTTCATGGTTAGGATGCACCGTAATGTGTCCATCCCTAAGCGTTACCTTAGCAACCTCGCCATCCTTAATAGCACCTCTCAACAACAACACCGCCAGGCGATTAAGAACCTCCTTCTCAATCAATCTTGCTAACGGTCTCGCACCATAAGCCGGTGAGTAGCCGGCCGAGCCAAGATAATCGAGAACATAAGGTGAGCAGTCGATACGAATATTTCTGCCATTGTTCTGGAGACGTTTCTGAATCTCGCCCAGCCGCACATCGACGATTCTACGGATCTCTTGCTTAGTAAGTCGGTTGAAAATGATGGTGGCGTTGATACGGTTGAGGAATTCGGGAAGGAAATAATCCCTCAAGGCTTGCTCAACCATCATCCTGGTGGTGGAGTCTATTTTACCATTGGCGGCGGTTGGACGATCGAGGAATTCCGCACCCAAGTTAGAGGTCATGACAACGATACAGTTGCGAGCATCGATGACACGTCCTTGACCATCAGTGATACGACCGTCATCCATGAGTTGAAGGAGAACGGTAAGAACTTCCTTGGCGGCTTTCTCGATTTCATCGAATAGGAGGATAGAGAATGGTTTCCGGCGAAGAGCTTCAGTTAACTGTCCACCAGCATCATGACCGACGTATCCTGGTGGTGCACCAATCATTCGACTAAGAGAATGTCGTTCCTGATATTCAGACATATCAAGTCGGATCATGGCTTTCTCGTCATCGAATAAAAAGTCCGCTAAAGCCTTGGTAAGGAGTGTTTTACCGGTACCGGATGGGCCACAGAACAAGAAACTTGGTGGTGAGCTTGGATTTGAAAGTCCTGCTCTCTGAAGTCGAATGGAATTCGAAACAGCCCTAACGGCTTCATTCTGTCCAACCACAACCTTTCCTAAAGCTTTCTCCATATTCAACAGCTTTTCCTTCTCCGTGGCCTTCAATCTGGTTACGGGAATACCAGTCCATCGAGCAACGATCTCATTAATTTGTTCTGGACCAACAATATCGGTGATGAGTGATCCACCAGAATCTGGGTTGGAAGAGGAACTAAGAGCAGCATCTGCAGCCTTCTTCTCCTTCTCCAACGTTCTGATGAATGCTACTTGCTCCGGAATGGCATAGTACTGAAGATCTGCAGCCTTGCTCATATCGCCCAAACGAGTAGCCTCTTCCATCTTGACCTTTAATTGATCAAGCTTAACTTTAGCTTCTTGAATATCCTTGCCTCTCTTTCTCTCACTCTCGTATTTTTCGCGAAGAGGTCTGAGTTCTTCCTCGACATTGCTTGCATCTTCTCTTGCTTGAGCTAGACGAGCTTTTGATGCATCGTCCTTCTCTCGCGATAAAGCATGAATTTCAATCTCAAGTTGTCGATGTCTTCGCTCAAGGGCATCGATAACTTCAGGTTGTGATTCTCTAGCGACTCGAACAGCAGCTGCTGCTTCATCGATGAGATCAACAGCAGAATCCGGAAGACGTCGTTGAGTGAGGTATCGAGCAGCCAAAGTAGCCGAAGCAACAAGTGCTCCGTCGGCAATGGTTACTCCGTGATGAACCTCATACTTCTCCTTCAATCCACGAAGAATTGAGATGGTATCTGGAACGGATGGTTCCTTGACCAAAACTTGTTGGAAACGACGTTCGAATGCTGCATCCTTTTCGATGTACTTTCGGTATTCGTTAAGAGTGGTAGCACCAATACAATGGAGCTGTCCGCGTGCCAACATAGGTTTAAGCATATTGGCGGCGTCCATTCCACCTTCACCACTAGCACCAGCACCCATAAGAAGATGCATTTCATCGACGAAAAGAACAATCATCTCCTTTGAGTCTTCGATTTCCTTCAAAACGCCCTTCATTCTCTCTTCAAACTCTCCTCTGTATTTACTTCCTGCAATGATTGATCCAACATCGAGAGAAAGAAGTTTGCAAGCTGCGAGATTGTCTGGAACATCCGCATTGACAATTCGCTGAGCCAAACCCTCCACAACAGTTGTCTTTCCTACACCCGGTTCACCAATCAAAACAGGATTATTCTTCGTTCGTCTGGACAAAATCCGAACAACTCGTCTAATTTCTTCTTCTCTCCCAATAACCGGATCAATCTTGCCCTCTCTAGCCATCGCAGTCATATCCACAGTGAATTTCTTCAGATTCTCATTCTCCTCCTCAGCATCCGCCGTTTTGGAGTCCACTCTCCTCGTTCCTCGGATCTGTTGAACCGCATCTTGTAGTAACTTAACATTTGGCATGTTAGCCTCCTTTAAACAAGCCTGCACAGCCGGATCCTGTATTACTGCAATAATCAGATGATCCACAGCAACAAAGGAATCCTTCTGCGTCTTCTGCAACTCCTTAGCAGCTCGCAGCAGCTTGTTGAAAGAAGGTGAAACGCCAACTTGCTCTGGAGGAGGATCTTGGGAAGGTAATCGAACGACTGCACGTTTGAGCGCTCGATCGAGTGCTTGTGGGTCTCCGTGTGCTCGTTCGACTACTTGTCGAAATAAAGATTGTGATGCAGCTCCATGAGATGCGTTCATAGTTTGTTGTTGGTCTTTCGAAAGGTCGGGTAAAGGATCGAGGAGGGCGAGGGCAAGATGGAGGGGTAGAAGTTGAGAGGAACCATGTTGTTCGGCGTTGAACATGGCATCTTCTATGGACTTCGTCGCCCTAGTTGTAAAGGACATATCTGAAGCCATGATTGCAGTATTGTGTTGTATTCAAAACGTTTGATGACTTAATCGATACGCTGCGGGGTATATTTCTGAGCTTCGAGGTTGTATTAATTAATGTACTTAGAAAGAAATTATTCGTAAATTATTCGTAATGAAAGTAACTGTACTGAACTAAACTTTTTGTTTATTGATGATTATAAAAATTGTTTCGAGAGAATAAAGTCTCGAGGTTTTTGTATACAAAATTCTCGAGGCCCATAGGATGACCTAGTTAATTCAAGAAATTACCTGCGTTGTCCTCAACATTCCAGCATTTTCTATCAGGCTGTGGTACTTTCTAGAACCCTTGTGCCTTGGAACGTCACCAGAAAAAAAAAAAAAGTTGGTACATCCTTCCAAGGGCTGTTATGGCCTGATGGTGGGGCTATAAGCCTCAAATTCAAGGCTAATTAATATACTTCAACTTTTTTCAAAAGACGCTAGGACATTTTTGGTTTGCAGAACTATCGAATTGTTGAAGCTGTTTCCCACAACCAGCACTCAATCCCCCTTCTCTTCCACCCCGCAATCTCACAATGAATGTCCGCTCCTTCTCCGATGTAGCCCGGAATTGCATCGCTGGTAATACAGCCCGCAGGGGAGTCCGCTATGCTACTACCGTCGCAGCAGGCGAAAACACTGAACCAGAACATGGCGAGAAGATATATATCTACAGTCATTTGCAAACAAATCAAGTTGTATATTCCCTCAATAAGAGTCTAAAGGTATTTTACAATTCATATTCATCCATTTACATTCCGTTTCACTGCAATTGAACATCCAATTCATATTATTCTAAGCTAGCTACAAAAAGTATAAAAAAACTAATACCACATAACAAACCAGAACAATGCATCCATCTCCCAACTCCCCTACAACGGCAAGAAAACCGTCCCCCGAGCCCTCCGCAAAGATCACTGGAGCCCCCTCGCCACCATAACCTTCCCATCCGGACACGCCGCCTCGGGACTCAGCGCCTACCAAAAGCTGCGCGAATACCGCAAACTGCACGAACTAAGCTGGGATCCCGCATCCCCCGTATTCTTCGACAAGGACGGAAAAGCTCTGAGCAAGAAACTACGAGGCCGGAAATTAAACGACCAGAAGGCGAACACGGTGGCGGATATGGCGGCCGTGTTGAATGACATTCGGGAGGGGAATGACAAGATTGGATTGAAGGGGATTGGGGCGGAGAATAGTGTGGAGGTTGCGTGGAGAGATATAAATGATGCGGAGTGGGCAGAGAAGTGGGCGGATTGCGTTTATCATGATGTGATGGAATGGAGGGAGAACAATCGAGCGCCGGAGAAGAGAGCGTCGAGTAGAACCAGGGTGGATGAGCAAACCCAAAATCGGGATCAGGTTCAAAGTCGGCGTAAGGAGGTTCGCGAAATCGGAACCCAAGACACACAAACAACCGAAGTGTTCGAGAAACCGGAAACCCCCGAGGAGAAAAAGCTCCGACACGAAACCTTCCTCGCCGAACAAACCGCCGCCAAAAGAGAACGAACCCTCAAACATCTCGCGCTAATGGAGCGTCTAAAGGGCACAAAACAAAACTACGAAAGCCGAGGAAAATGGCAAAAAGCCGCCGAGAGATTCGCCAAGAAGGACAAAGAACCAAATAGCAATGAGGCGACAGAAGGCGCGGTGGAAGAAGAAGTGGTGGTAAAGCCTAAATTATCGAAAGAGGAGAGGAAGGCGAGACATTTGGCGTTGATGGAGGAGTTGAGGGGGACGAAGCAGGAGTATGTTAATAGGGGGAAGGGGAAGGGACGGAGGGCGGTGGTGGAGGAGATGCAGAGGGAGATTGCGGAGAGGGAGATTGCGGAGAGGGAGAGGGAGGTGGGGGTTAATTGATTGGGTGGTTGGGTGGTTCGGTCATGATTTGCATGGATGGTTTTATCTGGCGGGACTTAAAAGGGTGTAGAGTAGATGTATATGTTATATGTATATGTATATGTATATGTATACTATGCCACCACATCACATCATATTACATCACATGACATTGGAGAAATCATAAAATAGAATTCATGTATAGTAAATAACAATCACCATCTATTTATCCGAATAGTTCAAACGAATAGTTCAAACGAATAGTTCAAACGAATAGTTCAAACGAATAGTTCAAACGAAGACCCAAGCGATCCATCCACATATACTTATTAGATATAACTACCCACAAGCAATAATATTCTCAGCATCAGAGCACCAACAAAAAGCCATCCATCATTCCCATCCAGTCCAGCACCCACCCACTCACTACAACCAGCCAAAGAAGTAAATCCCATCATAATGCATTCATATAAGCCCTCTCAAAAATAATACCGCATCCCATTTCCAATCACCCCATCCCATTTCCAACCACCCCAGCCCAACTCTAAACCTTAACAGCAAAACTCTTCAAATACTCATAATCCTTCAAGTTCTGCGTGACCGTCTCCCGAATAAGCTTCTGGCCCTCCTCGCCGTATTTCTCCCTCCACTCCCTATCCTCATCCGCTACCGATTTGTCCTTCTTTTTCTTGGACTTCTGAATTAGTTTTACGTTTTAAAATTTTAGATCCAAATCCAAATCCAAATCCAACACCGCACCTCAGAAACTTCTTGAAGAAAGAGGGAGGGGGGGGGGGGGGGGTTAAAGAAAGGGAGGACTTTGGATTTTTCTCAAGAGAAAGATAAACTCACATGTTCAGCACTTCTCGGTTTCAACGAGGTACTGTTAATAGCATCATCATGAAAGCCTCTCCACTTCTCAAACGCATCTTTAGCCTTCGTATGATGTTCCTCGGTATCCCAGATTAACATCTGGGGACTATACTCCATGCCCACCTCTTTGCAATACGCCTTAATAATGCCCTCTGGATCATCCAGGAGATCATCTGCGTCGATAACCGTAATACTAACACCATCACTATGACCGTCCTTTCCATTTTCGCCGGCAACAGCAGGACCGACTTGATTCTGGGCACGGAGAAAATCGAAGACTCGGCGTAGCTCATCGTATCCTGCTTCGTGGG
This sequence comes from Scleromitrula shiraiana, assembly GCA_028455995.1. Lineage (NCBI taxonomy): Eukaryota > Fungi > Ascomycota > Leotiomycetes > Helotiales > Sclerotiniaceae > Scleromitrula > Scleromitrula shiraiana. The sequence goes on from JABELC010000013.1 coordinate 950,007, forward strand.
GCATGAAGTTGTAGAAGCCGGTGACGGTGTCGAGAGGGGGGATGGTGCAGCGGTAGTAGGATGGGATGCTATTCCTAGGATGGCGGATTAGGAAGGTGAAGTGGAATTGTTTGAGAATTTCGGCGGGGACGACGGTGGGGTTTCCGGGCTCGGCTTCTGTGTCGTATGGATAGGGGGGTTTGTTTCCGTTGACTTCCCCGTTGCTGTGCCCATTGACATGACCATTGGTATGGCCGTTGGTTTCTCCGTTGGTTACTACACCTTTTTTTATGCTTTTACCTCCCAATGAAGGTGCAATTGATGCAGGTTTTCCATTTGGGGGTACGAGATAATGAGTGATATCTTTTATGAAAAGACGTTTTCCCTGCGTGATATAAGTTGCTGGCCGATAGAAAAATCCATGCATGCGGTAAATTGAACTTGGCAAAGAATGGTATGCTATTTCGAATCTACATTATACAAGGGGAAAATCTTTGATTGGCATTTGCTCTGTCCATTGGCCGGATGAGTGCGGTGGCATCAGGAAAATACAGATTCTCCCTGGGGAAATTAAAAAGAATATCATGCAGAAATTTGAGAATTCAGACACTTGTCTTGTCATCCATATTGCGGGCTTCAATACCTGACTGACAAAATACAGGTACTATTGATATAGATATCAAGGAAACCCCAGGATAATAGAAAAAGTAGATTCAATTCTAACCTCTTTACGTTCATTCTCAATTCTCTCGAAGATGGTCTTGTATGTACTATCTGCAAAGCCGCTCTGCTGACGAGCTTCTTCATCGTTCTCATATCTTGGACTAAGTCTCTCAGGTCCGAAATAAAATGCATCTCCAAATGGTTCATGGACGCAGGAAAGGTCATCGCGAGTCATAAAAACCTATCAAGGGGAAATTGGTTAGTATTTGCTAGATATTGAAATATGTACTCGAGTATAGTATTATAAATTGATACTCACTCTTTCGAATGCTGTAGAGCATGCTCTTGGATGGGTACAACAGAAGATTGGTTTCATGGAAGCCATTTTGTCTCTTGCTATCAATGAATTTATTCAATTGATTCAACACGAATTATAGTTGTTTTATGAAGAGATCGAGGTCAAATACCGAGAATTTATACAAAGCAGTCTATCTATATTTCAAGTAAAGCTTTGGAATTCGTCGGAAATATTGCTTCTTTTAATTGCTTGTTTTCAGGGCAATACAAACAAAGACAGGAACCGTACGATCTTTTTGAGAGATTTTTTTCGGATTCAAGTATGTAGTTAAGAGAAAAGTATGAAGACGGGGATTAAATAGAGTGAAAGAAGAAATAAGAATTTGGGGGGGGGGGGGCAGGAGGAAGGAGGGGGGGGGGAAAGGAAAAGGTCGAAAAAGTTAAAATATCGAACTATCAAATTCAAGCTCCAAGTTATTCAACTAACATCAAGCCTCTCTAGGTAGTGTGTGTATGTATTGTGTGTATAACAATTATTGAGAAATAAAAGATCTTAAAATCCTAAAATCCTAAAATCCTAAAATCCTTATAAAGAACTTTAGAACAAACCTTGAAAGTTTAGTAATATCATTACATCTCTTTATATAACAAGCCTTGAAGTGTAGAACATCTTCTAAAGTAATACGAAATTATAGATAATAGACATATGTAAGAAATTTGTTATTCAATCCATTCATTAATTTGATTGAACGAATAATATAACAATTAATTGTTCTTATTACTCTTCTCTCTTACTTTACCTTATATTTACCTTATTTACCTGATGTTTGTACCGTCAAGTCTCTTGTGATGAATATTATTTGATAGGTTCTTGTCAGAAGTTGTCAGTGTTTCTCTCATGTTATACAGTATGTATGACGACGTCAGCCATGCTCTCTAATTCTTACTTTAGGTAATAGTCAATTATTGCCCCCACCTCCACCAGCTCCTTATAGAATTTTGATGCCCCTCCATGATACTACCTTTTTTTTGGTTTTTTTTTTTTGCTTTTTTTTTTTGGCCGAGATTGTGGCGGGGGGATGATCAAAATTTTGTTCAAGGATTTGAGGTTGTGAAACGGATGGTTGCTATTGTGGCTTGCTTGCTCTTGAGCTGATCAATGTGGAAGGACGGAGAATGATGATTGATGCGTAGAATAGATGGATGAAAGAATGCTCAAGTTTCGTGAAGACATTTACTTATTATTTGTCTTGTTGGGATTTGGAGAATTTCAAAATTGGATGGATGAGATTAGTTAAGATGCCCCTGTTTTTGAAGTAAATCATCTCGATAGGAAGAGCACGGGCATGCATTAGGTAAGATTTACGAGGGAGAGAGAATTCATATAGGATTGACTTACAATCAATTACCATTCCATTCGCTGGATGAAAAAATTATTCTACTCAATTAAAATTCGACTCTAATAATGAAATAATGAAGACGTCCAATTTCTAGGACTGTTCCAGAAATACCTACACCATATCTTTTTATATCCTTCTATTTTCATCTTCACAATTCTCGATCTAAATCTTGCGATTTATTCATCGCCCAATAAACACCCTCTTTTCCCATCAATTCTGCGTGCGTCCCCCTCTCCACAATCCTTCCTTTTACAAGCACCAAAATACAATCCGCATTCCTAATAGTTGCGAGTCTATGTGCAACCGTAACCGTGGTAGTATGATGCCCCGCCACCCGCTCCAGGGCCCTTAAAACCTCCATCTCGCTCAACGAGTCCAGCGCGCTCGTTGCTTCGTCGAGAAGTAAGATCTCGGGTTGCCGTGCAAGCGCGCGCGCAAGTGCAATCCGCTGTCGTTGACCCCCGCTGAAAGCAATTCCCTTGTCGCCGCATTGCGTGTTGTAGGCCTCTGGGAGAGAAATTATAAAGTCGTGGATATTTGCGCTTTTGGCTGCTGTTTCCAGGAGCTCGTTATTGGAATCGGGCTCGGATGTGCCGAGCATGATGTTTTCTCGCAGGGTTCCTTGAAAGAGAACGGTGTCTTGAGATACCAGTGATGTTCTGCTGCGATAGGCAGCAGTGTTTAGTTTATCCAGAGAGCGTGGACCGATGAGTATAGATCCGCTGCTCGTTCTGTAAAACTTTTCAAGCAAGGCTATGATGGTGGATTTACCAGAACCCGAGGGGCCTACGATTGCTAGGCTGTGTCCTGAATTCACGGTGAAAGCTAAATCTTGAAGAACTTCGTGATTTGGTGCAATCGGATAGTTGAAATTCACATTGTTGAATGTGATAGAGTTTGTAGCTACTTGTTCGTCGTCTTGATCGGATTCTGGCTCAGTTACTTGTTCAGAGTTCGTGAGCAATTGTGCTCTTAGTCTTAGGTCAAGAATAGTATTGATGGATTGTTTAGCTTTGAATATGCCTAATTCTTTGTTATTTTAATTTCCATATAATCGAAGTCCTTACTTACTACTCGAATTTGCGAATATTTCGGCTGCATTTTCTCCACTGGAAAAGAAACCCAAGAAGATAATCCATAACTGCAGAGCTTCGAGCTTCCCATCAACTAGAAGAGTGCCACCATACCAAAATATAAGAGCCATCCCTATAAAAGTCAATTTGTGATTAAGCAATCATTGAACAACCCATCCCGTACCTACCTAAGAAAGTTGCACTCTCCGAAAATGCAAATAGAGGCATTGTCGTAATAATGTTCTTGTAAAATAGCGGCAGAGACTCATCCATTCTTCTTTCTAGTTGCAAGCAAACCTCTTGCTCCATGGTCAATGCCGCCACTGTTCTCACGCCCCCAATAACCTCCGATGCATACTGTGCACTGTTTAACAATGGTTCAGAGAGACTCTTACTCTTTGCAGCAGCCGAACGAACTCGCAGGTAGCCGGCGAAAACAATGGCAGGTACACTGCCAAACAATCCAACAAGGGCCAGTCGCCATTCTATTGCAAGCCCCAAGATGGTGCAAGAAACGATACACACAACAGAGACCAGCATAGATCCCAGAACTGTGAGCAGATTTTGTATTTGTGTCGTATGGAAAGAAAGAGACGCCACAAGCTTTGCTGCCGAATTTCCCTCCTGGTCGAAAAATGATGGCTCTTGTTGCAAAATCGATTTGAAATAATCAATCTGGTAGAAAAATCTCGCCGTGGTTCCCATTATTGACGAAAGTGTTCCCATGATGAAAAATGCCACAAACGTCCCTATTGCGACAACAAACCACATTAAAGCCCAAAAGTCTTCCCTTTCCCGAATGTTCGTGCTTTTATTGAAGCCTGCTACACTGCCACCATACAGAATTGCTTGTGCCGGATATACTGCTCCCGCTAATACGCAAGTGGGTATCATCACTATGAAAAGCCGTTTCAACAAACGATTTTCTTCTAAAATTATGTACAGACATCGGAACAATGATCTCTCAGATGTTGATTTGGTGCTTGTAGTGACGCTAGTACTGCTCAGCAGACTTTCGCGCTCAATTCTTCCTCCTTTCGAAGGTTTCTTCTCCTCTGTGCATGTTTCTGAGCCTACTAAGCCTGTTTCAATTTCCTGAGGTTCTTTGACTTGGGTAGTGATATTAAGTGCTTGTGCCTCATAGAATCGCGCATATTTGCCATCCAGGGCAATCAATGACTGATGCGTGCCTTCTTCGAGAACCTGGCCATTCTTCAGCAGCACTATATGGTCGGCTCCTTGCACAAAGGATAATTTATGGGCTATTACGATAGTAGTCCTATCTCTCGATACCCGTTTGATTGCGGTTTCCACTATGCGCTCAGATTGAACATCTAGGCCCGAGGTTGCTTCATCGAAGATTAAAATCTTTGGGGAGGAGATAATGGCTCGAGCTATACTAATCCGTTGCTTCTGTCCTCCACTAAGACGATTTCCTCTACTTCCAACTTTAGTTTCGTAGCCGTCTGGTAAGCTTTCAATGAAAGAGTGCGCGCCAACTTCGATGCAACTTTTTATCACCATCTCACGCTTTTTCTCCTCGGTGTAATGTTCAAAGGGGGTTCCAAATAATCCACTGGCAACATTATAAAAGATGCTATCGTTGAAAAGAGTTACATCCTTTTCAATCATTAGATAATCCGAAGAAACCGGAGAATTATAAGAAAACATACTTGCTGAACGAGTCCAATGTTGCTTCGCAATGATTTAATATTCAATTTTCCAATGTTACAGCCATCGATTGAAACCGTGCCACTAAGAGGATCATACCACCGCTCAAGTAAGCCAACAATAGTACTCTTTCCCGAGCCACTTGCCCCAATCAAAGCAGTCATCTTACCTGCTTCAAAGTTCATGTTTAAATTCCGAAGCACCTTGACTGATGGCCTCTTGGGATACGAAAAATCAATATTCTCAAATCTGATACTTCCCACTGGATGTTCTAGGACAACGCCACCTGGATCAAGAGAGTCGATCGTAGGCTTCGTATTGATGATTTTGTTCAGAGTCTTTGAAGACGCTCTTGCTTTTGAGAGAAGTGAATAAATGGGCAAGATTTTACGCATCCCATTTGTTCCTTGATTTATGGACAAAATAACACTACACGAGAGTCAGAAAGAGCATATTGCTTCGAGCGCGAGTGAAATACGTTATGATTGTTCCACCACTCCCGATATCTCCTCGGTTGAGCAAAATTGTACCATACCAGAATGCCAAAGCATATGAACACAATAGGGCAAAGTAGCTATTTGAGAACTGTGCTGCGAGAATCGGACTCTTTCTCATCCGTTTAGCTTTCGCTCTCCCGAGAAATGCTGTGTATTTCTCGGCTACTTTGGATTCTGCAGCACATGCCATAACGATGCGAATGCCATCCAAGCTTTCCTCGGCGACAGTCGCCGCCTCTTCGTCAATCTTTTGAATTTGCTGCTCGAATTTTGTCTCCAGAGCAGCCGTTCCAAAGTTACTTATGAACAGGAGGACGATGGTCGTGCAGAGGGTTAACGTAAGCTGCCAGCTGTGCATAAATGCAATGATTACAGACACCACGACGGTCGAAGCTGCCTGCACCACAATCCCCAACTTCTCGGATAGCGCATCTTCAATACTGTTGATGCTGGTCGCCAGGTTCTCGGCTGCGCTTCCCTGGCTTACCGAGCCCACGGCTTGACGAATTGCAGATCTTAGATACGCCGAGCGAAGTCTTTTGGAATACTTCATGGCTGAGATGGAGAGCAAAATCCCATATAAACACGTGAAGGCCCATTGTCCGATGAACAGATATACCAAGTACAAGACCTCTGAGTTGATTTTCTTTTTAAGTGAAGCATGGTCTTGGAAATGATAATTATTGAAGGCATTTGCAAGGCCTCCATAAACAAGCGACATCAATGGCCGCGCTGTGCCAGCTCCGGCTGCGGCGGCAAGTCCCAACAGCTGAATCATATCCGGCCTCCATGAAGAGACGCGCAATCTCGTGAAGTTCCTCAGCTTTCGTGCATAGTTTCGTACAAGCTTTAGGCTTGAATAAGAATACGTCGTCTCAACATTAACATCTGACGGAGATGGATCTTCCGGGGAATCATCAGTAGCCATCGAAGTGGCGTGGTGGCCTGAATGGCAAATGGAGCAAACTCTAATGATTTTCAAAAGACGATGCAATTGACTCAGGGCTTCTCAATCTTTGACAGTCATGTGCGTGAACAAACTATACAATTTGGGTGTTTTAAAGAATGTCTCTTTAGATAGGGCCATGAGATTGTACAGCGCTCAACCAACCATGACCTAACACTCATAACATGCAACATATGCAACGAGGAACATCTATCATAGTATGGATATCTAGCCATGAGCGCATTGGACGAAATAAATTAAGCCACAAGCAACAGATATGTCTAACATTAAACCGAGCCTAGCCCTACATGGCCTGGGTAGTGTAGTATCGAGAGAAGTATTTAGCCGGTGGCTATATTATATAAGAGTAGTGAATGTTCCAATCCAATCACCAACCCCTGTCCCTACAAGAAACCCATCACACCAATAAATGCCGTGCCGCACAACACCCACCCCCCTGGCTCCAAACCCCGCTTCGCCTTACTACTCGGCAGATAGAGATACATCATCGTTGTATTTTGTGACCATATTCATGAGCGAGGTTCCTGCTCTCGCCTCAACTTCCGATACATCATCGTTGTACGCCGTGACCATATTCATGATTGAGGTTCCGGCTCTCGCCTCGACTTCCGATACATCGTCGTTGTATTTTGTGACCATGTTCATGATCGGGGTTTTGGCTCTCGCCTCGACTTTCGATACATCATCGTTGTATTTTGTGACCATGTTCATGATCGAGCTTGCTGGAAATCTGGACGTGATATCTGCAGCTGGACTCTCATCTAACGATTCGTGAGTAGCAGTTAACAGACTCTCTTTTCACTGTGTCACTAAAGAACGTTTATATATATACCTTTGACGAGAACCGGTGCACCCAAAACAACAGGGAGAACGGGCAAGAGGCGAAGCAGGGATACGAATTGCATGTTGGGAATTTGTTGAAGATGTTTGTTTTGTTATGGGTGTTTTGAAGGGAGGAGAATAGCTCGATTGATTCTTGGGAATATCGAGTCCAAACTCGAAAGAGATGCAGCTTTTTATATGCTCGCCCCCGTACTGCTACATACTTCAAGATTGCCTGGTATGCAACCGGCAACAGCTGGCTATCTTCAACCAGAGATAAGTATTCCTATACACTCGTTATTCCACCAAAGAGGGTGTCTGCCAAGATGCTTATATTGGTGAGATCAAACATCCATACATCATTTTGAAAAAAATAAGATCGGCCGATTTGGTAATCCGATTAGATGAATGCTTTACCCCTCCATTTCACACCCATGAGTTGAAAAATTTCCCTACAGCACTACAACACTACTACTTCAAGCTACAGCCTTTGATTAGACCCATTCAATAGTACCGCTAATAAGAAAGGTGTGGTAGATATAGATACCTAGGTATGCAGCTGATATGTACCTATAGGGCGAGATGTATTAATTGCACCAATATTTTCGACGCTGCTGTGAGGCAAAGTGCTTTTATAGTTTCTGTAGCTGTTTGAGATCGCTTAGGTAGGAAGGTCATTGAGCGCTCTTGCAACCTTTATAGATAGAGGGGTTGTACTCGGTGAAGATGAGGTCCTGATGTTTGCAAAATTGTGATTGAAAACCAATGAGGTAGGATTAAAATACCTAGGTGCCAATATGATCTGACTTATATTGATCAGCGTTCTAGCTTACCTCCGCTTATTTTGCGATCCAATTACAACAGCATTTACCATCTCTTCACAATTTGCATGCGTAACTAATAATTTATGCATCGTATTAGGCTTAACGGATAATGCAGTGCATGCTACATCATGTTACATCTAGTATGCATGTCATCAACATTTTGATAAGCTGCGTTCATAGCCCGGCAATGAACTGTTGAAAATGACACCAGAATCTGGCCGTGGCGGCAGATTTTAGCTGGTATTATTGCAGCTCAGTATGGCTCATCAGAGCATTTTGTTCATTGAAATCGGGGGTCAGGTTTCCTTGCGATTTATGACCTCGACTTAATTTCTCATTATTCCAAGCTGCTTTTTACTCAAACTTCTGTATCCTTGACACCTTGATGAAAAGCCATGTGGGGTAGAACAGAGAAAGAGAAGCTCCTGGAGACTGCTGTGAATTCTGGCCGTGGTAGTGATGAGGAAAGCCGCGAGTCTCTTGAAGAAGTACAGCGACACCATATAACGATTGTTCGAAGGGACTATGGGAAACAGGCGACGGTTTTGCGAAAATTTCTGCCGTGGATAGCGCACGCTATCTTCTTTCTTACGTCGCTGGGTTTCTTTTTGGGTGCCATTGCTATACGGAAAACTTTGCCTGTTAATTGTATGGAAGCTCGGCGTCAATGGTGTGAGTAATATTGGAGCTCTTACTACCACAGATATCATGAACTACTACCAACTAAATCGCCCTAGCTATTACTATGGGCTCTATACCCGAAGAGTATCACGTCGAGCGTTTGGTCGGGAGCTTCAATCGATCTTTATCACCTTTTAAAGGGCCTCCGTCCCCAGCAGTTGATGCAGCCTGGGATGACATAACAAATTGCAAGTTATCCGGAATGTTTTGATGGCAGACACATTACTTATCCTGCAATAGATGGAGCCATGAGTATTACAGAAGAAACTTTTGGGAAGTTGAATGCTTCAAAGACAGCGGTTAAGGTGCCAGCAGACTATGGTGGAGGCAGGATAGCATTCCTCGAATCTCTTCATCAATTGCATTGCGTAGTATGTATGATTTAACATTTGTTGCTGAGAGAAACTTATACCTTCTTTACTATACAACGATCTGACCAATTTTTTCATCATTAGCAAATGCTGTGGCAACACACCTATCCAGAGTACTATCTCGAAGTTGCAGGCAATATCGAGAGGGATGATCAGCAGTGGCATGAACATATGGGTAAGTTTCTGCTTAAGTGCCTTACAATATTCAAGCTAATCAGATGCGTCCTTTTCAGATCATTGTGCGGACATGCTTCGCCAAAAGCTGATGTGTGATGCAGATGTGCATGTTCTCACCTACAACTGGGTAAAAGGCCACGATGCGCCTCACCCTAATTTTAATACGGTGCGACAATGTCGAAATTTCGAGGTTGTAAAGCAATATGCATTGGATCATGCATTAGATGGTTCAGCCCTGCCCCATTCGTATTTTGAGAAGCCTAAGGATGGTTCTGTGAGAGAGTACGAGGAACCACCATTTGATCCCTTTGATGAAGGATCTCCATCACAACCTTGACATTTTATATCCCCCCCCCTTAAAAAAATAAACAATATATCAATGTAACTACAGAACGTATAAATAAATTTTCTCCTTGCGTTGAACCAGACGTCCCTTTAAGCGGTTGTTTGGTGAGAACTCTATCCAAAATAAAGTGCGTATACACGGCTGAGGATGGAGAACTATTTCCCCCGCACCTTATAAGGGGGCCCCAGTAACGAGAGTCGTATATTTTCTCTGGGCTCCTAGTCTTGGTATAGAAAATTAGGCCGAGTGGCTGCTGACATACATATAAAAAGTCAAGGATAATATTTCTGAGCACCAATACCAACTTGATGTAACTTTACGCCTTATTTGAAATCCCCCCCAATCCAGAAAATGACGAGATTTTCCAATGCCGACTTTTAAGGATGGACTCCAAAGATTTCCAGCTCAATCCTTTAAATTTGGGGGTGGTTGAACCCCTAAAATTATTTGTCAATATAGCCCCGTTGTCTCCATCGTCGATAATCCCGATTTCCAAATATTCTGACTTTACATGACGAGCTATTAACCCATCAACACGGCGTTGTCCAATTATCGTCAAGTCAAACTATCAAATTATTTTCTGGTTCAACTCTTAGCTAGCCCTTAACTATGGTTATTGTCCTTCCACTTGAGAATCTAAATGTAAACCTCTTTCTTTTGATCCGACACATGGTATTCAATCATATAGTGCTATAGAGTGCTAACTTTAACAAAGGCTCTAGCATGGACGTTATTCAGTGTGTCGGCTGTTCTCACCTTCGGGCGATTTTATATCAGGTTGAAGAAGACAGGGCGTTTGCATCTTGACGATGCCTTCAATGGATTAGCCCTTGCGTCTCTGCTCGTTTTCATCGCAACATATCAGGTCTATTTCCCACCTCAATATAATTATCAGTTGTATGTTCTAGGCCTTGGTGGCTACATACCAAGCGACAACGAACTAGCGTTTTCAACGAGACTTAACGTAGCGAACATCTTCTTCTTTTGGATAACCTTGTATCTTGTGAAGGCCTCATTCCTGGCCCTATATTGGGCACTATTCAACGTATCGAAAGCCTTTCGAATAGCATGGTTGTGTGCAGCCACATTTACATTACTGACATTCTTGGCTACTTTTCTGGCCACTTTTTGGTCGTGCGGAACCCCGAAGCAAATTGGCAATCTTGGTTTGTCATTACCGTCAGGTTTATGATCCAGATCAGTTAACTAACTCCCAATATAGTTGGCTGTAACACATTGTCCACGAAGCTTCTCGTCACCCTCGAGACCATGTGGTGCGTACTTAATATAGTGGGAGATCTCATTAGTATGTCAACAATCTCTTCATTGTCTACTTCTGCCATTTTTACAGCACGACTAATGACCTACTCACACAAATAGCACTAACCCTTCCACTGGGAATGTTAAGAGCAATGAGAATCTCAAAGGCACAGAAGTGGGGTTTAGCAGCCATCGCAAGCCTTGTGATGATAGATATTCTCTTTGACATTCTTCGAACCGTATATACTGTTGGAAGCTATGCAGCGAGTTTCCCAAATGCCAACGCTGTTTGGGCTCTTTGTGAACCGACCATTGCAGTGATGGTCTGTGCATTACCTATCTACAGAACCTTTCTATCTAAAAAGAAGCTGGCGCCATCTACTTCGTATCAAGGATTGCGCGGAACCCGAGAGACGGGCAAAAGTGGTTCACGGAACGCTGCTGTACCTCGCGAGTTGGACGACGTGAGTGCTTACAGTCTCGGTTCTACTCGATCTGTATTGGGACATTCGCAATCACATGCTTAATTTTCGATATTCGTAATGTTGGCATCTAGGATGGTGTCAGTACCAGAGAAAAAGGAGGAAGAGGCCAGTAATCTTAATCTAAGATAGCCTGGACAATGCAGCTGATGTACTGAGAATTATCTTCTTATCTATCAATGACCTTGTATACAGAAGATATAGAATACATAGAATATCATTACATGATTAGGAATGGTCGAAAAGTTTGCGCAAAGGATTTGATGATTCTGTGGTAATGGAGTATTTAGTTCTAGGCACATCAGGATTAATATAGGTGCTGTAAGATTAGAAAGTGGGTAGATCTAGGCTAGTGTTCCCTAGCGAGAATAATAATACAACGGGCAAAAATGAACTTCCAAATGTTTGGTATCTCCAACATTTGGTATTTTGAAACTACGAGAAAACCGCAGCTGCATGATATTAGGCAATTACTACCTACCTAGGTAGGCTGTGTATAAACAATCTATTGATTAAAACAGGGAATGATCCGGGATTAATAACACCGGTAAGCACTGAGTGAGTTGCTTTGGGGGGTGGTACGTTCCGTACATGGTAAGATATAATGCTCTCATCAACCCTCTTTCACTCATTGTCTTTCTACGAATTAATTCTCTAGCAAAAAATACTCAAGCCATGAAGTCAGTCGCCATAATAGGAGCAGGTCCAGCAGGACTTGTTGCTGCAAAAACCTTTCTACATTCTTATCCAAAAGATACTTTCGCAGTCTCAATCTATGAGCAAGCCAAACATGTTGGCGGTCTTTGGGCAGTCGAGTCAAATCCAAGGGGCATGATCAGCCCAGATATGAGGACTAACCTTTCGCAATTTACAGTCTCCTTTTCTGACTTGGCATGGGATAGTGTAGCACTAAAATCACCTGCCAATATCTATCCTACGGCCTGGCAAGTAAACCGGTATCTAGAGCACTATGCACAGAAATTCATTCCTGATGGTACCTTTAACTTCCAGACCCGTGTTAAGGACGCCGAGCAAATTCAAACCGACGGAAATGATCGATGGAAAATCACGACTCTTAGTCTTTCAACCGGAGTAGAAAAGGTCCAGATTTTTGACTACTTGATCGTTGCAACTGGTTATTTCTCCAAATCCCGACCACTGCCTTTCGACTTGAAACTGGATGATAAAGCATCCCTTCTAAATCCAAGGGAAGTTCCAATACTCCATAGTTCCCAGTTTCGAAACCTAACCGATCTCTCATTTACCAACCAACAACCAACCACGGGCAAGATTCTCATCATCGGCGGTTCACACTCAGGTGCCGAGGTGGCTTCCACAGTTGCTTTGCACATGTCAGATGCTCGACACTCACCATCTGGCTCTGGTATCGAGCCTTTGGAAATCACACATGTGATGCCGTATCCTTTAGTTTCCTTACCAACGTTTGTTCAATCAGGAAAAGACTCGGAAGTTTCTCCTACCTTTTTGCCATTGTGTGCTTGTTTGTACGATCTTTCTTCTCGATCGGATGACCCGATTTCTTTTGCGTATGGACATCAAACTCCGGAAAAGTTGAAGGGGTTACGAGATTTATTGGGGGTGCTTATGGATGGTCCGAAGGACGAGAAAGATGATTCTAGTGATGCTTCTCCGGACTCTGAAACTGAATCTCCTTATGCGGTTGTGGGGGGGAGCTATGTGGAATTTGTGAGATCTGGTGCTATTGTTCCTGTTCGGGGACAAGTAATTAGTTTAGAGTATCAAATAGAAGGAGATACAGATGTAAGTCAATCTGTCAATCTATCCTTGCGTTTGAGCACAATAAACTAACAAAATATAGAAAAATACAAACAGCCTTCTACGTGCCAAAGTTCGCCGAGGCTCAGAGAACATCGAAATTAGTAACATCGTGGCAGTCATAAACGCAACCGGATTTACTTCCGCGCCAGCACTTGACTTTCTACCTAAGACCGTCAAAGACACTCTTGGATTCGATATATCTTATCAACGACTACCCATCATGCTCAACAGTGATCACTTTACATCATCAAGTACTTCTCCTCACAACCTCGCACTAATGGGATTTATGGACGGTGCATACTGGGGCGTATTAGAGAGTCAAGCTCGAATTATATCCCGAAAATGGGCTCAAGGTGCCTCCGAACAAATATCTAATACCGACCCCATGGATAGCGAGAGGTCAGGAAGATCAACGAAATTATACACATACATGAGCGAACTCCGCTCCATGATGAAAGATAATCCATCCGCTATCCCCCAAAATATCTTTGGTGATTATCCCGGTTTAATGGAAGAAGTAGCAAGGGAACTGGGTCTTGAAAGGATAGATGGAAACTGGAGTGAAAGACAGGGCATGGTCTGTCCAGCTCGATACATTGATTCTGGATGCGACAAAGCGGAAGCGGAGAAGACGATAGAAAAGCTGAGCAAAACGCTAGACGATGGGGTGAAAAAGAGAGGATTTGCAGCGAGGGCAGTTTATCGCGCTTTGCAAGGAAGATGGAAAGGCGTTGGTGAGGAGGGGAATGCTACGACTCTTACGTTTCATCCGAGATTTCCTACTTGTGAGGGGGTGGATGAGGAATATTTTGTTGTTGGGGGGATGATAGGGAAGGAGGATGGTGGGGAGAAGGATTTATCGAAATTTGTTTATAGACTTTTTGAGAGGGAGAATAAGATTGAGATTTGGGATGGGGAAGGGAAGTTTAGAAGTTATGTGTTGAGGTTTAGTGATGAGGATGTGGGAGGTGATGGAATTGAGGTGGAGAAGGAGAAGGAGAAGGGTCTTCTAAGGGTTGTGGGGAAGAGGGATGGGGGTAGATATGGGGACGTGGATGGAGAAGGGAAGATTGGGATGGAGTACAATTATTGTTTTCGGGGAGTGATGCTTCAGTGGTGGGATATAACATGGTCGGGCGAGCATGTGGGAGAGGGGAGATTTGAGAGGTAGGTGGTTATTAGATGGGTTTGGGGTTTTGGGGAGGAAATGAGAGCGGAAAGAAATTATAGAGTAGCCTCGGGGATTATCAACCGATATATTACTATTACTACTTGGTCCCTAACAGTGAGCCCTAAATTCTCCATCTAGGTTATTTACACAAACCTTACCAAAAGCCTCTGCCCACAGATGATAGGCTAAGATGGTGTAATCGGTCGCGATCTTCCACAAGTCTTATCGATTTTATTTGCCCGAGTCTTGGCATACATAGCCGACAGAGGTTATAAATTTTCTGGAAAAGGTTCCACTTCGATGTCCACTTCGATGCTTGGTTAACCTCTTTTAGGGGTGCGAAGAGGTAGATCTTTTACTGGTTTTGGGGTTGGGAGGCGATAACAATTTACGGAGTACTTCGTACGGAGGAGTAAGAGCAATAATAATCAATATTTACAGCACCTCAGTGGGCTGGACACTTTTAACTTTGTTCGAGAGGAGAGAGAAAAATATTATGTATTGTGAAGAGTCAAGACCCATTTGTATGTATGTCCATCAAGGTCAATCAATATATGCAAATGGAGATGCTATAAAATATTGATATTTTATTAATACAAATTTTCTTTGATTTTTTTTGGGACTTGGGTCCGAGGTCTTCTGCTTCAGCTCTTTGCCTAGGTACTAGGTACTAGGTACTAGGTAATAGGTATTAGGTACTAGGTACTAGGTATTATGTACTATGTACTATGTAGGTAGGTATGATGTAAGATTACCTTTCTCTTATCGTTTTTGGTGTTTTATACGTACATACGGAAGTATTACTACGTAGTTCTACTCTACTGGCAATGCACTGCACCTTTACTTTTGCTACCTTATCACGTGCTTATGTACAGTATTCAATATGTACTAATACTATACTGTATGTACCTACGACGTATCGTATCTGCATAATCCATAAACTACGTAGATGTAATTCCAATTCCAATTCCAATTCCTATTTTTTCTTTATTTTTTTCTTTTTATTTTTCATTATTATTATTATTATTATTTACTATATTATTTGCCTGGGCATGAATAAGTAAATTAGACCTAAAAGCCTAGCATAAGGTATATATTCATTCATCTTGATTTGATTTCTGGTGATTTTTGATTTTTGTATTGATTTGTAAAAGAATCTTCGAGGACAACTTGAACAATTCAAAGAGTCAAAAAAATATTCAATTCACTTATTATATCCATCCATCCATCCTGTCCAGTCCCCCTTTTTTTTAGATATTAAATCCTTCCATATCTTTTATATCCGAGAAAAGGGCGTCAACGTCAATAAGACTAAAAATTAAAATAAAAAAATAAGAGGGGTTCGAATGCCCCCGAGCAAATTATCTCTCACCTATTGTACATACCTACTATACTAGGTAGTTAAAGACTCTAGGAGAATACCTAACTAGTAGGTAAACTTGAATAGTTGAACTCCACCATTACTTCTGGATACGAGTCACAATTGATCCCGTTCCCGTTCCTCCACTTCAAGGATCGAATTTAGAGAGATGCGAAAAGTCTCTTTTTCTATTGTTTCGTAATCCACCAAAGATGTCAACTACGTCGTTTGATCAACAGTCAACAAGTCAAGTTCAAACTCAAAGTCAAGATGCGCCAATAAGTCCACATCAATCATCCCCAGATGTCGAGGTAGAGGACTGGCATGCGACCTCATCACAGCCTCGTCCTGCTCCTCTGCAAAAAAGGCGGCGAGTGACAAGAGCTTGTGATGAATGTAGAAGGAAGAAAATTAAGTGCGACGGGAAGCAGCCTTGTACTCATTGCACTGTATATAGTTATGGTATGATAATGATTATAAATTTATATCCGAATTCTATCATTGACCGCAAGTAAAAATTACAGATTGTACATATGATCAACCTTCGAATCGGAGAAGAAACCCCGCACCCCAATATATCGAAGCTCTAGAAACCCGTCTGCAACGAGCAGAAAACCTTCTTCGAAGTTTCCTACCGAATATTGATTTGAGCGACCCAAGCATAGATGCTGCAGTTTTACAACAGCAACGACAATCATCAATTATCAAAGATGATCCGGCTACACCTTCAACGACTACGGGCTCAATATCCAATGCGACTCCGCAACAACCACAAGCTTCCGAACAAGATGCACAATTACGATCGATGATAGAATCTACGGGACAACTCGAGCTCGACGAACGTGGGAATTGGGATTTTCATGGTGGATCATCTGGGATTGTATTCGTTGGACGTATGCGCGAACAATTTGGCAATTTATTGGCTGGTCCTGTACTTCCGAAACCTCCTCGATATCAATTACCTATGATCGATTCTCCCAGGTCGATGGCGGAATCTCCTTTCGATAATAATTTACCTAATACGATGGATCTACCGACGAAAGAAGTGGCGTTGAGTTTGAGTGAGGATTGCTTACAGCGCGCCTGCTGTCTGTTACGTTTCGTTCATCAACCGACTTATTATGAATTGCTGGATAAGATATATGATATTCCGCCTGAAAGCTATGGAGACGAGGAGAATAGGTTTTTGCCTATGTTGTATATGACATTGGCAACGGGCTGCCTGTTCACATCAGATAACTATGTTTCCACAGAACCAGATGAGAAGAAGTATAAAAATAATATGGACCAAGGGTAAGTACTATCATTGGTACTCTCTTATCAACTCTTATCTCATGGGCTTGTCGGAGTACAATAAGCACCTTGATTGCCCAAATAGCACTTATATAAACTTGATTTTATGATTAGCTTATTAGGATGCTAACACTATTTCTAGATATAAATACTATAAAGTTGCTCGACAACTAATGGATGTTACTGATTGTCGTGACATCACATCCTTGCAGACCATTCTTTTTATGATTCTATTTCTTCAAGCATCAGCAAATCTGAGCACATGCTATTCATACATAGGTATTGCCTTAAGATCCGCTCTGCGAATGGGTCTACACCGCAGTCTCTGTGGTAACTTTAATCCAATCGAGCGAGAAACCAGGAAACGAGTCTTTTGGATAATACGAAAATTGGATACATATGTTTCCGCCATGTTGGGATTCCCTTTGATGTTGAGTCCTGATGATATTGATCAGGATTTTCCGGCCGAGGTGGATGATGAGTACATTACCAAAGATGCACTTCTACCTATGCCCCCGGATAAAATTTCATTATATGTAGCCTCCAATGCACATACACGACTTATGGCTATTCTGGCAAAGGTTCTTAAGCATATTTATCCAATAAGAGGTTTGGAGCAATCTGTTACCGGAAATAGCAAAGCTTCGTACACTGTTAGTCTTGCTCAGATCCGGGTAATTGAACGAGATTTGGCAGAATGGTTAGACAAGTTGCCGATGGGATTGCGTCCAGGGGGAGAAGGATCACCTCAATTACTTCGGTAAGTTTTTTACTCCTAAGTCACTACTTCAAAGGCTTCGTTTGCCAGATCTGCTTCTGGTAACCTTTTTTAGACTAATTTTAATGGTATGCTAATAACTACACGCAGTGTTCAACAACTTTTACGACTTGCTTATGCACATGTACAAATGATGTTGTATCGACCCTTCTTGCATTACGTTTCTCAAAACTCCTGTGCTGGTAAGACTATCGATAAGCGATCATATGCCTGTGCAGCTGCTTGTGTTAATGTATCCCGCAACATTATTCATATCACTACCGAGATGAAGAAACGAGGTCTCTTAGCTGGAGCATATTGGTTCACAATGTACACAACTTTCTTCTCTATTATTTCATTGATTTATTACGTTCTTGAAAATCCAGATGAAAACGGATCTTCGGAGATTTTGGCGGATGCAAATGATGGGAAGGCTGCTCTCAATGGACTCGCACAGAGGAGTATGGCTGCTGATAGGTGTTCCACAACTCTCAAAGTAAGTATAATTGTTATTGTTGAATTTTATATATTCTAACAATGTTAAGGGATTATTTGAACAACTGCCTTCACATCTCAAGAATCGTCCAGCTTCCGCGTCGACCAAGAAAAAGAGATCAGCCCCAGCACCTACTCCCAAAACGAAAAAGAGCGCCCCTGATTTGAATCGACCCCAATCAAGTCATATAGCACCAGTACCTAGAGCTACTACGTTTCCAATGACGCCGGCAACACTTCAAACCAGTGAGCTTCCGATACAAAATTTCAATGATGATCGTTTACAAATGAACACATCATCTAACCCAAATTTGAGACAAAGCTTTCAAGAGCTTATGTCGCCTAACGATCTATCCAACGCAGCCACCCGGGAATCTGCAACACCTAGCACCATGCAACAAGCCCCACAATTTGGAATACAAAACCAGTTCGATGCCAACAATAGCATACCTTATCTAAGTGCAATGATGTTCCCATCCACCGATCCATTCGCCTACCCCAACCAACCGATGATGGACTTCGATACTCAAAAACAGGAACCTCAGACCAATATCTCATCAACCACTTCTCGAAATCTATCCATGTATATGTCCAATGGACCAACGGCAATGTATGATGATCTCGAGGGTCAATTATTTGGTCCCTTACCACCATATTTGATGCACGGCCAACAGAATTATAATAATATTCCCTCCTCGACGCAAGTAGCGGGCGGGAATATGATGGCGGGGTTTTTGCCCCAGGATATGCTGTATCAGGATGGGTTGACGCAGAATGGTGATCTAAATTTGAGTATGAATATGAGTATGAATATGAATATGAATGGGATTTTCTCGAATGATGGGGAGGATTGGAATAATTTGTTGGGTATGGATCAGAGGTATAAATCTTGAGTTTGCGCTTGGGATCGAGATTAGATGTCTGATGGATGAATGGATAGTACCCCGTTGGTAGTGGCGCTGGCTTTTAATGTGTATATGATGTATGGATATTTGTCTGGTTAAGGGAAGGGGGGGTATTGGGAGTTTTTGATGGTATTATTGCATATTATGGATGGTTCGACCGGTTGGATGCAATTCATGCATTTCGGTAGGCTGGCTTGGGTATTCATGGATTTGGGTATAGGATAGTAGGTACTATAGATATGGGATTCATATGAAATGAACATACATACGTCTGCAATGCTTTTGAAGTGAAATAATCGACCTACGCAATGGTAGATCGGAGTCTTTTATTTTCACTCATAGATTCATTTTGATTAAATTGCCCTATGGACTTGGGCTGTTGATTCATTCAGTGTTATCGAACGATTTATCATGTCAGCTATTGTATATAAACCTTCCTCCTTTTTCTTCAATATCTCAATACAACACAATCATTCAATGAATCTATCAGAATCCAATATCGACTTTAGCTCGACTCTAATTCGTCCCCTAACCGAACATTACAGGCAAGGATTATAAGAGTGCAATTAGCCAGCAAGGCGGTGAATTTAAAACGCTTAAGCCAATATCTCCCCGCCATCTATCTACATAGTACCTAATTTATTTGATTTACATTAAAGCTCTATTTTCCTTCCTACTTTCTTCTTTTCAATTTTTTGCTTTGTATCGAACAGAAGGAAAAGAGAGAAAGAGAGAAGAGAGATAGGTAGACAAGATGGCGGCTCCTAGTTCTCCTACTTTGAGGAAGAAATCTATTATTTTGTTGGGTAGGTTTGTTTGTTTACTTGCTTGCTCTGGCGGCTTGATATCTATGTTTTGTATGGGATAATTTGAGGGCAGTTTTGACTAATACTATATTTTCTTGCAGATCCACCGAAATTCGATTTGGAGTCTTATATCCAGAACTATAAGGGTGAGTTACTGTATACTAAGCTATCTGCAAGCTTGCAGAGCGGGGGGGAAGCTTCGTAGACAAATGGATAGATCGTTAATTACATACACCAAATGCCAGGTCGAACCAGAATCGAGCGGTTAATGCTCATAGGAACATATTCATCTTTCCTAGCACACGATGCGTTCCGAATGGCAGTCAAAGAAGCGAAAGCTGGACGGGATATTAGATTTTATTTAGAAGCTCAGTCGGCTCTTCAGGCATTGGGATCAAGTGATGAGGAAGCGATTAGAGATGATAAATGGGTTGATAATATGCAGAAGGTGAATACGGCGGAGACGCATAGGTTGGAGGCGCAGTTGAAGGGTTATAAGAATAATCTTATTAAAGAGAGTATTCGGGTGAGTGGTGCCATACTGCAGATTCTAGGATTATGATTGAGAGATGGGGAGCTAATATGTGGTTTGTGCTGCGTGTAGATGGGAAATGAAGATTTAGGAACACATTATCAAGCTATTGGCGAGCTTGGAAAAGCTTTCGAAGCTTTCAGTCGCATGAGACAAGATACCAGTACACCGAAACATGTCGTAGATGTCAGCAAACATCTCATCGAAGTCTGCATCGAACAAAAGAATTACATAGCCGTCAACTCCAACGTACAGAAGATTCAAAGCACAAGCGTTGCTAGCGCAGAGGCGGCGGATCTCCAACCTTTCCTTATGGCTGCCGAGGCTCTGGCTTATTTAGATGCTGGTGAATATGCTGCTGCTGCTAATACTATCCTAAGCACTCAAAAGAATATGGGTGCAAGCTGCAAGACATTCATTTCACCTAATGATCTCGCCGTCTACGGAGGTTTATGCGCCCTCGCATCTATGGAACGCAATGAGATGCAAAAACGAGTTTTGGAGAACACCAATTTCCGCACCTATCTCGAACTAGAACCGCATATTCGTCGCGCTATTTCATTTTTCGTTAATGGACGCTATGCATCTTGTCTGCAGATTCTCGACTCGTATAAAAATGATTATTGGGTGGATATTCATCTGACGAAGCATGTGGAGGAGATTTATTCGAGGATTAGAGCGAAGAGTATTGTGCAGTATTTTATTCCTTTCTCGTGTGTTACGATTGAGAGTTTAAATGCACAGTTTGCGACGGGGGGGAAGTCGGTCGAGAAGGAATTGGTTAAGATGATTGAGAGGGGGGAGTTGGATGCTAGGGTTGATTCGGTGGATAAGGTATGTTTGTTTTTGTTTCTTTTCTATAAAACTTATCGCGTTCATATCACATCATCTTCCTTTCTTTCCACTTACAAAACCGTTATGGAAATCTACCTCTATCCCTTCCTCTACATATAAACATGCATAACTAACCACAAAATTCCAATTAGCTCCTCATCTCCCCACCCAAAAACACCCGCTCAACAATCCAACAAGAAGCGCTCAAGACATCTAAACAATTTGAAAAGGAAGCGAGACAGAGACTTCTACATATGAATATCATTGCGGCGGATCTCGAAGTTAGAGGGCTCAGGTCGAGGGTGCAGGGGATTGGAGGGATGATGGGGTCTGGGGATTTGATGTTTGCGGGTGGTGGGGGTCTTTAGGGGGTGGAGAGGGTGTGTGGTAAGAAGGAGAAGGAAGAGGATGGAGTGGAAAGGAGATGAAAGGGATGAGGGGAATGAAGGAGAGGGAGGAAAGGAATGAAAATGAATGAATTGATGATATGATATAATATGATACATGATTTTATTTGCGTTAAAGTCAGGCGATTTTGCGGCAGGCGAAAAAGGCGAATAGAGGCGTCATTACCATGGGGGAGTTGACGGGCAAGTAGGACTCATTTCATTTACAGATTAGATGATATGGATTAGCTCATGTATGCATAGATATCCAGTACGGATGGAGGAATTTACATATGAATATGAATATGGGAATCAAGAAACTCCAGTGTGAACATGATATGAGGTGGTTGATTCTTTTCTTCTGGATAGAATAGGTTGGTACAATGAGTGAGTGAGTGAGTGAGTGAGTCGATTTGTGCGATGGGATATTCTTGTTCTTGTGAGGGCAAGGGGACATTAATACATTTTGTTTTCTATATTGAGTATACTTTCTTCTCCACTAAGGTAAGCAAAATTTTGCATACATTTTAGATGTTTCAGACATAGAAATTATCTTGCTTCATTTAGATAAAGTTGTCACTATAACGAGATATATCTTTAACAGACTGAACAATCCATGCACAGTTCAGCTAAATTTACTTTCGTCGCCAATGCTACTTTTCTATCAATCAAATCAAATGACACCGTTCAATTCCAGCTCGGTAGAGCTAGATATGTTGCTTGTGTTTCTTTTTAGGAGATAGACATCTTTCCTATTTTTTTGAAAAAAAAAAAGAAAAAAAAAAGAAAAAAGCTAATATGATGATCATATAGTTGATTCCGAAGGTCTTTGCTAAGGATTCCGACGGTATCTTTCTTGTAATACTCGAGTAGTTGTTTAATTTCCAGAATTTGGTCTACACTTTGCCTGGCTCAAAGAATATTATAGACTCTCAAACCAAAGGTGACGATGTATTTGGCATGGCTTTTTTTGATCGCATTATCTTCACAAGCGACGAGGAATCTGAAAGTTTAATAGATTTTCAGTTGCAAGGACTTCTTCATTCGTGGGGAACGACTTGGTGAATACATCTAGCTGGAGACACGTCAAAACGGGCGTCTCCCAAAACGGGCGTCTCCCGGTTTGTACATGTGAAAAACAACTCATTGTGGGATATTTACAAAATCAATGACGATGTAAATAACACTTTTATTGTAAGTGTGCGTCGGTGTGTAAAAACCAGGTAAGCGAATAATCCGTCGATGATTTACTTGACAGTGGAGCTAACAACTCATTAGTGATGGCAACAAACACGCCAGTCTACGCATTCGTGGCGAAAGCTGCCACAATCCGAGTGTTATAGTCCCTTCTCGCTCGAAAGCCTCGCCGTCGTTAGCACGGCTACTGGAAGGCCTCCGCGTGGCGGTCAAGGATCTATACCGAATCGAAGGGTTGCGAAATACACTGTGGAGTCGTGCATACTATGGCGTAGATGAGCCCGCGAAGAGCACTACGCCATAATCCAACAGCCGATCGATTCTGGAGCGTATCTCGTACGACTCAACAAGTTAGCTTGTTTGGTTGCTCGAGATGAGCCCTCGGAATGCGTGCATTATCAAGCACCGTTTATTCCTCGTGGCGATGGATATCGATTCCCGCTGGAAGTAGCAATGGAAGCGCAGCAGCGATTGCGTCCTATGATTTTCTGGATTTTACTATCGGCTTGATAGTAAGTTTGTGTGTCCTTTCCGCATGTGTGCATTTGGTTTATAGTAGCTACAGGAAGCGCGAGGAGACCGGCATTCTTCTTCAATGGCTGTTTTGCTTTACGTCCGTCTCGTAGCAAGGTACTACTTGATGGATGGTATGCGAGTCACATTTGAGTATGTACCCAGGAAAGCTAAGACATCATAACCTGCGTAAGTCCTTATATATCCATTTATACCTAATTCTCACTATACCGCCCGATTCTGCCACGAATAGAAAGAATATGAACGAGGATTCCTGACGCCTGAAAACGGAAGGTTTTATGCGAGATGGGGGCGCTAGCAAGGGGCTGGGAATTTACTTGATGGATTTTCGCTCGGGAATTGGAGGGGACGGAGAGGCAGTGGTGGTAACGGTGGTCGTGATGATGAATAGATGGTTACCTGTTTCTATAGATATGTGGTATGTAAAAAGAGGAGGGGATTGAGTGCGGACTTTTGGATGGGGAGCGGGGGGGTTGTTGGGCCGAGTTTCGAGATGGGTTAGATGGGTTCTGGTGGTGGTATATATATATGTTTGGAATGGAATGGATGTTAAGAGGTCCCGTTCCTCTACATTCCTCCTATCTATTACTCTTTAAACTTGAGAGATCATTCGGAATAAAACATATCCATCATTCCCAATTTCTAGTTTCCAAAAAAAAATCCCCCCCAAAAAAAACAATGCAATGCAATGCAATGGTAGCCGGTGAAAACTTCAATCCGGATACGGATATTCCAGATCTTTCCGGAAAAGTAATCTTCATAACAGGAGGTATGTCTTCCATTCCATCTTTCCCTTCCCTCCACCTTCCACATTCCTAACCAACCCATCCATCCATCCATCCATCCATCCATCCATCCATCCATCCATCAACTAGACACCGCCGATCTAGGAAAACAACATCTCCCAACCCTCACCTCCCACCACCCATCTAAAATCCACTTCACCCGAACGAAACACAACCAGCGCCAGGATCCCACATCAGGAATCGCCGAAAAAATCCCTCTGCAAAAATAACATTTATCCATCCAATTAGACCCCACAAGCCTCTCATCAATCGCAAGCGGGATGAAGGATTTCAAGAGTAAGCGACTCGATATTCTTCTCTGCAACGCAGGTATGTATCATGGCCGTCCGTACCATGCGGGCCCAGTACCGCTGGATTCTCGAGAGAGAGAGAGAGAGAGGGAAAATTCGCCGTTGATCATCTCGGTAATGCTTTGGTTGATGATACGCAATACGCAATACGCAATACGCAATACGCAATACGCAATACGCAAGCCCTTCTAGCGACCCTACTCTCCACATCCAAGATATCTGGTTCGGATGTTTGGATCGCGAATGTCACGTCACGTCACGTCACGTCACGTCTCTTGGTTACTAATTCCCGCTGGAAAAGGGGAATTGGATGGGCCAGTGTTGGGAGTATATAGGATGGAGGATGCAGGATGCAGGATGCAGGATGGAGGATGCAGGAATACTGCCGAGTTGGGTTAACTATCTATGGAATGGACAGAGTGGATTGGCGAATATATCAACGATGGAGGGAATGGCGGGGTGATATCCGGAGATCAAAAGGGTGGTTGTGCATTCGGGGGTTATATAGACGGGGTGGTTTGGTGGAGAATTTGGGGGGTTTGGACTAGGGCGTTTGGGAAGGTTACGAGGGTGGTGACGACGGTGGGGGCGGAGAGGGGGGGGGAGTTGGGGAGTGGGTGTTTCTATTTGCCGGTTGGGAAAGAGTGGCGGATAGGACGTTGACGGAGGGTGCGAGGAGTGAGGAGAAGACTAGGGAGTTGTGGGGGTGGACGGAGGGGATTTTGACGGGGATTTTGTAAATCAGAGGTCGTTATTGTATTATGCTGAGGGAGAGTGGTGTACATAATATGGTGTGATTGATCTCTACTCTCTCATTTTTAATATACCTACCATACAAGTGTTGATTTGTATGAAATGTGACATAGAACTTTCTTTCCTCGTAATCCCAATTTTTAACTCATTGTAGATTTCGAGGTTTTTAGGAGAGTTTTTTTTTGCATTGTTTATATCAATACAATATATAATCTGGGGAAGTTAGAGCCAGCATTAGTATAGCCCCGTATATGAATCGCGCGCTCGAAACTGGCGACGACGGCGCGATACATGGTCATCATCGTTGAGCTTTCAACTCTATGTTTTATAAACTTGATACACTACTTAGCATATCGAAGAAAAAGCTAAAAGTATGTGTTGGTTTTATTTTTCTTGCCTTTTGCCTTTTCCACCCACAATCGCCGTTTCCGTTCTCGTCGTTGCCCAAAAATAAAACATCCGGAAGCAGTGAAATGGAACTCAACAATCGCATTCTTACTTTTTCTTATTAATTAATACTTTTATTTTCTTTTAAAATATATTGGTTTGAATTGAATGCTTACTTCTCTTTCGATTTATTGTTCTCATACGTAATTGTAATAAAAGCGACTTTTTACTATTTAGATACTTCAATTGAAGTATCGTCAAGTTTTCCAGACACGATTTGTTGTTTTATAATTTCATACATAATGCCATATCCAAAGAAACTCGTTCCATTCGTATCGATACTTACCGTCTCTATACTCGTCTGGATCTTTAAACCTCTATTACTCGCACAACAATGGACAACAGGTCAGTCAGAAAAAGTATTAGCATCTAAAGCTGCAACACATGGAACATTGAGGAAAGTTCAATATGAACAATTGCCATTTCGACCAGGGATCGTCAAAGCCTCGGGCAAAACTTACTCGAAAATGCTTGTTATACCCCGAACGAAAGAAGAGAATGTAGATTGGATTGACGATCATTTCCGAGACGATCCTTTCATCCAATCAACTATATATACGGTCGACGATCCAAAGGCAGAAAAGATTGTACCGAAAAATAAAGGTCATGAAGTTATGGTATACATTTCGTATATTATCGACAATTATTATAATCTTTCGGATGTTACCATATTCATGCATTCACATCAACATGCATGGCATAACAATTTCATCCTCGATAGCGACGCAGCACAGATGATTTCGAGATTATCTTCCCCACGAGTTATACGCGAAGGATATATGAATATGAGATGTCATTGGGATCCGGGATGTCCAGCTTGGATGCGTCCGGGTACAATTGAGGAAGATATCAATAAGCAAGAAGAAATTTTATTGGCGAGATCATGGTCTGAACTTTTCCCATTGGATCCTGTACCACATATTCTTGCTCAACCTTGTTGTGCTCAATTTGCTCTCTCTCGAGAAAGGATTCAATCTTTACCATTAGCAAAATACGTATTCTATCGAGATTGGTTATTGAGAACTAAACTACCAGATTTCATCAGTGGTAGAGTTTGGGAATATGTTTGGCAATTTGTCTTTACAGGACAGAATGTTGTATGTCCTAGAGAAAGTGTATGTTATTGTGATGGATTTGGGGTATGCTTTGGTGGGGAAAATGAATATCAAGAATGGATTAAGAAAGATAATGAATGGAAAGATTTGGAAGGAGATTTGAATTCATATAAAGAGCAAGTGAAGGAATTTAAAGTTTTAATAAATGAAGGAAAATATGAAGAGTCTAAGAAAATCGGAATACCTGAGCCTGGAAAGGATAAAGAATTAGAAAAAGAAATTAAGGAATTACAAGAGTGGTGTGATGAGAAAAAAGAAGAAGCAAAGAAACGGGGGGATCTTGCAGAGAATAGAGCAAAAGAGGTTGGAAGGGAATGGAAAGTTGGGGATGGATTTTGAAGTTATATTTTATTTATTATTTTATTATTTTATTATTTTATTATTTTATTATTTTATTATTTTATTATTAAAGAAGGAGATAGATAGATATTGTCAATATACATGACCATATCACCAACATTTTTTTTTTCTTTTCTTTTTTCTCAAAACACAAGGTCCATCATCAATCGCCAGGATAACTTACTAGTAACTACTTCTTAACTTTATAGTATCCATCTACACTCAATAATAAAAATCTCTCCACACTTATTAATAAATATTTATTACACCAAATCATTCAAACCCTCCACCTCAAAATATAAACGCCAATTAGTACCTGTAGATCCAGTTCGTCCATCAACAATATCAACAGATCCAAGTCCCAAGATCGAGGAAAGAACGATTAAAATAGGGGTAAAAGACGATTTCATATATAAGTTTACGATCTCGGCCCCCAAAGGTGTCAATCGGTGTCAATCGGTGTCAATATCACTTATTAGTTCGGGATCTGCGTATTCCTTGCACGATAGAAAGCGCACGTGCCAGTGTACGACGGACACAGAAAGAAAGAAATTATTCAAAAAAAAAAAAAAAAGTTTTTTATATAATTTTAATATTTGGAAATATACGTCTAACTTAACTTGAAGTTAACTCGGAATAGAATTTAATGATATATTTTTTATAGAATTATATGATTGAGTAATTAATTTGCAAGTTATTAATAAAAATAAACTTTGAACTTCAATATTCAAGTTGAAAACTGAATGATGATATTTTAAGAATTTATATACTACTAGTAGTAACAAGTTGAATCAAAAATTATTTTTATATGATCATGATATTAGTATTATTAATGAAATTTGTCAGAATATATATTGAATTCAATATAGACTCGGATTTTAAACTTCCAAATATATATTATTATTAAATTTAATGATTTAATATTTTTTATATTCAAGTTCTTAATACTACTAGTAATTTATTTTTTACTAGTTTTAAGTAACTTATGATTAATCATTTAGAATTATATATATCTACTAAATACTAGTAGTAGTATATAACTTTAAGAATATACTTATTAGTAACTTAATCACTCAAAATATTTTGAGAAAATTCAACTTGCCAGAAGTTTAAGATTTTTATTTCATTTAGTAATTAAAAATTAATTACTACTAGTAGTATATACTAGAATTTAAAATATTATTATATATTTACTATAGTTTTCTTTGAATTTAATTTATATTCAAGTTTTTATACTATATATAAAATCATGATGCATTTTAGATATTACTACTAAGTACTTTGTAGTAATATAATTTTAATATATAAATTTTTAAAAAATTCTTGTACTACTATCATACAAGTTGCGTGCAGTGTCCTCGAATATAGCACATATAGATTGAATGGCCGCGCTTCAAGTGCGATATGAGGCACGTGATTGGCATGTTACTAGTGATTCAAGTTCGAGAAGAAAAAAGAGGAAGGGAAAGAGAAGCGGAAGTTGCGGGACGGACTCGGATGCTGTAGGATGTGCTAGATGGATGGATGGATGGATGGATGGATGAATATATGGATATATGGATGGAAGATTTGAAGCTTTGAAGCTGAGGTTGCCAGTGGTTAGATTATTGGAATCTGCCAGTGGATAGATATGGTATAGATGGTATAGATGGTATAGATGGTGGGGCATCTATACCTCTTTTGAACTTCATACTATAGAATTATCTACTACTAGTATTATATAGAGATTGGTTCATGGGGTTGGTGCCAGGATCGAATTTCTTTTTGCTAGTATGGTGTGGTGTGGTATGGATTGTAGTTGTAATGTGCATATAGATAGGGAAACTTCATTCTACTAGTATTTCAAATCGAACGACATCTGGTCATCAGGTGGTGTAATACTAGTAATTCAAGTACTAGTACCATCTTCAAATTTATATGTTCATTGTTTAATTTCCAATGAAATAATTTGATATTTTAATCTAATAATATCAGATAACAATATATGATTGTTCGAATCAAAGATAATCAACCTAAATACAAATATTTTTGAATAATTAGTTCCTGATATAAATCTGAAATATAGCTTCAAGTTCAAGTTTGGTTCATTTGGTTCATGAATTAACACACCCCATGGTGGGGCTCTCTCGTCCCAATAAAGTCCCATACCCCTGGTGAATTAAGCTCAGGTCTGGTCTGGTCAGGTAATACAACATAAGGTGGGATCCCCTGTAAGGAAACATCCCAGCACCTACATGCATGCATGCATGCACCTCTTCAATTTTCTCCAAATTTTCTCCAAATTTTCTCTATATATAAAATTTTTTTCTTTGTCCAATCCACATGACATCCACATCCACATCAATTTCTTTCTCTTTATAAATTCACATAGTAAGGCTGTATACATCAAATCATCTAATCTGCCCGGCTAGCTCAATCGGTAGAGCGTGTGACTCTTACGATTCGAATTATTCGATCTAAGTGTTCTTCGAACCCTCAAAAGGTATCACAAGGTTGCGGGTTCGACCCCCGCGTTGGGCTCAATTCCCTTCGTATTGAGAGCAGATTTCTTTTTTTGGTTGTTTTTGTTGTGTTTTTTTTTTGTTTTGGGGAGAGGGGTTAGTAATATATGTACTATCTAATTTTTTATCCCGATTCCTTGGGACTGTTTCACATGATTATGTTCGTACTTTGTATTTATTGTATTTAAGTATTACATATATATGATAGTAATATTTTTAATGTTATCTTATTAGTCCGGATAGCGATTTGTGATATTTAGTTGTATTGATTGTATTGATATAAGAGAGAGGATTTCTCGGTTAATGAAAAGGGTCGGTTTCTATATTGGATGGCTCGGGCCGATATATTTTGCGATATATATTCGAAGTTTCTTTTTTTTTCTTTTTTCCCGCCGAGTCGGAGGGCTTTTTTATTTATCTTTCTTTCTTTCTTTTTTCTCTTTTTTTTTGCTTTCTTTCTTCCTTTTTTGTTCCTTCTGTTTAATATTTCTTTCCCTGTTACTACTTGTAGAATTTGGTTACCAGTATTATAACTTTGAAATCTGAAGTCCGAGCTGGACAGTCATCAGTCTTCCAATCAACAATTATCTTCCACTAGTCTAGCTACTAGTAGTCACATTGAACATTTATGGATGGTTCATCCTGACTAGGAAAGGACATCGGGAATCAATCTTATTTGGTGATGAGAGGTTCCTTGGCCATCATACTCGGTTAAATTAAAATTGAAGCACGCGCAAAATAAGCGAATCGCCTCAAAATCGACGATTTTGTATAAAACACCTCTTACGCCGACGTAAATAAATCGATCAATTATTTATAGAATTATTTAAAATTTTAAATTTGTATTATTTTTATATTTAAATATTTATGATTAAAATTTAAAAGTTAAATAATCATTTTAAAATTTATAATATTTAATTAAATATGAAGTAAAAATCGTATGAAAACACGATATTTTTAACTTGATTTAAATCGAGTAAATTACTATATTAGGAAATAATGAAGATATATATGAATATATAGAAAAAAAAGCTTTCATTTAATATAAATATTATATATTAAAATGTAATATAATAATCTTGAAAAGTCGAAGTTTTAAGGGTATTTTTAACTCGTTAAAATCTTTAAAAATCTTAATAATTCATTCAAATCAAAATTATATTAAATAATATTTTAATATAGTAATTATAAGGATAAAAATTATTATATATAAAAATTTGAAGTGATTTTAATGATTTTTAAAAATCGAAGTTATGGTGGTGCTTAGTGCTTGTAAACACTATATATACTCTTTTTAACTTTATTATATTATATTTTTTATATATCTTTAATATATATAATATTTATATTAAATGAAAAGTCTTTTTTTAAATATTTATATATATCTTTATTATTTTTTAATATAATAATTTACTTGATTTAAATCAACTTAAAATTATAGTATTTTTATATGATTTTTACTTTATATTTAAATAAATATTATAAATATTAAAATCATTATTTAATCTTTAAATTTTAATAGTAGATATTTTAATATAAAAATAATCTATATTCAATATTTTAAATAATTCTATAAATAATTGATTGATTTATTTACATCGGCGCAAAAGGTGATTTATACAAAATCGTCGATTTTGAAGCGATTCGCTTATTTTGCGCGTGCTTCAATTTTAATTTGACCGAGTAGTCTCGAGAGATTATATACCATTTGAGTTAGAATAACCTTTTTAAGGTACCGGCCGGATTCGAAAAAAAAACAAAAAAAAAAATTGCAGACAGGTTCATGGATTGTTGATTCGAAATTTGAGATTGATTAGAGAACTTTGCCCCTCAAGGACCCTGTTATTCATTCTCTTTTTAACCTTTTTTTTTTACTTTTATTATAGAATAATAGGATGAGATAGGAAAGATCTTGATTTTTTGATTGTCTCGTTCATTCATTCATTCATTCGATCGTCATGTCGAAATCAATTCCTACAGCCGATCATCCTCCACATGAAAACTCAAATTCACTTTATCATTCAAATCTACTTCAACGTCGAACATATGGATATGTGAGTGCGAATGGAAATAGGAATAGAGATAGAAATGGAGATGGCCAAGGACATATAAAAAATACTCATTCACAGGTTCATATATATATACTATGATCGTGGACAAAATCGATCTCCTACTTTCTCTTTGGTACTAAGTTTATTTATATCTGTTCCATAATTATTTTTTATTCCTTTTTTACCCTAGTTTGATACTTTTCTTACTTTCTTTTTACATGTAGCTTTCTTGAGTTAAATAGACTACTTCAAGTTAGATCATGATGATATTTATTAAATAGATACTAGTAGACATTTGGAATTTATGTTAGTTAACATAGATTTGTGAATGCATTTCCATCTCCAATGGTTTATATCATGATCCTTCCCCTCTTCCTCTCTCATATTACATCTGTGGGGTTAAAAATGGAGGAGATATTGGTAAACTTCAAATTTTATTTGAAAACACAAAAAGAGTAAAGTATAGCTTAAGTTACAAACTTGAATACTCAAAATGCTTCATTTTTCTTTAGCAACACCATACTGTTTTTGGATCACCTCCGAGAATTATAGATCAATTTTCATTTTAAAAAAAAATTGAAAATCTATAAAGAGTTTAGGTTTGTGAATATTTTGATTACTATTATGATAGAATCTGGAGAAATAAAAAGCTTAATATATATTTTACCAATCAAAAGCTTGAGTATATCCTCAGAATTGACTAACTTGAATTTTAGCTATCATCAACTTGAAGTTGTATGACTCGGATTGTTATATACTAGTAATATTGAGTCAAGGACTCTGACACGCCGTCTTTTCTTTATTGATATTTATATAATAACTTTTTAATTAATAAATTATTTTAAAAATATGCTAAAAAACTTTGAAGACATTACTACTTGTAGTAGTATAATAAATTTTATTTTCAACTTTGAACTTCAACTTAGTAGTAAAGACAAAAACAAGAATTGAGTAACTTAACTCGCAGTAAAATCTCTTTTTTTATATTAAAAACAAGAAGCATTTTATATATATAGCCTAAGACTATACTATCTTAAGAATAGTATATTACTAGTAGTCATATTCCACTTATTTTTAAATAAAATTTGAAATTTGCCAAAACCCTCTATTGACTTTTTCGGAGAATAAAAAAGTAGATCTTTATCGTTATCATCGTTATTACTATCATAGTCTTGTCAAATGAGAAGAACGTGATTCATAGCGTTTTATAAATTTAGTAGTACTTTTATTTACTACTACTAGTAGTACTTACTCTTTTTTTTTTACTTTCTACTACTACTACTACTACTACTTCTCAAATTCAATATCACTTATTGTTCAAGTTTCTATATTGATTATCAGACGATACAATAAATGATACGAGAAGATAGTACAATAGACGGGACGAAAACGAATCAATATTTACAAAGTGGAACTGACATTAGACTTGCATGATTCACTAATTTCCTCACCCTACTCAGCCAACACCTATCACAGACATGAATATCCAAAATTTAGCCGACCGTCGATTGGGATTTCAATCTTATGGAAATAAATCCAATTCATTTACACCACCTATCAAAATTGATGAAGCTGAAGGTGAAGAAGGTGGCGCCGAAGTCAACGATATACCACTTTATAGGAAAAGAACTCCAGGTATGAATTCGGGGAATAGACCGAATAAACTCTCATCGGATAGAGGATTTGATTATATTCCAAGGAGAATGCAGAGTCCTCAAGAAGCTCCGAATTCAAGGGTTTTACAAGCTCAAGTAATTGCTGAAGGATCAAGGTAAGCCTTATGGGTAATTCAATTCGGATTGCCAAGCTAATTTGTTTGTCTTTGTAGCAGTCTTTATAATGAAGGACATGGAGAGTTCGAGGAAGAACATCCAGAAATTGAAGAGCGCGTGCTTATTAGAGACTCCAAATCTGGCATGTCTTCAACACAATCGGCAGCTACGCCATCATCGGGACGTTCTCGTTCAAGAGCAGGGTCATATTCTTCCTATCAAACCAATGCTACATCTTTACCACCATTACAAAATCAGGGACCATTAGATGATGGGGATCAACTTGAGCCATTGAATGAGGAGGATATTGATCCTGGGTCTTTCGATTTGGTGGCACCAACTGAAGGGGGCGCGAAGCAGTTTTCTCTCGAGACAAGATCAGAACAATTATTCTCTACCGAGCATTTACGAATTATATTTGGGGACCCTTCATTACTTCTGCGTTTCACCTCTTTTCTTGGCGTACACAGAAGTGCTTCAATTCCTATTCTTATATACTACTTGGATGCCGTCAAAGCTCTCAAAGCTATTTCATATTCCAATGCAATTGGGGAAGCTCTTGAGCCAATTCCTGGACATGACTTTACAGCTAGTATCGCCACTAGAACTCTCAATAATGAATTAGAGGAGAAAGCTGAGAAAGCATTTGAGGTGTTGGTTCGAGAAGATTTACCTGCATATATTACCTATACTTATATCCAGACTGTGAGTATATCGATTCAGAGAAGGATCACAGGAACTTTACCGGCACATTTGAGAGAGGCTTCGGAAGGACTTGCTGAGGTTTTTTGTTTGACGGACCCTTCTCGTCCGGATAATCCTATTGTGTTTGCATCGGAAGGTTTGTAGCAGCATATCAGATCAGCATGCGAAGATAAACTGACATTGTTTAGAATTTCATCGAACTACGCAATATGGTATGGGTTATGTTATTGGTAGGAATTGTAGATTCTTACAAGGGCCAAAGACAAATCCATTTAGTGTGAGGAGAATTCGAGAGAAAATTGAAGCTGGTCAAGAACATTGCGAGACTTTCCTTAATTAGTAAGTTATGATCTGAGCTCTAGAAAAGGCGATAATTAATGAGATGATAGTCGACGAGATGGTTCCCCATTCATGAATATGTTAATGTGTGCGCCATTATGCGATAGCAGAGGTACAATCAGATATTTTATTGGTGCCCAAGTCGATGTGTCTGGTCTGGTTAAAGAATGTTCCGATCTCGAATCCCTACAACGGCTCGTCATAGCAGAGGAGCGTGCGGAAACACTCGAAGCCGAACGTCGAGCACATCCCGACCAAGATATTGAAGATCCACCTACTGTTATAAAGGATGAATTTCAAGAGTTAAGCGAAATGCTGAATATGCAAGAATTAGACACAGTTCGAAAATGGGGTGGTAGAATGCACAAGGAAGTAGAACAAGAAGATTCAGAAACCGCATATCACAAGGGAAATTGGAATAAACCTCGTCTACACATCACAAGCACAAGTCCCGATGGTCTCGATGGAAACCCCGGATTTGGACGCCTGAACACAAATGGGAAACTCAGCGGTGTCTACGAGAACTATCTTCTCGTCCGTCCATACCCAAGTTTACGGGTCCTCTTCGCCAGTCCATCACTTCGAGTGCCCGGTATCCTGCAAAGTCCCTTCATGGCCAAAATCGGCGGCTCGAACCGCGTGCGCGAAGAACTAACACAAGCTCTCGCCGACGGTCGCGGCGTCACTGCTAAGATTCGCTGGGTCACAAAAGATGATTTAGAAGGCCGAAGTCGCTGGATCCATTGTACACCGCTTATTGGAAGCAATGGCGCCATTGGTGTCTGGATGATTGTGATCGTCGATGATGAGACTAGTCAGCCGAATGGCAAGAGGTATCGGCAGGCGCCGCCGGTGGATCCGAGGTTTGGGAGGAGTATACCGTTTGCGACGGGGAGGACGGATAGCTCGGCGGACAGTTTGAGGGATTTTGCGATTGTTAGTCATGGTGGTGGTGGGAATGGGGCACAGGGGAGACCAACGTCGAAGGATTTACCGAGGGCGCCGAGGAGTTTGAGGGATTATGATGAGCGGAGTGAGAGGAGTGGGAGTCCGTATACTTTGAGGATTGACTGAGTGGTTGATCTATCTATTTGTTAAGAGTGTGGTATGTGTGGTATGTGAGGTATTGAGGTGGATTATATGGAATGTGAGCAATATTTGCTTATATATGGACCGTCGACGAGGCAGGCTGCGCATCGACTGGGTGGATGTTTTTCTTTTCTGATTGCTTTTTAATATGGCTGGTTGGCTGGTGGTGATGGTGTGTTTGATTTATTTTAGGCGGCTGCTTCTTCTTCTTCTTCTTCTTCTTCTTCTTCTTCTTCTAATATTTTTGGCATCATTTGCTGTATAATCTTGTTATCTTGGGGTTTTGTTATTGTAGATGTTTATTTAATGAGTTTTATGGAGTGGAATGAGACGGGATGGATGTGATGGAGGTGAGATGGAATGGGATAGGAGGTGTAGAATTAGGAGATGGAGGATGAGGGATGGAAAATAGAGAAGATGTACAGTACCTTATGGATGGAAAGGGAGAGGAAGGGAATGGGAAGGGGATACTAAGTCTTACCTTCGGCTTTCCCTTTCGCCTAGCTTGGTTTAGAGAACCTCTTACCATCATATTCTATATATTAACGGTAATACAGAAAGATAGAAACATAGATGAGTAGGATTCATGGGGTCGATACATAATTTATGAATACCGTATAAATAATTCCTAATCACTACAATCCAAACTCAAATAAGAAGCGCAATGTTCTTTATTCTTCATAGATTAGTCTTCGTATGTTATATCATATCATATCATAATAAGCACAACTACATCCATCCACATAGTATATGCACTTCACAACGATAACTATATATAACCATAGATTCTTCCTGTATATTTAGATCCCTGACGCTAAACCGGAATGCAGACTCCCTTTCTTTTCCTTTCCTTTCTTTTCCTTTCCTTTCCTTCCCTTCCTTTCCTTTCCTTTCCTTGCCAATAAATAAAGACCCTTACGAGCTTTACTAATGAGGCGTTCGAGCAATAACTTGAAGGGAGATACAGTAACATGAACAATTCGGTAGTGTTCATTCATTCATTACTTATATATAAGATTACGTACGTATGTATGTAGATTGATGTATATGTATATATGTGTGTATGTGTATATTTATTACCACCACACGATCGATAAACGACCGAACGAACGGACGGACGAACGAACGAACTAGATATTAAACGAATTCTATTGAAAGAAATATCGACGGATACATTCTATATACTCGTACACGTCATAGTATGCACGCATTTATGGTACCCTATCTTTACACCATAATACTCGAGTATATACAGTTAGTGTATATTTCGTAGTGAGTGTGAGATATTTGTTGCGAAAGTGTTGTTGAAGTGTTGTTTATATCGTTATTTACATCATGATAGCTAGTTAATTATTTATATAATTATAGATCCCATCCCATCCCATCGCACTAGCTAACCAACTATTATTTTCCTACACACGTAAACCATAAACCATAAACCATAAGTCCCCAATTCCCAATTTCCGCTTCTATCTATCATATACCATATATCACATACCATATACCACATACCAATATCAAACCATACAATACTCATATATATTATATTACATTCATTCTCCCCCCCCCCCCCGGCCAAAAAAAAAAAAAAAAAAAAGAATCAACCTAAAAATAATTTCTATAGACCTTCGAATCTCTTATCTTGTTTGTATGACTCCGGGGGTATGGAACTATACAATTACGGGTATCATCTGTATTGTATTATTTGTTCAAGGAGTTCAAGAAGGGTGTTGTACGCCGTCGAGGATATATATCTCCTCAACGGACACGTGACGTAAGGTCACGTGTTTGACTATACAGACATATCTCTTATCTAATACTACTAGTAATTAGTAGCTTGAGAAGATATGAATTTGATGGGGAGGTGTATTAATCGAATATATATATGTATATATATATCATGCATATGGGTTGATTGTCTAGATGTTACGTGTTATGTTCTCTGAGATGGGGGGACTCGGAGTTTACTAGGGTAGCTTTTGGGTTGGTTGTAGATATATATTTATATTTATATTTATATTTATATTTATATATACGTGTGTGTGTAAACATAAACAGAAGAGGTATTTTCTCTCTATTGATTTGTATTGCACGATTATATTTTTTAGCTAGGAAACCGAGAGGCTTTGAGGGAAGGGCGAGAGAGAGGGGGGTATTCTGCTCTGTTTGTTTTATTTATTTTATTTTATTTTATTTTATTTATTTTATTTTATTTTATTTTATTTTATTTTATTTTATTTTATTTTATTTTATTTTATTTTATTTTATTTTATTTTATTTTATTTTATTTTATTTTATTTTATTTTATTTTATTTTATTTTATTTTATTTTATTTTATTTTATTTTATTTTATTTTATTTTATTTTATTTTATTTTATTTTATTTTATTTTATTTTATTTTATTTTATTTTGTTTTATTTTATTTTGTTTTATTTTGTTTTGTTTTATTTTGTTTTGTTTTATCTCTTGAGTATTAGAAATTGGAGTGGAAGATATAGCATTGAGGAGGACTGGGACTGAGTTCATCGATGTACATAACATAATACATACATCATATAATATAGCACCTCGTCAAAAGATCACGAAACATCAAATCAGTCAAATAGAATTCTAAAGTTGGATAAATATATAATCACTTCAATTCAATTCTTTCGTTTCTCTTCTCGTCGTTCGTTCGTTCATACTAATTACAGGAAAAAAAAACAAAAAACTTATTTGGAAAAAGCAGAAGCAAAAAAAGACGCCCAATCCCAAATTTTAGTTAGATTCGTTTTCTTTTACTTTTCTTTCGCCCGTTTAAGATTTATTTCTCAAATGAGGAGGAACGAATTTTCCACTACCACCAGATGGTTTTAGGGATTCACCAGAAGGAGCGGGTTTTTCTTCACGGGCATCTTCGCCACGAGATGGACGGGGGCCACGAGAAAATGGTGCGCCACGGTCGGATGATGAAGGAGCGGCTCTGTAATCTCTAGAGTCTCTGGAGTCTCTAGATTCTCTAGCAGGAGGAGGAGTAGAAGAGGAAGCAGTAGAGTCACCTCCAGCTGCCTTGGCTGCTTCTCTTTCTCTCCATGTAGGCTTGTTTCCAGCGAGAGCTAAACGGGGTGGACCACTTGGGCGGTCATTGGATTCTGTGCGTTCCACTGGTGCTGATGGACGTGAAGCAGGCGAGGCCCTTGCCATTGGTGATTCATTTCGGCCAGCGGCGGGTGCAGGGGAGGAAGAAGGAACTTCCTTTCCTTCGGCACGAAGCTTCTCCTTTTCTCTCCAGCCCATCTTGGCACCAGCAAGAGCAAGGGGTGGTCGTCTACCCTCCGAAGAGTCTGTTCGCTCGATAGTAGCGCCACGGATAGGACCTCTTGCTTTCTCATCTGCTCTCCTCTTGGCAGCCTCTTCTGCTCTTCGCTCTTGTAGAGCAGCCATTTCCAAAGCTTCTTGTCTCTCCTTCTCTCGGATAGCCTTGATCTCTGCGAATTCTGCTCTCTTCTTCTCTTCTCTGGCGGCCTTCTCCTCTGCTTCCTTGGCAGCACGTTCTTCCTCCTCTCGCAAAGCCTTCTCACGCTCCTCACGCTCTCTCTTTTCACGAATCTTACGGTCCTTGAACTCCTTTCTACGGAGAGCAATTTGCTTCTCAAGTTCCTTCTCAGCGTCACGGCGACGTTTGTCGAATTCCTCATGTCTTCGCTCAACAATGACATCACGGAAGGATTCGTAGTGAGATACCAATCTAGTCAATCTGTGCTTGAGTTCAACATTCTCCTTGTGCTTAGCCTCAGCATCCTTCAGAGTTTGAGCCTTGATCTTTTCGTAAGCTTCCAAATCAAGTTTTCGTTGGGCGGCATAGTCTTCAGGTAATTTCTTTGCCTCTTCCTTTCTGAAAGCTCGCTCGAGATGGTCGATACGTTTACCGGTAATTCTCAACTTTTCGTTGGTATCATTCTTCTCACGCTCGAGTTGTGCCAATTTCATAGCACGAATTTGGTTGGCATCCACATTCTCCAGGTTGTTAAGATCAATGTCAAGGCCTTTGCTGCCAATCTTGAGATCGTCAATTTGCTTTTGGAGTTCTGCTCTTCGGACACGTTCCAACTCAGCCTTGATACGGTCGTCTTCACGCTTCTTTTGCTCTGCTGCGAGACGCTTATCTTCGGCTTCTTGAAGTTGAGCAGCCTTGAGACGTTTCTTAGTTGCTTCCTCCTTCTCTTTGCGAGATTGAATCTCAGATGCCTCTTCCTTTCGTTTTTGGATGATTTGTTTTCGTGCAAGTGTGTCACGATGTTCTTCTTCTGCACCAGCTCTGGCTCTAGCGTATGCATCATCGCGAGCCTTGATTCGAGATTCGTTGAAAGAGGGATCAATGTATTGGCAGGTAATAAACAAAGATTTGGCGAGACGAGTAAGTTGAGTTCGTACAATTTCGGAAGGAGTGTTTTGGAGTCTTTGAACAGATGCAGTCTCGGTCTCAGCAGATCCTGCGCTTGAACCAGCGTGGAGTGCCTTGGCAGATGAGAAAACATCGGTATCGAAGCTCAAAACACCAGTAGCATGATCCATGCGAATTGCGAGGTCACCCTTCTTGTTACCATTCATGATGAACTTCTCAATTGTGTCCTTTGTGACTTGGAATGGCTCTGGGAATTTAGCGAGGTTCTCGACAAAGTTAAGATCAACGGTCTCATAGACTTGGGAAAGT
Source organism: Scleromitrula shiraiana (assembly GCA_028455995.1). Classification (NCBI taxonomy): domain Eukaryota; kingdom Fungi; phylum Ascomycota; class Leotiomycetes; order Helotiales; family Sclerotiniaceae; genus Scleromitrula; species Scleromitrula shiraiana. Next base: position 990,487 of record JABELC010000013.1, read on the forward strand.
TGTTGGAAGAGTCTAGTCAAGATAACTTGTTGAAGAGGAAGGACATATTTCTCCATCTCGGCATCAGCACCAATTTGAGACAAGATTGGGGAGATCTTTTGGCAAATTGACAAAGGATGGAAGTCAACCTCGAGGATGTTATAAAGTTCTCGGATCTCAGGACGAGCACGCTTGAGGAGACCCTTGCTCATGGCATCTCTGAAAAGAACTGCACGAGTAGGAGCTTGAGCCATCCCAAGAAGGTGAGTGAGACGAGAGTTCTTGTTCTTCTTTTGCTCATCAACGTCGACGAGAGCGCCACGAGATCTGGAAGTGCTAATCACAGGGATAGCGAGAGCAGACAAGAGAACGAAAGAAGCTGCCTTGGACAGATCAGCCTCAGAGGTAGCTGGGTTGTCTGACTTCTTGCTTTGACCGGAAGCGACCATTTGAGCGGATTGACGAAGGAGGTTATAGTATCTAGACCAAGCAGCAGCATGGAAGAGATAGTTCTCACCAACCAAAAAGATTCTGGTCAATTTCTCATAGTAGTTTGCCATCATAACATTCTTTGGTGGGCGCTTGCTAAGGTTGAGCAAAGTGTGGATGTCCTCAACACTTCTGAAAGCCTCTTGCCACAACTCAAGTTCAACGGCCACATTCAATTGTTGAAAACGTGTCTCAAGATGGCGTTGTAAGGTATCTGGATCGTTCAAGTTGATGGCATGCATCTGAGCCGAGTATTTTGCGGCAGTCTGGACATGGTTGCGAAGCAATTCACACAAACGACGGAATTCAGTCTTTCTGGTGTATTTTTGACAGAACTCAAATGCCTGCATAGCAGTGCTTTGGTACATAATTTCCAATCTGGCATTGTTTCGCAAGATATCGAGAACGGTTCTGTATGTCTCCCACAAAAATTTCAACCATGGTGTCACGATAGCACGATCTGTGCGGTCTCTGGATTGTTCGCCTGATACTGTCGACAAAAGGATAGATTCGGGGGTTTCGGTAGCTTCCAAATCATCAACGCTTGCAGTTGCGGCTGTGGTATCGAGTGAAGATTGAACCTCATCAGCCTTTGCTTGTGCGGTCTTAACTTTCTCTTCGGCCAATTCGATAAATTTCTTGAGGACAAGCTAAACGAGATGATGCATCAGCCCCGCACATATTTAAAAATTCAACCCACTCCCCATTTCTACTTACCTCGATTGTTCCAACGTTTGTATTTTGGCTGATATTCTTATATTGATACAAGGCGTCCTTTGCGAGTTTGCCCTTCTTTTGTTCAACGGATTGTTCGACCAACAGAAGCATCACAGGCTCCAACGATGTAATGGGAGCATTTCTCGACCTCTTGGAAGTAACATGTTCATGAAGTAACACCAAAGCAGCCTGTGATTGACCAACACCCATCAACTCATAGGCGCGTTTGAGGACATTCTCAGGTTTCTGATGGGGCGGAGGAGGCATGCTGGGCAAGCTCCTCTGCAAATATTGCGCGTATTAAGATTTGAAGGTTGTATGTTGTTATCTTCGATGATTTGATCACTCGGATCAAGATTTCATGGAAAGATAAATGAGTTACCTTTCGGAAATAAATGATATGTCTGTCTACCCAAATGTCAAAAAAATGGTGACGAGATAATTTCGGTGGGGGGGGGTCGAAAATCTGGTTCCTTTAACAGATTTCGAAGATAGCGATAATATTTCTTAGAGAAGAAGTTCGTTCGTGTGCGAACGCTAATCTTAATTGAGTTAGGAATTATACCACAGTCAGCCGAATCTGACCATCAAATTAGTGCGAGGCTACCACTTAAAAATTGATGTTTGGTTTTGGGGAGTCCATAAAGCCACAGGTGGCACAGCAAAGCACAGCACAGCAGCAAAACCCCGAACACAAAAGGAAGTGACACACACAATAGGTAGATTACGGTTAGACGAAGAGAACAAAGTGGAAAAAACATTCGATTGTCCTATTGTTCTCAATTCCATTCATTGCTTATATAATACATCTAGGTAAATATACAATAGATAAAAGTTTTAAATTAATTATTGAGGGTAATAGAGAAAGTGAGGAAGAAAAAAGATCAAAAAAGATGAAAAAGTCAAAGCGTAATATTAAATAACTCTCTCCATGTAATTAAGTGTAAGTATAAGGAGAAACAAATAACGAATAATCTCAGTAATTTAGTAAATAATCTCACCAAATATATTCATCATCCCTTAAATTTAATCATTTGAAACTCACAACTGTATCTATATCTATATCTATATCTATATCTATATCTATCCTTATTATATTCATTCTATATATTATGATCTTAAACTCATAACTATATTTAATATTCATATTATTTATATTATTTATCTTTTCTTGAAAAACACAGGTACCGGTACCTTTTTATTTAATCCTTCTTCTCCAAGCTGGAGCTTTTATATCTAGGTATTATCTAAACTTAATTAACCTTGAAAAATTACGGGAAATAACGATTGAAAATTTTATTTGAGGGGGGGATTGCAAATTAATAATAATAATAATAATAATAATATGAGCCTTCAAAGTTCACTTTAGCCCTCAGCCCTCCGCCTTTCAACCTCTTACAGTTCACCCGCCATGTAAATCGTTATTCCTCTCTTTCACCTACCTTTTTTCAATCCATTACTACTACTATTACTATTACTACACCACCACTCTTTTTCAATACAACGACACAGATTCCAATTCTCAATTCAATTCAATTCAATTCAATTCAATTCACTTCAATTCACTTCACTTCAAAATTCGATACGTCACGATTAAATAAAATATCACAATTATACGATTATAAAATTCTAATTCCTAATAAAATCCAGACGAAACCTGTACAGTACGTTGAAGAAATTGTTTCTCCTTATCCTATCGCAGAATCCCCCCATCTCAAAGTACCAAAGTGGCCCAGCAAATCTAATTTCCCTGACCACACCGAACAGCCAAGAGAACGACCACCACAATCAATACATCTTCCTCCTCTTTATATCACCACCACCATCATCATCATCATCGTCATCACCATCATCATCACCATTACGATTACGATTACGTTCAATCTTCATAATGCCTCAAGGGTACTCTTCTCGTGATGTCGGAGATCCATCCCAAATTAAGAAGAATAAACAATCCATGGCAGATCTCAAATTAAGACGTCTTACGGAGTTGAATAATCGATTAAGAGAAGATTTGGAACGCGAACGAATTCCCGTTTCTCAAGCTGCTAAGAGGTAATTCCATCTTCCTCTTTTCAACATTATGATATTATATCAATTCAATTATAAGGAGAAATCATTCGACTAACGCGCAATTTTTTTTAATCATCTCTAGTATTATTCAATATACAGGTAGCACAAAAGATTTCATGGTTCCGTCAATTTGGGGTACAGTCGATAAGAAAGATGATCCATATGCGCCTCAGCAAAGTGGGGGATGCTGTGTGGTGATGTAGTCCTCAGAAGGAGATTGAGAAGGAAATGGCATGCATGCAACGCAATTACAGTACGAACGACTACGACCCATACAAATAATTAATAACACACATACACAATGCACGCAAATTCCATCCTGCACACAAACGGCTTTTTAAAATTTTGATATCGTTTCTTCGCATACATCTATCAACAGACATCAAGGAGGGAGAGGTGGGCGGCAGAGTAAGAACAAAGGGCGTTCTAGGGCGTATTGGGAAAATATTTTCTCTTTTGCTTACCTTCTCCTGGTTCCCATCATTCGACACTGGCACCAACCAAGAAAGCTTTTAAATACCTCTTCTTTTCCTATTCGACATCCCTCGCAGATCACCTCGTTCAATCGTCCTTTTTTTGCCAAATGCAAAGAGAAGCGTAGCATATCTTTTTTATTTGAACATTGGTGGGATTCTTGTTCTTCTCTTTTCTGATTTCGAAGAAAATTACTACGCAACGCAACACAACACTACTGGGTAATGGGAAGCGAGCGATTCAATTGCGAATTTTTTTCATTGTATTGCGCGCATACATATACTTCTTTTATATGAAAAAACGAAAGACGTGATAAGAGAATGAAAGAGAAGAGAAGAGGGGAGAGAATAGTTATTATAGGAGAGTGGTATTGGAATGGCATGGCATAGGCAGGAGGGCAAAAAGGAATGAGATATGATGAGAAAGGGAGGGAGAGGAGGGAATGGAAAGTGGAAGGGGAAGAAGGAAGCGTGTAATATTTTATTTTTCTCTCTCTGTTCATTCATCGTTTTCGTCGTAGTAGTTACACACCGTTTTTTTTATGGATGGTGGTATTATACCTTCTATTTCAGATTTTCCTCATCCTTCCGTCCGTCCGTCTGTTCGTCCTTCCTATACCTTTCAGTGGTTCGGGAGGTCTTTGTGCATACATTAGGACAGGATTACTTCATTGGGAAGGGAAGGAAATGGAATGGAATGAATTTCTTCTTTTTTTATATTCATTTTTACGCTGACGGACTTATCTTATGTGAGAGTGATATGAAATGAGAAATAATATGCTATTATGCTATTATGCTATAGTAAACATGTATACACTGACCAGCTATCTGTCTACTCGTGATCGATTATTGAATGAATACCTATCTATATATATATATATATAAACCCTCCCTTCCCTTCCCTTCCCTTCCTTTCCTCCCTCGTATTTCCCATGACCACCATCACATGCAGACATTGCATTGAGTTGAGCCAAATAGGCAGAATGCTAGAATGCAAGTTCAAGTTCAATTTCAATTTCAATTTCAATCTTGATCTTGATCGTGATCTTGATCGTGATCTTGATCGTGATCTTGATCTTGATTTTCATATACCTATTCAACAATCAACAAAACAAAATATCTATCGATACCCAGACAACCCACTATCGATAAAAAGCTATGATGAATATGACGGAATAAATAAATAACTACATGAGGTGAGGTGAGGTGAGGTGAGATGAGGTGAGGTGAATTGATCCCAACAAACCTCGGAATACTTCACTTAATTGAAATCTTTCCATTTTGAAGCTACATTTATGTCTTTCCTTCCTTCCTAACTTTCTTCCTTTCTTTCATTCATTCTTCCTTTCTTTCCCCCCTCCTCCCTCCCTCCCTCCTCCTCCTTTTCCTTTCCAGCCATACCCGTACATACAAACCGCACCCATCAAGTCGGCGACCAAATCCAATTCCATCTCCTGTATTTAATTTAACCTCGCTATCGCTATCGCTATCGCTATCGATATCGATATCGATATCTCCATATATAAAAGAGTCGCCGGCCGGATATTTTCAGATCCGGAGCCGTCGGACTTGGGTTCGGGGACCTGCAGATTCATCATTGGATGGATGGGTGGATGGATGGATGGATGGGTGAATGGGAGTTGGCACGTCTGCATGCACGGATTGTCGGGTTTATTTTCGTGCTGGGTTTTTAGGTGTATCTTGGGATGGGAGGGGATGGGATGGGATGCGATGGGATGGGAGGGGATGGGATGAGATGGGATGGGATGGGATGGGATGGGATGGGATGGGATGGACGATGGGGCAGGTGATTTACATGTGTTTGGTCGGGGGAGAAAAATTCACTAATTTCCCTGGCTATCTATCATCTGATGCGAGGATGGAAATGACGAGATTGTATTGTATTGGATTTAGATGAGTGAGTGACGTATCTATGGGTTTCTGAAGCTTGTTTTGTGATGGCGGATTGATGGAAATATGGGAGAGCAATCTTGGAAGTCAGGGAGATAGATGATAGATAGGTTGGCTTGTTGTCACACAAAAAGGAGCATGCTCGAGAACTTGTTGATTGCTCTATCTAGAGGGGGCGCGAAGCTCTCTCTATGTATACTACGATATCATGCTAAGGGTGTGGAGCACGCTAGGTCATATCCAGTTGATCACTTGATCTATTCTTTTGTGACAGTTGTTCTAGGGGGAAAGGAAAGGAAAGAAGAGGAAAGGAAAGATGGATAATAGGTGAGGTGAGGCGAGGCGAGGTTGATGGATTGAGATTTTCAGTAAAAGCTCTGCTATATTATATTATATTATATTATATTATATTATATTATATTATATTATATTATATTATATTATATTATATTATATTATATTATATTATATTATATTATATTATATTATATTATATTATATTATATTATATTATATTATATTATATTATATTATATTATATTATATTATATTATATTATATTATATTATATTATATTATATTATCTCTATTCTCCGTCATTTCCCTTTCTGTAAACCAAATACTCCAAAAGTTATAAGTATATCTCACGAAGCAAAATTAACAATACGCTTTAAAGACCTAAGTAAGATCTTTAATTCCAGTCACCAGTAACATTGATCGTAGAGATGCATATATCTCTTTTATACCAGCATGTATGTCATTGTATCATAATATCTAATGTCCATGAATCGAATTTCGACAGTTATACAGTCATGATTATATCACGGTATATCTGTCTCGTGGACTCAGGTGACTGTTTAATTTCTTATCAATCGCACTAATATGTATCATGACGTTTTCATCGTCAATATGATTAGGTAGGATAGATTTCTCAAGATTGGCAAAACAAGAGTGGAAGTGAATATATCATCCATTTATCTATTTGTCTTTATCTCCTGGCGATAAAGTTTAATTTTGAATTGCAGGATTGGGTTTTGGATTCTTGGGATAAATGATATAGGGAAGGACCTTGGGAGACAGTAAAAAATAGATGATGGTTTGTATTGCTACCTAGGTGGGCGATTTGCTTCCTTACTCTGTTGCAGATTTTTTGATAATTGTTTTTGGGGGTGTTGGGGATTGCTTCAATATTCGTTCCTGGGGGAGGATCGTCGGATGTTTTCTATAAGTGTTTGCTGATTCTTTCTCGAATTTTTCTATGAAACTATTGAGTTTTTACGTATTCACAGACTGTGGCGCTGTCTTTTTCTCCTTGGGAGAAGTTAGAAGGTATCGTGGTTGAGTATTTGCTGCTTCTATCGTGATTATGCAATAGGATATTGGAACTATATGTTTGAATTATGCCAGTCCTGATCTCTCGTATCTGTCAACTCCCCTAAAGTATCTCTTAGCCTGAACTATCCATTCCCTTCAATCAACACCCCATCTTTCCATGATCACCCCCTTCGAATCCCCCCAACTTAAAAACCCCTATCCCGTAGAATTCCTCCCCGAACCCAACAACCCCCAAATAGGAAACACCTCCCTCCCCACAAGATCCCCCACCACCCTCGGAATATACTTCGGAAAGCCCCTCCACAACTCCTCCAGCACCCCCCACGACTGCTGCGCATCAATATCAATCGGTTCCGTCCCCGCCAACCCCATCGTATTAAACGAGCGGTGCGCCGCTGTTGACGGCGTAGATGCATGCGGCGGCTACGTTTACTTCTTCGCTTTCCCAGCTTAGAGCGAGGGGGTCGGCGGAGTCGGGCATATCTGTGATACCATCATCACCAAATATCAGCGTCATGTAGATCCACAGTATAATCTTGCAAGTGTGTTACGTAAGAATGAGGATAGAAATGAAAGGAAAATCAAATCAAACTAACAAGGAAAACTAGCAATATGTAAAGTCTCAATTTGAGCTTGCGTGCTAAACGTCATAGCCGGATGGAAATGCTCCCAGCATCCCAGGATGCCCCACCGTCCATACGGCATAGCGATGACTTTCAATTCGTCTGGTTTTCCATCCGACCAGATTCCGCGCTCGCCGCCCGAGGGGCGTAATTTGTGACGAAGGAGGAGAAGCTCGCCGAGGGGTGAGATTAGTGCTTGGCCCATGTAGAGGAGATTATCCTCTTTGTGGGAGAATGCCAGGACGACGTATGTACTTGCGTTTCTGGCGGCGGAAAGAAGGGTGGTCCATTGAGGACTTCCGATTTCGAGGGAGTTGGGGATGTAGTTGGAGATGTGGGGGGCTATTGTTATGTTGTCGGCCATTCCTTTTGGATAGCCAGGTTTGTTCTTGCTAGTTTATGTATACATGTCTGTTTGTGTGTGCGTATGTATTTGTATGTGTACGATCTTAGAGCAAATTGATAGATAGAATATGAAAAGATAATCTCTTAGAAATAATATAAAGCAGATCTACATCCCCAGGAAACCACAATTTGGGGAAAACAACCAAATTGGCACCATTATCCGCAGCTTCTTGAATTAGGCTAACACCTTTTGCAACAGTAGCATTGAGGTCAAATTCTACGCCTGTCCAGTTCTTATTTAGGAATGGCATGGGCCAATTTGCTGGAGAGACTCGAACAATGGCTACGGTTAGGTTGAAGTGGTTGAATTGGTTGTTCTGGATGTGATGGTACTGCTATAGCTGAGCCCGAGGGGGGGTATTGATGAGATGAGGTGGGTTTGGAGAAGAAGAAAAAGAGGGAGAAGAAGGATGTGCTTTTAAACAGCATGATGGGGGGTATTATCATCATATATACATATGGCTAGGTAGTAGTAATGCATCATTGAAGAATCATCGCACTAAGGTTCAAGTTTCCTTCCTGATGTTAAGTGATGATATGATTATGACTAGCTAGGTGGAGATATGAATATGAATATGTGGTCTTCATTACACTTACTTGATAGATAATGATGATAGCATGATAAGATGAGCTCACTTACTTACTCGTAATCATCGTCAAACCTTCTATATCATACTTAAATGACATAGAATGCCATTGTGCTTGTTTCCACAGTGATTATCTAGCAAATGTAATAAGGTGGGGATAGTGGATGAGACAGGATGGAATGAAGTGGAGGCGCGAACGTTCTATAGTACATTATAGTATGAATCAAAGTAGTCCCTGTATATTTCGCTGTCTCCAAGTCAGTTCTAATCAGAGTATCTCAAGCATTCAACAAAGTGATTATCAAACCCCGAATGTTGACTTCAAATCCCGGATAATGAATTATGATGAATGAATAGATGGGAAAGTCTCTTATCTAAAGTATAACAAAATTAAAATAAAACTTTTTATTCCGTTCCTATCGACTTGACTTGGTGCATGAATTTATGAAAAGAACCTGACCTGACTGGTCTGCCGGTACTGATACCGGTATGTTGGTTGGGATGGGAATATATCCATAGAATGGGTAAATATCTAATTCAGAACCGTAGAATGGATGACTAAGATCAAATTAGATTAGAACCAGATTCATTCGTTGATAATCCAATAACCCATCAACTCTTGTAAAAATAAAGAATTATTTACAACTGTACTGTTCGTTTGATAGTTCTAGATCTATTACAATATTATCTCAGCTTGAAACGAGGTTCAAATATTCGATAAACTATTTTATTATCAATTCACTCGTACTGTATTATACGTAGAGAGAGAGTATTATACATACTGAGATTATACTTCAACATTTCGCATATAAGATATCTTATAAAATTATACCTAGTCATTCATTCAATACAACCCAGAAGTCAGTCAATCAACTAGTTATAAATTTAGGGTTAGTAAGCTTATTAGAAAGCATCACTAATTCAGCCTCATCAGCTTACAAACCTCTCATCTATTGATCCCCATCCATTGAATCCATCCATTGAATCCATACTTCAAATTCATTAGAACTAGTTCTATCATCCTTCTCATTATCATCCTCATCCTCATCCTCATCCTACTCGAGTACTTTCACAATTACCATTACCATCACCATAACCTCGAATATACATATCTAATTACTTAGCCACTTCATCCTACCCATTCCTCCTCCAAAATCAAGACCATAAAATAAAATTACAATCTAAGCGATAATGGCCGAAACTCCAACTTCACCTCAAACAGCTACCACTACCGGTACTCAAGGAGAAGTACTCCTCCCACGTATAACCATTCGCTTCTGTACGCAATGTAAATGGATGCTTAGGGCTGCTTATGTATGTTGTTTCTTTTGTTTGTTTGTGGTTTTATGTGCTTTTTTGTGATTTTTGTTGAGGGGAATTTGTAGGGGGGGGGTTGTGGGAATGAAAAGAAAAGGGAATATATGCTACATAGCCATTCTATTATACGGATTATTTTCTATGATGTTTCTTTGGCTGTAGTTCCGGGAGCGGGGATTGAGGTGTATGGTGCATTTCATTTGGGAATAGGAATGGGAATGATATACCTAGACATGAGCAAGAGGAAGAGGAAGAGGAAAAGGAAGAGAGACGATGCAAGTGCATTTTCACAGCATGTATACAGAAAAAGACAAGGCTCTTAAGTACAATTGTTACATGCGATATTACTTCCGAATGAGAGGGAGAGGAAGGAGAAACAAGTGATGATATTCTATCTTTACGTTATAGTCTTCCCCCACTTCTCTTTTCCCTTCTCTTTTCCCTTCTCACACATTAAGATTGCCTCCGCTCCCGTTTGCGTTTATATATGTATTCATTTCCATTTCTATCACCATCCCCATACCCTCCCCCATTCTCTCGCTTCCCATTCCCATTCCCCTTTCCCACTCCATTTCATTTCATTTCATTTCTTTCTTCCTTCCTTCCCTCCCTCCCTCCCTCTTATCCCTCATACCCACCCAACTAACACCCTCCCCCTCACCCCCTCTAGTTCGCCCAAGAACTCCTCTCCACATTCTCCACCAGCATCGGAGAAATCGCCCTCCAGCCATCCACCGGCGGTACATTCATCGTAGACCTCTACACCGGCTCCGAGGTCTCGGTGTTGAAACATACGATTTGGGATCGGAAGATTGAGGGGGGTTTTCCTGGTATGTTTTGTTCCTTCATTTTCCACCTTGAACCTTGCACCTTAGAGTTTGATTCCTACGGATAACACGATAAGAATGAGGACGGGGATGGGAATGAGGATAAGGATGAGGATTATAGAGCTAACAAAACGAATTAAACAAACAATAGAAACGAAAGAACTCAAAAAGCGCGTGAGGAATATAATCGATCCAACACGAGATCTAGGACATGTTGATGGGAAAAAATGTATATCTCCTTTTTCTTTCCTCTTCTTTTCCTCTTCCCTCTTCTTTTCCTCCCCCCCCCACTCCCATCTATATCTCCCATCTACATCCCCCATCTCCATCTCCCATCTAATTCTCAATAAACACACACACACACACATATTCACACACTCACAATCTAGCAACCCCATCCGCATCCACAACCCAAGATCCCCCACCATCCACATCCACATCAACCTCAACCTCAACCCCAGCAGAAACCACCACGGAAAAAGCACCATCATTAAAAGAATCATCTACCCGCAACGCGCGAGGCAAAATCGTCATAACAAGCGAGGAAGGCGGGTACGGTGTTTGTATACCGGGGGAGGATGGGGATTGTGGGGGGTTTTAGATGAGATTGTGGGGGGGGGGAAGGGAAGGATTAGAGGGGGAGAGGGGACGCATGGAATACGATATAGATGCAATTAGAAGATAGAATGAGGGATACACATATATATCAAGACCACATCTAATCAGTTAATCGAGCCATCCAATCAGTCAGTCAACGAGCCATATCATATATATATATATATGGCTCATCCAATCATGCAATCAAAAGTAGTAAAAAAAAAGTAGGTCAAAGTTACACCGAACAAAGGTACATTTCGCATCATTTCATATTCTTAGATTTCTTATTTTTTTCCTCTCTCGGCGTCAAAGAAAGAGAGAAGAAGAAAAATAAGAAATCCAAAAGAATATCAATCCATCCCAACTTTCTTGACTCTCTCCCCTTCTCCTTTCCTTCTACATTTCCTCTCTTAAAGCCTAGCACAAACGTTTCCTCTTCTCTCCTTTGATCGGAAAAATGAATATTAGAAACACAAGAAATTAGCTACTAGTTAGCTAGCTGTTTTTCTTTTTGAGAAAACTTTTCTTCCCTTTCCTGCTTGTCTTCCACTTTATAGAACGAATCCAATCCAAATCAAAATTACCACTATCTTTCCTGAACTTCGAAAAAAAAAAACCTTCCATATATTCTGCATTCGTCATGTCGGTCATAAAATTCTATTGTATAATACCGGCATACCAATCACACAACGTATAGATCGTATTCGTTCGATTTCGGTAAGTTGTTGGGAAAAAATTCGGGGGGAATCGTCCTTTGATTAGTGGTCCATAAGTAGGAAGGGAAAAAAAAGTTAATGTGTACATATTCGAGAGGTTACGTTTGGGAAGAGGAAAGAAAAAGAATTAAAAAAGGCGAGCTGCAAAATGTATGCGCAAATAGGTATGTTTTTCATGACGAACGGTTGAGGTCGAGATCGAAACTTGGAGAATACTTGCAAAAGTCGGGGTGGCATCGAGGAGGAGGATGGATGGTAATTGGCAAAAGAGAAGTAAGCCGAATAGATCGTATTTGGCGATGGCGATGGCGATGGCGATGGCGATTTCGTTATGGAAAGAGTGGCTAATTAAGCTTATCTGCGTCCGAACCTGCTACACAAAAGGAAGTTCGTAATTGATCATTTTTTATTTCTTCCTCGGGGTGACGGGCCTGCTGGAGGCTCCAATACCACCTGTTGTGACGTACTTTTGTTTTTTCTCCGCTGGTTTCAGAATCTATTGAGGGAATAAGTTAGTACAAATATTCATGCTTGATTTGATTATGTAGATTTAAATCTTACCTGGAACGAACATAACAAACTCTCATCCACACTCATCATCGCTCCGGCATTGTCAAACTCTCCACAGTAATTGGGTGCACTAAAGAGTGTTACCAATTGCCGCTTAGAGAAGAACTCATAACCATCTTCGACGACTTGATGAGCTCTACATATCAAATCCATATCATGCTTTTGTAAGAATCGAGAAACGACATCGGGACCAAAGGTGAATGATACACCACGATCGTTTTCGCTCCATCCGGTAATATCCTTATCTGGATCAGACCAGAGTAGATCGCAAAGGAGACCGCAATCAGGAATCTAAATTCATATCAGCATGAGCTCTGGCCCAACGGCACATCAAGAGCTAGCACTTGAGGGTTCATAATAATAGGTCTAAACTTACATCTGTTGGTCGCATGACACGACGGATTTGCTCCATGGAGTTCAAATCAGGACTTAAACCACCGTGCATAGTGAAGATCTTTTCATCGATGATTGCTGCGATGGGGAGACAGTTAAAGCAATCAGTAAAAGTCTTCCACAACTTGATGTTATATCTTCTTTTGCATTCATCATAGAAACCGTAAATTCGGTTGATTGATGCACATTCATGGTTTCCACGAAGGATGAAGAAATTTTCCGGGTATTTGATCTTATATGCGAGTAGCAGACAGATCGTCTCAAGTGATTGTTTGCCTCTATCAACATAATCACCAAGGAATAGGTAATTTGCCTCAGGAGGGAATCCACCATATTCGAACAAACGAAGGAGATCATAATATTGACCATGAATATCACCGCATATCTATCACCACCAAAATTTCATCAGTATATGATCCGCCAACCTAGCGCGTATAAATTATGAAGGAATAAAATCTCACCTTGATCGGCGCTTCAAGTTCTAGAAGGATGGGCTGAGAAATGAAGATTTCGCGAGCCTTGGTGCAAAGATAACGAATTTCTTGTTCCAAGAGCTGTACTTGTTTGCCTGGGCGACTACCTCTAACCTCCAACAATCTATCAATGATAGAGTCGAGGTCCACGTCTTGTTCTGCCATCACTTTATTGATTTTATTCTATTCCTCCTTTGCGGAGAATGTAACTGGGGGGGGTGTTGTGATGTAATCCTCAGCAGGTCGATTTAAGAGAGTGTACAACCGATATGGAATTGGAAATATGTATTATTATAGGATCGTGATTCACTTCTTGGAACTACAACGCGTAAAAAAGTTAGTTAAAAGTGACCAAATCCGATGTAACAAGATTATTTTATCAAATTGAAGTTTGAATCGTTCTCAACAAGAATCGTGGGGTCAATAATAATAACAAAGTAAGAGAAAGGGAAAAAAAAAAGATACATACAATGAAGTTAAAATCAATCCTCAATGGAGCTCGTCGAAGTGAAAACCGCGTTAGGATTAACCTTGAAGAAGGGATTTCTCCTTAATATCGCAAGAATTTATTGCAATTTTGATGTTGTTGATGAATGGATGTGATGGGGTCGTTGATGGATCAAAAAAAAAAGTCGACCAACTTTTTAGCTGAACCAGAAACTGACACTGACACTGACACTGACACCGACACTGATGACCCTTCTGAAAGGTAATCCAAGTTAAGATGGAAAAGAAGTTGAACCTATTTTTTTTTTTTTTTCTTTTTTTTCCTTTCTTAGGGATACGTTATTCTTCCCTTTTTTTATTATGAAGCTTTTCTCTTTTCTTTCTTTACTCTTGAAATAGTTTGAATTTCTATTATTATTTTTCGCCGCTTAATCACAAATTATGTGATAAATTTCGTGATGTCGATTTATTAATCTTGTAAGATAAATAGGATCTTTTTATCTTTCTTTCTTCAAAGAGACAGAGAGAGTGTGTCCTTTTTATTTTTATTTTTTTCGCTGGAGAACTTATAGAAGTGTTTTTGGTGAGGATTCTTTTTTTTTCTTCTTTCTTTCTTTCTTTCTTTCTTTCTTTCTTCTCTCTCACTCTCTCAAGGTTAAATCGACTCGGGATGGGATGGGATGTGTGGTGAAGTTTCTCGAGGGATGGGATTCAGTCAGTCAGGATGGGGGGAGTTGCAGACTGATCGGATTTCTTGTGTTTTGAACAAGCGCGCCCGCCCTCGTCTCGTTTATCGCCTTGTGCCTTGTGCCTTTTTTTGTGCCTTTTTTTTTGTGCCTTGTTATAATTTGGTAACCCGTATTGTGACCCCGTACTGCTTGTTTTTTTTTAAAAAAAAGAAAAAAGGGAAGGAGTAGGGAGTTAAGAGAAGAAACTTTTGATCAAAGGCAAAAAAAAAAAAAAAAATTGAGAGAAAAAAATAAAGGTTCGAGAACACGGCGACAAAGCACTTGTGGATCCAAAGATTATGTGGACTTTTTCTTATACTAGTTCTAATTGACTACTTGAAAGTACTTCGTATTACGGAAGTACAGTCAGTACAAGTAACAAATACCTTTGAAAAAGGCTTTGAGAAGACTTTGAGATGACTTTGAGAAGGGACAAGACAAATAATAAAATGTTATTGTGACTATGATTGTAACTGTGTCCGTACTTTGTAGATGATTAATAATAATTCTCTATTGTACTCAAGGCTTTGTAATTCCAAGTCGAGTTTATTCTTATTATTATTATTATTATTCTTATTATTATTATTATTGTTATTATTACTATTATATTATTATGTATTGATCTTATTGTACCTTTTTTTTGTTCTCAATTAGAGATTATAAATGTGTGATGTGTAGACCACAGTAGAATTGCCTAGGTATAATAATAAGCTGTAACTTTCTTTTTCAATGCTGTTACTCTATAGGAAAAGAGTTACAAATGATATTTATTAGTATTATTGATATTTGACTTTTCCTTCCCAAGTTTTCTTCTTTCTATACATTTATTATCTACCTATTTCAACAATTGTCCATTCAAGCCTACAAAGAGAAGAAGAGCGTGTGAATGGAGAAGTGTTAGAGAAGGAAGAAAGAGGTTGAAGGATCGTTTTAGATACAGACTGTACCTTTCTTTGCTTGGACTTTTCCACTCGCATGGTTCTAATTTTGGTACGGAAGTAGATGAAAAAGATTGGATGACAATATAGAGATTAGATGCTCCGTACAAAGAATCACAATAAGCAAGTATCACTCACAATAAACCATTATTTTGAAATGGGAATGGAATGGGAATTCAATATACTATGATAGATATAGAGAATGTCAAACGATTCCATCTACCGATATCTATGTATTTATCTCATAGTAACTAGAAGAATTATGAGTCGATGGCAAGTATTCAAAGTTTGATCATCATCTAGAACAACAACTTTATTACCTATCTAGGATTCTATCTACGGTTACAAAAAGTATAATATCTTTGTAAATCCCGAGTCATTGTCAGATAGATCAATCAATCAATCGATCAATCCATCCATCCATCAATCAGTCAAACCCGAAGGATGCGATGCGATATAAATTTACCATTCTAACAAACAACCCTTCTCTTCTCTTCTCTTCTCTTCAAACAGCAGCACTTCCCAGCCCAGCGCTTACACTAATCCTCCCATCCAAATTCCAATCAGCAATACATTATTGACCGCTGTTCCAGAACCAATTTATCTAATTCAACATCACACCAACACATATCAAAAACATATCCATCCATCCATCCATCCATCCATCCAACCATCCACACCATCATCACCACATCTACCCATCGCATATAAACCAAACCATACCATCCCCCCTCACCTCACATCAACCAACCCACTTTTTATCCCGCACATACCCAGCAGCAACATCTACCTACCTAGACCGAATCCACAAATCCATCGACTGAATACGACGACACTTCATGCATATCTACGATGCGATATACGTGGATAAGTACATAAGTGCATACATCATAGGTCGCTCGCTGTTACTCGGATTCCGTACTTCGGTTCTATTCTATACTATATTATATTATACTATGCTATGCTATACTATGCTATACTATACTATGCTATACTATAGCAAGTTTGTGATACAGTAATGGCACGCATTTTTGAGATTGCATTTCTTTCGTCACATCTTTCTTATATTGCATTGCGTTTTGGAGTTTTGGTTTAACTCTATAGTGATATATATCTGAGCATACATACATACATACATACATACATATATACAACATATACATTACAGTCAGAATAACTATGCGTTTGTAATTGATTTGCTGTTTTTTTTAACATTACTAGTATTTTGTTCTAATCATTCTAGCAAATGGAAGTCTTTTTTTATTTTTCATTTCACGTTAATTTTCTCGGAATCTCTCGTCTATAAATCATTGAAACTTCGCATTAGGGAGAGTGTTTGTATATATATATATATATATATATATATATATAATATATATACTGGTATGTTTGTGCTTGAAATTGAAGATGATAGCATATGTGATTTTCAATCGCAAACTTATCTACATTTATACTTCGTTATGAGTGCTGGGAATAGTGTCATGGTATTCATTTTGTTTGTTTATTTGTTGAATAATATTTCTCTCTATCTTATATTATATATAAGTTCTTTACATTCTATATTCTACTCGAGTATGGAGATTTTTATACATAGAGAGAGCAGATCAGCAAGTTCTTTACTCTCTTCATCATGTGTTTTGTCTTTTATCAACAATGTCCTTTTCTCTTGAATGATTTCTTGAGATTTCTTCACACATCATCATTCCTCCATCAAAGTTACTCGATGAAGATAAAATGCTTCGTACTGTTTATGATCCTTTATATTAAGTTGTCTCAATGCTATTTTTTCAATTCGGGAATTCTTATTCAAACCCATCTACTTCATATTACTAAGGCCATATATGGCAGTGCTGTTTGCACTTATACTTACTTATTAATGGTATAATTATAAAGAGTCTATCATACTCTAATGATAACACAATCCCTATCCATACCTTCCTTCTACTCACTCACGCAATTCCCGTAAGAATGTATAGTGTGAGAATTTAACAACTGTTGTCTCGCTAGCCAACAACTTAAAGGGGAATATGCTCAGCTCGGATACATGCTGATCGGCATCAAAAAGTACGCAATAGTGTGCCATAAAGGTGCATTTACCAACATCGCGCTGTTGGACTTTTAAATGTCTATTCAATTGATAATACATTAGTTTGGAAGCCTGTAGTATTCCGAACGGATATCCAAAAGAAACCAGCTCCAGAAAATTTCAACATCTCTTTTCCAACCAGTTTTTGAAAGTTATCACTCTCCGTTCCTGTATCTCAACCCATTCCTAGGTTTCTTGGTTTCGAATCAATAAAATCCCATATCTTATAAGCTCCAGAAATCATCAAACTCAATCGAATCACCTTGGTCTCAGCCTAAGCTCACGCTTTGCAATGGTTCTGCTGGCTATCGTTGTTGTGTATCTCCTTTTCTTTATCTCATAAGTCCTGACTACCAATAACTTTGATCGGCTCAAGGTATTTCATCTATAAGGCAATTTTTAATCTCTACCTACACCCACTATCCCACATCCGATATATTTACACTAAGACAGGGGCATTTACCATTCCCCAAAGATCCCGTTTGGTGGGGGAAGCAGCCTGGTATGCTGGAATCACTTATCAGTGCGACGCCGGATGATCATGCTCGTATGCGTAAGCTTCTTCATCATAGTTTTACTGCCCGCGCGTTGAGAGCTCAAGAACAGATTTTGCAGAGGTATGTGAGATTGCTCGTTGAAAGGATAAGGAAAAGGGCAAGAGACCGCCCAGATGGAAGCATATTGGATATTATCCCGTGGTTCAACTCCACCATGTTTGATATATTCAGAGATCTAGACATCGGGGAATCATCCGAATGTTTACAAAATCCACGCCATCATCCGTAGATCTCGTTCCCCTCCCACAGCGTCAACGCAGCCGGGTTTATAATCGCCGCGCCATTCTATCCCTGGATTGATAAATTCCCTTGTAAGACTAACCCCAGCCTCGTTGGAGAAGATGCACCAGGACCATCCCCAGCACATCGCAGAAAACGTACACCGTCGATTAAATCCGGAACTCGAACGTCTCGATTTAATGTCGCATGTTATGAGACATGATGGGACGGATAAAAAAATCAGCGGGTATGACATGACGGTGGGGGAAATGCAGGCCACGTTTACGAGACTCGCCCACCCCACTGCGGGAAGCGAGACCACGACGACGGTTTCGAGTGCCGCTGGTATTGTGAATTATCTGGTTTCGCATACCGAGATGAGATTCGTGATGCGCTTATGCATAAGCATGAGATGCTGATTCCTTTGTTTGGAGGCGTGGGGGAACCTGCAATCAATATCTTAATGCCGTTATTCGAGAGGGTTTATGATAAGACTCTCTGTTCACTGATTCCTATCTGGTATGTTATCAAGAATAGTACCGGAGGCTGCCGGTGGAGATACGGTATGCGGAGTATTCTTACCTGCAGGGGTGCGTAAAATAAGGAAATCCTATTAATTTATTTATTTATTTATTTATTTATTTATTTATTTATTTATTTATTTATTTATTTATTTATTTATTTATTTATTTATTTATTTATTTATTTATTTATTTATTTATTTATTTATTTATTTATTCATTCATGATCTCCCCCCCCCCCCCAAAAAAAACTAACAAAGCTACAAAAAGACAAGCATATCCCTCCAATCCTCTACCCTCTACCCTCTTCCGCTCCTCCATCTACTTCCACAACCCCCGGGCAATACCTTCAAGTTCATCCCAGAACCGTTGACGCTGGTTACCCTCCTCCCCATCACCATATCACCACGATCATCGAGAGGCCGCGCAGGCGTTTAGCGTGGGACCAAGAGTGTGCAGGGGTCGAAATTGTGCATGCGCGGAAATGCGCTTGGTTCTTGCGAGTTTGCTGTGGGGGAGGTGTTGAGGTGGGAGGAATTGAGGATGTTTTTTGTTGGTGGAGGAGAGGGGGGTTGTGGTTAGGTTGAGAGTGAGAGTGAGTGAGAGTGAGAGTGAGGGATTTCGCATGATTCTTATTTTATTTAGTGACTACCAGGGCCGTTGATAGATAACCCGGCTTGGCTGTTTTGAAAGATGTTGGACTTTATGGCTGATGTTCTCTAATATCTATATCTATATCTATATACATACATACATATACATATACATACATACATATACATACATAACAACCAAAAAAAAAAAAAAAAACACAAACCAGCCATCACGAAAACATCACCACCCCACTATCCGCCCAACCAGGAAGTCATCTACCCAACTCAAATATACGATTCGCATGCACTAGGTAACGATTCCATTAGAATGCCATCTCCTACTATTTAGTATCATCTAGTAGGAACAAATAAACGAACGATATCAGCACTCCGCTCTTAGACCTTCATGGAAACTCCTCATTCGATAGTATGCTGTATATCATTCCTGAAACTCCCCCGCCTCAATGACTCGACTATATCTTCCCTCGTATCCCTCAGGCTGTATCCTCTCTCAGGGAATATCATACTTCTTTCCCTTATTCTCGCCTACCCTGATATTCACACTCAGCTCTACGTATACTGGTAATTCTGTGTATATCCCTTTTTTCGCTTTGTATAGCAATAGTTACGTTATGTAGCAATACTTACATTACATTATATTACATTACATTATATAACATTATATAATATAATACATCTACAATGATCAAAGCTTTAACAAATCCGTGTTTGAATTTCAATTTCAATTTAATTTTTATCTTTAATTTTTATCTTTAATTTTTTTTCTCGGATTCTCCATTACTACGTTTATCCTAGTATTTCCATACTCTCTCATCCACTCTCTATCTCGCCATCCAGGAACCCATATCCCGAATTTCCGATATCCCGTAGTTTTGCGCTTCAAGTTGGTCCAGTGAGTTGGGGGGGGGGGGGGGGGGGACGATCGCAGATCAACGTATTGCGAGCGAACTCGTCCAGACTATTCTTATAACCCCGGGTATAGCGGACGCGACGACGGCGTTTCAAGTAAGAGGGAGCAGCGCGATAAGTAGGAGGGGATGGGCCGGGACAAATCGTTGGGATCTGGAGTTCGTGGCTTGGTTTTGATAGAGTAGTGACTTGGAGTGGAGGGGAGGGAACGAAAGAAAGAAAGAAAGAAAGAAAGAAAGAGCGGCGTTATCCCAGAGGATATATAGATTTTTGTTCTTTTTCCGGGAACGAATGGATGGTTGATTGTATGGTGTTGAGATGGTCGAGTTGGAGGTGCAGGAAGTGGAGGAAGCTGGGGTTTTAAGAGCGCGATGTGTATGTGGAGGGGGTGGGGGACATGTACTTTCTGAGATTGTTTTTAGTGCGGTATGTTGAGGGCGATAGAATAGGTGTACTTTTCTTCCTGCCCAGTAGAGAATCGATGCTAGTTCGCGGTCGATTCTGGAGTTTGCGTCTGTGATCAGGATGACTTTTCCGGTTTGGCTGGGGAGGTTTTCATCGGGTAGTGTGGGGACGGGAGGGAAGAATTGGGTGTGCAAAGAGGTCATGGTGAGTTTTGGATGTTTGGTCGGTGAGGGTGATGTTCTGTTGAAAGTTGATGAATGGGAGATTGTTGGTTGCTAGTTTTATTTCCTGAAATTATCTATACATGTTGGTGAGATGTTATGTTTAGAGATGGCGCGAATGAGATCTGACTGTCAACATGCATAGACATTTGTTTTTTGTATTTAATTACTTAATGGGAAATATAAACAACATGTTGGTGCCAGCTCAATTTTCTAGCTCGGTGGTTGTGTGAATCTTTTTTTATTTCTCTTGCAGCCTATTTCTAGATGTTAATACTTCATTCTTGGACCCTACTGCAATTTTCGAGGTGGAAAAACCAGAGCTAATTTGAAGAGGGGTGCAGGGCGGTTCTTTTGCCTGGAAACTCGTACACGTACTAAGCTTTTTAGGGATAGATGAAGAGATATTCGAGCATTGGAGTTTCTAAATTCTTTTGGGCGAGTTCATTTAGAGATGAAGAGGTTTTTGATAGTATCACACCATGTTAGATGAAAAGAACCAAACCATAAATTAGCTTGCTAGCCGAAAGCTTTCCTAGATTGACCGAATTTCTTATACCCCGAATTGTAAAAAGAACTATAGATGCATGTCATAAAGGTGACCTAGGATGTATGTAAAGGTAACATATCTCTCCCAACTGATTGTAAACGGTAATGTGGTAATGCAGATATGCACTTTCTCCTTCTTGTAAAAGTCCAACCTTTCACTATTCCAACTAAAATGAGACTCCCTACGAGACTATCAACCTAAACTTACACTTCAGTACCACGGAATTCTAGTAGTTGAATTGACTGTCTTCAAGTTCACGACTACGCCTTTATCGCTAACTTCCGTTATGACCCTCTCCCATCGGTGTTTATACCTATCGTCCACACTTTCGTCCCTCGGACACCAAATATCCAGTTCCTCAAGAGCAGACACCCGAGAATCGTGCATGGAGTGGAAATAATGAGATAAAGCGTCAATAGCCTCTTCACAATCATAAGCTCCCATTGCTACCAATGAAAGCTGGGTGACTGAAATATATATTAAGTCGAGAAGCTGTCCTGATGGGCCGGTACTAGAAGTAGCAGCGGCAGCCAAATTGCACATAAAAAGTTCCAGAGGAATCTCAAGAAACTTTAGTTTCTTAAAATCACGCATCGATGCTTTGCCTGGAACGATATTGATAGAACGAGCGGAGTTCATGGTGGCGTGGAATAAATGGTGTGCTTCGCGCGTATATGCTTTTGTAGGTTAGTGCTATGCTCTCGAAACTTTCTGGTAGAGTATGTTTGATGATGGAGTCGAGGAGTTCGTTCGGTAGGTGCGTGAACGTCATGGTAGTGTGTGATGGGTAAAGAATTTCTGTCTTTGGAAGTCGCTGTTGATAATTGATAATATGTGGGCGGAACTCAGAAAGAAGTAAGCAGGAACTGCAGTCGAGACCAAATCTGAGCGCACGGCCCTAGGTACAGCATTATGCAGCTCATGGAACCTCAACCAGTTATATATATAACCAAAACTTGTACAAGAGACTGGATATGTAGTGCATGCGGCTATTCAAGTGTTGTCATTAATTATTCTATTGATCCTACATACATATTCTGCGGCGAGGTCAAGGCTGGTGGCTGGTATTGATATGAATGTTGATGAAGATGATGGCAGTGCTGTAGATACATCTCGCTTACAATAGCTTTTTCATTAAAAGGGGGCGCATGCATTCGAGAATCACGACGTAGATACTTCCGTACATATGAGTGGTCATTTATAACGAGGTGTAAAAGAGGCCCGCTAATTAAGCTTATTATCCAAGGGGCTACTTTTTCTAGAATTTGTATACTCGGCTATTTAGGTTGTCCTCTCTGTCTTCTCGAAATAAGTTTAAATGAAGCTTATTTCCCAAGTCTGACATCAGCTGGTTGGTTTGATATCGGCTAGTTAGTTTTTCAATTGGTATTTTAGGTGTTTTTCACATGCTGCCCCGCAATGCCCCGCTATAGTGAGATATATTTATATTTTTCTAAACAAGCCTCGTTATCCTGTGAGATAAGTGCCTAATAATTATCGTTATGTTATCATTGTTGCAAATGTTTAGTATTGTGTTGGTGCTCAACATCATAAGCAATACACTGGAACTTTTGCGCATTTC
Source organism: Scleromitrula shiraiana (assembly GCA_028455995.1). Classification (NCBI taxonomy): domain Eukaryota; kingdom Fungi; phylum Ascomycota; class Leotiomycetes; order Helotiales; family Sclerotiniaceae; genus Scleromitrula; species Scleromitrula shiraiana. Next base: position 1,013,749 of record JABELC010000013.1, read on the forward strand.
TACAGCTGGGCCAGGGATTTAGTGGGTATGTGGAGGGTTTTGTTCGGTGTTTAAAAGTCATTGTCTGTGGTGGAATTTGAGTTTTTAGCGTTGATATAGATTTTGTGTTGGATTATGTTTAGCATCTTTGTATTACGTTTTGAGTCTTGAAGAACACAGTGTATTCTAGAATGCTATGGTTAGAATAGATTAGATCAGATTAGATTCAATTAACAAACCGTTTGACTTTTCGACACTTTATCCATTGCATTAGTTTAACAGACGGGTTTCTAAATATGTGTAAGAGTTGTATTGCAGAGCACATTGACTTCGATCTTATATCCAAGTGGAACTTTCATCAATATCTTTGTGTTCATATTCAACATCCAAAACTCAAAGATTGGATAGAATGCCATCTCTGTACAAGATGTTGTGTTTTCCTACCAATCCATTTCTTAGATTATGATTTTGGTATTCCAATTTAAAGGCGAGGGGCATTTTATCAACTCTGAGTGAATTATTATCGTATTGGAACATAATGATGCAATTCAAATTCCCATTTTGATTAGTATATATTTAACGCCATTATTTGGTGTGAAAAAGATTCTCTAAAAAGTAAGTGCTTCACTTTGCCAGAAATTTCATTGACACCACATATGAAGAAACTTTCCTCGATTTCATGATTTGTCTGCCCGAGCTTTCCTGACATGAATTTGAAAATACTCACAGTTGAGGATTGCTGGCAGGCTGAGCTATTATCAGAACAACAGCAGGTTGACGGAAGTTGTAAGTTCAGAAGGTGAGGTGGGCGGGGCATAATAGACGCGATTTGTTAGAGAGATCTGGGAAATAAATCAATGGTAATCATGGGCAAGATCTTTGAAGAGAGGTTCCAGGAGATCGATGGAGTCAATAGTAGCTAGGTAGGTGTGACATTTCGAAGAGAAGGAGAGTAGGAGAAAAGTAGCGAGGCATAACACCGAGGTACACTAATCCAAGAACCACTGAAGTTTATAAGACCACATTCACTTATCCTATCTGTCCAATCTCAAACCAAATAATCGGAAATTCTAATTGTTACATTTTGAATTGAACAATATAATATTCTGATCGTTCAATACAAAAGTACGTAGGTAGTGAATAGACTAGTGCACTCCCCCCCTGCCCCTAGCAGATATTAAACGATTACATAATTCCACCGAGCCCACCCCACTTCATCTAGTTTTTTCCTCCAATTTGAAAATTTTCTTTTCTGAATAATATCTTCAATAACAACGAAACTTGCAACAAATCAAATCAAACATCGGCCGGATGGTGTAGTTGGTTATCACGTATCCTTAACACGGATAAGGTCCTGGGATCGAGCCCCAGTCTGGTCATTTGATTTCTTTTTGTTTTTTTTTCCAGAGTTTGGGATATAATTTTTGCTCTTATAGTTGGGAGCGAAAAGGTATCTATATCATCCATACATTTTGTTTTTTTTTTCATCTTGAGTGTTAAAGTTTGGGGGTTCGTTTATTGGAAGTCTTGGGTATAAGATGTGATGTTTGTTTCACTCTATATATCTATGAAGTCTTCGTAGTGCTCATGTGTGGGTGCTTCCCCCAAGCAAGTGTTCGTCGGATCTTCATCTCTATTCGGGCCAGAGAACCCGAGGAAAGAATGCTCTTCGGTACTGCTGTCTCTATATTGAAGACTCTGTCTGCTATAGTGATGCTGCCTCATTTACAAACGAGGAACAGGGCACTTAGACCAGATCCTACCAGGGTAAATATCAATCAACACGCAATAAAACTCAAGTAGTCTTCTTTCCTCTCCATCCCCACGCAAATACTCCCAAGATCCCTCTACTTAGTGCCCAAAAAAATATACGCCTCAAACCTTATACCCCCAAACTGCCCCACCTCTTCCTTGACAGATTGATCAATAGACTCAGCCCGCCTCCCCTGTTCCTCCTCCGTATACCCTTCTCTCGCCTTAGCCATCATATGACCCTTCATGAGCGCCACAAGCCCCTCTATGTTCTCCTCCTCGGTAACAACCAATGTTTTCTCAACCACCCTAATCTCGACATGGGGGGGCGGGGAATGGACGAGGGATTCGCGGGCGGCGTTTGTCATCATGATGGGTACGTTATCTGAGATTGGGAGTTCTTTTGGGAGTTGGTATTTGGGGAGCGAGGAGATGTGTGCCGCGGCTGCGATGTCGGGTCCGGAGGCTGTGTCGTGGATGATTGAATTTGGACTGATGGGGTGGAGGGATATTTGGATGTGGGTAATTATGACATGGGCGAGGATATTGAGGGTTGAATGGCCTGTTTGACGGACGTAGATATTTGCGAATTTGGAGAAGTAGTCTGGGAGGGGGAGATGCTGGTGTTGAGTTTGTGAAGCCATGTTGATGATGAGGATAGGGGAGGCAGCTTGATGTAGTCGTGGATTCTGAATAATCAATGATGGTTGATAGCGGATGACTATATTGAACAATAGGATGGATAGACCAGGAGAGAAAGCACAGAAGTGCTATTTAAGCTTATTTTACAATCATCTCAGAGGTTCATTTGAGAGGCAGGTTTCTTTTATACACAATCAAATCTATATATATATATATATCTATATATCCAACAGTGAAACCAACCTGAAAGTCAGCAGAGAAACCACCGAACATTAATATCCATTAGCCAAAAAGAAAAGGACTCATCAAACTCCCACCCACTAATCTAATCAATCACCCATTAACCCCACGGATTTCCCCAACATCAACACAAACACAGGTGAATGAGTGAATGACTGAGTAAATACGGATAGATGAAGGGAAGGATAAAGGATAGATATAGATAGCTACTCTCATCAATTCGATTCTCATCAATTCGATTCTCATCAATTCGATTCCCATCAATTCATTTCAATTAATTTCATCTAATTTCCATTTTATATCACGGATTTATTCATCACTTGTATCAATCACATCCAATCACATCCCATCCCATCCCATCACATCCCATCCCATCACAAAGAACAAAAACCATAAACAACGAATCTCAAGCGTAAGCGGAGTAGCAAAGTAGCGGAGAAGACAAATATATCATTAATCCGTTCCTTTCATCATTCATACATTCATTCATTCATTCCTTCATTCATTCATTCATACATTCATCCCTATCCCCGTTTTCTTTTTGATTTCTCTCCCCTCCTCTCCTCTCCTCTCCCCTCCTCTCCTCTCTCCTCTCTCCTCTCCTCTCCTTCCCTCCCCATCTCTCCCGAATCCATCCATCCATCCATCCACCCATCCACCCATGCAAACACCACACTACACCACACAACTCACAAAACCCCATCTCAAATATCCCTCTCCCCCACAGTATCCTCCCTCCCTCCTCATCCCATCCCATCCTCTCCGCATCCAACAAGAACCAACAACCCAACCACTGGCAATCAGGAAAGTATGAAAGGGGACAAGTAAAAAGTTAAAATCAGTTAAAATAAAAAATAAAAAAATAAAAAATAAATCAAAAATCAAAAATCAAATCCCAACCCGGGCTCCATATTTTTACATACATACATAACATACATACGAATACGAATTGAAAAGTAAGTAGGAACCAAAAAGAAAAGAAGAAAAAAAAAAACGTGCGATGGAATAAAATAGAATAAAATAGAATAAAATAGAATAGAATAGAATAGAATTTTGCCATCTTCCCATTCATCATATCCATATCATTCATATTCCTATTCCTATGCCTATACCTATTCCTATTCCTATGCCTATTCCTATTCATAAAAATCTGATCTATTAACAAAAAAAAATCCCTAATCCCTCATTGATGTTCATGTCGAAAGATCAAATATATAGAATAGAATAAGAAAGAGACAGCCAGACAGAAGAGGAATATATAGTCAGTCAGTCCATTCATGAGAACATATTTATCATTTTTTCCCCCATCCACCCATCCGCCCATCCATCCATCCATCCATCCATCCCACCATGCGTCAAAATAGTTAAGAAATCAGAAACAGAAACGAAAACAGGAAAATAACAGCAGATTAACCTCCGACCTATACGCTATGCTATGCTATGCCATGCTATACCATGCTATACCATACCCATGGATGATGAAAAACCCTAATCCCAGACAAAAATAAAATAAAAGAAAAATAAATATAAAAAATAATCGAAAAGTATGCCTTAATGCAAAAAATTTTCTTTCAAGACTTTGGTAGAGTCATGATGATACAAGTCAACTTCTCGAAAAAATGAAGAATAGTAGGGGTATCAAAAATAAACAATTCCTTCCTTTCCTTCCAATGTACCTAACCAGGAACAACTCAACTGGTTACGCTACTTCCGCCCGTAGCATACTCTCCACATCGAAACTCGACCAGTCACCCTCCTTTTTGTTGATGCAGTTGCTTTTGAAATGAATTAGAATTTGGAAAACGAACTTCAACCCAAAGTTCGACCACTATGTATGGTTTGCTGACTGCTTGCTCTAATTGTAGGACTCGGTCTCAGAACCGAAGAATCATATTCAGGTGGTTGATAACCAGGAGGTTGATCCTTCTTTTGAGCATCCCATCCTTCTTCGCTTAACACACTCAACCAGCCTTGCCCGACATCATTTCGTAAAGCTTCAATCTTCTGTCGATAAATTTCACCACTGATATTCCAATCTGGAGAATTCACTGGCTGTGACTTTACCGGCTGAGTTTCGTAAGGTACTGGTTCAACTGGTGGCATTGGAGGTAAACGAGGCACGACAACAGTATCAATGCGTGGAATATCAGATTGTCTTTGGGCCATTCGAGGCTCTGAAGGAACGTACGAAGGAATAGATCGAGGAGATGGATCGGGACTAACATCATAACTAGTTTCCGATGCTGTACTCGGAACAGGAGGGGGTGGTTCTTCTGGCATAGATCTGATAATAGGGGCACCTAACTTGCTTGGTGATGTCTCTGATGTAGATAGATCTACAATACGCCGCTTTGGTGTCCTTCTCCTTCGGCCTATAGATCCAGTGTTAATCTCACTAGTTGCAGCAACAGGTACAGGCCGTTCTTTCCGTAGAATAGTAGATTCCCGCGGCGCCGAGTACTCGATAATCGGCTTGTTGACTTCTATAGGGGATAATCCATAATCTGGTGGAGGTGGCTTAACTACCGGGACGTTTGCACGTTCAGCAACACGATCAACTAAATGTCTCCTCTCTGTATAACCTGGTCCATATGCATCAATCAATATATCCTCAGTGTATCCTGGTGTTTGTCTGAATAGGTTGAAAACGGTGGTTCTATAATTGCTATGAGTTCTGGTGAATGGGTTACCACTAACCCAAATCTCTCGAATATCGGGAATTCCTGTCAATCTTGCGAGTTCTGTAGGATCGGTAATTTTGTTGTCACGTAGATCAAGTCGTTCTAATGGATATAGCCTTTCAATCCCAGCTATAGATATTAAACGATTCGATCGTAGATTTAAAGCTGATATGGCAGGTAAAGGATTTCGTGTAAGAGAGTGAAGAGATTCGATCATGCAATTTGATAAATTTAATGCTCGGAGTGCCGTCAGTGATGCTAAGCAATCTGGAACTTGAGTAAATAAATTTGAAGATAGATCAAGTGAGTGTAGAGTATTCGCTAATGGTGCAAGACTAGCTGCAGATATCGAAGTCAGGCCATTATCTGCGATGCTCAAGTGCTTCAGAAATCTCCATTTGGAAGATGGTAGAATTCCCATAGATAATAGATTCGAGGCACTGCCTTTTGGATTGTACCAACTATCCGACATGCTTGAATGTGAGCTCCCAGATCCAGACCGTTTAACCTTGTATGAAGAACCTCTAAGATGACCATGTGATGATCCAGTGCGAGAACTTGGTGGTCGTACTGGAGAATTACTCCTTGGCCTTTGCTTCGTTGGAGATTTCCCAAATTCTGCTCCATCAGAACCAGACCTTACCAGAGAAGTTCCCCGGATTTCTGTGTCGACAATATGGCTTCGATCATCTGGCGATCCGGGTGCCGAATTAGACTTGACAAGTTCTGCATGGGGTATAGTAGGACTTCGTCTAGGGCTTGATGCTGGAGCCCACGTGGTGGTTGGTGACATTTGCGCTTTCGAAGAACGTCGCCGCCTCTTATCCATATCATCTAGCACAATATTGATGAGCAAGTCTGCTGGATCATCAACCCCTGCTCTTTTGACCGTCAATGATCTTAATTGCTCTGCAAGTTTATCCCAACCAAAGAATTGTCGAATGTCAATATCGCTAATCTCCAAAGCACTGATATTTTTAAATGCAATCAGTGGAACGGCAGTATCAAAAGGAAACTCTTCATAACCTTCAATTAGTCGTGCACGACGATCTGGAGCGAGTCGTAGACAAGGAATTTTAGTAAATGCTGAATACAAGTATTTCAAATCAGCCTCAATAGCAGCCTTCTGCTTCTCAGTACGGGCAGCAGATCCTGCGGACCCAAGGCCAAAATTAGACCATAGAGAAGACATGCCAGACATTACACTTCTCACACTGGAAACGGAATGAATGGATCCACTGTCAGAGCCACGACCTTTAGGACGTTGGGATTGGCTTAAGAATGAAACGTAATTTGCTGCTGATGTATCTGCATGAAGATTTTCTAATCGCACATTCATTGGGCCAACTGGTACTCCTAAATCTTCAAAACGGGAGAGAAGATAAAACAGATGGTGTGGTGTCAAAGCCAGTTTGGCAGGTTTTATATTGTGGGACGTAAAGGAAAGGTATGGGAGGGAGAGGGCAGCTGCCAGTGTATTCGAGGTTGTGGAAGATGAGGCGGATGACGGTTGATTGGTCACTGTAGGTGAGGGGAGAGTGGATCCACCAACAGCACCAGAAATACTATTCGAGGAGCCATGTTTGGGAGCTTGCTGTCGTCGTAGTTGTAAAGCATTCGCAAGAGCTTTTTCATGTGTTCGGACAAAGTGGGCCAAGTTCTATTGAAAGATTATTTGATCAGCATATACACACAAAGGAAAGGAGATTCGAGTTGGCCAGAAATATTTCTAAATACCTTTATAAAGAACTGCCCATCCTCAGTATCCATCATCAAGAATGCATGTGTTTCAAAATCAACCTTTTACCACTGTTCAAGAAGCCCTTCGTCGGAAAAGATAAATTTTAACCAGGCTATCCGCGGGCCTTGTATTCGAAAGCAAACGCTCGTTGTATGGCAAAAGTGCGACTCGGACTGTTGAAAAAGAAATTGCTTGGGCTATCTGCATATTACACAACGTCGTTAGAATAGTTTTCAATTCAACACATGTAGGACAAGAACGCAATAAAAATTATGGGTGAATGAATCGGGACGAGGTTCAGTTAATAAAAAAGCCATGGAGCTTTTGGCCCGTGTTTACCACGCTCAAGCACGTAACATTTCCACGATTATTGCCGCTTGGAGTTGTAAAATAAATGATAGAATATGATCTGCGGGACATAGATTGAATGTATTGGTTAGAGAAAAGGGAAAAAAAGAATTACACATACCTCTTTTTACAACAATACTCTTATCGTGTGGATGTAAGAAAACAGCAAAACAACCCAGCTCTTGGATGCTCACAACACCGAAGAGAAGAGAGTAAAAGGAAGAGAGAAAATAAGAAGTGTCTTTTTTTTTTTTTTTTTTTTTTTTTTTTGGTTTTTTTCTCACGGGAAAAGTAGAAAGTTGTGGGATACACAAAACTCTCACTTATTATCCAGCGACGATGATATCTTTCTCAAAGCAAAGCAAAGGAGAGAAGTTCTGCGGCTTTCGAATGTATGAGCGAGACCAATAATGAAATAATGGCTCCGAGGACCTTTTAGTTTCTGTATGGGTTGTATGGATTGTATGGATTTGTATGTACGAAGTATGAAAAGCGAGGTCGGCCGGTCGTTCGTCGAATTCCTTTCGTCGTGCAGGGCAGGAGAAACTCCACTAATATTATTGCCAAGGTATCTCCAGGGTATCTTCAGGGTATCTCCAGGGTATCTCAAGATCAATATCCACTTATAAGCATATATTCCCTGGCAAATATTTTTCTAAGAGTTCTTCCTAGTTTGTAGATGATTAAACTTGGAAGTTGAGAAGGAACAGTTGTGCACAGTACAAACAAATATCAAATTCATTCGTTGTTTTAGTAGTATATCTTTTTAATCCTTTTTTCTTTCTTTTTTTCTTCTTTTTTTGGGGGGGTATTGGAAGACCAGAAGAAATGTTATGTATGTATGTACTTGGGAAGAAATTAAAATTAAATAAGGTGGGTAGGTAGAGTTTTTTCTTTTTTTTTTAAATTGTTAGGAAAGAAGTGGAAATTTGCGAATAGAGGAAAAATAAAAATAAAAAATAGAACTCGGACTTGAACAGAGATAGAGGAAGAGAAGCACCAGCAACTAACATAAGAGTAATAATAATTCTTTTATGGGAAGAAAACCGAAAGAATAATAGGTACGAAGTATAAGAAGAGAGTAATCGAACACGGAAGGGGGAACGAGAATGACAACTTTTTCCCCTTCTGAAAAGAATGATTCTTAATGTTTTTGAATAAGTTTCAGGTACTCTTTTTTAATTTTGTATACAAATGCGTAAAGAAGAAAGTACCTGTGTATTTGAGATTTATTTAGGGTAGGATAAAAGTTGTAATAGCCAGATAAGATAGGAGGATGGTAGTGAGCCTGTGAGGTAGGTGAAGAGTGGGAGGGGATAGTGGCTATGCTATGCTATGCAGTACAGTTTGTAGAGAGACAAAACAGTAAGACAGCGAGAGAGCGAGAGAGCGAGACAGCGAGACAGACGATTTGCACAGGTGAGGTTGAGGTGAGGTATGTGACTATGTGTGAGAGATTGGGTTGGGTATGGATGGTTATGAGTGATGAGTGATGAGTGATGAGTGGTGAGTGGTGGTCGGTCAGTGGTCAGTGGTTAGTGGTTAGTGGTCAGTGGTCAGTGGTTAGTGGTTAGTGGTCAGTGGTCAGTGGGAGGAGGAGTGGAGTGGAAAAAAAGAGGTAAAAGGGAAACATTTGAATTGAAGACATTGACGAGGTTACTTTTACTTTAGAACTAGAGAAACTAATAAGTAAAGATATCGGCAATAAATTCCTTCTTTAAAACTTTTAATTGGTTGATTCACTAAATTATATTGAGAAAGTCTTAAATTTAATTTCATACTTTTGGTTATTATTTCAAATGTCTGTGCGCATTTGGCGCAGATAAGATAATGAACCTAGAATAAAAGCTAGGAGACCCTAGAAGACCCTTAAAAACTTTCAAGGTTCAATCCTACGATACTATTTACAGTATGGAATAATGGTATAATGATATAATGGTATAATGATATAATGGTATAATGATATAATGGTATTAGATAAATTATTTGGATAGTAACGATAATAGTAACGATAGTAGTAACGATAGTAGTAATGACAATAATAACGACAATAATAACGACAAGAAAAGGATTCTATAACGGATCTTTGTAAGTTTTATTAATAATAAATAGATATAGAAGATAATCAGGGCAGTTCACATCACCGATATTAATTTAAAGTTGAACAAAAAAAGATAAAGATCAACAACATATAATATAATAAATTTTTGATACTCAAGTAATAACTAATAACTAATAACTAATAACTAATAACTAATAACTAATAACTAATAACTAATAACTAATAACTAATAACTAATAACTAATAACTTTTGATACCGCTACTTGTTGATACTACTTTCAATCTTCAATACTTGGTCAATTCATATATAATACCTTGATATCTTTCTTCCTCCCTTATTATTCTATTACATCTTCTATTCAAATTCTTCAAGGTATAGCCTTGACTTATTCCTTTTGACAACGTTCTAAACCTTCTAAATCATTGATCAACGATTACCCCTCCAATACTCTCTTACCGTTTGAACGAGTGGGTATATTATTGTTGTACAACAACCTCTTGATTTTTTTTCTACCACTAGTTGTCATTATTTAACGTTTTTTTCCTTATGATGAACAAGATGAACAACTGAACAACCGAACAACCGTTCAAACAGCTAGGGTTCGAACGAAGAAGTACCGAATACATTGCATACGTGTTTCGATTCGAAATCATCTGGTGTACAAAACTTACAGATCTATCTACGTCATACTCACCTTATATCAATAGAAATCAAATCATAAATGTCGAAAGATCGCATTCATATCCATTAATCCATATCAAAATGGAGTCAGAGAGATCTTAGTTCGGAGATATTTTCTGGCTAAATCAACCATTCATCATTCCAATGGCCACATGGGTCACCGGCTTACAAGGTCTTGAGTAACAAAAACCTTGGAATCATGTACATTTGGGTACCGGTAGATACTCATTAGGTACATATATATATACATACATACATACATACATACATACGATATTAATATTGTAGCAGGAAATGATTACAATAACAACAAGGGTTTCACCCAGCCAGCCAACCTTTTTCACACATTGACCACAAATTGAAAATCCTTGTCTCAAAACCCCACCATCCATATACATTCATCAAGACGAACAAAAAAAAGTATGTTGCCTGCCCGAATCGAATGGTGGCATTTCATGTCAAACTCCAGCTTTTCAATCCACCAATCCACCACACCTGGGCACCGAGCCACTCCAACCACTTTGCGCGCAAAGCAGAAAAAAACCTTTAAAGACTAAAATCTAAAGGATTCATACTTTTTCTGGAATGAGAATGACGGACATGAGCCTTCAAAATGCAGTCAGATTGATAGCCTCAAGGAATACAACACACAATTCATACTTTATCTTTTTTCTCCCGCACGACATCTTTTTATTCCTTCCTTCGTCTTTCTTTTCTATATTCACCGCTTCAATATCTCTTACATACATTGGGCAATGTTGTGACTCCTTAACTCCTTAACTCCTTCCTTTTTTCCTTTCTTCCTTTCTTCCTTCTATACCATACATACCGCCATACCATACATCAAGACAAGACAAGACAAGACAAGACAATAGTATTGCCACCTAAGAAATTTCAATAAAAAAAATTCATAATCTTTTCGCGTCAAACCTCAATCAATCTCAACATTCATCCCAATCAATCAAATGATATCTATCTAAAAGCTTACTGACTAACCTAACTGCAAAGCACAGCACTATCTTAGTGAAACATACATCACGAACCGAGCAGAGACATCAATCATAATGTAGGTCAGGTGAAACTTATTCCAAACATTTAACATTCCATACATACATAAGCGCGCTGCGCAATCATTACGCTACTCTCCCCTGAGTCAGCTTCCGAATTGCTCGTTTGAGGTTTGAGGTTTGAGATTGACTTACCCATACTTACCCCTCCGTACTCCATCCGTTCAGATAAACATAACCATAAACATAAACATAAACCAAAACCACCAGAACCGAACGGTTGCAGAAGCGAATGAAAATCTGGTAAATTAATCTAATCTATCTTTCCAAACCACTGAAACTAAACTAAATCTAATCATTTGTCTCCCCTCCCTACAAACAACCGGTCTTGTCAATCAGTTTTTCGGTTCACACGGCCCCCAAAAAATATTCATCTCATTCATTTGTATCAGATCAATCGAATCAAATCAAATTACTTGGTCGAATCGGAAATTCAAAGATAATGAATAATAAGAATAATAGAAACACAACGAAAGCACACCCCATCCCATCCCATCCCATCCCTCGATCAAAGTATGGAGAAAGAAACCATTGACATTGACATTGACATTGACATTAACATTGACATTAACAACAAATTTCAATCCATACCATACCATACCCCCCCCAAAAAAAACGTAAACTAAAAAAAATCATCAATGACAATGACGCTATTCGACATCCATAGCCCCGCTCCCGCTCCGAGGTTAGCTTGTCGTTGGCTGTTGACGCTGGCTGTATATACTATACCATACCATACCATAATATACTATACCATACCATAATATACTATACCATACCATACCATACTATACTACAAGTGCCGAGTTAATAGCGACAATCGATGCGCATCGTAGGGATTTCTCTCGCCCATGTATGTATCTTGTCATCACCATCACCATCACCATGACCATCACGATCATGATCACGATACCATGACCATCACGATCATGATCACGATACCATCAATTGAAATAATTCCCCATCAGGCGCCCAGCATAATAACGTCGCACCCCGGATATCATATCATATCATATCATTATTCTCTTCTCCCCCTAGCTAGTAAGCATACATACATACCCAGTATAAATACCCAGTATAAATAAAGCTTGGCCGCGCCTGGCGATTAGATTACATTATGTACTGTACTGTACTGTACTGTACTGTACTGTACTGTACTGTACGGTAGAGAGAGAGTATATTGAAACTTGCATTGAGAACCCCGCATGTAACATCATATTGGTGTATATATTGATATTTATATTTATATTTAAGAAGAAGGAGGAGGAGGAGGAGGAGGATTGATCGGATTTCATTTTCGATTGCAATATCTTCTCCGGCTTTCCGTGTGTGTTGGTAGAACTAAGTGAGTGAGGTGTTTTGAATTTCATTTCTCAATATACAGACTCGGACTATACTGTCTATACTGCCTATATAGAATTCCATCAATTTCACAAGCCTGAAATATCTAATAACTCTGAAATGAAACGGATTCAAATTCTCTACTACCACTATCATACTATGAATATATGAATATGAATGTATAGATGGATGTATAAATAACAAATAACAAATAACAAATAAACCGAGATCAGCTGGTCGTCAGGGCAAAGAAACACAAATACAAATACAAATACAAATAAGTAAATAAACAAATAAATCGATAAATCAATCGATAAATCGATAAATTAAATTAAATTACGACGTTGAGCGGCCTACCTCTTGGTTTGACGGAGGGATGGGTATGGGTATGGATGGGTATGCTAGGATGAGGGGAGGGGTTTTTTATTTATTATTTTAAACTTGAAGTTACTTTATTTACCTTCCCACTTGAATGATCTATGGGAGAAAGAAAGAAAGAAAGGAATGATATATCAATATCATGATATATACTTCAAGTCAATTAGGATTTAATTATAAATTCGAAAGTAAACCATTGATATACTTCATTTCAAAGTCTTTTTTTTTTAAAAAAAAAAAATATATATATATATATATGATATATAAATTTAGTTTTATCATATACTAGTAGTCGTTTGAAAAATAGCGACTCGGATTTAGTAGTACTACTAGTAAATACTTTTTGCGATTTCATCATTTAGAGTCACGGTGTCATTTCTTTTGTAGATCCGAGTCGGGAGCTTATTCATCCTCGTGATCCACTTTGAAACCTGGCTACTATATAACTTGAATATCATGATTAAAAATTTGAAATTTATTATAACTTCAAGAGTGTATAGTTTTTAACTTGAATAAATTATATGAAATTAAATGAATATTTTAATTTAATAAAAATATTATACATATATAATTTAAAATATAAACAACATTCTATACATTTTTGAAATAGTTACTACTACTACTAATATAGTAAAAAATTGATTTCAAATAGTATTATTATAGATTTTTATTTGAGATGTATATTGGTTTTCAATGTGGACCGTGGGTCACCTTATCCATCCATCCATCCATCCATCCATCCATCCATCCATGCTTGTTAATAATGAGATGAGATGAGATGAGATGAGAAAATCCTTGAATATATCTTGATGGATGGAGGGGAGATAATATCTCTTATCTATCTATCTATCTATCTATCTATCTACTCAAACGGGTATTATGTAAAGGCCGGGCAAGAATATTAAAATAAGCGATTTTGGTGTTGGTTTTGATGTTGATTTTGATGTTGATTTTGGCGTATTTTTGATACTTGTTTATTTATGTACTATGATAGTATAAATTTTTATTTTAGAGAATTTATTTTTAAAACATTATATATCTCTTAGTTAAATAATTCTTTACTAGTATTTAAATATAAAGATTATATATAAATTGTATATTTAATTAATTTAATATAAATATTTGAATATGTTAATTTTTAATGATAAACGAGAAATTTTTGAGCGGCCTTCACATAATACACGCTTGAGTATGTATTCTTCTTTTTATCTTCATTCCCTTGCTCAATTATTCATCAACACATTAACAAGCAGATCATCAATAAATCAGCAAGAAGCCCATCTAAATCTTCTTCTTCCTTTCTTACATCGTAGCATGAACAATAGAATATACTAGTTATGCCGTCCCCGGACCAGAACTAAACCTTGGTATATATGGATAGAGAGAGTTTGAATATAAGGCGGGTTGGCGGTACATGCGCTCGCTCGCTCGCTCGCTCGCATATCTAAACATGGATAATAACATACTTACATCAGAGAGACAGCGAGGGAAGCGGTAAACCAAACAAGTTTAGCTTGATACCACACCTACAGTACAGTACCATCTTCCATGCTTTCTTGGATGGTTTTTTTTTTTTTTTTTTTTTTTTCCAAAACGTTTCGATTTTAACTTCCATGTTCGATCCTCGTGTGTGTCGTGCATTAGTTGGCCTTGCGAGGGGGCCGCTTCACCGACTCTTGTGCCCGGGCTGCTAGTCATGTCATGTCATGCCATGCCATGCAATCCGTCCGTTCTGCTATCACGACGACACTGTGTATGGTATATAGTCAGCGGCTGTTGGACTATTAGCATTTTAGGATATGAATGTGGGCAAGCATGAACCTCGATTTCTTACACGCACTGCTCGGTAGGTAGGTAGGTAGCTTAGGCGGTGTTATGGAAAAGTCGGTTGATCGGTAGATGGATTTCCCATATGGATCTTAGGGCATTGGCATTGTGTCGATTATCGGTAGTTAATTGGTGAGGGAAGAGAAGAAAATATTGATTTATTTATTTAGTTTTTTTTTTCTCTCTTTCCGCTGGCGATGATATATGTAGTAGTTAGTTCTACAGATGAACTGACTGATAGATAGAAAACAAGTGTTAAGAATTCCACTGAAGTGTACACTACCTACCCTATCAGTATTCGAGTCAAGTGAAAAAGATCTTCCCTCCCCCTTCTGTTGATCATCTATCTCTCTTTACGTACATATCATGTACGATATTTGCATTTTCCTTTTCGTTTGAATTTTCATTTGCGTCTGCAGTTTCATTTCACCTTCCCTTCCACTCTCACAATACTACACACCATACCATACCGCATGTACATCATTCTTCCCCGCTGCAAGCCACAAATATGTACTTATAGATCCATCCAGTCGTTGCTTTTATCTGTAAACATGTGCGTGCATACATATATTTTATAGTAGTGTTGAATATTATCGGGAAATTTCCTTCCTTATTTGTTCCACCCCGTTGTATTTTTCAAGCGCGCGATTATGTTGGTAGCGGGTGGTTGGCTACTTTGAGGAGGGGAGGAGAGTAACGTTTTGGGATCGAGATGGGGTTGACGGTGAGTATGTATGTCAGGGCTGGGTTAGGGTAAGTAGCCTACTTTATTGGAAATTCAATATAATATGATATTTTGCTACTACGTTGGGAAAATTCCAGCCAGTTGGTTTTTAGATGAGCGAGGGGCTTTTACCCGCGCCCGCGCTTGGGAATGCGATCGGTTTTTTTGTCATATGTTGCTGCATACTCGTATCGATTGGTATCAATATTGGTAGTTATCATATACTCAATATCCCACAATCAGTTATTAACACCTCTACTCGTTGGGTTCAAAACACCGCACCCAAGTGGTGAGTGTCTAGAAGCTTTATATATTCTTTGCATGAGAACGACTGAGATCAATATATCTTCCCGCCAAGCTGTTTATCCTATCCGGGAGTCAGTGTATTGCATGGCATTGGATTTGATTAGATAGAGTAGGGTACTTATATCATGCCACCAGATAGTGAAAGTGAAAGTCGCAAATTCCTGATGCGGGAAGTTGAATTTGGATTAAAGTTTCTCTACTATAGATGGTTGATAGGAGATCGAGAATGTAAGGGGGAAAAAGAGACAAATGATGGGGAGACGAGAGGAGGGGAGTAAATATGAATAGGGAATTAACGATGGATGAGGATGAAGAAAGAACAAAAAAACTTGCCCGGAAATCTTAAAGATTGAACCTTGGGAATTGAACCTTGATATAATATCGCTCGCGCTTATATTCTTATATACATCTATGTTATTTTTGTTGATCTGATCATAGTATCTGGTGGGATGAGTATGTAATATCCAATATTTGATATTTAAGATCGTATGGCATTTAGTATTCTAGCTACATCATTGAGTTGAATTAGACTGCACACAAAGAGTATCCTACAATATGCAGTTAACAAACATCGCTAGCTAGCTGGCCCGTCCATCCCGGTTCGATTTCAAATAAAAGAAATCTGTTGATAAATATCTGGTAATCGATCGTGAGGGTGTGATGCTGTGATGTTCGTGTGTGTGTGTATTTGAGGTTTCTAGAGAGTGGGTATATATATATATATAAGCTGGGATTAGAGGCCCAGGATGTAGCTCTCCCTCTGGTTCTCTCGGCGAATGGATGGGATGGGATGGGGTGGGAGGGGGTAGTAGAAGATGTATGGGTTGAGATGATGAGTGGGAAGTGGGAAAGGTTTTACGAAAGCGTCGGTTTTGTTTAGGTTGGTTTGTCTTAGGTTTTGGAGGGAATGAATGGATGGATGGATGGCATGGCTAACATGCACCTCCTAATAATATAATGGATTCTCGAATGTAGGTTATAGAGCTTTGGGTTATGGATGTTTGAATTTCGGGGCGGTTTTCCTATCTGTATATTTATACTTTTTTTCCCTTTGAGATAGAATGGTTTCATGCAAGATATTGAGCTATTTGGAAGATGCGTTTGGGATGTGGATGTTTTGGTTGTGTGTGTATGATTGGTTCTATTAGATAGGATGGATATTCAGATTTTTGGCTTGTAGGGATGATATGGGTGTTTATTAGTGGACTAGATACTCGGGGGAAGAGAAGAGGAGACAGGTTAGTTAATACGGATAACTACATACATAGTATGTGTTGATGTAGAGATCTAATTTCCTTTATTTGTATAGATATGAGATTGAAGATGAAGGTGAGGATGGAGATAGGGGGGAAGGGTTATTCCTCGCCTAATTTTAGTTAATATAATATTTACAATAATAGCGTATGAGATGGATGGACGTTAAATATTCATACAATGAATACAGCTATTTTTCTCTTCTCGAATATAATCATGAAATCATTTCATCTCACGCACCACACCACATCTCACTAAAATTGCGTCTTAACTTTCACCACTCTCTCCAAAGATTTTCCCAAATCAGCTGCCCATCCGGCCTGTCCATCAATTTTAAAAGTCCTCCCCACATCCCCCTCAACCCTCATCTCTATAAGTCCCTCTTGGGTCCAACATCTTCCCCATGATCTCATTATTTCAAAAATTCCCATGGTCGTATTTCTCATTCCTCGTCCTATAATTCTCGTTCGATTGTATTCTTCCAATTCCAGCCTCTTGTTCGCTTCCGCTATTTGCATCAATCTTTCTTCCTTCGGACTTAGTTTGTAATAGAGGTTGGAGCGAAGTGTGCAGGTGTTTGGTGGAACGATATATGTTTTTGCTTTGAGGAATGGTCGTTTTACGATGATGGAGAGGTAGAGAGGTTGGAGAGCTCCTTTAGGTGGTGTTTTGTGGAGTGCGGGGGGAATGGCAGATATAGTTTGGATTAATCCTGTAGGGGCGAGAAATAGTTTGCCGGAGGCGATGGCGAGGAGGATACATATGAATGCATAGGAGGGGGCTACCCACCAGCCTACATCGGCGGGAATGTTGAGCCAGGTATTCCAGTCTAGATGGAGAGTTATTAGTATGGTTACACTAGAGAACGTGAGTGGAGGGGAACAAACAAATTACACTACTCCAACTGAGGAGGAAAACTCCGGCCGCATAGGATGATACGAAGAATCCTGTGTGAGAGGGTGCTTCGTAGAGGAGGGTAGCGTGGGATTTTGAAGCTAGCATTTCGGCGAAACTTTGGTAATTCGCGATGGGCTGACGAGGGGGCACTTTAAAATTATGTTTTATGGTGTGCTTAGCTGATAGAGCAACTTTGTGTTTGGGTTTGGTTTTGGAGGATGACTTCTTGCCCGCCGCGCGGAATATGGAGGTACTTGTGAAGAGTCGGGGAGGTGGAGAACATGATTTTGGTATGGAGGGGAAGAGGAAGGATCGTGAGGGATTGAGAATTGTAGAATTTAATCTAAAACATCCCCTTGAAAATACGGACATCTAGAAAGTATTAGCAATCAACATTCAAACAATTGGCAGAAAATCTCAATATATCAACATACCTTGAAGAATCTCACCAAAAGTCAAACCTCGAAGATTTGAAGCTTGAGATCCCTTCTCGGAAAAAATCCACAGGCGAATCGGAGGTTCGGCCAAATGGTGCATGGACTAGCGTGTTTTTCCGAGATTCCGTTGGTCTCAACATCTAAATATTATCATATCTTCAACTCATATACCTGCACCTAGATCGAATCCTAATCAGGCTCAATTGAGCTCTCAGTTCGTTAAGTTAGTCAGTATGGTATATTTGGCAACAGCTTGTCGTTTATCTGCTAGACTTACTGCTAGGGGATTACGACAAGATGCCACTGCTCGAGGTTAGTATTTACATCTTCATTTATTCGAAATTTTGGTCCAAAAGACGGGACGGGATGCATTTTATCTATTATATTGGGCTGGGATGCTAAGTATTTTCTTTGGGTAGGCTTTAGAACATCTGCGGCATGTCTAGCTGCCCAGAATTTCACAATGCCGGCTCTTTCTCCTACGATGACGGAGGGAAACATCGCGAAATGGAACGTTAAAGAAGGAGATGCATTTTCGGCCGGTGATGTTTTACTCGAGATCGAAACGGATAAGGCTTCAATGGATGTGGAAGCTCAAGATGATGGGATTTTGGCGAAGATTACTTTGCCAGATGGTAGTAAGGCTATTAAAGTTGGAACCAGAATTGGAGTTATTGCGGAATCGGGCGACGATTTAAGTTCTTTGGAAATACCGGCTGAGGACAATGCTACTGCTTCACCACCAAAGGAAGAAGCTGCTAAACCAAGCCCCAAATCAGAGGCTCAGGCTCCTTCTACTCCAAAGCCATCCGCGCAATCTCAAGCACCTGCGAAGAAATCAGCTGGCAAGGCAAAGAAACAAACATATCCTCTACTTCCTTCGGTGGAACATCTGATTCACGAGAATGGATTAGATGCATCTGCCATTGATGCCATGACACCTAGTGGACCCAATGGACGATTATTGAAAGGGGATGTTCTAGCATATCTAGGATCAATTTCCTCCTCCTACCCCGCCGAACTCACAAGCAAGATTTCCAAATTCTCCCACCTCGACCTAAGCAACATCAAACTGGCTGCCCCAGCCAAACCCCAAGCCCCAAAGGCCCAAACACCAAAACCAGAACCTATCCCCGAACTCGAGGTTTCCCTTCCTATTTCCATGAAAGCAGTCATCGAGGTTCAACAAAGAATACAATCTACACTAGGAATATTCATGCCCCTCTCCACATTCATCGCTCGAGCTACCGATGTCGCAAATGATGACTTACCCCGCTCAAAGAACTATAAGCCTTCCGCCAATGATCTCTTCAATTCCGTTTTGGGTCTCGATAAAGTCACTGCGACAAACGGTGTAAGAGGAAATTTCCTCCCGCAAATCGCGGCATTACCACAAGCTGCGCCTGCACCAGCTGCAGCTGCTAAACCAGCAAAATCTACAAAGAAAGATGATATCTATGATATCCTTGCCGGAAAGAACAAGCCAGTTTTGAGTAAACAAGTGGCAACGCAGACACGCGGTTTGTCAAACGCGGTAAATGTTTTTAGTGTTAAGGTTCCTCAAGGGGATGAGAAGGTCGCAAGAGTTTTCTTAGAGAGAGTTAAATCTGTGTTGGAGATGGAGCCGGGTAGACTGATTCTGTAACTTACCTCTTTTTTCTCAATTGTTTGAATTGATTGAATGATTCATTGAATGATGTGCAGATGGATGGATGGATAGATAGGATGCATGCATGCATACATGCCGAGATGCATAGACAAAAGCCCGGATGAACGGACGGATGGATGTAGTATAGGTGGGAATAGAATTCATGATACCACTTTTTATATGTTTCGGAAGATATACATAAATATGTATGTACGATGGCTAACTACATGATGTCAACTCTTTGATATTCTGATTTCAAGCCGTTGGCTAGCTTTTTTTCATGACACCACTTTCGCTTTGTTGCTGTTGTCGGTGTGTAGAGATAGATGCATATGCTACATGCATATATATGATGGCTAGCTACATGTTGAGATACAGAGAAATTCATGATTTGATGTCTGTCCGCTGTTTTGTTTAATGGCTAATTACATTAAATCAATCCGACGACAATTTGATTTCCACAGGTTACTATTTTCCATGCATCTTTAAAAATCCTCTTGTGCAAACAAGTGTTGAATTAGGGGATTTTGTTTGATATATACCTCGCACTTGTGACAGTTTTTTCTACTTCTATTCTCTCCATCCTATATCATATATACAAATCAATCAACAAATTTTGCAGTCTTGCAACTATTGGGCTGATCGACCCTTCTTTGCCTGTCTTTTGGATTCATTTGCCAACGCGCCCGCCAAAAATCATTTGACAAATCTACTTTCCATTCTTTTGGTTTGGCTATTGTCCTACTACCTCGTTGATGATTCAAACCACCACACTCAACTCAACCTCAACATTCGTTGGGTTCATGTCATTTAGACGAAAAGCCATGCCGTTGAGCACTATTTTGGTCATGCTGCCTCACAGTTGAGCCGTTGGAAGCTTTGTTAAGGCGTCAGCAACAGACTCCATGTCGTTAAGGCAGGACACTAAGCGCAGTCTATCAAGGGATCCTTTGAGAAGTGCGCGAGGGTGTGTAATGACTCCCCTTTGCATGGAGTACAAATGGGGAAACACGAAAAAATGCTTCTCGTAAGCGATTCTATTGATACTTTCATACATGCGCAGGAGACTAACATAACCAAATAGTCAATGGCTTGAGCTTGCCCGCACGCTTCCGCCGCCTCAAATCTCTGCCATTATCATCTGGGAAGAGGAAGAGGCGAGCGATTGTTCGACATATCGACTTCCACTCTCCCTCAGTACCTCCCTTCTCCAATGCAGAATAAGCGCGAAGGTCGCGGATTTGAAAGGGATGGATTTGAGGCAGCAAACAAGGTGGAAGATACGTTTGCAGACACCAAGATATGACCAAAGTTTGTCTGTTTTAGACACATGGTCATGGGAAAGGCCCTTGGGCAAACCGAGAAGGTATGATCGTTTTCGGGTATGCTATGTATCGTTGCGAGGTAAAGGCATTTCAAAAGGTTTGGGTGTCACGGTCGAAGGTATGTAACCTTGTGGTTGGTTGTTTGATAGCTTGCTGATTTCAAGGGTAGGGCATCTAACCCGGACTTCCCAACTAGTCCCACCATGGGTGAATTTCAGTTGGAGGTTATCATATTCTTTACACAATCTGATCGAAGAATTTAATCTTGAACCGATCTATCAATTGGTGGACCCATGGGCAAATAATCTCGTATTGATCAATGGGGCGGCCTATTTGCCAATGGGCAGAATTTGCGAATGGGGCGGAACAGAACGAACTACGATCCCTAAAGCGGGACACAAATTTGCCTTCTCACTGTTACTCAGTTCATTCATGTCCTCATCTTTCCTCCCTGGATATCTCAAATTTATGGCCGGATGACATACATTTGCTAGAAACATTTGTCACTCTACGTGATCAATGAACATGTTCCGGAGGATGGGTTTCCAACAAACCAATCTAGCAAAGGTTTTCAATCGATCATAACGATATTGCCGTGGAAGCCGACCCCACAAACAAACCAGAACAAGTAGAGTGATGAAAGTCAACCTAGGAAAAGGTCGAAGAAATTGGTGTTCAGATACATTCCGAGGATGATCTGCCTATGGCCTTTTTGCGATAGGCTGGTCGGAGGAACAAGCCACTAGGTAACCACCGACTATGGAATCTGAAACTAGTTTGGGGTTTAGAGTAACAAGATGTCATCAATCCAAAACTGATAACTATTGAACTTCAAACTACATCAAAGGATTTCATGGGCAGTATATGCGTGGGGACCGCTAGATGTATGCACTAAAGCCTCGCTCTCCCAAGCATCGACGTAAGCATGGATCGCAAGCTTCGCAATCTTCCGAAGAGCCTCGCCCGGAGCCGAGAATGGCCATGGGGAGGCTTCAGGTACATTGCCACCTCTTTTCGAAGAATTTTGTGCGAGAGATGCTTAAGTCGATGCTTGGGGGATTGAAGCCCTCGCCTCCAGAGCTGCGGATCATTGGGGCGCATGGACACCAACATTGAACGACAAGGTTCCATTCTCTCCACTAAATCTTCAAATCGAAGAGATATATATGGTTGTTTAGTAGCTTGTTTTCATGGATGGATCAAAGAAACCATGCAATGATGTTCTCTTTTAGGCGATGCTATACGCGGAAGTTTGAAGAGTGCAAAAAAGTTCGACAAGAATCAGAGAACTGTTAAAGCCACAGTATGGTCAAAATGCAGAGATGAGTCATGGAAAGGTTAGTTGGGGCTTGGATAGATTGTTAATTCATCATTGTCAACCAATATTGACTATTTCCAGAACGTAACGGCAAAGATCATGCGGATAACTTTACCCACGCGGGCATTAACACCAATTCAGATACTATCTATGAATCTATAGATAACTTTAACCACATGAAGAGATCCCTTTTTAACGCGCACTGATGGAACTACGGAAAATGTGTAGGCGCCACAACAAGGAAAATTGGCAGAGAGCAATGCTATCAAGAGGAAAGTGGCGACAGAATTCTCCGACCACATAAAGTGACAATTAGAAAACTAATTCATTAGTAGTGGCACAACCATTGAACACAAAAATGTTGCTTGTCAGAATTCAAATTGTGACCTGCTTCCCCAGACCGAATAGGGGAATGCAGTATCAAAATAGATGGCGGAACAATCTATCGGATGATGAGGGAATGCGTCAGCCATATCTATCTTATTTACCTGTCGTTCCAAGACTCATCGCCGCTGAAGATTAGGAAGTTCCATTCTCCGTCTACTACAACGCTATGAAATACCTTACATGGTATGAATTGCCACATCGCACAGTCGCCGGCCCATCTATGTTGGAGCTTGTTGATTTCCCATATGATAGGACATCTGTAACTGAGAATGATTATCAATGGACTGGGTCCAATTGTTTATTCAACTTTATGGATAACATCTTCAGTCGTGATTACCTCGAGTACCGAGCACGTAGGAGTAAGTCAAGATCGTTTTACATCTACCTTTCTATATTGCAAACTCGCTGACTTTTTTTGTAGCTGCAGGCCCAGATACAGACAACAGATATCAAAATTGCAAAGTTCAGAAGCTCTATCACCCAGAATCCATTCTCATATTAATACATGTTTGAAACGCAACACCGCCGAACTGCAAGAGAATCGTTTTCACAGCTTTGTTCCACAGAGAACAGGAAATGAAGTCATTGTCTCCGTTACGAGGCCGATACGCATGTTTGCCGAACCACTAGTTCTCTTCTCTGACTTGTTTTTTGGTGGACATTACGAAGACAACCAAGTTCCACAATTCTTGGAGTGAGGACAACCGATGCCGGCGTCTGATAGCCTTCAACCGAATGAACGGGTGAATACTGAGGCAACGAGTTTGATCACTGATGAAGAGGTCGAGTGGATTGACTGGAAAGATTATAAAAACAAGAGTGAAGCCGGACTTTGAGGAAAAGAAAGATAATTAAGCGCACTGGGAACTTGGAGTATGTCACCAACTATTGTTTCTGATTCAAAGGGATAACAACTGAGCGGGTTGTTTTCAAATCGGTCTTGATGTTGGACCAGGTGCGTTGAGTGGCCTTTGAACAATTCTCGAGGGGTGACTACCAAGGAGGATCTCAATGGAACTCAGAAGATTATATGGCATACCACTATTAAGGATGTCTTGGGAATGCATCTGAGAACTGGAGTTGATGGAGAGACTGCCAGGAATGGCAATGGGAGATATCTACACTCGTAACAATGATGAGGAAACCCATTATTCTTAGGTTATGTCTGGGGCCTTGGGTGATGCTTTCGCAATGAAGAGGACTAGAAGTGTTCAACTCACGACCCATCTTATGATTGGTCGATCAAAAGATCGGCTATGAATTAAAGCATCCCTATATGTAGCAAATAGAATGTTGACATAATAGTTTATCATGGCTGATCTGATCCGTATGTTGTGTTATGAGTCGTGACCCACTATTCTCATTTTCGATATTTTCAACGTTGATTCTTCACTTGTATGCCATTGAGTTCTACTCTAGACAATTTACTCTGAGGTTCTCATCTCGTCCTTCATTTCAATCCACTCTCTTACTTCCTGACACTTTTGTTGCACATCGTAAATAAGCTGTAAAAGATAGCAAAAGTCCGTGTGTTTTGGCGGTGAAGGCGCTATAAAATATCATTTAGTGGTACTTGAAGCCCATAGTTATATGGTATCTGCTACACTTGATGTTGAATTCTTGATGTTCTCTATGTAATAAATATTGTCATCACCAGAATGCAGGCTGTCGCTGTCTCTTACAGCTGAGCACATATGGTATGGGTGTATCTAACATCAAGTGCTTCCTAGCGACTTCTCATATTCCAGTCTTCGTCACAGTGCCTAAGCCGCTTTACTACGCTTTCACCTTGCCATGCTTTTGGATTATAATTGATCCGGCGGTGCATGTAAATTTGATCAGTTTTGTTGTACATTACAAAAGTCTAATAGCTTCCCTTCTGATGTACAGGTCTTTGGTAGTGTTATTACTAGATACAACGTTCCTGGAAACTAGCTACCGTGCTCGCCTCGGTTTCATGACACATGAAAGTTTTGTTGCACATCGCGAAGGCCTCAAATCATTCCCCATTGATATGAGCTGTGCAGAAACAACATCATATTATTCTGTGATGTGCAACAAACGGACGGTCATTCTCTGAGTCGAGGATAGTTTCACTTTATTAGGCTATATTGATTGCATATCGTAGAAAGGTCTAATAGATATATAGCAGCTAAGCGAAGCCTTAAAACAGTAGTTAATTCCAAGGAAGTCCATGGTATAGATTGGATCTTATCAATACTTTCGACATTTGAATAACTTAAAAGTATTCACCATCAAATTCATGTACACAATTCACGATCTGTACCCCTCCAACCTGCTCGGTTAAAACTTTTGTTGCACATCTCATTACAAACCTACCTTTACATACATCTAGATATCCCATTACTACTGACTATTGCTGCTGATAAATCACTATACAGATCTTTACATCTTTAGAGAAGAGTAGCTAACGAGTGATTAGTTTCATCAATCAGAAGTAATGATTTTCAACTATTATTTACATCTCGGTTAAATTTGTTGTTCTACATCGTAACACAAGCTTACCCAGTTGGAAGTGATGAGGATAAATGTCTAGCCAGTTACATGGGCAAATAAAGATGACACTGCGGATAATGCGTTTATCTTATAAGTGTGCACTGCGTGGTATCTAATGCTTATATTTCATCTCCTATCATTTCCTGTTTGCAGTATAGCTGATATTTGAATCCGTCGTTAGAACGGCTTATTACATATCATAGTTGTGAGCCATGCATGAGCATGCGCCTTATTCATATCGTAGAGTTAAAGTCAGAGTGGTGTTGATGTGGACGATGCAGCATTGCAGCTCAGTGAAGAAAAAGACAAAGAACTGAATTGACTTGTTTTTCATTGTTTAACCAAGGCTCTCTACACTTCCTGTATACAGATGAAGAATAGAACGATATCTTGTGACTTCCTTCTTACAGACAAATTGCATAAATCATTTCGACTACTAGCAATCTCAGAAATAACAGGTTTGATTGTGAGTTAGTAAGTTTCTAGGCCTGATGTAAAGTAGAGCAAAAGCTATCTATATGGACAGAAAGATATCTCTATTGTCATGGTTATCAAAGAGGTGTTCAACCTGTATTGGGATGGTATCGACGAGACAATAGAATAGTAAATTTGTTGCATGTCGCAGATTGGTACGTACCTTCTTTTTGGAACAAAGAGAGCGGGTTTTAATTGAATTTACACAATCCATCAGAATTCAGGAGAGATTCATGTGTTGCCTCACGATTGTTTCCTAAAGTACTACTCAGGAAGATGAAATTAACATATGTTTAGATGCAGAACAATGTCTTCGTCTAGTATCTTGAATCAGCCCAAATCAGATTCACCAAAACTGGAGCTATCATAGAAAATTCAAGCCTGAAGCATGACAATAAAGTAGTGATCTAGGCTAGCTCAATTGTCCTACAAGTTTTCCCCCTAAAGGAAAAATTATATCACCTGATTAATATAGAATGTTATGAATATCTCGTAGGATTCAAATTCAAATAACATCCGATCCAGCTGCGTGCAATTTCATTCACAAAGAGCTTCTGTTATTTAAAAAGAAAAAGTGGGCATACTTTCCTTTGTAGATATTTGGAAAATAACATGTTTCAGATTTCAGATATGCAACAAATTGAATTTTCAATCTATTCATTGTTTTTATAATTTTGAGATTTTGCTACTAGGCGACTGTTTTCGTACCTTCAGAATGTGAAGGAGACGGTTTCAGTCTTTCGCCTGCCAAATTCCACGATTCCCCTAATAAATCTAAGACATGATAATAAAGACATTGTAGTTCCAGTCATTTGTAAAGCTCTCCAAAGATATGGTATCACTTAGCAATATCTAATCACTTGATTTGCCTTGCAGGTGAAAAGGTATCCAGGTACAAGAGACCAGAACAGAGTTTCTGTGAGCCGAACTTTCCACCGATTGATAGTAATACATTTCTAGCATAATAATCGTTACGAAATGTATCGGACCTTCTAGGTTCTTAGAAATTAGTTTTATAGTATTCAGTGAAATAATCCATTATTTTGAGTAGATACTATTGGCAATACTATTGGCGAGGGGCTCGGATATACTGTGCAAGCTAATCAATTTCTAAATGTCTATTTAGCAAACAAAATTATATCTTTCGAATGTCTATATAAAATTCAGGTATTCAAGTATCTTTTAATTCAACTCTTTTTAAATGTCTACCAATAATGCAAACGTTCAAATGCCAAATTGTAGGTATATAAATTGAACAGACGTTCGGGATCTCAACAACCCGAAGCTAATTGTATCATTCCAAGGAATTAAATGCTTTGGTTGTTGATGGTTATACAAAGTAATACACTTACCAATTCTCAACATGTTAGATTAAAAACATCTTACTTAAGGACATATAGTTAAACACTCAAGAAAGGCAAATATTCAGCGCGTTAAAGCAATCGATGGAAAGGCCATCCACCAGTATGAGGACTATTCGAACAATTTTTTGGGGAGCGAAGTAGGACGAGATATTATTAGTACTATCAAATAACTTGGACTTAGGCGACCCAATGTATTTGACTAAATAACTTCGATATAGTGTGAAGCCAGCATATACATATTTATGCTCTGAAAATGTTGTTGGGCCGGCTGTCCCGCCGTTAAGAATAAACTCAATTAGAGGGATAAGACAAGACCCGGGCACGGATGGCCATATTTCCCATTCCGCATGCCCATGCATTAAACAATTGGTTGGAGTGACGGTCTTCGGCCGACCACGGCCCGAGCACGGGTAGTTTAACATTTGTTGAAATTAAATTATTGATTTGTATTGTATGCACATTACGGAGATAGTCTTCAAGTTGTAGCTTGAAGCTGGTAGATTGCAAGATCTTCGCAGTTTTCATGTTTTGAAGCCGCAGCAAGATGGCACAAAGGCCGTCAAACATATCTAAATGCTATTGTAACACAAGGGATTTAACCAGATGGAGTATAGATGTGGCGGATATTAACAAAGCATGTGGGGTCCTTATTCAAACTGTATATATTCCGAAACAAGCGCTTATACGTCAACAATCGCAACAAGGCACTTTGGCGGAGTGGTTAACGCGACGGCCTGCTAAGCCGTTTCCTTCGGGAGCGAGTGTTCGAATCACTCAGGTGTCGTTTTTTGTGAATTTGAAATAAAATGATTTGATTTCATTTTTTTGTAATTTCTTGGTTGGGGGACCCGGGGTTTCTCATGTTTTTGCCTAAGAAGCCTTCAACTATTACATAATCAAGTAAATCTATAGAGTTGCTAGTAGAGCCTTTTATAGGAACGACAGTTGGAAAATATATGCGGCCGCATCGGCCGTTCTGGTCCGCCCCTTCGCATATTTCGACTAAGCACCGACTCAATGACGACGAAATGAAACTCAATAATTGTTTATTCGAAGATTATTCTAGTAACTTTGAGGCTTGAGTATGTCGGAATCCCTTACTTGATTCTTACGCGCAAGTACCACGCTGTTGGTAGAGATTCAAGAGGTAAACTAGTTCGGCCATACACAATCAATGAATATCTTTAGGCAAATTTTTGAGGATGTTTTAGCCCTACAATCAAAGCACCTGATTCCTCTAACATGCATCAGAATAGAATGCCCTTACTCGTCCCAAATAACCTCAATTATTCCTAGAGCAGACCCTTTCGGCTCTGTAACACGCTTCAACTTGAATCTTGGATCAGCTTCTACAATCAGAGTGGTCCATTCGCTCACAGTTCTCTCTCGTGAATTGAAAACAGCTCCCATGTTTAGATCTTCTGCTCTATACATCACAATTTGTCAGCGAAGCTCTCACATCACTTCTGAGTCACGAACCTCAAGTCCCTTTCCCTCCATAGCGGTACCGTGCCAGGTTCTGGCATGCATGTGTCTTGAATAATTATTCTTACGCCGGGTCTCAGCGCCGGAATCTGGGCCCTAAGGATGAGAATACAATATTTGTCGGCCCAATTATGCAGGATCCATCGGAAGTAAAAAACGTCGGCTTGAATTGTTTGAGGAGCAAAAAAGTCGTGCGCCATGAAGCGCACTCTTTCCTTCAGATCTTCTGGCACTCTGAAACCAGCGTTTTCGACAACTTTATCCATATCTTGAACAAGGATGCGCAAGTTTTTGAATCGCTTTGCCAAGTCGATAGCAACATGGCCTTGGGCCCCACCAATATCGAGAACCTGACATTGTCCTAACGATGACCAGTCATAGTGATCAGCGATATATGATGTATCATATTCTGGTCTAGTCGAGAATACTTTCATAGCGTTCGAAAAACGAATCGCTCGATCAGGACTACTCCCAACAATGGTATAAATGGATTCTGTTGTGTTGTTTGACAAAGAGAATCCCTAAAGCTTGATGTCAGCCCAATTCCATTATTGCCAAGAGATCTTCATAACTTGCCGTCTCATTAGCCTCCTCAGACCCAGGCCATTTTTCTAGAGCATCTAGCATCTTAATTACTCTATCATTAGTCTCTATATCATGTGAAAGAGCGATTAAATGACGTCAATGACTCAATGGTATCTTACATTGACAGCTGCGGGCCACATTTCTTCTGTTCCAACTTTGAGCCAGTCATTCATCAGTGAGTTGGCTAGCATCTTAGATACCTTGGTATGGGCCAAAACGTGCGGTTGAGGTTCATGGAATACTCGCATGGTTATGGCATGTCGGAGGAGACGAGTGACAATTTGCTCACTCAAGCCTGTTCTATCAGCTACCTCTGAGAAGGAAACGTGCCCCCCCGCTGGGATCATACTAGCAATATCGAAACGAGCGATAGCTTGCAAGCACACTGGATTGTTGTGCTTTCATCTGATTAGCAAAGAACGTCATTAATTTGGAACATATCTACCCCATTATACTTGTAGATCAGAGTCAGCGGATCTAGAAGCAAGTCATTGAGTTCGGTCGTGGCATCAATAATTGCATTTTGTACGTCGTATGCTTCTATCGGGAGCGACGTTGGCGCATCCTCGTGGAATGATGGTGATGAGACGTTTTGAATTGCTAATATTTCATTCATTTTTGCGACTGAGTTGTTGATTGTTTCTGCAAGATGTACGATCCGTGGGAGAGAGGTATTAGTGGCCATATTGCTGTTCAGTATGACGTTGTCTGGTCAAGTTGTATACGAAATAAAACAGAATGGCTTCGGAGCAATCGCCTTGAGTGTCAAGCGCAGTGGCTAGTCGTTATCAGAAAATACCCAAAAAGATTTTCTTGCCTTAATGTAATATTTTGTACCAGAAGAGAATCTCTCAAAGATCTTAAGATATGCCCTGGTGGATCTTCCTATCTATCTTAATAGTACAATGAGAGCTTCTAGTTCATAGCTTTGCTTGAGAATTTTCCATTTTGATGCAAAGAAGGGGCGTATATAGGTGCTTCCGTGTCAGCACGCTATGTAAC
Organism: Scleromitrula shiraiana; assembly: GCA_028455995.1. Classification (NCBI taxonomy): domain Eukaryota; kingdom Fungi; phylum Ascomycota; class Leotiomycetes; order Helotiales; family Sclerotiniaceae; genus Scleromitrula; species Scleromitrula shiraiana. The sequence goes on from JABELC010000013.1 coordinate 1,044,212, forward strand.
CAATAACTTCACGCCAATCGGCTGTATTAGGTGTACAAGAATGACGGAAAACTCCGAAATAATGCGTAGTTTTATCATGGATTTGGGCGTATAGGATGCCATACCGGGCAGTCTTTGAACCGGGAAGTATTCAAGATGACCCTAGACAGCTAGGGCTGAAGCGGCAGATGAGTTGCCAAGCATTTATGCAGCTATAACAAACGGGATTGCTCTGTATACAGACCTTGTGCTTGCATATGTCTCCGGATGGTTAGTCTGTCCGTAGAAGATGTACCAAACTAGGGACTAGGACACCATCAACTTTTCTGATCCCAGTTTGAAGCTTCGCCTCTCTACACTACCTCCCTCGGAGTTTATTATTCTCGACGCCTTGCAGTATTGCCAAGCTTACATATGTGGAACATAAGAAAAACAAATGTTGGTTGCAGAAATCCCAGTTGCAGTTGCTAGAGGGGCATTACTATAAATAAAGATCATCATTCGTTATCTTAGCGTTTGCAGAGCGGGCCATTTTCAGTTATCAAAATTTTAATAGTCCACTACTATGGGATCTCTAGATTCCTCACAGTCTAATATTGGGGGTAACAGCCTCCAAAATCTTCTTAGTCACAGAGCAAATTCGGGAGACTCATGGCTTCTGTTTTATCCCCTTGGAAATACTTCAAAGCCACTCAAAATCTCGTATCAAAGTCTACACACTCAAGCAAAGGAAAATTCTCTTGTCATTCGGTCTATCGAGGGTTTCAGAGATGGCGAACCTATTCTTCTCCATGTGGATGATCACTGGGATGCTATACTTTGGTTTTGGTCTATTCTGCTTGCGAATGGATTGCCGGTTCTCTCATCCCCATTCAGCAACGTTGAGCAGCATAGAAAGAAGCATATACAAGGGTTATCGGAGCTTTTAGGAGACCCAATCTGCATTACCCGAAAGGAGTCTCTTCATCTATTTGAGGGGAGTTGCCACTTACAGCTGAATACTATCGAGTCCTTAATCTCAACTCAAGAACTACATCGATACGGCGACAATCCAGACCAATTTACATGTTTCCAGGATCCAGCTGTTCTAATGTTGACCTCTGGTAGTACTGGTATTCCGAAAGCCGTACCACTCACGCATAATCAAATCTTGAAAGCCATTATTGGCAAAGCTTCTGTACGCCCTCTTCCACCAGACGGATCTTTTCTAAATTGGGTGGGGCTTGATCATGTTGCGAGCCTAGTTGAGATTCATCTGCAAGCCATGTATCTTAGTTTCGATCAGATTCATGTTCACCCTGCCAATATCATCTCTTCGCCCCTCAAATTTCTTGATCTTCTTTCGCATCACCGTGTTTCTCGCTCGTTTGCCCCTAATTTTTTCCTGGCTAAATTGGTATCAACGATTCAGCTGCCATCCGAGCATACCACGGCCACATGGAATTTGTCGAACCTGACAATCCTCGCGTCTGGTGGCGAAGCAAATGATGTGAAAACCTGCATTGCAGTATCTGACTTACTCGAAAAATGCGGATCACGTCGCAACGTCATTGCCACGGGATTTGGAATGACGGAGACATGCGCTGGAGCTATCTTTAATCTCAACTGTCCAGATTATGATGTTGCTAATGGCTATACTATTGCATCCGTTGGAAAAGGTATGAAAGGTATAAAGATGCGTGTCACTATGTCTGCAAGAGAAGGAACTTCAAATCGGGAGCTTGCGCTGCCAAATCAACCCGGTGACCTCGAACTTTGTGGAGAGGTTGTATTTGATGGCTACTATCGCAATCCAAAAGCAACCGAGGAGGCTTTCACATCCGATGGTTGGTTTCGGACCGGAGACCAAGCGATTATTGATTCAAATGGCAATTTAAACCTAATAGGTAGAGTCAAGGATGTAGTCAACATTAACGGCGTTAAGTTTGCCACTGCGGATATACAAGCTTCAATTGAGCAAGCGGTGGGTGACCGGGTCGATCGCATTATCAACTTTCCTTCCAGAGCGGGATATACCGAGCAAATCACCGTTGCATACATTCCCAACAAATGGCCTATGCAACCGGAAGACATGATGGTGGTGGATAACTTGGTGCTTCAAGCATGTGTTATTTGTGCCGGATCTCGTCCACTTGTCTTTTCGCTCAGAAAAGAGTCACTTCTCCTCCTCCCACTTTCTGCTTTGGGGAAAATATCACGAACCAAAATCAGATCACTCTTTGAGAGTGGCGCGTTTGTTGATGACCTAAAATTGCATCAGATAGCACTCGAGACGTTGATGAATTCTAAAAAGAGTAAAATCAAACGAAGCGAAATAAGCGAGGCCGAGGCCAGCTATATCGATGACTTTTCCAGAATAGTTGGCACTGCCATCGATGCAATTGATGTTGACACGTCAATTTTTGATTTGGGCTTCACGTCAATGGATTTGATTAGACTAAAGCATCGTATAGACACGCGGCTGCAGACCTCCATACCTGTAGTTTTACTAATGAAGAACCCCACTGCCGAGTTGCTAGCTGCAGCTATGAGCACTGAGTCAGTTCGGACCTCCACAGTGGAAAACTACGAGCCCGTGGTTACATTCCGGTCAAGTGGTACAAAGACACCATTATGGTTGGTGCATCCAGGTGTGGGTGAGGTGCTTGTGTTTGTCGGACTATCTCAACACCTTGCTGACGATGACCGGCCATTATATGCTCTACGAGCCAGGGGCTTTGAGCCAGGGCAGAAACGCTTCAGTTCCATTGGTGAGGCCGTCCAAACGTACACGACAGCAATTCAAAAGAGGCAGCCTCGTGGGCCATATGCACTGGCCGGTTATAGCTACGGCACAATGCTTGCCTTCGAGATAGCGAAGAAGCTCGAGGAGAGCAACAGACCAGGGATTGTGCGTTTTCTTGGTAGTTTCAACCTACCGCCCCATATCAAACAGCGTATGCGTCAGCTTAATTGGAATATGTGCTTGTTGCATTTGACCCACTTCTTGGGCTTGACCACAGAAGCATATGCTGATAGCATTGACGAAAAAGGGTTTCGCGCCGTCCAGCGTGATAAGGCTGTGACGCAGGTCCTCGGCGTAGCAGATAGTAACCGTTGGGAGGAACTAGGGATGGATGAGGAAGGGCTTGCGAGTTGGGCAGATGTTGCTTACGGCTTGCAGAGTATGGCTGCTGATTATGACCCACAAGGAAGAGTGGACGTAATAGACATCTTTCATGCCATACCGTTGAAGATAGCAGCTGCCTCTAGAGAGGAATGGGTAAGCAATCAACTTAATAAGTGGAGCGATTTCTGCCGTACGGAGCCCAGATTTCACAAGGTTGGAGGAGCACATTACACCATGATTGGACCCGAACATGTTCTCGACTTCTCAGTAACATTGAAGGCTGCTTTGAAGGCTAGAGGACTTTGATATAAATACTTATGTTTCTTGTTACTCGTCTACAGCGTGCGTTTTTATGATTCAGACTTACTTTCAAATTTCAATTCCAATCTCAATCATAGCTTTAAATTACAAGTCAATACAACCATATCTGCAAAAATGGATATAGCTTTAGTACAAATCAAGCAGTTTGCAGAGTCAGCTGATGAAGTAGCTCGCCAAAAGCTCATGACTACTTTACATAAGTTAGCGTATTCAATGGAAAGTTCTAATGACACAACTCGTAGATTTGGTCATATGGTGAGCTCATAAATCAATTACGACGTTCCAGTTTAATGGGCATTTCCAGATTCTCCAACCAGCAGCTATCAAGATAGGCATCGACTTGAGAATCTTTAGATTTCTGGTGGAGGCTGGCCAGCCCCTGAGCGCGAAGGATCTCTCTCTTAAAACTGGCTCCGAGCAACAATTGATGGGTATTATGATCTAGTTCTATACATTTCCAATCCGTGATTGCCGAACTACCACTTACTTCTGAGCAGCACGGATTTTACGCTATCTTGCTACCATTGATGCATTGGATGAGGTCTCTGACGGATATTCAGCTAACCATGTCACAAATAACCTAGTAGAGAAAGTCACCGAAGCGGGTGTTTGCCATTAGTAGGTTTTCCTCCGAGCTTGGATAATTGTGAATCTATCTTGCTCTAACGATCACACGTTACAACTAGCTTTGGAACAGTTGGGCCGCAGTATCTAGCTCTCCCATCGTTTTTGGAGAAAACAGGATATCAGGACTCCAAAGACGAGTTGCATACAGCGTTTCAAGATGCATGGGGAACGTCCCTGCACGCATTTGCATGGTTTGCAGAGCATCCGGATCATTTGACTCCTTTCAACGATTACATGGCCCTCCGGCGCGAGCCAGAGCTTTCCTGGCTGAACGTGTATCCCATCACTCAAGAGACTCAGGATTGTAACATGGAAAGACCTCTGTATGTAAATGTTGGTGGAGGTGTGGGACACCAATGTGCTCAGTTCAAGGAAAAGTATCCCGATGTACCTGGCCGTGTGATCCTTCAAGACCTGCCCCATTCAATTGCCAAAGCCCTGCAGACTCCTGATGTGGAGAACATGGTGCACAACTTCTTTGAGCCTCAACCGATCAAAGGTAAGCCGGTCTTATGATTCCCCGACTGGAATATCATACTGACATGATGATAATAACAGGTGCTAAGTTTTATTACATGCGGGGTGTGTTGCATAACCATCCTCCTCACAAAGTCCAAAAGCTGCTCGAGAACACCAAAACGGCGATGGCACCAGATTCGGTTTTGCTAATAGATGAGATGATCCTGCCAGAAAGCGGCGTAAATGGCAACGCAGCGGCGATTGATGTGACCATGTTAACAGCTCTGGCTGCTATGGAACGTACAGAGGCGCAGTGGGCTGAGACTTTGAAGAATGCCGGGCTTGAAATAGTGCGGGTGTATACATACAATCCCTTGTATTACGAGAGTGTTATGGACGTCCGTTTGATGAAGAATGCACAGTGATGCAAACAGGGGTCGATTGGAGGATGGTGTGGATACTTTAGCAGATATACCTACATTATTTCTCAAATGATTGTACAAGCAAGATTAATGCATCATCATGCATGTAAGATGCAGACGGGGAACATATGCATGTAGAGATGTGACCTAGTACAAGTGCATTGAGATCTTGATATGCTCGGTGTGTAGACTTTCGGTCCCACCCATCTACTATACGTCCAACCTTTTGTGGACATGGAATATTCATCCTCGAAGAATCAGCGTCTTCGTTATTATCAGAGTTAGCACTACTCCTCTTACAGCAATTTATTAATGGAAATTTCAGTACAATCTGACATTCTAGATTTTACAACGACTAAATCTGTAAGTCGAGATTTGAGCAAAATTCAACTAGTGCCATTTGTTTTTTCAGATAACTTCAATAGATGATACCTATTTTGGATTCATGGTGCAGGATTTGACGGAGCAAACAAACAGCTTTCAGAATTTTGATGATACGCCTGATAGATTCATTAGTTTCTAGTTATTCCTTTCTCAACCTCCTCATTTTTGTGATCAAACTACTTTTGTCCTTCGTTGAAAACTAAAGATTCATCTCGAATCTCTTTCACAACATCGTTCAAATCGTAATGTCTTAGTCCGATCAGAAACTTTTGTTTGCTTTCGTGGTTGCCGGCGTTATTCTAATAAAATTTATTATTTATATATTTTCTTATAACAAAGAACATGCCAAAGTATGGGTCAACATCCAAGCCGTTGGTGTGCCATCATCTGGAGTTCTTTCGTGGACTCGAGCCATATTTGCAAGCATATTATCCATTCCAAAACATACACATGATGGATACGAGAAAATTTGTAAAGCTCAAGACCAGCCATTTGCACTGCCAACCATGTGGATGGGTACTGCTGTTATTGTTCTACCTCCATCGTTTTTATTTCTTCTCAATAAACCTGATAGCGAGCTATCGGGGTTTAGAGCTCTGCTTGACACGATCCAACTGCCGTACATGATCTCTGATCGTGATATTTACGAAAACGTCATTCATTTCGATGTTGTTCGTAAGAGACTCACTAAAAAAGATATCGGTTCTCTCGCTGCTGCAACCGCAGAAGAGATTGATGTTGCCTTTCGTGAATCTTGGGGCGTAGCGAATGAATGGAAACAAGTCAATGGATGGGGAGTATCCGGACGTATCATTACTCGCGCGGCACTGCGGATACTGCGGATACTAGTAGGACTGCCATTCTGTCACAATGAGAGATTATTCGAAGAGTCACAGTTATATGCAAACTCTCTATTTGCAGGCACCTCAGTCATTAATTGCCTACCTCCAATGACTCGCCCAATTCTAGCACCTTTATTGGCATTGTGCGCCAAATATTATCAAGGCCGTTGCCAGAAGATTCTAGAGCCCTATGTAGAAGCGAGAATATGCCGATGGAAAGAGCGTCAAGAGGGGGATGACTTATCCGTATGTACACATTAAATCCTCGTTAATTTTGGAGTCTTGCTAACTACTTTACATACAGAACGACTTCCTTCAGTGGATGATAACGAAGTGCTCCAATGATCCTGCACAAATGAAGCCAAATAAATTGGCTATGCGACTTCTTGCTCTCAATACTATGTTTGTTTTCGCAATGGGTTACGTCTTCGCCCACTGCGTACTTGATCTATACAGAAGTCCATCTAAGGACGAGTTTATTGGGGGGTTATGGGAAGAATGCATACGAGTTTCGATCAAACATAACAATTTATCAACCAAGGAAGCCGTTGATTGCCTTTATCGCGTCGATTCAACCGTGAGAGAGTCTATGCGCATCTCGGATGTTGGTGTTACTACTCTTCCTCTTGACGTTATAGCTAGACCCATCGATCTTGGTAACGGTGTTATCGTCCCACGTGGAGTGCGAATGGTGTTTCCTACACAGCCAATGCATCTTGATTCCAGCTATTATGATGATCCTCTAAGATTCGATGCTTTCCGCTTCTCGCGAAAATTCGAGGACCTGAAGGATTCAAGTCACTTCATTGGGTACCAAACCACCGGTTTCTTTGAAATACACTGTTCGTATCCGGACTCCGGAGCTTACGTGCCGTTTATGGTGTAGGCGCATTTTAATGTACTTCATGGAGTTATCAATATTTCTATTACCTGATGAACCAGACTGTCGGGACGTTATAAATATTGATCAAGGATTCTCTCGGAGGTATGGTATCTTTCTGCTCTTTAGCCTGGAAGCGGACTATTATCTCCTAATTCTTCACTCGGTCAGTGCAAAATTGGGGAAGATTCAACCCATTAAATTGCACTACATAGTTTTCAACTCCCTGTGCACCTTTGCGTTTGGAGACAAGTACATTTGTGCAACCACTTCGGCCTAATTTTTTCAGCGAAATGTTGCAGTTTCGTTGAGGTCCTCCTGATTCATGATTGCAACCCTACCACGAAGAAATACAATCACTGTTGCTACGAATCAATTCCAAATCACGACCATATCCAAAGATCTTTGCCACAAACGCATGTGGTTGACGTGAAGGAACTGGCATTGACTCCCACGAAGATTGTTCCAAATGTTGCAATCCTTCGAAAATGTACCAGAATGATTGATCTCGCGTTCTCAATGATGGAGAATATTCCTTTTTGAATGTAATGGCGAGTAGAAGGCTGCACCACTGAGGCACGGTGTTAATACAATCTCAGTCTTGCTTTCATTTGCATGTGTTTTTTCTTTTCTTCAAAGCAACCAACTACCATGTACGGAGTTCATCAGAGAGCCTTAGGAGTCCAGTACCTAAATATTCACTACAAGCCTCCATAGACAAATAGCATGTTCGCTCGGCGTATCCACCATTATTGCTCCATTTTTCATAACCACAAGTCTAGATTGACATTACTTTCGTTGTCCAATTCACAATGGCAACTCCCCTCACATTTCCACCTCCGATTGATCCTGATAATTTGGGCTGAGGGCCTCTGATCATTGGACTGACGTGGGCTTTTACCGCACTTGCCGTGGCTGCTGTGGGACTTCGACTGTATGTTCGCAGGAAGATAACTCAAGTTGCAGGTTGGGATGATTGGATCATGTTGGTATCCGTGGTAAGTACATAGTAGTCTTCAAAAACTACATTTTAACGATTAATGAATTTCAAACAAATTCTGACATGATGTCGTTGATAGATACTTCAAGTTGCTAATCAGGCTTTAATCACGGTTTCATATGATTATTGTCTTGGAAAGCATGACATGAGCTTGAGACAGCCTGACCAAATGGTCAACGTTCTCAAATGGAATTGGATAGCATCTGCATCGGGCATGCTAGTTTCTATATTGGCTCGAATTTCAATCGCCATTCTGTTGATTCGCCTCTTTGGAGTTAATCGATGGCTTAAGTGGTACTTAATCATCTTCACTGCATTGCAATCATTGATTGGTGATTTGATCATTCCTTTTACATGGGTACAAGATGATCCGGTCCAGGGGCTTTGGGACATATATGACCCCAATGTCAAACATTGGGATCCAAGAATTGTGCTTTACATGGAATATCTGGGACAGTGTAAGTTTGAGACTTCATCAGTTTCTCGCCATAACTCGTTACATTGGAGTGTTACTGACTTCCTGACTGCTGATAGCCATGTATACATTTTCCGACTTGACCTATGTACTAATCCCCGTTATTATCATCTGGAAGCTCAACATGCCTTTACGTCGTCGAATTGGACTAGTTCTCCTAATGTGTGTCTCCTTGTTCACAATGACAATGTCCATTTTGAAAGTTAAGGTAGCTCAAGGATCATCGCATGCCACCACAGATGTTCAATACAAGGCTAGTCTTGGTGTGCTATGGTCCGGCATGGAGCAAACCTGTGTTATCATCATGGGATGTGTTCCAACGCTACGAAGTATTACGAACTTGGAATTTCCAGCTTTCAATGCTATCAGCTCATCACTATCGAGTCTCATTAGAGGCAATAAGAGTAAGCAATCATCTCTGGACAATGATTACAACGGATCTGGATACCATGATCTGGAACTTAACACTCATAAACTTGGTCAACTCGGTACAAACGCCAAATCACGGGGCCCGACAGTTACCATCTATCCAGATGACAAACAAACAAGCGATCAGAACTTAGTCACGGACAATCATGTGCATCGGACTGATCAGTTCAGCTTATCGTACGATCAGAGCCGCCAGAGCGCTGAGTAATTTGAACTCATGTCGTGAGTTTAATCCAAGGCATTAGCTCGTGGTGAAGGCGAGCGATTGGCTTGGAAATTGTTTTTGGTGTGATAAAATGAATTGAAGAGCAGGTGATAGTTTTAGGCCTGTTCACTGTTGCAGTGTACACAATGGTAATTGAATAGGTGTCAATTTATAGTTTCAATATTAAAAAATATAGCATTCCACCCGAGAATCTACCTTACTTTTTTATTGAAGCTGCATTTCATCCCCAAATTGTGAAAATTTAAACTTTCCTTGTTTCAGTAATAATTTGTCCTCTCATTGGAACTCCTTAGAACGTGTAGATATCATACCGGAGAAAAATTGGGTTGAAAGAGAGGGAATGCCAATGTGAGTAGTATCAATACTCCAACCTTGTGATATGATTTTCTTCAAAATGGTGGAAAAGTACAAGAAACAGATTAACAAAGAACCATATACGAATTCAAAATTCCCGGCTAGATCAATCTCAACACATCAAAATATTACAATCTTATCCATCCTCCAAGCTATGTATTCTATGTTCCTCCGAGTAGTCATATTATCAGATAACAGTCACTGTTACACTACTGTTTGTTTGCCTTCCTTTTGTACTGCAGGGTCATTTCCCTTTCTGAGATCTTGCCAACCCATCCCCCATAGAACGATTCCGCAGACAGCAGCCATTGCAGCCACCAGATAAAAAACACGATCAACACTATTGGCATATGCCACCAAAACTCCGGAAAGATCTTCAGGCTGTATAACCTTGCGAAATCCTGTGGCTCCTGCCCGGATGACTGCTATAGCATCAACATTAGGTGCTTCCTTGGAGAGTTGCAATTTCAGGCTCTGGTCAAAAATAAGGTTACATAGAACCAGAACAATAGCAGGCCCCAAAGATTGTGTGAAAACTATGAAAGCCATGGCAGATGATAATTCCTCTCCCGTAACTGCTGCTTGTATAGCAATGATAGCCTAAAAATGAAGCGTCAGTATATTTTAGAATTTCCAATGACACAGAGTGACGATACCACTTGCAAACCGGCACCAGAACCAATGCCGGCTAGAATCTGGAATCCAACCCACCACCCAGTTGGGCTATTGGGTTGTAACAGCGAGTATAAACCGCTAGCTGTCGATAGGAGAATGGTGGAGAATATAGCTAAAGGAATGACGTATCCAATTTTCATTACTTATTGGATGGTAAGCCAAGGAGGACAGAACACGGGCACTTCCAGGAATGTGGAAGTAGGGATGTAATTCACTTACAGAAGACTCCTGAAGAACCGGCCATAAGAAGCTGAGGTAAAATTGTTGGTAGAAGATATACACCGCTCAACATTGCACTTGCGTTATTTATAGCCTGAAAATATATAGGGAGAAAGAATGTTGCACCATATACGGCAGCCATAAGAAAGGCTTGATAGAGACCGGCAGACCATACTGTTCTTCGACTAATCATGGAATGAGGAAGTAGAGCATCATCTTCTTTATGGCGATTCCAAAGTAACTATATAGTAAAGGTGGCGGCCGCACCACAGAAAAGGCCAATGACCTGAGAGGAATTCCACGAATATTTGTTTCCACCATATTGCAATGCAAGAAGTAATTGCAAGACGGCAGGTGCAAAGAGAGTAAATCCCACTAGGTCTAGATAGTGATGTATCTTTGGGAGAATAGATATCGCTCTCGCCTTTGTCGTTTGTTCAGGTATGCGAAGAAGAGTAATCGCAATGGCTGTAAATGCTCCAAGCGGTAAATTAATATAAAAGCCTAGCCTATATTAGTATTCGCTTGGCTCAAGAATTGAATAAAGCACTTACACCATCTCCATGTGCTGTAAGAAGTGAATGCTCCCCCAATGAGAGGTCCGACGATAAGTCCCAGCTGGTTGACTATAGTGAAGGTGTCAAGGTTAGCGTTTGTGTTGCACCAAAATTGTGAATACCAAATGTTTACTTACATCCAATAGTTAATCCTATCAAAGCTGTGTAATTGATCAGAAATCATCTATTCAATACATAAAGAGGGGGTGATATATTGAGTTTTCTTTTTGGTAGACGCCCTTGCTTACCAGGTCGTTTTTCCAGAGGTACACAGCTCGAGACTATTGTGATAGCGCCGTTTATTATTCCAGCGGCACCAAACCCAGCAACAGCACGACCGACTATGAGCATAGCCGACGAAACAGCAGCACCACAGAGTAAGGAGCCGAGCTCAAATATTCCAAAGAAAGTTAGGAATGACCACTACAGTTGTCTGGTCAGCACACTATCTCATAGCCAGGAAAACTAATAAACACGAACCTTTATATTGAAATGAGTGTACACCTTTCCAGTAAGAGGCTGCGGAGCGGCGCTATGATCATCTCAGCTCCTACATATCTAGACAAGAAAAATAGACTCGACTAACCTTCCGAATTGATATGCGCTAGCATACCAGCCAACATCCGCAAGAGAATTGAACTGATCTGTGATGCGAGGGATAGCCTGTCCATCGCAAATACAATGTAGCAGTCAGTAGAGTACTCCAAGGGCCCATCACAAGAACTAACCGTGCTAATCACCATAGTATCTACCAGCATAAGGAAGCAAGCCATTGCAACACTAGCGACTACTATCGCTAGTTTCAAACCAGTCACATATTCAACGGAAGGATCTGGGTTCAATTTGACTTCTAGCTTATCTGGCTGCAAAACTTCTGAGTTGACATCTCCCGTCGGTGATTTTGTAATATTTTCTGGCAAAGATGAATATGATTTATCAACCAGAACTTCGGTGCCAGGTATTGATGAATCATCATTGATGGTATTTTCCATCATTGTAAAGATAAAGTTCTTGAAAGGAGGTTGATAATTTTGGTCTGAACGACTAGAGAGTAGAAAAGAAGAAGAATGCTACATGCGAACAGTTCACTTTGCAAGTAAGTGACAGAAGTCTTACTATGGATGGAGCCTGTCGTTCATTGAATGGTAGAACCCCTGTATCATAACGATTAACACTTCTCGGATCATGACTTCCTGGCAAGAAGGCTCGGCATAATGGATGGGTACAACTGCCGCATAGATTGATCATAAGTACCTAGGTAGCTCGTGAAGATACTTCTCCGAATGTAGCCAACCTAGAAGATTACGGATCTGGCCCTCGTCCGGGGGTCCACCGACCCGAATATATTGATATTAATTTGCGTGAGGGCAGTGCCGCAATACCCTGGTCAAAATCTGCAAGCCACTTGTATGCGGGGGAGGGGGGAGGGGTGGGAGTGATTACGGGGGGGCAGTCTATTGCGGCGCATTTTTCGGATGGCGCAATGATTGCGGCGTGGCTTCGTTAATCCGAATATCTCGAATTATAATCCTGCAGTATGTAAGTAGACAAAATTAACATGATTTGTTATTTTTAATTTTTTTAATTTGAACAATATTTTCTAAAATACCCAAAGGGGAATATCTCAATATTGAATTAATTATTATTACACTTGTATTTCTTTGGGGAATATTGAATGGATTAAATGGATAGCCTCACACCAAAAAGCTTTCACTATCCATTTGTTTGCTTTCATCAAAATTCAACATTCTAGCCAGGACTTTACCATTCTTCTCAAATTTCAAAGTTGGAAAACTAGAACGATTTCAACAAGTCAAATGGAAGATTTGATAAACCTACTATCGTGGCGAAATGTCGCAGCGACAATTGTCGTTTATTTCAGCAGTCTTGTTTTCTATCGCCTTCATCTCCACCCTCTTGCTCGATTTCCAGGTCCAAAGTTGGCTGCTATCACACGGTACTATGAAGCCTACTATGATGTTGTGCAGAATGGCCAATACACATTTAAAATCGTAGAAATGCATAAGCAATATGGTATGACTCCCTCCTCATCTTCTTTTCTTTCCTTGATACAGACTGTTGTTCTAACTTTCCATCTTGCAAAGGACCGATTGTCCGTATCAGCCCTTATGAGCTCCACGTTATAGATCCTGATTTCTTTGAAAAGCTCTATCGCCAGGACGGACGTTGGCACAAATACGCTTGGGCCTTGGATGGATTCTCAGCAGGTGGTGCGACCATTTGCACCGCTGATCACGATATCCATAAAGCCCGTCGTCTACCTTTAAATCCTTTTTTCTCAAAAGCGCAAATCGCAAACAAGCAAAGTCTGATCCGTAAAAACGTCCAAAAGTTCTGTGATCGCATCTCGCAATATTCTGGGACAAAAAAAGTCGTCAACCTTGGTGCTGCCACGAGCGCCTTTACACGAGATGTCTCAACAGAGTTCATTCTTGGCAAAACATATAACAGTCTAGATAAAGAGGACTTCGACGTTGGAATGACGAATGTGTTTCAAGGCTCTGGTCATATATGGCGTATAACCAAGCATGTCACTTGGTTTGGTCCTACTATGAAATCAATACCCGTCGACTGGGTTATGAAAGTTGCGGACGATGGCACAAAGGCTTTTTTCCGATATCTTAAGGTAAGTCGTGATACACCAAAGCAGCACCTGAATTTAATTCTTATCTAATTCTTTCCAGGAAACCACACAAGACACGAAAGAACTCTTGACCAAGGCAACCTCATCTACCTCAGATGATAAGTCCTCTCGCACAATAGTTCATGAGATCCTAGATTCCAATCTTCCACCCAAAGATAAGGCTTTTGAGCGTGTGTTTGACGACGTAGCTACAGTAACTGGAGCTGGTTTTGAGACGACTGCCAGTGTCTTACGCCTCATTATCTTCCACGTCTTCAGCAATGCCCTGATTCTTCAAGAATTACGAAACGAGCTCTCATCGGCCTCCATTAGTTCTTTAGATGTTGAAGTAAAGGTGCTTGAGCAGCTCCCTTATTTGACATCGATATTGATGGAAGGTATGCGTTTGAGTCCTGCTATTGCCTCACGATCAGCCAGAATCTCTCCTGACAAAGATCTTGCATACGGAGATTGGCGTATTCCAGCTGGTACACCTATTGGGATGACTACATTGCTCATGCACACGAACGAGAAGTTGTACCCAGATCCGATGCAATTTAATCCTGATCGTTGGATGGACCTCGATGCACGCAAAAAGGCCGATAAAACTTACGCCCCTTTCTCTAGAGGAACAAGAATTTGTCTTGGCATGAAGTATGTTTTCTAGTAATTCTCGATAATAGTATATAATTGCTGACATGACTTTTTTAGCCTTGCGTGGGCCGAAATGTATATGCTACTTGCCGCTCTTGCTCAGCGTTTTGACTTCCAGTTTGAGGGGATAACCGCAAAGGATTTTGAATGCGAGAGTGATCAATTCATTATTGGAACCAGGGGACAAGGTTTTTTGAATACTTTTGTCACTCCCTATAAATTCTGAATTTAATATGTAGAGCCACAATCTAATAGTTCCGGGATACATGTTAAAGATTATTTCGTTTTGATTGTGTATTATTCAAGGAATCATGTTTGTGTTTTAGACCGTTGCTCATCGGTTTCAACGTCTAGATTGATTGGCATCCTTACTCTCATTCCCGTGATTTAAATCTTTCGTAGTATCTACCCTTCCCCCAGAAATAATTCAAGGGGTACAAATTTTCAAGCCCTTGTCCACTACGAGGCTTTTATCTTGTTAATTCTCCCAATCAAATCAATATGAGTTCGGATCAACTCGGTCAACTGGGGCAAGAACTTGCCCGCATGACTAGGGTAACTCTACAATATATAAGTCGTATAATCCCTAAAGAAGTGATAAATCCATCCTTTGACTTACAAACACCTAAAAACTCCAAACTCCCGATAAAATGTCTCCTGTACCTCAAACTGCTTTCATTTTCAGTGCCACTGGTAGCGAGGGAGGCGCCTTAGCTCAACAGCTCCGCAATCTAAACTGGAACGTTCACGCAACGTCGCGCAATATCAATTCTCCTGAAGCACGCAAGCTGAAAGAGAATGGTGTACAGCTCACACAAAGTGAATGGGATGATAGTGAGCGACTTCGTGCTGCTATCACCGGCTGCAGCAAACTCTTCTTGTGTCTCCATCCGAAACTCAATGATCTAAACCATGAGAGTCGGCAAGCAGAGAATATTGTCAAGATCGCGAAAGAGGCAGGCGTGAAACAAGTCGTAGCATCCACAAGTCTAGGAGTGGCGATGCTTGGCACTGGAGTCCACATCACCCCAAACTCTTTCATGGCAAAGCATCTAGTGGGAAAGAAGGCTGTAGAGCAAGCTGTTCTCGATGGTGGATTTGACTACTGGACGTTCCTCCGTCCATCTTTTTTCATGGCCAATTTCTTGGAGCCAAAGATTCACAGATACTCTGAGGTGCGGGATAAAGGTACATGGACAACGTCGATGACTGCTGAGGGAAAATTTGCATTAATTGATCACATCGATATTGCTAAAATTGCCGTCGCAGCATTTCAGAATCCAGAGAAGTTTCATGGCCGCGCAATCGGCTTAGCAAGTGAGATGTTGACCATTCAACAAACACTTGATCAGCTTGCGATGGTTATTGATCGGCCCCTCAAAGCAATTTTCATGACTGATGAGGAGATCGCAAACCAGAAAGACTCAAACGTATTTGTGAATTCACAAATCGCCATGAGGTACATGTCGGACTTTGTCGATATTAGGGAGCTTGCTACCATGATTCAATTGACGACATTCAAGCAGTTTTTGAAGAGGGAGAATGATCGTGTCAAGGAAACATACAGCTCAATGATGTAAATAATTTTAAATTATAGCTAGTTTAGGCTAACGCAAATCTATTCATTGGGTAAATTGGCTAGGTAGTGCCAGAAGGAGAGGCTGGAGAGAGGCTCGGAGAGGACAACAGACACCGTCAGCGATCAGGGTTTATGGACTCACACCGGGAGCGCGGGCATATTCGTAGCTTTTAATTTGTGAGATATATTATCAAATGAAGTTATTGAACTGCATCCAGAATCCAGCTCACTTATAATTTCGAGGCTGTAAACTTTATGGAGATCAGTAAGCTATTCAATAGTAATGATAAAATTGCTGAGGGAAGTTGAAAATTATGCAGTGACCTATAAGCTAACACGAATAAAGAACTTTCTATGCGGGGAGAATATCACACAAAAAGAAGCATAGTCAAGAACTTGTTGATTAATCTATCTAGAGGAGGAGTGAAGCTCTCTCTATATATACTACGATATGACACTAAGAGTGCGGAGCATCCTTAGCCATATCCAGTTGATCACCTGAAGATGATCATGTGATCATGTGATCACCCGATCTCATTCTTTTGTGACAGAGAAACAATAGATGGAATCTTTACATCAGAATCAGATAGGCCCAAGTGAATAAGAGTAAAAATGGAAGCTTCGCATTGAAGCGGACAACAAGCGGGAAATGAGCCATTACAGACGAATGAAGGCAACGACAAGGAGATTCTCAGAGCGAAACCTCTTTCAGAAAACAAGAAATATAAAATTCATCTGCAAACAACCGAGGCCTAGAAAGGCATAGAACATACCAAAAGCCTTTGCGCGAACAGACAAGTACGCAAGTGATGACCAGGTCGTCTATTGTAGACAACGGCACGTCCACATATTCTTTGGTTGACATACAAACATGCCCGCCTTAGCTGGATAAGTTTAAGGTACTATGTGCCGAAACCTTCGTTTAAGATGGTAGTATGATGGTGCGTGAGATGGAAAATAAGGTATTTTGAGCAATAGGGAAGCCTCAACCAATCTAGGAAAAATTCTATGTTTCCTCGATGCCCTGCAGGGCGACACTCGCACTCATGAATGAGAACATACCAATGAACGGAATGTCTATCATCAATTCGTAGGACAGTTTGATATACTGAAGAGAAGAGAGAAAGAAGGAAGCTTGTGAAGAAGTGGCTTACTGCTTCTTCGGTCACTCATAGGTCATGGTGCTTGTGATTCCCAACGAGGGCAACGAAGCATGCAGTTTCCAAATGATGACCTTAATCTAGACCATACAAAGTGACAATGGTTAGTTAGTTTAGAGTCTATGTTCGAGCTTCAAGCGCAAAATGGCCCAGTTTATGTGCTTAGATGTTACAATTGGAGATTTAGGGCAATATATAACGATGAGCAGAGCCGGAGCTTGATTCACTAACATCTAGACTGCTTCTTGCATTCCTTTATTCTTGGCACTACTCGTCTGTGTTCTTTATTTTCGATTTTTAGATAGTAAAAATGGGGATGGACTAATTCGATTAAACGAAAGCTTGAATCATTGCAAAGCCTCTTGGCGACGACCCGCCGATTATATTCATGGTTTGTTATTATTCTAGGAATAATATCAATTGAAATAAGAGGAAATTCCCTACGAATCAAGAAACCATCGTTCTCGTATCTTCTGGGTGGTCTTTCTACAGATGCTGAAATTTAGATTGTATTTGTACTGTACCAGAAAGAGACAACTTTGAAATTGGGATTGTATATGAGAAATGCACATGTACAATGCATGATAGTGTATATTTTTTGGCAGCTGTCTCACTATACTCACAACACCGAGACACTTGCTACATCCTCGAGCTATTCTCTAGAGCCACGCTTGAAGCTCATGGTGAAGCGCAAAATACAGCCTTCTCCTACTATATGATATATATTTCAGGCTGAAAACGATCACAATTTCAATCTTGGTAAACCATGCCCGATAATATGCCACTATTCCGTTTAAATACGGCCTAAAATGCAGGAAAGCCTGGAAAGGTCAATAGGTATCAAGATTCTCCAGTGATTCAACAATTAAACTTATTATGTAGAATGACTTAACCCATGGAATCTCACGGTATAAGTAAGATCTATGCACATAGAAAATGGCGGCCCTATCAATCCCTCAAAAAGTAGAATCGGCGAATAAACAGTTCACCAACGGTGTTTGTAGTGATATTGTAGTTCGAGATAGAATTCCGGGATTTCGCATGTTTGAAGATGGTCAAGTTAGTGGAAGGTTAACAAGTGTATTGATTCCCTACTTCAAACGCTAAATAAACAATTGAGATTATATGTAGTATGGTACATAATGAGTGGGTAAATCAGTTGCAGTCGTTTGAAATATGTTTAGTGTTCTTCTATGATGGATGATGGATGATGGATGATGGATGATGGATGATGGATTTGCATAGTTGTTGAATGAATGTGGCACAAACCGTAATTCACCCAATCCATGCATCCACGGAACTATTGCTTGGATGCCTCATGGAGGATAACTTTTAAGGCCACAATTAATCTCACTAGCGTTAACCAGGTTTATGAAGGTCGAATCCATCCACGTATCTAGGAACTTTCTATATTCAAGTTCAACGATTGATTCTTTTTATCATCCTCCCTCTGCGAGAACATCTTTGATACCGACTACCGACAATATAAAAATTTATAATACATAATGTGGCTTCTTGATTGGTGTAAGTTACTCCACTGCAGGATAGGAATTAAGGGAGAAAGCCATTATCTACATGACAGCTTGCTGATATTTTGTTTTTTTCGAATAACAGTTTGGGATACTCTTGCGTCCTTGGGACTTCTAAACAAGCACGCGAAACTTCTATTTCTCGGTCTGGATAATGCTGGAAAGACGACGCTGTTACATATGTTAAAGGTGTGTAAAAGGACACTCATTCAATAACGACATCCTATGGATGTGGCATTACCTACTTCTCATCTACTCCGGCTTACGGCAATTTGCTAATAACTATGTATCTAGAATGATCGAGTCGCTATCCTTCAACCTACTCTTCATCCAAGTATGCTACTCGATGGATCGCATTCTGGTATGTAGACATCTGCTAACTCTGAAATAGCATCGGAAGAACTTGCTATTGGAAATGTCAAATTCACAACCTTCGATCTTGGTGGACATCAACAGGGTATATATATCTGAAATATTACAATGGAGAAACTTTACTAAATTTCTTTGTAGCTCGTCGTCTTTGGAAGGATTACTTCCCAGAAGTCTCCGGTATCGTATTCTTAGTCGACTCGAAAGATCACGAACGTTTTGTTGAATCAAAGGCCGAACTCGATGCACTTCTATCAATGGAGGATCTCTCCAAGGTTCCCTTCCTTGTTTTGGGTAACAAGATCGATCACCCAGACGCTATCAGCGAGGATCAATTAAGACACGAATTGGGATTATATCAAACAACTGGAAAGGGCAAAGTTCCTCTTGAGGGTATTAGACCTATCGAGGTGTTTATGTGCTCTGTTGTTATGAGACAAGGTGAGTTACCATGGTCTTCTGTTGACAGTACAAATCTAACGTTATATACAGGTTACGGTGAAGGTATCAGATGGTTGTCACAATATGTTTAGAGATTGAAGGGGAAATTGAGGAATAGGAGACGTATGGGGCTGAAGGGGGTTCATTATCTGAGATCTGTTATGATGGACGGAGTTTTACAATGGTCATTTTTTCAATGCTCTTTGGCAGGTTCTTGAGAGCCCATAGGAGTTTCACTTAAGGATCTGACCCAGCCAACTTGTTTGTATCAGCATAGTATCGCGATCAAGACTTTTCACTTTTTTAAAAAAGATAGCAGATCAACTATACTTTTGAATACTGGATTTATGACTTTGTGGAACCGAGGCATAAGACACCCACAATCCCTATCAGCTGGTGGGACTTTCTAACACAATGCCGGGAGTTCTTTGTGCTTGAACACAACTTAGTATACCATAATTGCATACCATACAAATCCAAATACAATCTTAAGCACCTATATAGGTAAGTATCATATATAATCTATTGCAATCACCCTTCTAAGTTTTGTGGCATTAAAATCATAGCACAATATTCGTGTCAGAAAAATGTTCACAGGACTAAATCTTGCATCTACGTCATAATCCCATGCGACGCACCAAGCGCGATCTCCCATGTGCCCCAACATAATTCACATTTCTCCATCAAACCACACCAATGTTTTATTTATCTATACTAACACCACATGTACACCTTTACTGTACATAATGCCTATATGTCGTGAATACTCGCACTATCTTCCAGACCCCTAATCAACAAGCCAACCAATATGGCAGATCTCCGACATCAAACAGATGGTCCATCGCCACTATCTACGGAAGGCTACGATGAGTCTCTACTCCCCGATTATGATCGTGAATTTCTTTCCGAAGAACACCTCCAAGCATTTGCCAATGCGCTGAGTGCGCCAGATCCAAGTCCCAGTTCCGATGATCTCTCACTCTATTCGTCGGCACAAAGTCCGAAGGAACCATCTACTCCACATGCAGCCTCCAGTCGAGCCAGTTTCGATGCACGAAGAAATAGCAGAGCTACACTGGCAAGTGGTAGCAACACACCGGGTGGAGGGAGTATGTTTATAACTGCGCAGAATGACTGGGCACCGATAAATCCGACAAGGCTTGGAGGAAAGGGGAAGAGGAGAGGGGAGAAAAGGAGGTCAGGGAAGAAGCCGAGGAGGAGTAAGGATGAAACTAGAGAGGGGTATTTATATTCTATTTTGAAGTGGCCACTATTGCTCGTGGTTAGCATGTGGATTGGAGGTTTAGGATTAAGTTATCTGTGGACGAGATTGTATATTTGGACATATGAACATTTTATTGCAGTAAGTGGTTTTGTTCTGTGCCTCGGGAAATTGGGCCCTAAGGGATTTCTGGTGAAGACACGGTACTGATTTCATAATTACAGTGGAGAGGAAAGCGAGAACACCTACGGCGGAAACTACATGCCACAACTAATTATGGGGATTGGGTCAAGGAGGCAGAGGAGTTAGACAGATTTCTGGGGAATGATAAGTGGAAGATTGACGATGAATACGCATACTATGACTCCAAGACAGTACGGAGAGTCTTAGAACAAATACGTAAATGCCGGCAGAAGATTGAACATGAAGAGAGAGAAGGGAGGGGGGCCAATGGAAGCTCAAGCGCAAAGGCAAAATTGGTTGAAGATTTGAAGGCTTTAATTGAGGCATGTGTCAAAAACAACTTTGTGGGAGTAGAAAACTCGAGATTGTACTCGCAGACATATTATGGAACTAAGAATCTGGTACAAGAATTCATCGATGAAGGTATGTACAATTTGTGACATTCACATGTCTCATTGATACTAACAAAATTGCAGTCGAGAAAGGAGTTTCAATTCTTGCAAAATCAAACGAACTACCAGCTGAAGAAAAGCGCACGCTCTTCAAACGAATGCACACAAATTATGGACGTACGGCATTGTGTTTATCTGGTGGGGCCTCTTTTGCATACTATCATTTTGGAGTTGTCAAGGCGTTGTTAGACGCAAACCTACTACCTGAAGTGATCACAGGAACTTCAGGAGGGGCATTAGTGGCTGCTTTGGTTGCCACAAGAACAAATGATGAATTAAAATCATTACTTGTACCAGCATTAGCTGGTCGAATCAATGCCTGTTCAGAGCCATTTACAACGTGGATTCCGCGATGGTGGAAGACAGGAGCGAGATTCGACTCGGTAGATTGGGCTAGACGATGCAGTTGGTTCACGAGAGGTAGTATGACTTTCCGCGAAGCATATGAGAGAACTGGCAGAATACTCAATGTCTCATGCGTACCAGCCGATCCTCACAGCCCTACTATTTTAACAAACTATCTAACGAGTCCCGATTGCGTCATATGGTCAGCTGTTCTTGCATCGGCAGCTGTTCCTGGAATTTTAAATCCCGTTGTCCTCATGATGAAGCAACGTGATGGAACACTTGCTCCATATTCATTCGGCCACAAATGGAAAGATGGCAGTCTTCGGACTGATATACCTCTAAGAGCACTCAATCTGCACTTTAATGTTAATTTCAGTATAGTCTCTCAAGTCAATCCTCATATTAATTTATTTTTCTTTTCATCTCGAGGATCAGTTGGACAACCGGTTACACATCGACGCGGTCGAGGATGGAGAGGTGGCTTTCTTGGTAGTGCTACTGAACAATATATTAAACTCGATTTGAATAAATGGCTCAAAGTAGTTCGTCATTTAGAGCTACTTCCACGCCCTTTGGGCCAAGATTGGAGTGAGATTTGGCTTCAACAGTTCTCTGGTACTATCACAATCTGGCCACGATCCATAATTTCCGACTTTTGGCGCATCCTAAGTGATCCCAACCCCAAGCAGCTGGGTAGAATGCTTCATGTTGGCCAGCAAAGTGCATTTCCGAAGCTTAAATTCCTAGCAAATCGAATGAAAGTCGAGAGGACCATCGAGGCAGGAAGAAGGGAAACTAGACAAGGTGTAAGGAGAGGAAGTATTGAGAGCATTCTCAGCGAAGATGATCTACAGAGTCTACTACTTGGAAGTGCGGCTGAGAGCGAAGTTGAACTAACAGGCACAGCATCAGATGATGAGTTGATAGATAGTGGAGCAACAACAGGAGATGAATTTGGGGGAGCGTTTCCAACAACAGAGAAAAAACCGTTGATGGAAGTAGAGAATGAAGATTTGTGATATTTTCAGAGAATTATACCAGACCGGCGGAATTAGATTACCATATTATCATATATCTTAGTTTTAGGATAGAAAGCGAACTTAGGCGTTTTGATAGAACATATAATTACATTTTTTTAATATTTCAGCCCCAGGTTAGTATCTGGAAAGTCTTGCATTGACCTGAATAATTGAGTTGGACAGAGCATTCCCCATTCCACTTCATTACAGTCTCCTTTGTATTGCATCTTCTCATCTCAATCAATCATCAATTTGCCTTCCAATTCAATATTTGGAAGGATCTTGGCATGGCTTCGATGCAGTTGAAGACTGGATAAGGCAAACCATAGTCGCGAACGGTGCTGCGAATGACGCAGATGCTGAAAAGAAATGCCGTAACAGTGCTTCATTGTTATGGTAAGGTAAAATGCTTGACCAATAAACACAACTGGCATCACAACCCTTTATGCGTCTACGATGCACCCTCGGGAGAGGGGTCAGATACGTCAAGTGAACACCCCTGGTATGAATCCTTCTTTGAAAGTTGGTGAAATTCCAGCCTCAATCCTTTATATTGATTTCTCGTAATGCAAGGCCGGGAAGAAATTATGAAGGTTTTGGATGGGAGGCGATGATATTTTGCGGCACGGATGCATGAGTGTGGTTCTGTCGTGAGGCATATCACCACTCTTTTCCATTCGCGAGCCAGCTTCTTCACCACAGATAACCGATAGTATTTTGTAGTTTCTCTTGCCAACGCTGAAACGTATTACTTAGAGAGATTTTAAAGCTTACAAACATGAGTGAACCTTAAATTCGAGAGAATATTGGTCGTTTAGTTTACGATCGTAACGTAGAGTTTTTCAGCATTCAATCTTTATTTTGAGCACATTGACACTTTATTAAAGATGAGATGATATCTATTGATCCAATTCCTCCACCATCCCCATGGGATGGCATCCCGAATTCGGAAGCGATGCGGGAATGGATGTGCAGCTCGGTAGTGGCAATGGACAGTTTAATTGTGTTGGTTTCAATGTTCCGAGAAAGTATTGAATACGCCATTCCCGCCAGCCATACCCGTTTATATCGCCACCTTATCTCCAGAGCTTAAAATGCTCCTCGGGCCGTCGTATTTACGTACATGTCAACTGCGAGCTTTTCCAGTTCCACAGTACCGGATTTCATCACATGACTCTAGCAAGATGAACGGCCTTAACGTTGCGGCTAACGTGTCTGCTCCTATCTCTCTAGCTGTTCAATTGGCTTCGAGCATTCAGAACCTGATTGGCTTCTGGGCTTCCGTTGTTGAAACTCCTTCTGAGATAACGGATATTCGAGCGCAACTTCATTTTCTTGGCACTCTTCTTCGAGCCATCTCTCTCGATCAAGATACCAAGCCTATCCATATTCCCCACATATACGCCAATATAGGACATGAATGTCTGACCATATGTACCAATCACATCAGCAAACTCGAACGCTTAACATTAAAGCTCGATCGAGGGTTGAATGCACATGCTGTTCGACGCAGATGGACCTGTCTGACTAAGCAGTTGAGGGATAGACAAATCAAGAATTATGGGAGGGAATTGGAGAGGGCAAAAACCATGTTGATTGTTTATCAAGGATGGATTAATGGGTGTGTTTTCAATCATTTATATGAAATGAATATAACAGAAGAAAACTAATATCAAATTGCAGACAAAAACAAAACGCACTCTATTCAACAATGAACAAAATCGCCAATATCTCTCCTCACAGCCCCATCATGGATACCAAATCCGATGATTCCTGCTTCGAGAAGCCTTCAATATCAACTGCTAGCACCATGGTTGCATACGAAAGATCGATTCCATATTCATCTCTGATGGAAACCAAACCATTAACACGATTTCCTGAGTTGCATTCCTTCATCCTAAAATATCGCCGTGAAGTTTTCACATCTACTTCGTTTATTCTATTGAGCTTGGGATATGTTAGGTGCGCTTGGGTTTTAATGGGCGTTTTGTTACCGCTTGTTACGAGATGGGAAACTAGGATGGATTGTATCGTTTGATCTTGTATGATGAGGATTTTTTGTTGTATGTGTATCACGTCTGTACGATATAATGTGGTATTCGAATTGTATATTATAATCTAAGGGAATAATGATTGATGTTTGATTCGAATGAGAATGAAGATCTGCCAAACTTTCTACATCTAGAATACCGCAGGGGCATGTCAATGCAGGGGAATCGGAATATGGTTCCAGAATCTCGAGTTGGGAGGCACAGCACCAGATCGTGCTATCTGGAGGTGGCGAGCTCGTAGTCGGATATTAGATTTTTGGGGTGGGTTTCGCCCCCAGGCTAGCATGTTCATCCCTTGGGTTTTGGTGTAAAGGATTGGAATTGGCGGAGTGGAGTTTGGAATTGGGGTGGGTGAAGGCTTTTTGGCCCCCATATGGAGGGACTTGTTGCTTCAAGTATGTTCAAGTTGTCTCTCATTCTACTTTCTGCCTCACAAATTTGCAGAGCATTTGCAGAGGGTTGTAACTCCTTATGGATCAGACCGAGCTAAGCTTTATCGAATCCACCTTCATTTCTGATGTCATCGTCAAGTGCAAAATAAAACGATAATGATTCAGCAATTCACTAGAAGATAAGGCAAAAGTTACCGCAATTTGAGAGTTCCATTTTGCTTAATTCTATCGTATAATATATATGTCCCACATCGAGGTACTGGTGAGATCGATGTGGTTTCCAGATTCCAAAATGCCACAAAACAATTACAGGGGAGCTCGCGTGGTAATATCTTCAATTGTTGATATCTTACCAGTATGATGATTTCATATGAAATGATTAGTTCTCTTCTCCTTCAGGCTCATTGTAAATTGCTGTACACTGTCAATCGTATCCGAATGATTGTCAAATGCAGAGAGAATACAGACCAGAGTTATGATATTACAAGATTCAAGTGTGATTTCATGTTATTGAGATGACTATTGTCGTGAGATATTGCTTTATAAGCAACGCTGGTAGTGTGCTCAGCGGGTGGTTTTCCACTTTTGTACCCGACCCGTTAATGTGCATATATCCGTCGCGGGGCGGGTTTTTCTTTTTCTCAAATGGGGCCTCATGGATATCCACGGGTATTGTTGGAGTGACCATATAAAATATTCTTGCTAGCCGTACATAGAACCTTATTTAATTCACACCATCCATAGCCTAGGTATGTAGATGAACCTTATTCTGGGGGCGGGGAGGATAGGGGAGTAATATGATTTTAATTTTGGGTCATTTGCCCACGCCTTATGACGGGAGAGGCACTTTACTATTCTGTATTGGGTTTACTGGAATCCGAGTTTGTTGCCCAGGTGAGTTTATACGGTATGGATCTCTCTAATCTGCCTAACCTTTTGTGGTCTAGCGTATGTTAGGATCTATCTTTCCTTCCTCTTTCTATTTACATCCCTCTCTCATATCCATCATTTATTAGTTGACTTTTATACTAACCACAATCACGATTGTTGTTGGTTGATTTTAACCAAGGTTAGTGATGGTGTCAGATTCAGAGGAAGAAGCGCCGGCTCCTGCTCATCTCTTCTTTACCGTCGCTTAACAAAAGGCAGCAAAGAACAACGCTGAGGTTGAGGAGATAAACGCTCGCCGTCGTCTTGTAGAGCAAGAAGCTGTTAATGAACAGGCTCGTGTCAACGTGGAGATTGCCTTGAAGGAAACCCTAGAGAGAGACAGGACCGTACAACAAGCTCGACGAGACGATGCCGAAAGCGCGGCCCTAATTGAGGCGATCCGGGAAGGTGTTGTAGCCTCGCCTGGTGATCGATTAAGACTTTATCGATGGCTGTTGGGGATTTTTCTTGCCGTCGCAAGAGATCGGTTTCCGCGGAAAGTCCTCGTGAACCCAACAACGATTCGGTGATCTGTGGCTTTCAACTCCGAGCGAGGATATAATTTAAGAATTGCCAACTCCATCATAAGAAATATGCGAAGCGTGTGAAGGAGGATAAGTTTGAAAAGAAATGCACCTCCACGCCCTAATACTGACATCCGCTTTAAACTTCATGATTATCGGGATCCTCCTCTAATTAACTCTCCTTCTCCCTTTACGATCCCTGTACGGGACTCTTTTCTTGCCCTTATCCGGGTTCACTTCGTTACCATTTGACACATATTCTGCGTTCAGGTTGTCATCTCGGCTATGATGGTCCGCTTCGACTGGTTCTCTTTAGGAACTAGCCTTTTTGTGCTCTAGCTCCCGAGTTTATATTTTTCTGTATTGCCGACGATGTGGCTTTGCGCAGAGTGAGAGATCGAACCTACGTTCCCCTTCTTTTGCTCTCCATTAGGTTTTCGCTTTAAGGCTCCTGACGATTTTTGAAAGATCCAGGATATGTCCTCTGTTCGAGGTGATTCTGTCAATTCACATATTTCCAAGGACTCTGCTACCTTCGAATATACTACTATTTTTAAGATGCTGAAAGTGATCACTTCTCTTGGTTAAAGTTCAGTTATTATCAAGCAGGATCAGAAAGAAGCGTTTCAAAAAATTCTAGTAGTTATTTCTCAACAATGGTCGCTTGGTTTCTCTTGGGAAAATCGATACTATGTTGATATGTTTCTCAATTTTGGCGGTTGTACTTGCTTTATAATATTCAGTGATTTCGCTAAAAGTCTTTAATAGATTACAGAATTCTTTCTTCATATTATAAACAGACATTATTTAGATGATGCTCTGTTATTTGTTTCTTCGGGTAGATCTATATATTAGCTTGATATCGCTCGCGGATACGACGATCTTTGCATCGTTCTGGGCATCGAGAATAAAGCTTCCAAGAATGAAATTGGCACTTGTGTAGAGGTTCTTGACCTTCAGATCGATAAAAAGAACTCTCTTCTCTCTGTTCCCCACCAGCTTTTGGAACATATAAGGCATCTCCCCCCGCGAAGACAGTAAACACCCCCCAGAGAACAGTGCAGCAAGTCTTGTGTTATTGCGACGACGTACTCACAATTTGCTTTCCAAACGGTATTCTCAGCTAATATCTTATTATATCCATTATGATCTGACAACGATATCGAGAAGCGGCAGCGGAAGCTGGCCGGCAGTGAATACTCACTAATAGGTACCAGTGTATCTTGCAAATATACCCCAAGATATCACAAGTCTCTGAATTCTATCCAACCACTTCTACAAGATCTGGTATCTACTATCTACTCACCTCGAGGGAACCCCGAGATGTGGCATTTTTTCAACCTAAAGATTATTTCGGAAAGATCCTCACGAGCCTTTATATAATAGGATGATAGTCTGAGAGTCACATGGGAGAGACGCGTTGACAGAATATAAGTGAATAGTTGTTTTTGCTCCTGCACTACGGCTCCATAGTCTAGAATCACATTACGAGTTATTTAATATGTTGCTCAGCCTTTGTAGCATACTTTCCATACAAACATTTCAGATAAATAGCAGCGATGTGTAAGAGGGAAAGAAGTATTGGTAGATTGTTAGGCAATCTCAATCTCGATTTTCAGCTTCAACACGAGAAAGTAAAAGGGTTAACACCTTGACTTGTTAAGAGTTTTAAAAATTGACAACGATAGAGTACTGTTAATTTCTCAATATCCATGATTACTGTCATTAAATTTATATATCGTCTGAATACACCGAATGCAAAATAATGACAACAATCCTCATCCCCAACGTTTCCCTTTTGCTACACCATCCTATTCTATCACTGTAAAATCTATTGTTCATAGTTAACTCTCTGATATGACATACTCATCTACTCCGCTGTGTTGCACATTGAACCATACTTTTGTTCTTATGTTTTTGCTTTGTATGAGAACAAGAATCCGGGAAGAAGGTGGGCTTTTTGTACTTCACTTGCAAGAACATCCAAAGATTTTATATCTATCTATGAAAGGACCATATTGGTAATGGGTTATCTTTATGATATCACTTGTAGTCAGGAATTGATGGTATCAAAGATACACATGAGATTGTTCTCACTCTAATTGGTTGAAGAATGCCAATTCGAAACAAAAGTATTCATCTACAGCGAAGGTCTCCGCTATACCACTAGGAGTATTCCATCCTAGTACTATTTATTCTTCACTTGTTTGGGAATTTGAATCAGTGAAACTGTTCAAAGACGAAAAACCCGAAAACAAAATCGAAAAGAGGTACCTACTGAACAGACACATTCTATCCTCTTCGAACTCCAACAATTCGATACTAGAGTCTATCCTCTCAACCCAAAACCTACGTTATCAATCATCTGCTTCATGTTCGATGGTACAATGATAATAAATAATAGGAACAACACTCTAGGAGATTCAGCAGCATTACACTAGCATGATATAAAACAAGTAACAACAAAAATCCAAAATCCACTCAATGACAAAAGACAGAATTACTGATCCACTGCCTCTCATCATCGGATCATCTCTACACACGTACAAACATGATTAGAAAATCGGTTTGTGAGAGTAATGTCTAGTATTAACATATGTTATGTATGGTGGGTTGATAACTGTATCAGCAACATAGTTCTCCATACCTTGAACTCCAAGTCTCTTTTATACCAGTACCTCGATTCATTGATTTCGAGTTCTCATTCACTCTCCCCCCATTCCCCTCGATGTCCTTTCACATCAAGGTTCATATTCACTCACAGACAAACTCACATCCCATCGTTTCAAACTCCGCTCTAATCAATCGACTCTTCTTCCTCCATCTCATCTCACACTATTTAATCCTCTACCTCTGATCTTTTTGAAAACAATCAAACGACTCAGTCAAGGCATGCGTCGGCGCGTAGGAGCGTTCGAAGAAAGTTGCGTTTGAGGACTCCTTCCATACTATATTGCTTCATCACATTTTAATTCTCCTCAGCTCTTCTCACGTTCCTATCTCATCACTAGCCGGGTCTCTATAACATCCAATATCCAATAAACCATCAAACTTTCAACACCATAACAGCTATCATTCTCCATATTCTAGACACTTAGTATTGCCATTCATCGAGATTTGAAATTGGATCATTGCAAGAAGATAGATGAACAACAATAATCTTTGTACTTCATTACAAT
Source organism: Scleromitrula shiraiana (assembly GCA_028455995.1). Lineage (NCBI taxonomy): Eukaryota > Fungi > Ascomycota > Leotiomycetes > Helotiales > Sclerotiniaceae > Scleromitrula > Scleromitrula shiraiana. The sequence continues at coordinate 1,073,846 of JABELC010000013.1, forward strand.
AACCCATTAATATTGCTATAGATGGTTTCATCATCGTTGTGAACATCACCACCATCACCACCATCACCACAAGTCCCTCGCAACAACCCATCATCATTGCTATAAATATCACCATCGCCATCTTCCCCTTCAAGCCCCCTCCACTTCCAACACATTCTGTCTCACTCCCGCTTCCTCTTCCCTCCCCCTTCCACTCCCTTCCATGAGATCAACCAAGGTGGTCCACGAAGAGTCCTTTACGGAAAGAACAAGAAAATGACAGGGAAGACATCCGAATCCCCTGTTTTATACCATTGTATGGTTTTCTCTCACTCGCTCGAACTATCGATATTCTGAGTGTCCATATTTACATACATGCCATTATATATATTCTGAATCCGGATATCCACATCTTAAATGAGTATAGAATAACTTTAAAGGTATTTTATTGTATAGATTCCAACTAAACATTCGAAATATATTCGAACATTTGTATTTTAAAGGGGGTTAGAAAATTGATCAGCTCACTCTCTATTTAATTGAATACACATGTCAATGGATGTTTAACGGCAAATGTGAATTGAAGTTATGATAATCCGGGTGGTCATAAGTTAGTGTAAAAAAATCTAACTTCCACAATCCAGATTAACGGACACTATCTTGCCAACTTGGAGTCCATAGGTGCTGTAGATCTTGTTGAGCCCTTTAATATTGAGATGGCCGCAGGAGAATTTATTAATCTCAACTGCTGTAACCATTTCCTCATCCACTCCACCCACCTCTCAATCATCATCAACTTGTACATTCATACTCCCCATCCCATCCGATACTAATCCAATCCAGCCAAATAAAATCCCCACCTCCCTTTAACCCTCTCACCAAACATCCTCCGGCATAACCACAAAATCCTCCCCCTTCTCTCTAACATGAATCCTCCCCTTATCCCTACTCAACGGCTTCCTCATATCATACGCATCCTCTCCCTCCCCATCATCCTCTCCCTCCTCGCCACCTACAACCTCACTATAATATCCCTTCACGGTTCTAAAAACACTATACCCCGCCCCCTTATACAAGCTCTGCGCAATAGCATTACTCTTCCTCACGAACAGATCCACAAACCACGCATCATACCTATCGCTCTTCTCCTCCAAACTCTTGCTTAAAATCCTAGCGAACCCGAGTCGTCGCGAGGAGGGAGAGACGGTCAAAGCGGTTATGTGCGCATGGTAGGGGAGGTAGTGCGGGGATTTGGTGAGGAGGAGGTGCGAGGGGGAGGACTCGAGTTTGCCCATTATGTAGCCGGTTATTTGGAAGGAGGGGGAAAGCGCGACGGTGAAGAGGGAGGGCCAGCGCGCGAGGTAGCTGAAGTAGAAGGAGAGGTCGTAGGTTTCGGTTAGGGGGTCGAGGTTGGTGGGGTTGAAGTTGAAGACGTCGAGGGCGGAGAAGGGGCGGAGGGTCGTCATTTTGAGAGGTTGTTTGGAGGGGTGAGCTATGGAGGGGTATTGGTGGTTGTGGGTGGGTTGTTGATGTAATGGTATGACGGAGATCGGATGAATAGACTGATTATGTAGGTATGACTACCTATGATAGAAGAATAAGAAAAAAGGTCTTATTGTTTATGCGCAGTTGAAGAATTTATGCGTCATTGATGTGATGTAGAGTACAATGTTCGTTGTGCAGCTGTAAATATTCTATATTTTTTTTGCCGGGAATAGCCAAACATCACAAGGAACGTGCCTGAACCATTGAAATCTCTAACATATTTCTACACCTCACTACGGAGTATTCCACAGTTATTATTATATTATGAGCTGTTGCTATAAGAATGTGAATGCAATGCGATACAATTTTTTAACATATGAGTACCATCTACTTGTCAAACAGTACAGCATCAAATAATCAAGCTTTCTAGCTACCTGCATACATCACTGTACGATACTTTCCGGCAGTGTCATGACGATAAGGAATTAGGCTTATAATTTCGGCATTCATTTTCAGACCCTCATCCTCGCCAAATTATTATTATTATTATTATTATTATTATATGACTTGAATTTCAATGTAAATGAATATTGCACAGTAATAATAAATAACAAGGGTTAGATTTGGTACCAGATTTACCTTGCTTTCTCATTACCTTCTTGCTTTTGTTTTTACTTTTCATAGCATAGCAAGGATTCATACAGTTTTGGGGTTTCCACGTCGACGATATTCCCTCGAAATAGAAAAAAGAAGAAGGAGGAGAAGCGGAAAAGTCCTAGGGAGAAGTTGTTTATTATTCGACTTTCTTCTCTGATTTGCGAATTTGTTTTGCTTAAGAACACGAATTCCCTTCATTTCTTAATCATTATATTATATTCGAGACTGCGAGATTTTAAAAAAGGAGAGCGACAAGCACAGATACCCATCGAATATAAATACATACGTACAATCGACTCAGAAGAAACGATTCGATCTTTCTTTACGACACCAACCCTGAAAATAACTCGAAAGGGGAAATCTCAAATAATTGCAAACTGGCGACAAAATATCTCTCAAAATGCCTTCTTCACCACGTACTCCCCTCCATAGTCGGCGTCCTTCCGCATTAGATTTCTCACCATCATCACCAATCCATACCGGATTTCATACACGCACATACTCGAAAACCTCCATACATACGCCTACAACCCTAAATCATATGAGCAGTCGAGAATTTTCCAGCAGCGAAGGAGTAGGAATGGGAATGGGAATGGACGTATTAGACAATGCGCAAAATGGAGGAAATGGACTAGGAAATCTCGCAGATGAATTAGCAGATGCTTGGAGTGAAGGAGAAGATGGTGACGAGGAGGAAATGGAAGAAAGTGATATGAATTTTCAAAACCAGAATAATCCGACTTCGCCGTCTCAATCCGATACGGAGGATAATGATATACCTGCTGTGAGGGATAGCGGAGTAGACGTTACATCACCATCATCAAAATCTACGACGAGGGAAAAACCACAAGTTCCGAATCCACTGAATCTTACGCCGCCGTTAGGTGGTAGAGTTCATCAGTTGGGTCATGCGAGGAGTCCGAGTGAGTATGATGGGAGTGATTACGGAGACGATTCGGATTTAGAGAGTCCCGGAATTAGCCCGGCGTTGCTGGCTAGGATGGATATGGTGGAGGGGTTGGCGAGGAGGGGGACAGAAAATAATGGGGGAGAGAGGGATGGTGTTGTTAGGAGGGTTATTGAGGGGTTAAGGGATTTGGGTGGTCAGTCTGGGGTTGAGGGTAATGCTACTCGGTATGTTTTATGTTTTCTTCTTTCCCACATCCCAATCTTGACCATCAATAAATAAATATAAAAGTCTAACTCCAGATCCAAAACAGACTAATAACCGCTCACACCGCGCTATCAACCAACCTCCTCCACCAAACCCGACTCATCCAATCCCTCTCCCACCCCCTCTTCTCCCCCCTCTCTACACCCCCCACCCCCGAACAAACCGCGCAACTCCTCCCCCTCCTAACAACCCTCAACGAATCCATCCCCCGCCCCACAACCCCCTCCCTCACCTCCCTTACAGCCCTACACACCCTAACAACCGACCTCATCCAAACCATCACCTACCTATCCGACACCCTGCACATGTCGCGCCAAACGACGCTAACCGCGTCTCGCAAACTCAAAAGCGCCAAGGAACTCGTGGCTGAGATGAGGAGGGATGAGGAACTAAGAGAGGAGGGCGTGAGGTGGGTGGTTGAGGGGGATTGGCAGGAGCGGTTGGGGAGGAGGGAGGCGGCGGGGGTTTGTAGGGGGGTGGTGGGTGGTTTTGAGGAGGTTTGTGAGGGGTGGAGGAGGAGGTTGTTGGAGAGTGCGGGGGTGACGGCTGCGGAGGTGGGGGCTGCGTGAGGGGAGTGATGAGAGGGGTGCATATACATATACTTAACTAACCAACTGACTGTTAGTTGGTTCGTATATTGTCAACAAGCAAACAAGTAAGCAAAGAAGTAAGCAGTGGATGAATACATGGAGTTACGGAAAGTAAAGCAAAGGAAAGGAGTTTATGGTGGGATGAATTGAATGGCTTAGAAGGAAAGGTTAGGTTAGGTTAGGATAGGATGGGATAGGATGGGATAATATAGAAAGGAAAAACAGGGGGGGGGGAGATTATCTAAATTCAAGATAGATAGATGAGAAGATAGATGATGGAGATGGAATAAACAAATGAATAAAAATCCCAATATCAAGATTCCTGTCACATTATCATATGATGCCCTATTATCAAGCTATTGGAGTTTCGAATACCCATCCAACAAACATACATATGATGAAATGAATTAACCCTTATCTCTCATGTCATTTTCATATAAATATCTACATAGAATCAAGTAAAGTAAAGTAAAGCAAACTTCCAGCAAATCTCCAGCAACTATGAGCTAAATCTGACAAGACAAGCAACTAACTAAAACATATTCTGTCATGTAATCCATGAAGAAAACATCCATCCATATCTTCTCCTCTCTCCTCAATAATCATCAAGAACTCGAAGTAAAATTCGACAAAAAACCACACCCATAAATACCCTCTTTTATAGCACCCCATCCCTCCATCCTTCCGTGAAAAAAAAAGAAAAAATCCACCACCATCACCACCATACACACACTCTCTCTTCCACACACCACCTTCAATCAATCCTTCCACAAATACCTAATACCCCCCAAAACTCCCACACCTCCCCGCTCCACTCCCACCCGCAACCCCATTATTAACATTCCAACAATCGCTCCTCTGACTCTCACACTTCTGCACCGCACTATCATACGTATCACCTCCACTTCTACTTTCACAACCCTGCGCATAAACTCCCACACAAGCCTCATACTGCGCATCACAAGCATCCTGACATCCCTTCCCACACTCATCATTCGCATACCCCTGACACTGACTACTATCCGCACTACTATAAAGTTTAAAAATCAAGCCTTCGTTATACTCCCCCTTATTATCATTACACCCCAAACACGGAAGACTGATCCCCCCAACCGGATTATACGTTCCATATCCATAGCTCGGGTTACTAGGCTGCGTGCAAATATTACTACAACTCTGACTTGGAGCCGGTGCCGAACTCGTAGGTCTTGCTGTCGAAACACTAGTTTGTAGAGTAACCGGACATGTATAAACGCTTGATTTGAGAATCAAAGAAGGAGATGCGTATCCGGCAGGTAGATGCGCATTTTTGAATGCCTGCGCTGAACAACCCGATCCGGGACAGGCGGAAGAACAATAACTCGTGATACTCGTACACCACAGTTGGAAATTGACGCAGGATAGTGAGCCGGGGAGTCCAGCTTGTAAGGCGCAGGTTGCGAGTTGGGCTGTGCAGGCTGTGAATGCGGAGTGACAAGAGGCTTGGTCGGTGAAGGGGAGGAGGGGCTTTGAACACCAGTTTCCGCATTTGTAGTCGCAGGTTGGAGTGGGTGTTATGGTTGTGGTTGTTGTGCAGAGGGTGTAGGTTGGTTTGATTGTTGTGGTTGGAGGTGGTGGTGGGGGAGTTGCAGTTGTGGGGGTGGGTTGTTGGGTAGATGTTACTGAAGAGGGAGGATTGGGTGTATAGCTTGAGCTAGGAATTGTCGGTGTACCTGGATTTATGGTGGAGATTGAGGATATTGTTGTTGATGAACCTGGATTTATGATGGAGATTGAAGACAATGTTGTGCATGATTCTGAAGATGTGAGAGATGTAGAATGTGAGATACTTTGGCTAGTAGTATGGGAACTGGTAACCGAAGAACTTTGAGATGAAACCGATGATGCACTACTTTGACTTGTATATGGCGCAGAAGAAGAGCTAGGAATCGAAGAAACTGATGTATATGACAATGATACCGTTGAAGTAGAAAGCGAAGACGTAGAAAATGAAGTCGACAATGAAGTCGATAACGAAGTTGACAATGAAGTCGACAACGAAGTTGACAATGAAGTTGACAACGATGTCGAGGTGGCACTAGCTGAATTGGTGTATGAAGATGTTGAAGAAGATGGAACACTTGAAGTAGGGTTACTTGAACTTGTAGATGTTGCAGATGATGCCGAAGATGAGATCGGGCTTGTTTGGCTAGATGTTCCGCTTACTGATGAAGTATCAGATGGAGTTGATGGCGATGAGACACTACCCGGATTGGTATATGAAGGTGTAGAAGACGGAATGATTGAAGTTGAAGTAGGGTTACTTGAACTTGTATATGTCGAAGATGTTTGGGAAGATGATGATGCTGGGCTCGTCTGACTAGAGGTAACACCAACCGATGAGGTCTCAGATGGAGCTGATGGCGATGAGCTACTTTGACTAGTATACGAAGAGGATGTTGGCAAGGATGAGTAAGACGATGTGGAGCTCGGATTAGTTGAAGCATGGCTGCTCAAGCTTGAAGATGGTGCGGCAGATGATGATGGCGGTGAATAATTTGGTGTTGAAACCGAGACGCCTGGACCCGTAGATGATGCGGATGGTGTAGATGATGATGATGACGATGTTGAAATTGAGATGCCTGAGCCCGTAGATGATGCAGATGGTGTAGATGACGATTGTGGCGAATAATGTGGCGTAGAAGCCGAGACGCTTGTGTATGCTGGCGGTGAAGAAGAGCTTGATACATTCTCAGTGCAAGTCGTTGACGTACCAGATGCAGAGCTAGTTGCAGATACTGAACTACTGCTAGACGAGGGTGCAGCACCAGATGTTGAAGAAGGATAACTGCTAGAAGATGAAGAGGAAGACAATGGAGGACCGCCTCCACCATTGCAAGGCTCTGTTGATTCCAAATCTTTTGCAACATATAGATTTAAGTTTGCGGCACCACCACATATCTCGCTAGTGTTTCCATTGCAAGTCATAGTACAATTACCTTCATCAACTTTTGCAGTTCCATTACCAAGAACAACACCACAATAACATTCTTGTGAGTATTCAACTCCTGCGAAAGCATAGCCTCCATCTTTGCATGCGAAGAGGCATTTTTCGATTGTCATGTCGGATTCTGGGATTTGATCCTGTCTCCATGCTAGAGTGCGGCCAAATGGTGTAAGATCGGAATAGCATCCCATTGGTAAGTAATCTGAGATGGTGGTATCGTCGACGGTCGGAAATGTTGTGTCTTGGTAAACAGAGATGATATCGTTTCCACCACAGGTTTCACTTTGATCACCTGTGCAAGGAAAGTTACAGTTGATCTCATCCGTTTGATTGCCCCGGACAGAGGCGCCACAAAAGCATTCTCCATAACTAATGGATGAATTAGAATTGAAGAACAAAGTAGGCAATATGAGATACTCACTATTCTAGTCCAGCATACTTGTAACCCTGGCCTATTTGATATCAATTTTTGTTGTTCCTCGGAGAATGAGAAAAATCTTACCTTTACAAAAGTCTACACAGATTTGAACAGTCATATTTTGACTATTGAGATCTGTTCTATCAATCAAAGCAGATGGGGAGCTAGGATCATCAAAACAACCCGCATAAACAAAGCTGGTGGTATTTGTACAGGAAGGAAGATCCGGTTGCCATCTTTCGGCGAAAAGAGGACTAGCATTGATGCCAGAAGATAAAATGAGGATTGCCGAAGCAACAAAGAGTGTTTTGGAGCTTAACATCTTGGATGAAGATGTTAATACTCTGTGTAGAGTGGAGGAAGGTAATTGATCGGCGGTCAATACAAGATGTATTGGAATAATGAGATGTGCTAGAACTAGTTTGAAGTGAATGAAAGTTGAGAATGAAGGACGCCAAGTAATTTATACAGTTTTTGAGATTGGGAAGTCACAACGTTCATCGTTATGACTACCCAGATACACTAAACTCATCGTCCATTTGTGGCAGCGACGAGTCTCGTAGCGCAAGGTATTTATGTACCTAATATATGGAAGTAACCAAACACATCACTCGCATATGATGCAGCATGGTTTTTGCATGGTTGCTTCTGAATTTCAATGTGCGCTTATAAATGATGTACCATAGTTATCAAGCTCCACCGGAAAGAGAGAAGCCGTCTGCCAGGCCCCGACAGATGTATGATTACCCTGCAGGATGAAGATATCACCAGGGTCTTTCCAATTTTGGGGGTGTATATTCAACGCCCTCTTCGATAAAGTTATCGTGGAGAATTACAAGCCTCATATTTCGCCTGGTATTTGGACCTGGAGAGGCGGTTGATTTTTGTTCCTGCATCCATTGATGAGACATATTTTCATCTCTGTGAAAGCAGGAGACAATGATCTCGGAATAATATCATTTTTGAAGTTAAATGACAGCAAAATTCCTCTGTCAGCTTGACATAGGTATACGCCAAGCGGCAGGTACGTACCTACCCAATATTGATACAGTATGAGAAGATTTGATATTGGCCAGAATGCCAAAGTAACCCTCTTTCCAAATCGGTGGACCTTGTCCTCCACAAAATCCCTACTTGCGGCTACCTTATACAAAATAAGCCAGGAATACCAAAATTAATTTTCCGATTTGAGGTAAAATGCTTGATTTCGATGTAACCCGAGGATGCTTGAATCTTCCTAAGGTTTCCTCGTGTTACTGCATTCCACTTGGAACTATTGAAATAAGGGCAAGATTTTGAATGTTCATGCGCGGCTGACATGCAATTCAAAACTCTATCTATAAGTTTTCCGGCTTAACGCTTGAAAGATTGTGAATTGAGTAAGATGAATTGTACCGATAAATTTTGAGGGGGGATTTAACTGATATGATAGATCGACTATCTAAAGAAGAATTAATCATTTTAATTTATGAGGCTGAACTTGTTCCCCTAGTTTTGCAACCATAAGCTGCTGTGAACATGAATGATCATAGAATGTTCGTTGAGCCGTGTATCAATAGCGGGGTGGTTTATTCATGATGCTGCTGTGCTATATGTGACTGCGGGATATCGACCTCGTATCTCACGGCTCCTAGCTCATTCTCGGGCTCATCCGTACCTTATAATCATTCCGCGTTCGATATGTGAAGAATTTATGCGGCGGATTATTATACACGATATGTACGCATTCACGATAAGCAAGACCGGATGAGGAGGTGATTCGCAACCTCTTGTGAAATCGATTTCCTAAGGTTTTCGTTTGGGTCAAATTGTAGTAGCTTGTGGAGAATGGTGTAGTTCTAGGACTAGATGTAGCCTCCTATTTTCAGATATGATATGCTCTGTAACTGTCAATGGAATGGAACTTGGTAGTGTTTATGAGCACATGACATTTATTTTTTCCTTGCTGAGCTGAGTGTTAAAATTATAGACCAGTCTCGAAGATGTACCAACTCCAAGTCCAGAGATATTGTTTTCCTTGTCCTCTTGTACGAACCATCGATATGATTTCAGACGGATGATGTTCCTTTCCATAGACTTAAGTCGCTAACCGAGCCTAGGTAGGAATTCATCACAAAAAGTGCAGACCCGAGGTTGCAACATAACTGCGGAATACAGATACTATTGAGTGGAGGGTTACAATACAGTAGACACTTGATGTATCCTATATTGTACAAACAATTTTAAGTATCGACAGGATATTGTTTTGTAATACAACCGTGAATAGAACATAGACGATGAATACTTAGGTAGTGTGAAGAATGAGAGAAAGAATCGAAAAAGTTGCAGGTTACCTGAATTTGCTATGCTAGGCTAAGGATGAACACGAGCACTGGGTTTACTTACTAATTGTTCTATTTTAGGCTTTGTGTTACAGAAGTACAGAGGCGATGGAGGGTAAAGGCCCTTCTCCTGTGAGGCAAAAATTAAAATTAAATCCACTCGGTCAACGACAAACAACGAAAGTATATCTTCAATTTCAAAGAATCTCTTCACATTGGATTTTAATCATGATGTAGTCAGCAATGTCGGCGAACTTCGAAGTCATAACTGAGATTTTGAGTGAACTGCTAGCATCTATTGACTCCAGTGGCTCATGATTACGATAAATCCCACTTTGTTACAAGATGTTGCCATTCTTAAACATAGCAACATCATTGGACTTTTGCTCTACTTATCCAAATATTTTATCATCACAATGCACATCAGATCATTGTCCCTGAATGATATATCTGCGATTGCAGACTTTGTAACAGAAGCCTTTAAGGATGACACCCACTTCACAACAATTTGGCCACCTGCTGCAATAAAATCCGGCGCATATCGTCGTAGTGGCTTTCCACGTTGAAATAGATTCGTGAGTCTGGATCAACGATGTTTTATTACTGAAAGCGATGAGAAAGATGGATTTTGGAGTGGGAAAATGAGATTTTGGGGTATGCATTTTGGAAAAGAGTGGGGGACAGTCCGCAAGCCAAGAAGTGGTATACTGATTCGTTATTCAACAGTAAGATTCCTCAAGTTTGGATATTTATTGAAATTGAAACTAATTATGATCATAGAATTGGAAAGGGGGCTCATAACAGCTGAGACTTGGTATTCTGAGACTTTTCTGGACCGTGATAGCAATTGGGAAATGGCTCATAAATCTCAAAAATTGGCTGTTAACAATTTTGCTTCCCTCACATAATATTGGGAGTTGATTGCATTAGCAGTAGACCACAAATATCATCGACGTGGTATCGGTGGAGCTATGTTGACATGGGGGATTGATGTTGCTCAGGAGGAACATATTCCAGTCGTTCTGGAAGCAACTCTAGCTGGGACTAAATTGTACTCAAATTTTGGATTTGAGATCATTCATATCAATGAGTTATGGAAAGGCGTAGAAATAGTTGCTATGAAGTTGGAGCCAGAAAGTAGTTGAATCTTATCTAGTTGAAAATTTAGATATTGGGACCTAGTGGGAACATTGGATATCCTTCAATTCAACATGTGAGCAATCAATACTTTGAAAGATTCATTCCCCAGTGGGCTCGAACTTTATCTTCGACCATGTTTGTTCAACGATCTTCAGATTATACTCTTAGTTTTGAGTTCGACCTCATGCATTACAGAAACCAAAGTTTTGTGATACAAGGTATCATGACATTTTCTTAAAATATGGCCGAATTTCAAAAAATTGGACGACAGTTGTGAGCATTGAGTAACGTACAAAACCTTCCTTCCTTCTCTACAAGTATATCATCATGCCTTCCGAATGCAACGATTTAACAGCTTTAACACTAAAAATATTCTTCTATCTCAACTATCACTGTAAATAATTATTTCCCTGTTTTTCGAGAACTCAAAATCCTAAGAAACCATAACAGCTATCTTTAATGTCTCAAACATCATCGAATTCTCAATCACCCGAACCCATTGATACCCCCAGATCAGGAACATTGCCTGGTAGGCCTACCACTATTTCATTCCACCACAGATCCAACAAAAATGGTCCCGACGAAAAGTATCAAGTGAACGAAGACCTCCTCTACGAATATGATTTCCCGGGTCACTGCTATGTCTCCGCCCACCTCCAACGTCTCCAACATGGCATCTACACTGATGCCAATCTCCACACAAAACACACCATGCATGTGACTTTTGCGGCTATATCCTTCAGAATACATCCCTCTCAATCGAACTATAATCGATTTAAATCGGCGAATATTACCATCAAAGCTAAATCGGAAAACGGCGAATATGTTCGCTTCTTGAAATTCGCCCCCCATCTAGTTTTCGGTTCTATTACTTCAGAATCTTGCAAATGGGGATTTCAGTTAGGAGCTTCCTTAGGTGTAACTCAGGGCCCGGTAAGTGCCGCGATCAAACCAGGGTTCTCAAGTGAGAAAGATAAAGTGGTGGGAACTATGATGAAAATGTACAGTACTCTGAACCCCCTATTCTCTTCTTATTTTATCAAGATAAACCAGATGTTCTATGTCATTTCCACACAACCTAACATCAAGTAGTCAGGGTTCAACGCGAAGTACACTCACCATGTCTGATCACTCATCCAAAATCCTAAAACGTAATCCCGATACCCTTCTTCAATGGTCTCTCGAGGAAAACTCACAACAAGGATCCGGTCTCCCACGTGAATTTACATTCGTGTTTCTAATGGAGCGAACCCACCCTGAAGGAATCAAACATCCTCCCGTTCACACTATGAGTTCATCCAGATTTGAGAAATTCTCCACGCAATTGAGACATGCGAAGGAAGAATTCAAACTTGAAATGAGTTGCTTAGAAGATGAATTCAAAGAAAAAGTCGAGGTTTTGAGATATCAGGAGGTTATGGACGTGGAGAAGGAGGAAAGAAATGTAGAGAGGAGGAGATTGGATAAAGATTTCGAGGAGATTTTCACTACATTAGAATTTGACATCTGTGTAGATCCAAATAGTAATTCCTGCCCACCCCCCTTCTCTCTCGTCCCCTTTTTAACACTCCCATAGTATCCGGACATGATCCTCTAAAAACTCTCAAAACAACCTCTCAGTCCCAAATAACTACCGTATCAGGAGAAGTAGGGCAACGTTTCCCAACCGAAAATTCAGCTGATAGTTTGGGCAAAGTGGAACATCCGGAGTGTATGGTGGATGGATTGTATAACTTTGCGAAGATGGGTGGTGCGTTTGAGGATATGGTGGCGTTGCCGGGGAATTCGGTAAGTAGTCGAGAACCAGATTTGCCTACCGGGGGGGGATAGATTGCTTGAATTTTGGGAAGAGGAGGAGGATTGTAAGGGATTGGGTATTGGGTATTGTTTTGGATAATGAGGTTTGGATAGAAATGAGATGATCACTGGAGTTGGCTTGGGATAGACAAATGTTCATACCTAGATGTTCAATACCTATTAATCACTACTCCAAGAGATCATGTTCAACAACCTTTTTCTCTCGTGCTTTGTTCATTTCTGTTATTTACCAAACAATTGAATATATACAAACAAGTACCCATACCCATCATCCTGACTAATGCTACTACTCGTCCATAAAGCTAATAATCCCACGTGAAACTCAATAGACGATCAATTTGAAAATTACAATCCCTAGCTCTATAAAACTGAAAATATATTTCCAAACAACGAATTCTCAGAAAACAGATTCAATTGCCCTTACTCCGATTAATCATCCGAGATGCTACTCAAGGATGAAGAGCCCTTATATCCCCCAGCGTCAATGGTGCCGTATAACCCACTCGAGGCCATTGCCATAAATTCTGAAAATCCAGAGCATCATTCCTAGTTACCGTTGGATTTGGCGTAGATACATGATTGATCGGGGTAAAACTCCGCAACGAAGACGCGGTGAGCGTACTGGTGAGAGACGGAAGTGAGGATACGGGTGTGGGTATTGAGGTTGGGGGCACTGGAACCGAAGATGCGACTCTCTTGTTTGGATATCTAGCTCGAGATCTTGTGGTGGTTGAGAATGAGGTGTTTTTGGTGGGAATAGATAGTTTTGTATTTGAGGTGGAGTTTGAGATGGAATTTCGTCGGTTGATAACGACTTCGCGGAAGGAGGAAAGTATGAATAGTAATCTGTCGGCTTGGGGATCATCGTTCGCGCATGTTTGCATAATGTTGATGCTGTTCTTGATGCAGATTTCAGACTTTTCGTTGTAGAAGAGGTTGGAAAATTCGTTGGATAGTACTACTAAGCTAGCCGTGAATAAAAAATATCTGTAGTGGGGATATTAGCTCTTGCTTGTCAAATCGAGCAGAGAGAGGTATACTTACATTACGAAAGGATTTCGATGTGATAAATAGCCCTCCTCAAGTGCGACCTGTACCAATTCAATACTCTTAATACTATATAGCACGCAGGTTTGTGCATAGTTTTCCATTTTAGGCCCGGATAAAGTTGATCGTTGTCCTGTTTTTTCGGTAGTTTGATGTAATTTAGACATCAAGAAAAGAAAGAAGGGTCTATATAAAAGAATGATAGAGTAATAGTGTACCAAATGAATGTGAAGAATAGCAATACCGTCGCTTGGCATTGCCGATATTGCTTCTCCGGATTTTAATTGAGCGTCCAAGTTATAAGGCCACTCGCGCCAGGTTTTTCCAATCTCTTCTGATGGTTTGGTGGTTATCTTTATTTGAGAATAGACTTTCTCCAGGGTACGACCTATTACAAGGCAAGCTCGTACAGACGCTTCAAGGCCACGAGATATTGGAAGGTCGGTGGGAGGGCAAGTCATTGGTATTGGTGTCGTTTCGTCAGCACTGAGTGTGTCACCAGAGCAGTCACTCTCCCGGATTGCTGTAGGTCGACCTAAGCATGCAGCGAGGAAGCGATCGAGAATAAAAAGGCTTCGCCAGAGATTGCGTCTCACTGTCTGATCTTCGACATCTCTCAAGTACCACATTGTCTCCTCTTTGTGTATACCAAGAGCGAAAGCTGTGCGCACAGCCATTCCTAAATTTTCGTCAACGATATTTGGCAATTTGTGGGTGACTTTATTACCAGTATAAGCATACGCTGCATTTCTCTTGGAGACGGCTAGCATGTAAACCGACATGAGAGTCAATGCTTGTATACTCCAGAAGCCATCGTCTTCAAAACCGGCCGTAGGATCTTTGAGACTTTTAGCATTCTGAAAAAAAACTTCGGCTTGGTCAATGGGCATTTGTCGTAACTTTCTAATAGCCTTGGCATCTTGACTATCGTCTTTTGGCTGGGCCATGATAAGACCAATGGCAAAAACAAGATTCAGTAGGCAGAGCCAGGACGGATTAACACTAAGTGGACTATCATAGCATTCGTTGAGCTCTTTCCTGAAACTTGTGCGATTGAACACATCGATAATGCCGTTAGTCTAATGGTTGGTCAGTATATACCTACAGGAGCTAGGTGTATCTTACGTTGATTAGAAATGATCTGAGAAGAACCTCAGCTGTCTGCTTATCCGGAAGTAGATGGGTATGTCGTACGTCTGGTGGAAGGGTGTTGATTTGTTCGACAATTTTATGGCTTCGAGGGTCCAAAGTGAACGGGGACTCGCCAGCTACATTACAAACGATCATTCGTATCAAATTAAGAAAAGATAATGTGGCAGAGTCTCCAACATACACTATAATTGTTAACACAAGAAACCACTTTAAACCAAACATACGTACGCAGTCTACCTCGAGGGTCTTGGAGCATGCGAGTTTCTTTGTACACCTCTGCTTCTTCTTCATTGCTACTGCTTTCAGGAGAGCCACGCGTTTTCGATAATTGATTGGATGCTGAGCTCTGGTTGTGAAAATCGCCGATATACTGAGTGATGTCTCTATCTCGACCTAAAAGCTTATGAGGACCATGGCATATGTTTTCCAGAGCCATCCTATCTTCAAGTGCTCTCTCTGGTGATTGTGCGTTGCTTTCGGACGAGAAGCTGTGGTGAGTTCTAACACGTTTTCGACGCTGAACTTCGTCCACAATCCACAAATTTTCTTCTGGGGGTTGATCATGACCATCGTATTCGCATAAAAATTCACGTTTCAAACAAGGAGCGCATGGCTGGACTCCATTGCACTGTGATGATAAAACATCCGTCAGTACTTTTTGATTGGAAAATTCAAAGCAAAATGAAACCTTGAAAGAAATATCCAACAACATAATAGGAACTACTCGATATCTTCAAAGACAACTTGACTGTGCCAACGCCCAAACATCAAGCCATGAGATATTAGGAAACGAATTGGAAATCAAATTCATTCAATGCACCGACAGGTGAAAAGAAGGCTTGATGTTACATCAAAACGAAGTCATCTCCTTCACTAACCTTTTGTTTCCTTCGCTTGCAAGAATCACAAGCAGTTGGGATTCTCTTTCGACTTTCAGGGTCAACTTTTGGACGGGTCATAGTAACCAAAGCCAACGATACAATAGTACAAAATCGAGACACCTAACTTCCGATCTTGAAGGATCATACAAACTTCGGAGAATAAAAATCGAATTGATGTCGGATGAGGGCCTCCACTGGCAGGCCGGATTATTCATGATTATCAACAAAATTCCACCACAGCTATAGTCGCCTAATACGTTGACGTTACACGTCTGGAATCGAATATCAAGCAAGAAAGATTAAATACAAACAATGAAACGACGAACAATTGTTTGTCTCTGGAAAGTGTACACAACATTAAGCACGAGGATTTAAACGAAGGGAATTATAACAGTGCATCTGCAGGTTTCCGATTACCTGGGAACACGAAGATTCTATTTCGTCCATTTAGAACTTGCAGTCTTGCATATATGAGTTTGCTTTCGATGTATCCGACAACTTGTATATCGGATAATACCCCATTATATTTGGTGATAATTGTGGCGTTTATTTTCGAAAATTCGAGAGGAGAATCCCAAGAATTTCCAATCCTTGTTGTTGTGGCTGCTGTATACATGATGTCGCTATCCGTCTCCACGATAAGTCGGTGTACATCTTCCACAACCGTCAAATATCATGCATCGTGCAACAATGTAAAGAAAGGAGTCTATCTGTGATACCACTGAACTTACCAATGAGAAATGAACGAGAACTACTTGTACAATGTTCGATTCGTGAGAATATTCTCTGGTCGATCTTTATCCAAACATACAAGCAAGCAGGGACAAGGTTGATACTACCTATAGATGCACTATATACCACCTTATACATCGGCAGTATGATCGGATGTTACTTCGTCATCATTTGGAAGTTCAATCTAGAACCCCTTCTCAATTCCTGTATTAGAACTAATTGCACAGCGATATGATATCTCGGTGAGAAGACAGAATGTGCATTGAAGGACCATACTGCAGATGGATGAATTGGAAAACGACGGAGAGGGTGGCGATTCCTCTTCTCACTGCAGTCTTCGTCATATTCTAGTGAATGTGAATGGACATTGAGCTCGGGAATCGGAACAGCTTTGTCGTGGTATTTGAATCATTAGTGAGGTACATACTAGTAGCGGGGCATACTAACAATTTGCCTACCCCTCCGCTCTACTTATCCCATGCTTGGAGAGTACTCAATTGGTACTTAAAGAGCTTCAAAGATAAAGAGAAGAAGTTCTCGATATGATTTTATCTATTTTATTCTTATTGTTTTTGAAACGATTACAAGAAAATGGGTATTTCAATCAATGAAATTGCAACGAATGGCATTCATCCCACATCGTCGTATTCAGTGATTGATGGAGCTAAACAAGCTATTCAAACACTACTTCGATCAGCATCCAATGAACTTCCTTACGATATCTCAAAATACCTTCAAAATGTTACCTTTGCAACTGCAACTGATGGTACTCAAATTTACTTTCCCTGTCCTTTCAAGGAAACCGAGGCTACAGTTGCATTGAAGTCAATTGAAGCAGCTGTCGTTGGTGCAATTGCGGATCTTCGATATGGAGTACAAAAAAGGAAAATTGAGATCAATCTTGAGCAGACGACAATTTTTCTGTTCTCGACTTATATTGCTACAATTGCTGGCAAGGGTAAACAAGACCCTTCTGTTAAATCCAAGCTCAAAGGTACGTTGTACAAGATGAAAATATATACATTCAAAACTAACTGTATTTCAGACACAGATTTGCTCAAAGCACAAGCTATCTTGTACCGCAGATTATCGGCCAACCTTTACGAGACCAAAAATCCCGGAGAATACTTTCATATCCATGGATCCTTGGAAGCGGGAAAGACATTAAATATGATTGGATTGGAATCACATCGGCCAGACCTCACAGAGTACAGAGAATGTATAGATACAATTGAACGACATGTTAAGAAATACACAGCCTGTGAATTGGAGGCCATGAATGCGGAAATACAACAAGCTGGAGTCACAGCATTGAAATGGGAAGACTTCAAGAAGACAAAACATGTAAGTATGGATGCCCTGATTGATTCAGCTTTTAACTTACCAATTATCTCTAGGGACAAACACTTCTCGGCCTGCCACCCTGGCAAGTTAATAAACTTCAGGACAATTCTCCGCCATGTCCTTTTCCAGGTGAATCCAGTTCAATCCCGGATGCCAAATCTCAAATATTGTCAGGTATTCGGGTCTTAGAACTTTGTCGTATCATTGCAGGACCTGCAATGGGTCGAACACTTGCAGAATATGGGGCACAGGTCATTAAAGTTACTTCGCCTAACCTTTCCGATGTTCCTTTCTTCCAGGTTGATGGTAATACCGGTAAACATACCACAGATATTGATCTTAAATCCCCAAGTGGTCGTGCTACATTCGAAGAACTTCTACAAACGGCCGATGTGGTTCTTGATGGCTATCGACCTGGTGCTTTGGAGCGATTGGGGTATGGCCCAGAGCAAATTGTCAAATTGATTGAAGGTAGAGGTAAGGGAATTGTTTATGTATCTGAAGATTGTTTCGGTTGCCAGAGTGAATGGGCAGGCAGACCAGGCTGGCAACAAATCGCCGACTGTGTCACTGGTGTAGCCTGGGCACAAGGAGAGTTCATGGGTCTTGATGAACCTGTTGTTCCTCCCTTCCCAATGTCCGATTACGGAACGGGATGTATGGGGGCAATCGCCGCCCTTACAGGTTTGTGGAGAAGGGCAAAGGAGGGAGGAAGCTGGCGTGGTACAACGAGCTTGTGCCAATACGATGTCTTTTTGTTAGGTCTGGGCCTTTACGGTAATGAAGTAAAAGCCAAAGTAAAAAAAGAGCATGATGAAGACTTCTTCAAGTTGAGACACGCGGATAGTGTTGATGAAGTGGGTGGGAGAGCTTTGAAGAGTATGCGTAGAGTTCATCCGAAACTATTTGATGAAAAGAATATGCAAAAAGCATTCAGTAAGGGCTTTGGTGAGGAAATCCGATGGTGCAGAAGTCCTGTCAGCATCGAAGGTTTGAGAGTCGGGTTCGAGCGTGCAAGTCGTCCAAATGGATTCGATGAACCTACTTGGGAAAATTGGGAGATTGAAAAGGAAGTTGTTTTTGGATAAATACTAGGTATATATCAGTTGGGATATATGAGTTAATTGATATTATTCCTCAAGTGAGCAAGACCAACCGCTCGTGTGTAACATTCGCTCATGCAACAACATATTTAACCCTGACCGCAAGCGCGCTGCATTCATTGCCTAATAACCACGCCCGGAAGCGCGGGAGTCTATTTCAAATTGCCTATATATGTTTATGTTCTTCGGTCATTTCTATTTGCTTTTGGAAGTCATACCTAACGCCAGATAACATCATGTATCTCGGTCAAATTATCCGTCCCTACCATTTAGCCAATGCACCATTGTATTAAAATAGGGCAACACCAATTACATATTCAGTACTTACATACCCAGCTCCACGTCTTTTTTTAGAATATAGTATAGTAGATGAATATTTCCCGAATAGTTTCTTGGCATAACCAAACAAGAGAAGGAACTGACCAAAGTTGATGAGTTTTGTTGCAAGTCGTATATCGAAGTTTGGAGCCGAGTATCTAGCGTGGACAGTTTTTACTAGAGGTAAGTGGTTAACGCATGAGACTCAATGATTTATGTGGGCTATGTGTCTTGGATTTTGTATCACAAGTGATGTCAACGATTCTACGGCGTTGAAATTTATTGGTGTGTGGCGACGAGGAGAGGGCCATCAGTAAACGAATCTTAGTAAGATGAGGAATGAGATCTGATGATGAAGAAGGTGATTTGAGATATCCTCATTTATTAATAATTAAACTTAAGAATGGGGTCGGGAGACCCAGCATCAAGGATGTAAATTCGGAGCTGTACCATGGATCCTCGAAGACATCCAATATTCAAAACTTGCAGATAACCGATACAACCACACTTAATTCTCACAGCATATGAGCCCCAGAGTTAAGACACATGTTCGTACGTAGGAGGCCACTGAAATAGCTTCCAAGCTGACCCGTTCCAAATATCGTTCGGAATACAACATCACTAGCGATCCACCAACCATACATCGTGGAGTATTCATCCAAATGAACGAGCTAGCTATATTAGATCACACGTCCATTATTTTGCATGCTTGAACACTCTATTCAATGATAGGACGTAGGATTGGTGAGATTTATGTTCCTGTTTGAATGCACTTAGGGTATTTGAATTGAGGAGATGAAACCTTTCGAGGTATATCAGCTCGATATAATTGTATCCCTTGTTTTTATCCTTTCTTCCGTCTGTGGATATACCCTTTCCCTCTTGAAATTTTGGAATATTGGAGAGTTTTCTCTTCTGCCTTTTGCGTGTACATCAGTTGAGCTTATAGCCTCATTTGAAGATATGGGGTTACTGGTTCGTGGCTTTGGATTCACTTCTTGTGCACTTCGCCCCCACTCAACTTGTTCCTTTTACGTCTATATATTCTAGTGAACTATTCCCAGCACCCACATATCAAGTTTTGCGAAAAACTCAAAATAGAGACTAATAGTCTATTGTTGGACAACTTAGTTGTGATGCTACTTGAAGTTGTGATGCTACTTGAAGTTGTAAATGGGAATCTGGCAGTATAGAGTCAAACTCTTTCATCTTTTTATGAAGTTCTTGTTACTGTCATTAATGTTCATCGCCTTCACTGTCACTGCCAATGTACTGTCCTTTTACTTATCCTGTCTGCTCATATTCTTGGGTAATAGATCTTAGCGTCGAAGAGGAGGATATATACTTACCTGTTTACGAGTTACGAAGAAATCAAATTTCTTCATGCATCACAACTTGTGCTCAGACCTTTTCTGCAATGCCAGTATCTATTATATGTTGGGAGGTAGAACAGATACAAATATGGTATAGTTTAACTAGCGATTTCTCCTTATACGAGGAAAATAAAAGATGACAATGAGAATAATATAATGACAACAATAACGATGAACTGATAATGACAGTATGAATGAGAAGCTGACAGTGATGGTTGTGAATATCTTCATGAAAATATGCCTTAGCAGTTATCGTAGGATAGATGTAGTTCATCCAACATAGAGGCTCGCATAATATTTCTGCTTACTCCACACCCCCTGAATGGCCTTTGTAACTTTCATTTATTTTCTATGGGATATTGATAGTTGGGACTTGGCGTGGTTTATATCCTCAAATGGAGGAAAGCTTGGAGCTTCAAGGGTACGGGGCCGTGGGGGGTGATTCACTCTGTATGGCGTACCTGGATTTACAGTGTTTATGATTCACTTCTGCATGATTTCTCTTCATGGATTTTGATTTGCCTCGAAGTCTTTAGTGGATGACGTAATACAGGGCTTGATAATTTAGAGCTTGGAGTCTGGAGATTTTGATGAGGTAAAGTATAAATAGGAGGTTATACCTCTATTCAGAGATACTAGTAGACATGAAAAATATAGACATGACAACTTCAGACATGGAAGATGAGAACGATATTTCTTTCAGTTCTAGTTCGTCTTTTGGGTTGGATAGTTTTCTGATCTTTGTCGTAATTTGCTCGCTGCTTAAGGGATACAGATGAGGCTCATTAATGGCAATAAGAATGAATCTTATTTGATAAGAATAATAATATACTGATGACAATATTAAGGAGAGTGAGGTATAACTACTACAGGTGTTCGTTCTCATCCCAACACTTCATAACCAAACCCTCACCAAGATCACCCCAAAACGACCTTAAGGATACAGATGAGGCTCATTAATGGCAACAAGAATGAATCTCATTTGATAAGAATAATAATATCCCGATGACAATATTAAGGAGAGTGAGGTATAACTACTACAGGTGTTCATTCTCATCCCAACACCTCATAACCAAACCCCTCACCAAGATTACCCCAAAACGACAGCGATGTTTATATTATGACAGTGACAAACCCCATACATCATTTCCAAGCGAGATCAGTTCTATGGAATTAAAACCATCAACAAGAAATATGCATTGCTCTTGACAGGCCGCAAGCAACGTGGCACAATATCGAATCATTTCTCTGATCTGTTAGAGATGCGCAATGCTTGTTGAGGAAGGGTATCGGTGGGAATACTTATATCCATTAGCTCATTAATTCGATCACCTGCTTCGTTGTCATTCCAGTATGGTGCATTTCCTCCATCTTTTGTCATCGTCGCTGTTGAACACCATGAGACAAGTGACGAAAATGAAAATAGCTGAAATTACAACAACAAATTCATGAATACTGACAACACGAATGTATATCATGATGCGAAACCCCCTTAATTCGAACGACAACTGCTCAATATATTAAAATTAGAAAACGATCAAGATACCATGATACAAAGAATAATTCCAAATCCCCATCATTCATTTCCTCGCGTACCTCTTTCTTCACTCGATACAACACATTCAAATCAAGTCGAGGTCTCGAGGAGAAGTTTCTATAGATAGATATACTCGTATTCATAGATGCGAATTTAGTATTCTCCACTGCCATGTTTCTTATTCATTCATTCATACATCTTGTCTGTAATGCCCTGCATTGGCCAAGTAATTAATCCCCTTTCACAAACTTATAAATTGTATTCACTATCGTTACAAACTCCTTACAAATAAATCGATCTAGTGTTGATAGCTTTGTCAATTGGTGTAAAATGTGCAGGGGGGAATTAGTATAAATATCCGCTTATGAGTGTTCATGGTGGAGAATCTATATGGTGGTAATAAGACGTGCAACGCAAACAAGGTATGCTTGGGTATGTAGGTTCGGAAAAGGTGAACGGCGAATGGGATGGATGGGATGTGGTGAGTAATATGTATGATTTGATTTCGAGTGGTTTGGTCTGAGAAAGGCGTGGGAGGAAGGAAATTGATGAGGATGATGCGGCTGGATGATGCGGCTGGATGATGACGACGATTGTATAATACCGACAACAAGAACAAAAATTCAAGTGTTTGACGAAAAATTTATATCAATTTTGATCTCCAAAGATCTCGGAATGGAGATATCAGGTAGCAACGCTCTATCCAGACAATGAAGAGATAGTCGCACAGCCCATCTCATCACAACCCAACTCATCACAATCCGCATACGAGCGTTCATTCTTCAAGTTGCTGACATCCTCTCATCAATCATTAAGGACATTATATACTAAAACATCATTCTCAGTTCTAGCGGGTGTAGCGGGTGTACTAGCTAGGAATCCAGAGAGGAAATGGGTCAACATTCATTCATTCATTCATTCACACACACACACATACTCAGATTCAGGCTCGACTCCCTCACACATACTCAGACGCACGCTCGACTCCCTCATCCCCTCTCACGATTCCCAGTTCCCTGCACCGCACCTACTGCTAATTCACATCCACCCTATAGCGTCACGCAAGAACCTGCTCGGCTGTATAATGCCCACAATGGTTTCACAGAATAGTGTCGTATTCGACCTTGCTATCGACAACCTCTTCTGTAGATCTCACTCCCAATTTATAAGGTTATTTTTTAGCCTTGATGAGAGCGAACGACGAGATGAGAATGAGATAGGATGATGAATAAATAAATAAATATACATCACTAGAGGAATAAATCGACATATCACACGATTTATAAACACACACACACACACACACTCACAACCCATGACACGAAAGGCAAAAAACCCCACACAACTTAAAATAATTCGTGAAATATCAATTTAATACAATATTTATTTGATTAATTTCAATTCCGCCATCATATGTCATCAATGATGATATGATATATAAACCCATCCAAAAAAAATCCCCTATGTCCATTCATTCCTATTTACAACGATATGATGAAATGTAATGTATTGGGTACTATAGATATAGATATAGAGATAGAGATAGATAAAACTACTATTCAAAAAGATTTTGAAAAAAATCTACCAAGGTAATCGAAGTACAAGGAATTGAACGAATTGGACCCAAACCAATTGGACAAACCAAGGGAAGTCTCACTTGAAATGAATGAGACCCCTGTGCACTTGATTGACAAATCAACTCTCAAAAAGAAAGAAGAAATGCCTGATATGTAGGATAATATATGATGTGATGTGATGTGTGAAGTAACTTAAAGAAGATGAAGAGGTAGTAAGTAGGTTGGGTAGGTAGTAAAAGAATAGATAAAAGGAAGTCGTCGAAGTAAAAGAAGATATACATAATCCCCCCATACCCAACCACCCGAGTCCAAAAGGTACGATCACATCATGCAGACAACATATACTGATCATTAGCGCCCGTCTTCCCCGCCATCAACAAACCCAACTCTCTCATTCTCTCCGCCCCCTTACCAGGTTGAGGTCTCTTCTCCTGTTGTGGTTTCCTCGCTCTGTTCGCACAATGTTTTTGATAGAACTTTTCCTTCCGTCTTTGACGTTTTTGCTCAAGACCTTTGACGATATCGATGGCACCTCGAACGTGTCCGTCATTAGTGGCTTCATCTATCAGATTTCCATTGGCGGCTGCTGCGCGATTGGCAGCATATTGTCGACAGAAAGCATTTGGAGTTCGTGGAAGAGATTTGGTATGAGTTAAACCTGGTCGCGATCCCAAGGGTGCGAATCTTATAGGTCGGCTTGAGGTGGTTGGTGAAGCAGGTGGGGAATGAATTGAACGTGGTGGTGGAGAACGACTACGTTTTGGTGATTGATTTCCGAACAATTTACGTGGTGGTGGTGATCGAAGACGTGTCTTCGGTGGAGGTGAATGATATCTTTTTGGAGGTGGTGAATGTAAACGAGCTTTTGGTGGTGGTGAATGATATCTCTTTGGCGGTGGTGGTGAATGTAATCTTCTTGGCGATTGATTTGGTGATTTACGACCTCTTCTCCGACGTTCTGAATCAGAATCTTCGAATTTTCCGTGAAGCCAAACATTTTCATCACTATCAATTGTTCTCACCACATCATCAATTTCATCTTCCTCATCTTCCGGATCCGAGGTTGGGAAAGATGGATCGATATCTTGAGGAGTTGCAATGTGTTTTGCATACTTCCTTGCATTAACACATGATACGTAAGCATCTTCAAGAGGACGATCTTCATCAAGTGTTCCGCAAACAAAGTCGGTACTATCAGGAAGATCTGGAGTTCCTGGACGAATCTTGATGCTACGAGTTTTCCTCTTCTTTCGATTCTCCTTAGCAGCTGCCCTTAAAGGTCCCATACCATCCAAAGTATCAATTGATGATGCGGAAGCGGTTCTATGAGCAGATGCACGATAAGTGCTAGGTTCAGCTGATTGGATTCGAGCTTGATCCAGTCTTCCTGGGGTCCAAAATGCGAAATCTTCGGTATCATCTTCATCATCGGAATCGGCAAAACCAGCTTCATTATCGGTTTCATTTCCATCAGTATCGTAATCAGAGACCATCTCTCCATCCTCATCCTCATCATCTTCATAAACATCTTCGTCATCAGAATCATTTCCAGAGTGATTAAATTCTTCATCATCTTCTTCCAATGCTTCTTCCTCGGCTTCAGATCCAAGTTTTCGGATGGCATTTTCCTTTTGTAAAGTATCATTAATGGTTAATCTCGGCTTTGGCTCTGCTTCATCTTTACTAATCCAATCATCCTCTTCGGGTCCTTCACTTGCAAATTCGTGGAATCGAGTAGCCTCCGATCTTTGTAAATCCTTTTCATCCGCAATGATATACTTTGGCTTGGCCCTAATAGCGACAGGACTTTGAGATGCACGTCTTACTGTCGATGTAGAATCTCGATGAGGACGAATTGCAGTTGTTTGAGTAGGTCGAGGTTTCCTTGAAGTTGATGGTGATCGACTTGAAACGCGTCGTCGCATTGGCGGCGGTGTATTTGGTACAGCGAGTTTTATGGACTTCTCGACTGGTTCGGATTTCTGTATAGGCTTTTCAATGGGTTTCTCCGCTTTATTCTCTGTTGGCCTTGATGGACAAGCAAATTTGATCACGCATGCGCGCTTTGGTGCTGTTACAATTGGGGCAGCCTCTTGAAGCTTTGGAACCGTTTCCGTTGCTGCTGTTACTGTTGGCTTAGGGACAGGGTCATTTCGCGCACCACATGCGAAACTGATACAACGCTTCCGAGGGGCTGGTTCTACAGGTACCACTACCACTGCTTTTGGTGATACGTTAAGCGTTTCTGTGTGTACTGCAATAATAGGTTCTGCGATATCGAGATTTGTGATAGGAGTAGGTGGAGGATATGTTGGTTTTCGAGTGACTGAGAATGGCGCAAATCTTGTATAATGATTTGGAATTGGTGGACTAGGTGTATTTGTACGAGCAGGACTTGTGAATCCTCCATCACTGGTGAGTTCAGCTGTAGACGCCATACTTTCTGTGCTCATTATTGACCGTCTTCGAGCAAGGTCGGTAGTTATAGAGATTTCGGGTTTCGAGTTTTCGGATTCATCGATCTTCAGTGCTCTAGTAAGAAGAGATTCCTTGCGGTCGTTTTGAGGTCGGAATGTGGCCTTGAAGAAGTCATTATCTTCTTGTGTTGGATCCGGTGGTTCATCAACTTCTGCGCCTAGTTCTTCTTCACCAGTCGCAGGCATATTGGGTGTAGATATGGCTTGAGGTCCCCAAGTCGAGAAAAATTCTTGACTACCCCCTAAGCTATGGTTGAGATTCATTGTGGATGTAATTAGATAGATAATATAGATAGTGAGACGACAGTAGGTAATAAGTTTTCTCGGTCGTAAAGTGTAAACGTGAATGTATTTCGGTATATGGTCTTCGTAAGATGAGGGGTGTTTGATGAGGTGACCTGAAATATGGTCGCAATTTGGTTGAAAATTGAAAATTTAATGAAGTGAAACAATTAAAGACTCTTTTTGAGGCCTCTTATAAATTGTGATTGGTGTAATATAAAAAAATATAATTGTAAAAAGTGCGACACGAAACAAGTAATATCTCGCCGTCAAATGCCTTGACAAGCCAAGGCCGGTGACCAAAGTCAGGTAGGTGTCCCTAGGGACAGTATTGCTATAATTGTATAGATGACATATTGTGAAAAAGAAAAGTTTGTCAGGTAATACTTCAAAAGAGGAAGCAGTAGAGAAAAAAAGTGGTAACTATCGTGAGTTTGAAGGGATGTTGGGGATGTTGGGGATGTTGTTGGATGGACGAGGGACAAGAATTTCAAGATCGGTTCAAAAGTTGGTTTTTGATTTTCGTTCCCAGGGTACAATATAGGGTAGGTACAAGGCGCGGGTATCTCAGGATTGTTTTCTTGCGAAAGACGCTATGAAGGATTTTCCGACAACTGATTCAGGGCTGATGTTATATTGATTTGAAGAAAAAAATATGATAATAATAAATGAATAAATAGAAGTTACACAGCCTTGTTTCTATCTCCTCTTATTAATTTTGCCACGCCACCTTTGAAATAGACAACGGTTGGTTGATAAAAAGAAAAAAAAGAAGACAAGAAAGTGATGATTCCGTTTAATTGTCGTTGGATTGGTAAATGTATCAAATGGAAGATAATAGGTAGAAGTAAGTAAGAAGGTGGAAGGTGGGTTAAATGTAAGTAATAAGTGTAAGTAATAATAAGTGTAGGTAATAAGTGTAAGTAATAAGTGTAAGTAATAAGTGTAAGGTAGGTAGGTATGCTTGGGGTGGGTGGAGGGTAGATGTGGAAGTGGAAGTGGATGTGGAAGTGGAAATAGGAAAGGTTTTCAAGTAGGGAAAGAAAGTGGGTTGTTTTTTTTATCTAGTATATATGTAGTAGATATGTAGTATACCGGTATGTACCCTCGGTACCTTCCTTATGTTATTTGTATATGGTGGTGGTGGGTGTGGGTGTGTGTGTGTGTGTGGGTGTGTGTGTGTGTGTGGGTGTGTGTGTGGGTGGGTATGGGTTTGTTTTTTATTTTATTCCAAGGGCGGGCATAAGGGCATAAAGAAGAGCATGATGCTGCAATTGGAAATTCCCGTTAAGAGTATGGCGCGCTGGTGTTGGTAATGATGGCCGTAGGGATTGATAGATGGATAAATGGATAGATGGATAGATGGATGGATGGGAATTGATTAGTAAGTGATTTTCTTGTTATTCATTTATTTATTTATTATTTATTTATTTATTTATTTTTATGAAAAAAGATTTTTTCTTCTACGGTTCAATTTATTATTATTAGTCTTATACCTTCATAAGGGAAATGTGTTTGTTTTGAGGGTGTTTTGTTTTAGAATAGGCGAGCCATGCGACCTTATAAAATTTGAATAAAAAAGGTCTAATTTATTAGTCTTGGCCGTTCTCACTCTTACTTCTCCTCACTAACAATCTAACAATAGGAATGAAGAATCTTCACCTGATTCAGATATTGAAAGAAAAAAGATTATCGTATATCGTAGCTGTAGAAACTGTTCGCAACCACAAAAGAACTCGAAGAATGTTATATCTATTGTTCCACATAACTGGTCTAGGATTCATATCATACATCTACCTCAAATTCCGTCCTTTCTTTGTTCTTCATATGCGGAAGTAGAGTTACCTTATTAGTTTTATATGCACACATGGATCTGAAGTCCTTCTTCGGTCGGTCGCATTGAATGTGGATACCAAAATAATACAGTAGACCTACTAACAACTAAATCCCATCCGTTCTATCCAGCCAACCAGCGAACCAACCAACCAGCCAGCCCATGAAATCTTGAAATTTCCTCATATGTATACTTCCGTACATTTGTATTGATACTCACAACTATGAGGCATGGGAAGGAGTAACCGTTCAAATGCCAGGTCAAGAAAAAGATCAGCGATTCCATTACAATAATAGTAACTAAACTCCTGCCAATGTTCAAACCTTCAAAACCCTTAAAACTTTCATTAGTTCTAGTGTTGACAGTAACCTTTATTTGAAAAAGTTGGATTCATAGTTTCAATTCAACATAATCATTAATCTCACGATACATCATAGCAATATAATAGACCCGATTACTATATTAGTGCTACTTACTATCTATCTTTCACATTATTCATTGCCTTTTTCAGACCAGCCAAGCCAGAAGTTCCTCATTTCATTTCATTTCACTACCGGCACAATATTGGAAGTTTCAATTTCATCTCTCCGTAGGTACTTATTAGTCGATCCCAGAGTCAGTCAGTCAAAAGCATCACCGATTTCAATCGATGCAAGCCCGTTAACCAAATAAACCAACGATCCAACCTAATGTAATCCAAAGCATCAACCACTCCTACTACGGTCTTCCCTCGGAGTCATTCCGGTATGCTAATGATTATTCTTTATTTACTCGCTATAAAAGAGGGGGAAGGAGAAAAAATTCTCACGATAATCTTCCATACTATCGGTATTGAAAGAAAAAAAAACTAAAGAAAAAAAAACTAAAATAAGATGAGATGATAGACACGTGGACATTGTATGGATATGGATTCTTTGATACACCCTCCATACACTCAAATAATGACCATCCATCTAATAATTCGCAAACCTTCAAATCTCAAACAATCATGAAAGCAAGCGAGCGAGCGATGTCCGCATGTCCACTTGAATCAAACCGAATCGAATCTTCGAGTATTTGCTTGTTATTTGTTCCAAGTTTTAGAATTGACTATTCTATTCTATTGTAATTCGTTACACGATTACAGTCGAGTACTGTACGTTCTTTACAATTGCCCACCAGTAAATGGTGCTCCCCCGACTCCGATGTAGGACCTATCTCCCATCCCCCAAACTACCCCCCATCCCACTCCATTCCATCCAATAAACCCCTCCATTCCAACCCCAAGATCTATCACCTGCCCAAAATCCATCTCTACACCTATCGTATCAGCACCAGCATATCTATCGTATCCATCACATCATATCATATCAAAGACCTCCACGAATCCCGCGCCGCTAGTGGCGGCAAAACAGAAATAATACTGTACAACTGACTGGGCACAAAGACAATGTAGTACATAACTCCGATTCAATTTGATTTGATTTGATTCCTATTATTATTATGCCTGAATGATGGATATGTGATTCGAAAACGGCAATATGTCCATCCACTTACCCTACCCAATTATGCTATGTAAGCTATGCATGCGGGGTTCTTGATGTTGCAACGTGGGGGGATGAATGAGCGATGGAATGTTCTTGTTTTGGGAGGTTGATGATTGATTATGTTCGTCATATTGCATCTGGAGTTGTACCATATGAAGATATGCTGTGCTGTGATGCGATGTGATGCGATGTGAAAAGTTCTACCAAGTATCTGGGCAGGACCGGTATCTGGAATTGATCTACCACCGAACCAATACAAAGAAAATGCACTTGTGCTTATTATAGATTAGATGATGATGATGATAAAGCGACTCTCGTGATGGGGAATTTTTTCATATTAGTCATACATCAGTTGAGAGGAGAGGCAAAAACTATTGATGACATAATTACTAATCTATCTATTCCAATGGTGATCATTAGAAACGATGGTTTGACTCCATCGTATGTATGTATGTATGTATGTATGTATGTATGTATCCATTCTACTCCATTAATCAAATGTACATGCTATACGGAATCGATATACCTCTTACGCGAAGGAAGAAGCGAAGGGTACGGTCGTATGCTATGGTATGGTATGCTATGGTATGGTGCACCCCACATACTGAATGAAGAAGGGGATGAATTATTGCACGGGATTGAAGGGGAAGGGAAGGGAAGGGAAGAAAAGAGAAGAGAAGAGACGTGTCGAATTATGCTATGCGTATTATATTATATTCCATCGATTATGGTAGAAGCGAGCGAGTGGGATGGGATGGGATGGGATGGGATGGGATGGGATGGGATGACATAGGAGTGCAATATGTTTGCACAATTGAATGAACTTGAGGATGACATTGAGTTCCCCACTCGTGCCTAGGTACTTTATATATGATATATGTATAGTGTACGCACGCTTGTTCCGCTATGCTGTACCCCTAAGGGATGGGGAAGGAATACCGTACGTATACGGTTGGTTTGAGATTTAGGGGGGAGAATTGGATTGGATTGGATTGGATTGGTATGTCCAGTTGTAAGTGCACATGTGTTGTGCGATGTTGTGTTGTGCAACGTTGTAGGATCAGTCAGTCGGTTGGTCAGTACATATGTTGTGCTGTCCTTCATCAGCGCTGTGCTTACTTTACATACATACATACTATACTTCAGCTTCCATCCTCCATTCCATATAATCTATAATACCACTGTACGGAGGAGCTGTACAGTACCAAGCGACCAATTCCCTACGAAGTTTCATCCCATCTTCTCATCTCTTCACCGCTCATCCACGATGTCGATGTCGATGCCAATTTATGGAGTACAGTACGTACCTACATAGCTATCGATTCGATTCGAAGAGATGAGATCTTATACCCTAAATATGGAACACGTCTGGGTAAGAAAGTAAGGAATTGATCAGATGATAAACCGTGCCTCCATGAATTATGTTGTGTTGCTCTCCCGTCTGTTGATCGATCAGTGTGTCGAGATCGAATGTGTTGTAGAGTGAGACATCCAATGGGATGGAATAATTGGGATGATCGGACGGGAGGCTGCGTTTACTCGGCAATTGAAGAAGAAGATGGGATGGAGAGATATTCAACCTGGTGCTGTACAATACGTGTAGGTAGGGAATGTTTTGACAATGAGTGATATGAATGGGAGTTATGTTGTGCCACCATACTGTTGTATGTACATATTCGCTCCGCTCAACTCCATACCAGTATCCATCCATAACTTCCAATTCAAACGTTCACATTCCTTTACTTCACAAGTTCATAGTTGTTATTATTATAAGCAAACATAAACGAAATATCTCCATACATCAATCACCATGCCGTACCCGTACATACCAACCCCTAATCCAATCCAATCCAATCCACACAGCACAGCACAGCACCGCACCGCACAGCACAAACCCTCCATCCAAACCCCCCCCACTTCCTCTCCTCTAATGCCCACACAGTCCTCTCTGCTCTCCAGTGTTCCTTCTCCACCAACGCACAACGGAAAACCATTTCCATTCTTCACGGGGTAACTGACCTCGCTTGTCTAACTCGTAGATCTCTTACTACATGTATATCCTTGTAAACTCTTGTCCCTGCCCGTTGTTTAAATTAATCCCTCAATTTCGTCTGTTTTTTTTTTACGGAGAAAGTCCATTTTTGACCGAGGGGTGGGGCCGGATGGGAAGAGAAGAGGAGAGGGATTGTTGACTTTGGATTTTGGAATTAGTAAGCCAGATTGAGATCTGGGAGTTGAGGCCTGGGAATTGGGGATGAGGGTTTTGGAGCCGCGTTTTTGAGGTTGAGGGATGGGAATTGCTACACGTGAATGCAAGCAGATATTCAGACAAAAATATGAAGCAAATAGTAAAACAAAATCTCAAATACAGTCCCCAATATTGTGCTACTCTCTAAGTTCAAAAAATTACCTAGAAACCAACCTTCCAGAAGACATCAATTTCACGTGACCAAAAGCGCCAAGCTAAAGAAATTAGCGAAGCCGAAACCTCATCATTGAACATAGGTACAGCGAAAGAGAGCGATCTCGAGATCAATCCAAACCAGGCAATTTATATCACAATTGATACAGACCCCCATAATGAATTCATTACGTATTGCTCGCACGGCTCTGCGGGTTCGTCCTGCGACTCTCAAGGCGCCGGTTTTGAGAAGGGGGTATGCTGAGGCCGTTGCGGATAAGGTGGGTTTTGTTCTTTGGTGTTTTCTTCTGGTTCGGGGGATGGAGGGACGGGGAGGGGAGGGGATTGAGGGAGGAGATGGGGAGGAGCGCTATGGATTTGGGGAATCAATTGCTAATGTTTGTTTGATGCGCAGATTAAGTTGAGCTTGGCTTTGCCTCATCAGGTATGTTTTGGTTGAGATATCTAGGATGGAAGTTATGGGTTCGGGAGCCGGATGGATTCGAATTGGATGAATGGGAACAACTCGAATACATATACGATTGGGAAGGAAGATAGCAGAGGAAAGGAAGTTGGCTGATACATTTGGCATCATTTACAGTCCATCTACAAATCCCAAGATGTTGTTCAAGTCAACATTCCAGCCGAATCTGGAGAGATGGGTATCCTCGCCAACCACGTCCCATCTATCGAACAATTGAAGCCGGGTCTTGTTGAGATTATCGAGGAGAGTGGTGGAAGCAAACAATTCTTCCGTACGTTTTATCAGACAACCAATACAATACATACAATCTAGGATATACGCGCAAGGAGAAAACAAAGGATTGAAAGCTAATGGACTTGGGCATTGAATAGTTTCCGGAGGATTCGCAGTTGTCCAACCAAACTCTTCTTTGAGCATTAACGCAGTCGAGGGATTTGCATTGGAGGATTTCAGTGCTGAGGCAGTTAGGTCACAAATTGCTGAGGCTCAAAAGATTGTTGGCGGAAGTGGAAGTGAGCAAGATATTGCTGAGGCAAAGATTGAGTTGGAGGTGAGTTTACAAATGGAAGTTATGATAGATTTGGATACGGTTACTAATTGAATCATAGGTTTTGGAGACCCTACAAGCTGTTCTCAAATAAATGCAGCAATTACTTTGGTGGTGATTAGATGATAGAGAACCTGCTCAATGTACATCAGTAAACCATTTCTTACTTGTGTATTGTGGAATAAAAGTATAGCTTTCAGTTAATTATGGTTGATGGTGGCTGGTCGTTCCTACCTTCTCAAATCTACTAAATCTTTCAACCATTAAATATGCACATCGTACCTCTCATCATTCAAATCTACCATCACCTCATCTTACCATCAAGCACAGTTGCTTGGTGCATACATTCGTTAAATATCTCCTCGTTTCATTCATTCATTCATTCATTCATGATATTTTTCACTTAACATACTTAATATACCTCCTCATAGCACAATCAAAACCAAAACACCAATACCTTTATCCTAAATTCTAAATCCTTGAAATGTCTTTCATTCCCTCTACAAACCCTTAACAGTCGGCCATGAATTATTCATGGCGACCAGGACCAGGGCCCGCTCCACCCAAATCTTACGCTCACTCAACCTCCTCCATTCACTCCCAATTTCCCGCACGCACCTATAATTCATCACCGAATATCTCAGTTAGAAACTTTCCTATCGCTGCTGGAACTGTAGCTTCTCGTATTCAATTTCTTCAGGGATTGGCTAATTCTAAAACTGCATCTCCTGTATCTGCATGTGGACCTGCTGAAGCTCAAGCCAATACAAATTCCAGTCGACGAAGAGAATATTCTCGCTCCAGTCCTAGTGAATCACGTCCTGTACCTGTTCAAGGAAGCATAGATACAAGTCAAAGGAGGGAAAATTCTCGCTCCAGTCCCAATGAATTGCCTCCTTCATCTGCGCAAGCAAGCAGAGATTCGAAATCAAGACGAGAAAATGCTCGCTCGAGTTTTGGTCGTCGTCCTACGAATATTTTTGGGAATCCGGCTGGTCGGAACTCGAAACCTAATGAGGATATTGAGAGTCAGGTGAGGACTCGTCATAGTTTTTTGGGATTGAATACTCCTAGGGTGGATCATACGGTTGGGCATGGTATTGATGGTCGTCATGGCTTTTTGGGCATTCCTAAAGTGGATCATACGGTTGGGCATGGTATTGATGGTCGTCATAGTTTTCGGGAATTGCACATTCCTAGGGAGGGTCATGCGATTGAACATGGTATTTATGGGAAGGGGCTATTTGCAAGAGTAGATGAGAGGAATCGAATGGCGAGGCGAGGCAAAACTAGAAGGATGGCGGGGCAGAGTGATACTGTGATGCCTCGGAATGATGATTCTCGTATTCAAAATCAATCTCAACGACTGCGGGGATTGGGTACAATGACGCCCACGAGCAGCTCACAAAGTCCATATTCATCAGCAATAAAGACACGCAAGGATCAAGAACGTACGACCGATTCTTCGATCTCCACTCGTACAACCTCCACAACTCGTCGAAAAAGTGTCCGGGATTTATTTGATGCATATGGCATTGAACGTCCAGATGGGCTTGCATCATCCGAAGATGTCCCACGTGAAGAACTGCACAAACCAACTAGACATAGAGTATGTCATCTCTGTTTTTGGATTCATGATAAGAATGAGAGAACTTGTTGGAAATGTAGACATCGATTATGTCACGCTTGCGATGCACTTTGTCCATTACCTAATGGATCTAGATGTGTTAGTTGGGATTATGATGAGTTCTCTACTAATCATCATGGTGATGAGGTTTCGAGACCAAATGCTGAGCCAATCTTGACAACTCCACGCCCTCAGCATAGTAAGTCAAAGCAAAGGTTGATTAGACCTGCTCCATTTCCAATTCAGAAATCGTCTATGAATGAAGTTGAGTGTGCAGGGAAAATTACTAAGAGGGGATCGTTTCCCTCGTTTGATAATGCGAAACCACCTGCTCAAATGGATTCGAAGCTAAGACACACTAAAAGCATCGATTTAAGGAAACTTCTTCAACCAATGCATGACTCAAGTCAAAACAAAAGACAAGGAGATACAAACTCTATACGTATAGCTTCACGCAAGGATCAAGAAACTCCTCAAGTGCATCGCCCAGGTCATATCGTAGAGTTTGATGATCAAGATACGGTTGAATACAGACCAGCTTCAGAACAATCTCAAACAGATGAATGTGGTTGTCCAAATTGCATACCTGCTTTGAAGGTAGATACGCAATATCGACATTCTACAACTAAAATGCGTCATCGAAACCCCAGTTTTAGCATGGATAGATTTACCACTGTTGATGTTAGTTACGCTGATGATAGACAATCAGACCATCCATCCGAATACATCGAATGCCACGGTTATCCAAAAACAGGTCATGGAAATTGTGGACGCAGTCCTGTTGAAGCAGGCGTGTTGGGAGTATGTCAACATTGTCTTGATGATTGCGAATGCTTGGCATGTCAAAATACCTATCATAGTGTCCGCTGTTGCACAAACAATGTGCATAAACCTATGATACATCATCATCATTCTCCGGCCATATCTTCAATAAATTCTTCATATACAGGAATCTCCGATAAACAAGATTTGTTTCGTGGTAGTATTGGTGTTGGTCTTTCGTCGCAAACTTATGATCGTTCGTCTAGATATGGTGATAGTCTTTCATCTGAACCGTTAAATGTCGCGACTAAAACTGCGAAATCTCTATCGCCTGAACCGTTGAATCTTCCAATTAAGACTGCGAGATCTCTATCAACTGAGCCTTTGAGCGTTCAAATAAGGACTCCGAAAATGAAGAATATCGATAGCAGTGCACCATCTACTGGAAAGAGAGACATAATAAATCCAACAAGGCCTCGGCAAATGAAAGATGTTAATAGTAGTCTATCATCTATTGGAGAACGAGAGACGATAAATCCAACAAGGATTCTGGAAATTAAAGATATTGAGAGTAATCTATCATCTACTGAAAAACGAGAGACAATACACCCACCCAAAACCACATTACCATGGACGTCATCACCAAATCCACCTACCGTTAGCTCAAAACCAAAAGCCACCTCGTCAACACTGATCAAGAAAGCAACTAAGAGAGCATCTCAAGATAAAGGTTTTATATCAATTCCAGGACATAGTCTAGTTTCTGATGCTAAGAAAAGCCATGAAAAGGTAATGGAGAAGGAAAAATGGCCTCGGCTCTCCTCTTATGTGGAAACGAGATCGGATGCAAATTCTATGAAGAATCAAAGGGAGCTGGGGAGGACAATAAATGGAAGTGGATATCTTGCTTCGGATGAATCTGATGTTAGAGATCGAGAGAAGAGTAGATCTTATTCTTCTGCAGGGACGGGAGAATCTCTTTCGATGAGAGAGCAGGGGGAACGGAAACAAGGAGTTGCGCGTGAGACCTCTTCTTTGGGTTATTTTAGGGAGAAGGTGGCAGAGGAGTTTAGGGGTAGGGGGAGGGGGAGGGAGCGAGAACGAGAACAAGAAAGGGAAAAGGAGACTTCGAATGTGGGTTTGAATTCGGATGTAGATTTGGAGAGGAAAAAGAAGGATGACTTTCATGGTGGGGCGTCTTCTTCAGGCTATTTTAAGGGGAAGATAGCTGAGGAGTATAGGGAAAGGAGGAAGGAAAGGGAGAGGGAAAAGGAGAGGGAAAGGGAGAGGGAAAAGGAGAGGGAAAAGGAGAGGGAAAAGGAGAGGGAAAAGGAGAGGGAAAAGGAGTGGGAAAAGGAGAGGGAAAAGGAGAGGGAAAGGGAGAGTACGGATAAGAGTTTGAACTTGGATGCAAATTTGAACGAGACAAAGAACCATGATGTTAATGGTGAAGCGTCTTCTTCAGTTTATCTTAGGAAGAAGGCGGCGGAAGAATTTAGGGAGAAGGAGAAGGAATGGGAGAAGGAAAGGGAAAAGGAAAGGGAGAGTACAAACGAAGCTTCCGGCTATTTGAGGGGGAGGGTAGCTGAGGAGCTTAGGCAGAGGAGGAAGGAAAGAGAAAGGAAGAGGGAGAGTACTAATGAGGTTTTGAGCTCAGATGCAGATTTGGAAGGGAGAATGAGAGATGGCTCTTACTCTGAAGAAAGTAGTGGGAGAGCGGTTGAGGATAGGGCTAGTGTCAGTGCTAGTGCTACGGCTAGTGCGGGATATTTTGATGCGCAGATGAGGTGGCCTGGTAGTGGTGAGGGTTCGCAGGGTGTTATGAAGGGAAGTTGGTGGGGTCAGGGGGAGAGTGAAATGTCTAATCGTGGCGTTGAGAGTTCGGGTGGTATTATGAAGGGGGGCTGGAGGGATGAGGGAGATAGTCAAATGTCTAACCAGGGTGTTGAGAGTTCGGGAGTTGTTACGGAGAAGGGTTGGAGGGGTGAGGCGGGCAGTAAGATTCCCAATGCTGGTGATGAAAGTTCGGGGAGTGTGGTGAAGATGGGCCGGAGGGGCGATGATGGGAAAGAAATTTCCAATCGTGATTTTGAGATTAGAGATTGGGAAATGAAGGAGAAACGAATGGAGGGAGGTAGAAAGGTAGAAAAGGATAAAATGAAGGGGGGATGGAGGGTTGAGGGGGAGAGTAAAATTTCTAATCATGGCGTTGGGGTTGGGAATTGTGAAGTGGTGGAGAAACGGATGGAAGGGGGTTTGGAGGTGGAAAGGGATAGATTGTACTTGGAGATGAATGAGGAGAGAGATGAGCATAGAGACGTGGATGAGAGAGAGGGTGAGAGTGAGACATCAAATATAAAGCTTAAGGGATTGAGGTTGGGAATTAAGAGTGTTACGGTTATTCTTCATGTGGAAGGGGGTGAAGATTTGGTGCTGAGAGGGGAGCCTGAGAGAATTGTTAGGGTGGAGAGGGGTGAGATGAGAGAGGGTGAGGGGTTAGATGGGTTGGAGTTGGAGTTGGAATTGGAGGGGTTGGAGGGACTTTTGAAGACAAGGTCGGGGCAGGTTTAGCTGAGGTAGGTGTGATGAAATGGGAAACGAAATGGAAATGGAGAAGGGTGAGGGTAGATGAACAAATTGGATATTAGTCTTATTGCAACTCAGATTCAAAATAGAATCATTCTTTGATGTTATGATTTCATTGATATGATGTGAAATTGGATACTCGTACTTGTGGGTGTTTGAAAAATCGAGAGATTGGTTCTTTGAATTTTTGGTCTGAATTTAAACCTTGAGTTGTGAAATAACCGAATGTGGACAAAAAGACGGATAGATGGGAATTGAGTATTCACTATCACTCAGTAGGATAGTGAATGTAGTCATCTAGGTACGTACTCATGGGTATAAATCTTCTTTCAGCATTGAGGACTCTTGAACTTACCAGATCAAATCAACAAAATTACCAAAAAAGCTTTTCAAGGTGGCTCAATTGTGTGCGTTTGGTTTAAGTAGACGTTGGTAGACTTGATAGTATCGAGGGAAGGAAATTTTGAATGGAGAGATGGATGGGGAGGGGAGTTTGGTTGTTGTTGATGGTAGTGTTGCTGTTGGTTTTAGGATTTGGTTGTGGGGTTTGTGTATGGGTTGGGATGTAGGATGACGGCGATTATTTCATTGTTGTTTCAGGTGACACGATAGATGATGAGGAGGATTGGCTCAAAGTGTGTAGATTGATAGATATTTGATATGATGATTGATTGATTGATTGATTGATTGATTGATTGATTGATTGATTGATTGATTGATTGATTGATTGATTGATTGATTGATTGATTGATTGATTGATTGATTGATTGATTGATTGATTGATTGATTGATTGATTGATTGATTGATTGATTGATTGATTGATTGATTGATTGATTGATTGATTGATAGATGGGCTAATTGATGTTTGAGCATTTCAGCCCATTTTTCGCCATGTTTCTAAGCAAAGTTAGTAAGCGAAGATTCGGGAAGTGATGGGTGGGTTTATATACCCTGCTGTGGTAGTTTTATGGGCTGATTTTATTGTATTGGATTATTGATTTATGGATGGATGTTTTACTGATTAGCTGATGAATACGTTTTAGTGGATTAGTTGTTGCGATATTGATGTCAAATCTCAACAGTGGTCTATATAAGTACTTGGGAAACGGTAATTGATGGGGCAAATCACTATAGACACAGACATTGATTAAAAGAGATTCAAGAGGGATATGTTAGTTGAGTGCTGTAGTATTGTGGGTATGGGTAGCTGTATCTTCAGAGAGGGTTGGAAATTCTGGGATTTTAGAGTGAGTCAATGGTAGTGATGATATTATGACGACGAGAATGATAATGACGATGATGATGATAATGACTAGGGTTAATTGTCTGATAATAGGGTATGATGTATTCAGAGACAAGACACTCAGGAGTAAAAAGCAAGCTTTCTCTAGATAAGTGAACTACAGGATATCGTAGGAGTTTTCTTTAACAGAGTACACAACCTGGCGACCATGACATGAATTTTTTATGGATTTTATGATTATTCTTAAAGTCCTCATATCACTCGAACCAGATTGAGACTTTATACTCGACGGGTGAGATGCGTTAGCGGAATCTGAAGTGAAGGGATCAGGGGTTGGAGAGATGGTGCTTGATTAGATTCAATACTTTCATACTTTGAACTTTGTGAACTTAATAATGGTGGACGGTTGGACAAGTATAAAGAGTTTGATTTTATGCTGGAAGCTAGCCAGGCACTGGATACTTCCTTGTCAGGATACAGAGGGGCAAGGAGAAAGTCTTCTGAAATGCATACACTTATGGGGATTTGGGAAGGACGGGGCAAATAATTGCTACCTAAACAGGATCACACAGAGGAATTGAAAATAGGAGATTCTTAGTGATTTACGTATATTATGAATGATAGTAACACATATAGAATATCGACAATAAAAGGCCAAATCTCGTTTATTGAACGAATATCTGGGTGGGTGATTTTGTTGTTGTTGTGTATGTTGTGTTATTATTCATCATCTGTTACATGTATTACTATCTATCAATACTGATTGATTATAGATGTCAATGAGAATATAAGCGATGAGTGGTAGACAGATGAACGTCAGAAAGATGGCAATGAAATGTGCATAATTTCAGACGATGTGCCTACTCTCAAGTTTCCTGTTCCAAAGTTTCTAGCTGTGCTGCTCTAGAACGAACGAATACTCTCCATAGCAGATATATCCATCGTGTTTTTGGAGACTTCTATCAACCCACGCTCTTTCCCCCGAGTTCTTGGTTATATACTCCCAAGCTGAAATACTTGAGTAGAAATTCATCTCTGTCTGATTCTTATTGGTATATGAAC
The DNA here is from genome assembly GCA_028455995.1 of Scleromitrula shiraiana. Classification (NCBI taxonomy): domain Eukaryota; kingdom Fungi; phylum Ascomycota; class Leotiomycetes; order Helotiales; family Sclerotiniaceae; genus Scleromitrula; species Scleromitrula shiraiana. The sequence continues at coordinate 1,114,310 of JABELC010000013.1, forward strand.
GATTTGAAGTGGAGCAGAATAGAGTAACAAATGCCATTGGTGGATGTATCCACAGAAGAAACTTACACCTTATATACGCAGTCATGAGTTCAAAATAAGTAAGAACATATATAAGAAACTCAAGTAAAGACATCATCATGCTGATCATACAAGGCGAATAACAAATCGTCTTTCGATTTCAATGGGTGTGCAGAATACATGGGTGTCTATATATTCTATGGGTTGTAGGACAGTAGTTATGTATTTCAAGTCCTTTGGAAGCTCTCTTTTTTTTGAACGGCAACAATGACAACAATGCTTTGAACAACGACAACAGTAAACTTATTGATTAAAAATATGATCAGATCAATATAGCAAAACATTGAAAATATTTTAATGCACATGAAAGTTCGCCCATTAGTCATATTGTCACAAAAGAGGTGATCATGTGATCAACTGAATGGCACTAGTGGTATATTATAGTATATATAGAGGGAGCTACGCTCCCTCATAGAAGAGATCAATCAAGAGTACTTTACTATGCTACTTTCTGTGTGGCACATATACACCTTTGACGCAACGTTGATTGAGTAGCCCAATACATTCCTTGTATTGTAAAATAGTTGTTTGGCTAGGCAGAGCATTCGAAATTCAATTCCAAGTATGTAAGATCTCATTATATTCAACGTTTGAAGACAATAAAAACTTGCAAATAAACTAACCCCGCTTGCTTTCTGAGAGTTTGAACTTGGTTTCTGGGTATTTGATGGCTATCTACCGGCTAATCTGAGAACTAGTCCTCGAAAAGCTTGGACGAGAATGCAGAAAATGGCAATTTCTGCAAGTATTATGAACAAGAAGCAGTTTTACCAACAAACGTGAAATGACTGCAGTGGAAAACAATAACAGCAACAACTGTGGCACCAAGGATAACATATATACCAGCAGAATTAATACAGAATAGGATAATTTACGCAAGCATTACTACACGAACAACGGAATGAATGGAAACTCTGCCAAAAAATCTATTCCCATATACCACTATTCTGCAATTCTGTTATTTCAGTTGTTGATTTAAAACCTGACAAGTTCGGGTCTTTTATATGTGTATGATTGAATGACTATTGGTAGGTATGCGATCTGAGAGTGCTGAATGTGAATACACTTCGCAATGCTAGATTATAAACGAATGATCCGATTCCTACCCCGCAAACCTTTTGAGACATGAGGGAAATAATTCACCTGGCTCCATATCAAATTGCTGGTTAGTACCAGGGTTATCTCTTAGCCATAATATAAAGGGTTGTCCTCTGGCAATTTCAGATAAAGAATCAACGGTTCCTTGGTTTCAGCTGGCTACCCCTGGTAATTCTCGAAGTATCTTCGTAAGTCGTTTTGTCGCATCTCAAGTGAAAAGAAACTGAAAATATTCCACAATATTGTGGACACAAAGCAGTGTGTCGAATTTCGACGATCAACTTGAAAGACATGAGAGTGATAACTTACCATGCTGAATACACGAACCCTTTGGGTTAGTTAGTGAGAGCTAGGGAACACTGCCAAGAGTATCCATCGCGTATCCCGAAGTTTTGTCCCAAGTCACTTAGCATAATAGTCATTCATGTTATTGCATAGTTGATGGATCATCTCACTTGAGGGGTTTGAGTGCCTTTGAAGATTTTCTATTGAGAGTCAGTGATCATTTCTGAAGTCATCTTGAAGGTGATGGAGACGTAAAATATATTCATTCGAAGCATCAGAATGGCCCAGCTGTCTGTCATCTAATTGAATGGCTGATAAGGATCTGTAGTGATCAATCTACGAACTAATTAGTTCTAATCTACTCTGCTGAGATATTCTGGAAGCATATCCCTAGCTAATCTCTGAATGTCCGATAAAACCGAAACATTCCATACACGTATCCACATGGCTAAATGCTGGTAGCTCGAAACCATCAATGTTGTCGACCCCACAATTTCCTCGATTGGCGTTGTCTGAAAGCTTGGAATAGCTTATCCTGTAGATTCATGAGCAGGCATGAAACAAATTCATGGTGATTTACTCAGTTACCGCGCAACAATATTAATATCATAATATGGAGGCTGTGTACCTCCGGAATTTGACTCGTTGAATGTTGGGTGGGAAGTTGTAATGCTCTTTTGGTGCTCTAGTAGTAGATCAATTTTGGAGATAAACACAACCTCTATCTGATTATTCACTGGATGAAACATACTATCTTACTGATGGCAGAGGGTAGCAAAAGATGAATGTCCAAAAACTACCCCGCTCAGATCCAATCTCTGTTTCAATGCCTACTACGGCGTAATTATGTCATTCATTACATAATCTACTTATCCTATGCTGGATCAGAGTTCTAACCCCTTGGTAATTTTGTCTGTAGTACAATTCAATGGCCTAAATCCTTGAATTAAGTGAAAGGACGCCAAGACCAAAAGTCATGTGGTATCTAGACCCGAAAGTAACAAGTTTATCTAATGCTAAGTGCATCATCTCCCATATTTGGAAGAACTACTAATATGAGTATCTTGCGTAGATGATTTTCTTTCTATGTATTTGCTCATCATATCTTGAGAGTAACTTTGTGAGGATTGAGAGGCACGGTTTATGATCGAAACTCCAGTGACAACAGAACATAAAAATAAATCATCCCGTCGAATTTCGCCTGACATATTTCTTATCAACGATCTAATCTAATGTACATGAATATAGACAAGAAAGAAGAAGAAACCTGAATATAGTGGTGATGTCACTGCTACAAAATACATCCTAACTGAAAGTAGACCGCAAAAATCCCAATCTGTAGAATGTGAAGCACAGAGGCGGAAAAAGCTGGTGGATAAAACTACATCCAGACTATCCGGAATCATCTGGAAAGTAAGAAACGGATAAGAGAAAAGCAAATAGAGCTTTAAATGCGGTAATTTGAACCAATCGGAAGATTTTCATGTTTCTAGAGGAATAACGTGAAGAGCAGGCCCTCTTCTGGGTGTCTGTGGAACCGGAACTGATCCTGGATCGCCGTCATGAAATTTCTCTTGGCTGTAATTTGAGTGAAGGCATCAGTAAGTTCTTGAAAGGCTCCAAGAACCAAAAGTGCAGAAACAGGCAATAGTACCCGTTGTCACCCTTCAAATTACAGGTATCGATGTAAGTTAATTTCTTTTGATAACACCTCCAGAAGAGATAATGTTCCACGGGACCTGCCAGATCGACGATCCTCTTGGCATCAAGTAACTGATCGCAGAAGGATCCAGGCCCATGTGAACAATATATTTGTGTAGCTATTATGCGTTCCTGGGAGAAGGGGGAAATGCGCCTACTAATAAAGGATTTGCCGCGATATGCTGGGCTATTATGGAGACTACTTATAGTTCATTTACTTTGATGCTACGGATCTTTCCTTGCCTACCACTGCAAACTACCTGTTCTTGTTTAGGAACATGGTTTTGCGACTGCACATATCCTTCATCCACGAATAGATGTGGAGTTCTAAGATTTCATGTTCATGTTACACAACAATGTAGCCTACCGCTATCCTAGCAGCTCGATCCAAACTTTGACCCTTGAAAGATTCTGATGTGTTTGCTCTTTTCTAATACCGCCCTTACGTTTGGAGCAAACACATGGTAATTATTAGGTGCAAATAGTTTTCTGAATTTCCCCTCCCGAAATCACAATTTTATGCTGTGCCACTTTAAATATTGGCAAATCTAAAGACTCGGAGCAAATGCAAAAGGATACGCTTTGATCTGATAACGGCTTTCCTGGAGGGGTACTGCTGGCATAAGAACGCTATCGCCACTGCGGATTGATTGCCCCCTGAACCGGCACTGATTTTCGGACGAAACCTGCATGTAGGTACTCATCGGAAGTTCGCATACAGATGGCGCTCGGCCACCCTCTTTCTTCCTACGCGGCCAGGGCTGCATGAAGCGTTATGAGATTTAGAGACCTACTGGCGTCGATAGCCTTGCAGCCCAAGGCGGACTGTGATTTTATATTAGACCATCTGGTTTTATTGAAAAACTGATTAGACCATTTGATAATATAAGATAAAAAGCTTGGACAATATGGTCCAGTTCGATATATTTAAACCATGATTCGAATTGATAGTTCGATGTATTCAAGATATGTAACCATTTAATCTAGCAAGTTAGAGCATTTTGTGAGATTAATATAATATCCCTTCGTAGAAACCTTTGCCGTGAATTCATCGTATAGATACATTTTGAATAAACTTTACCAAAAATTCAAGAATAAATAAAGGTCTAGATTCTAATATTTATAAAGATATAGTTATATATTAATTATTAAATTCAAATTATATAGTCTAGCGATTTAGACTATTTTCAATAGCCAGGACTATCGACATACCTAATGAGATCAGTCCGAGCTTCCTTCTTTGACAATTCTAGAAACTTGACAATTAAACCTCTCATTTAACCCTCGAACAGACCTTGCCAAATTGGTGAGTGCCATGACCATGTTTTATTGCATTATGTTTATAAAGTCTTGTAGTTCTAGCTTCTAAGTTGTTGATCATATTCGATTGCTCCTGATAGTTTGGGTTCTTAACAGTCCGGGTATTTCTAAAGCCACAGCCGATATAAGCTCCATCTTTCAGTTTTTTCTACGGTCCATTTTTCGATTGGATATCCACCAACTATCTCCCCCTCAAGCCAACAGTAATATTAAGTTCTTGATACCTAACTAGTAGCCTGACCGCCTCGTCCTGAGATTCTATACAGACTTCCTGCATAGCATTTGCAGAAAGCATCCAGAAAGCGAACCATCATAGAGTGCATCTCGACATCAAGCAAGACGTTGTAAACATACATGATTTTTTAAGACAAGAGAGTCGGTGAGACGTATTTACGATATTTATCAGCGCAGGACCCCGAAATGATTATAACGGCTTCGGACTCTTTGTTTCTGATCAATGTGTAATGCCGATGCATCGAAGACTTATCCAAATGACGAACGATGAAGGAAACGCTTGGAGCATTAATTCTCCCCCACCGAAGGTAAGCTGGGACCAGCAGGTTGATCATTTCTTAGAGAACCAAAAAGATTTTCCAGTAAACATACACCCGTACAAGGTCTCTGAGATCAAAGGCTGATCAAAAACAGATTCGATCACTTGATGGTCGATACTTGCAAGATACGACACCACGCACCGAGAAGTTTCAAACAATGCCTACGTACTCCGTGATTCAGCAGCCACAGGCACAGAGTCAACCGAACCAAAGAGATTCTTACACGATGCCAGCGCCGAATTCATACCAAACTCGTTATCCCGAAGACCTAAACGCTGTGCTTGCGCCTGGATACGCCCGATCCGATAGCTCTCAAGAACCAAGCAGCTTCAGTGACTTCAAGAATTGCAGAAGCTATACACTTCAGTCTCAACAAATGTTGAATTCGTCATTCACCTCGAGTGCTACCATTGAAGATTCTTTCATAGCTAATAAAGTAAGCTCGAATACGGTTTGCGACGACGAAACAACAATGAACACTACCGTCAGTTGTTACGAGCCTGCCCATTCTAACTCTACGCCCATAGATGACGAAACACTAAACAACTGCTGGACTGGCCATAGCAAAAGCCATTCGGCCCACTACCTGAATGAGTTTGAAATGCCACCTTCCTATAATGGTCTTCCTATAATTCCAGCTCAGCAAGAGACGTTTGGGCCACAATGGAATGCTGTGAATTCAGTAATTGATTGGTCAGATAAGCCACTTGGAAGACCCGATACCATCACGCCAAAAGTGTTAAACATCAATCAGTCGTTTAATTCGGTTGTTACAGCAACCTCGAGTAAAGACTCATTTACCTATGCGTTATCGGAAACTTTTGCGGCATCAGAAACCCAAGATGAAATGTCGTCAACTGCTTCCAGCAACGGAAGATGGATGGTGGGTGGAGAATCAGTCCCACCTACCAGGTCGACTAATCTAGACGAGATAGTTACCAAACCCCAAGTAAGCCTAGCTCCCAAGCAAGGCAGTACGAAAATCGTGTTTATCAACAAAAACACGACAAATCAAACCCCAAAGGTTACATCGGCGAAAAAGTTACGTCCAAAACCCGTCACGCCAATTCTCAGTGCAGTAGCAAACACTCGAAGTCACACACAAAAAACTGAAGCGAGTACTGAAGCTCCGGTCTTAGCCTTAGCATCCAAGAATGAAAATCAAAAGCTGCGGACCAAGCTACCATCCGAACCTCTAACTCGGAAACTTAGTGACCGAGATGAGTTCCTTGTATCATCTAAGCTAGCGGGAATGTCATACAGAGATATTCGTGCCAAAGGGGAATTCGTCGAGGCTGAGTCTACGCTTAGAGGTCGATTCAGAACTTTGACTAAAGCTAGGGAAGCTCGAGTCAGAAAGCCGGAGTGGACCGAAAACGATGTAGGTAAACGTTTTTCATATCCAAGATCGCAACACTAATATTTAATGGTAGGAACGGCTCCTGAGGAAGGCTGTTGGAAAATTTGGGGGCCCTAACCGTAACGCTGGAGCCAAAATCCCTTGGAAGAAGGTAGCCGAGTATATTGCAGATAAGGGGGGTTCTTATCAATTCGGCTACGCTACGTGTCGAAGACGTTGGGACGACCTTGAAGAAAGCCAGTGACTCAAGCAGTTGGTCAGGCCAAATGAATTGTACAAACAGGTAGTTAGGAAAATTCAGGATGCTGTGTGCTACGATGCTATTACAAGAACGTCTTGTTGTATTACACTTGATACACGACAAATTATTCGCAGTGATATCCATGAATGCAAAGCACTTGCCATTACTCTACTACAACCAAACACCCAATGGTTTGTGGATTGACTTATTAAATATGCATGTATTCCTAGTGTTAGATCTTCACATCCTTGTGGCTAACTACAGATGAGCTTTGATCATGACTTGATATGGTCCGAGGAATACCAATTGCATTCAAGACGTCAACGAGAATTCGTCCATCGTTGCGTACAGCGATCCATTCAGCCTCACTCTTCACTAGAAGTGTACCTGCCAAAAGGGTTCCATTCAACGCTATTGGTCCAAGAAGGTTGTCATCACTATCTTTGACTGATAATCCTTCGGATACACGAGGACATAACACCATTGACCTGTCTGTAATTCCAAGGTTATAACTGATCGAAGATTCATTTTCGTCGGCTGAAACGGCTGATTTGTTTTCATTGGGGCTCGCATCCACTGACCGCGAGGCTTCCTGGTGCAATCTTTTGTAAATGGCATGCAATTCGGAAGGTCGTACATTTACTGGTAGAGCCGCCGAGAAATATGTAAAAGGCAATTCTCGTTCTGTCAGCATCCATTGTGTACGCCCATATACAAGAAACATACCAGGCGATGTTGTCTCAGTAAGACGGTCTAGTAATGGGTCCCATTTCATTCGCTCTAATCCATTTCTCATGGATTTAATGGGCAAGAATTGGATATGCCTGTGAGGTTGGGAGGCCCCAGAATGCTCCCCGGAATTAAAGAACCCGAACAATTCCTCCCCCTCTGCACTATATGCTTTCAAACAATCATATGCAGCCCCAAGATCTGCCTCTTCTAATAAGTGTGTTTGCTGCTTGAACTCCTTCGTTGCGAGTATAAAATGGTCTGGTATGATTGGGAATTTATTGAGTACTAGATTGTGAGATGGTGAGACTTCTGCAATAAGCAACTCTTTGGGCGGGTTGAGGAATGGATTAAATGGGATTTTGGAAGTTTCTCGAGGTTTCTCGGACTTTGGCTTATGTGCAAGTGCTGGGGAATATCTCAATTGGAACTAGATTGGTGAGAACGATTAGTACTGTCTGTTGATGAGAGGGCTAGATATCTTTACCGGAAATGAATTGCAATGTACAATTGCTACTTGAGTTGGGTAATAAACAATATCACCAGAAGTGCGAGCCGCATTAAACGTATCACGTACAAGAGTAGGTAAATTCTTCATGGCGGAAATAGAAGAGTGGAGGAATATAGGGTTGAAGCCGGCGAGGTGATGGACTAGAAGTTGGTACAAGTCGCACTGATCACCGGAATGTTCGAATTTATGACTAAGCTACAGCACAAACTTCCAATCAGAGTGCAGATCAAATATGTATGATCATCGTTGGGGAGAAACTTTGGAGACAGAGCAGACATCGCAGATTACGATGCAGTAACTAAGGCAGCATTGTGTTCGTCCCTTAGAACTATTCTAGCATCAAAATATGGCGAATCCAATCGCTGTAGCCCACAGCAATTACGATATTTTAGTTGTTCTCGTTGTTTCACTACCAGAGCTGCAGAATTCGCTATTATTCAAGCTCAGCTACAAAATTCTATTTTTCTCTCTTACTGTGTATTGAAGAAGCCACTTCGACTCCGCAAAGTTGATACAGTCACTCGTGAAATCGTTGTACATCGCCTCAATGTGCAGTAGATACACGCGAAAACAGCAGATTTATCTCTCACCAGAAGTTGCATAAGAGATGAAGAGAGAGGCCAGATGTCTATCTTTTCTCTATTGAAGATAGGTCAATACATAAGGCTCTTGACTACCAGCGGCATTTTCATCACCGTGTTTTTTGTTGTGACAGCAATAGCTGGACCCAGACATCCTACAGCCAATTCTTGGAAGGCGAAGAAAGAATCAATTAGAACCCTCTTGATCAAATCCCTTTTCACTATCTTACACACTCTCAATTGTGAGGAGTCATTCCAGTGTTTCTGGTCGTTATATCAAAACAAAAGACTGAGATAAGTAGATATAGCCATCACCAATGCAATGTTTTGCAGTTGCACACAATGGGAGGGTTCCTCAATACATTTACATACGTTTCCAACTGCAACTATTTAAGTTGTATGATCAATGGTCAATCTAACTCGATTTTATAAAGTTTTCATTCGCATAATTTTCAGGATCGTATTTTACCGCAAAGATATCATGAATGTATGTAGTCCCAGCAAATTAATTTATGCTTTTTCATACCCATACGAGTATACGCAATGAAGTTTCTAATAGAAAAGGGTTGTACAAGCGGAGCTATACCTTGTAGAAAGCCAGACCTGCATAGTACCATCAATTCATATTGAGCTGAATCAGCCGTACCATGTAATCCCCCCATATGAGTTACTTGGCATTCCTCCGATTTGATGACTTGAAGAACGAAGCTGCAGTCAGTATTAAATCTCATTTATTCCCACCTATCGAATACAAGATGCGGACGGGTAGCCCTCGTTCGAGCCAGGAATCGGAAAGCTGGTTAGCATCGAATTCTTCAGAGATATGCATTATGATAAGTATTTTATCATCGCGCCCAAGCTGTCTAAGCCTCAACTTGTTTTCAAAGATAGAGCGGCTGTTCCATCTAATTCAAAATGTTTCATTCTTTTTTTTTTTTTTTTGAGATCGACGGTTCTTTTGTCTCTCATTCACAATGTTGCAAGCCATCCTATTTTCCCTGGAAGAATCCTCGAGAGATCTACAGACTCACTCTCGAGTTACGATTATGTGATTATTGGTGGAGGAACAAGTGGTCTAGCAGTTGCCAATAGACTCTCAGAAAATCCAAACACGTGCTTCAAATATGATCTTCGATATTGTTACTAACAAAAAGTCTAGATACTACAGTCTTGGTTATTGAAGCAGGCCCTTTGTAAACTTATTTTCAATTTCTCTAAAGATAGCTTTCTGGAATATGAACTTACCATGATTCTGTTAGTCACAAAAATGAAGATTGGGTCACTATTCCCATCATAACCACCGCCAACATACCTGCTCTAGGAAGCGGACCACGAGGTTCAAGTAAGACACAATGTCATCTTCCCCGGAGAAACATCAAACTAACACCCCTAGTCTACGATTATAATGTCACTAGCGTACCGCAAACATCACTACTTAATCAATCCTTATCTCTCCCTTCTGGAAAAGTAATAGGTGGAGGTTCAGTTCTCAATGGAATGGTTTTCATGCGCGGTAGCGAGCTCGATTATGACCACTGGAGCATCCTTGTAAGTCCAAATGCTTCATGGAATTGGAATGGTTTACTACCCAATTTTAAGAAGAGTGAACATTTTACCCCGCCAAATGAAGACGAGGCGAAAGATTGTGGAATCGAATGGGAACAAGTATGGCATGGAGAGACCGGATTTGTACAAAATGGGTATCCTAATTTTGTGTGGCCGGGTACTCGTGAGTTCTTTCACCTTCCAAAAAAACTTCAAAGACTAATTATAGCTCACTAAGCAAAAAATATAGGAAATTTCATTTCTGCCCTTCTGGAATTGGGACATCAAATCCTCAAAGACAGCATGTCTGGATTTTCCGCCTCAGGATTCTTCTTCGCTCTGTCTATAAATCAAGATTCTCAAACTCGATGTACATCCCAGTCATTTATTCCCATATCCCCTGCCCGTCCTAATCTACATATCCTGCCATCCAACACTGTAACCAAGATTCTACTATCCAATGCCACATATTCTTATTCAAACTCTTCTGGAATAAAAGCATTAGGTGTGGAATGTTCAACTGGGGAAGGAGAACAAACTTATCAAATAAAAGCAAACAAAGAAGTAATTTTGAGTGCGGGTAGTTTTCGTACACCTCAGTTGCTAGAACTCTCGGGAATTGGAAATAGGGAAATTTTGGAGGGGGCGGGGATCGAGGTGAAAGTAGATCTGGAGGGTGTGGGGGAGAATTACCAAGATCATTTGTTGTTGGGTACCTATAGTACTCGTAAGTCTTCACTCTGTAGGGTGTGATGATCTGATGGGTGTGGCTAATCATCATGAGTGATATAGCACCAAATATTCCAATTCACACGGGAAACTTCAGTAATGCTACCTGGACCGCGGAGATGAGGCAATTGTACGATGAAAAAAGAGAAGGTTGGTAATTTTTATCTTCTCTCCACATCCTAAAACATGTGCAGGAACTAACCTCTCCCTTCCCTAGGACCATTCACAACCGCCTCTGGGAATGTATTCGCCTTCTTACCTCTCTCCAAAATAACCGCCCCCACCACACTATCCCAGCTTCTCCTCACCGCCGAATCGCAATCCGCATCCACCTACCTCTCACCCAACACACCTCTCTCCGTCCACACCGGCTACACAACCCAACATAATCTCCTAACCTCCACCATAACCAGTACCCAAACCGGCCACATCGAATTCATCCTCAGTGACACCGTCATAATCCCCGGTCTCCAACATCCCTTTTCCCGCGGGTCCATCCACATGTCTCCCACCTCACCCAGCGCCTTCTCCCCACCCCTCGTAAATCCCCGCTACCTATCTAATCCCCTCGACCTCCTCCAATTAGCCATCGCATTCAACTATACGCGTACATTCCGTGCCACAGCCGCTCTCACAGCTGTTAATATCACAGAATCATATCCAGGTTCATCTGTAACAACTGAAGAGGAAATCGAAACATATATTAAAGGTACGGTGCAAAGTCTACATCATCATTCGGGGACGGCGAGTATGATGAGGAAGGAACTTGGGGGTGTGGTGGATGAGAGATTGAGAGTTTATGGAGTACAGGGGTTGAGGGTTGTGGATGCGAGTACGATTCCGTTGTTGCCGGCGGCACATATACAGGCGACGGTTTATGCGGTTGCGGAGAAGGGGGCGGGGTTTATCCTCGAGGATCATGCATAGATAGGGAAACGGGAACATTCATTGGTGAGGGAATAATATTGGGGAACTAATCTGATTTCATCCGTTCGATTTATATGTATCGTCCTTTGAACATCTTATATGAATGTAATGAGAAACTCTTTCAAATACCAACAACGAATAATGAACAAGCTTCGGCTGCGTGGAGAAACCAAATATGAAGATTACATGGTCCCCATGTGCAAAGACAAGTTCTTCCTCTGTAGAATACAAACCCCAATTATCGAGAAAACCCCAAGCAGACCCATCTAAGTCAACCACTCATCGATACAGGACCAAAAATCTATCATTGATCTCGTGAAACTTGGCACAAAAGTACCAGCCAGTGTCCATATTCTCTCTGCGCATCCATGATAATCTATGCAAATAGAAGCTCTAGAAATGACAGCTATCAAACCCACACTATGAATTCAGATATCCGATACATCTGACAGATAGGTCAAGTTACGGAGGTAATCTAGACTAGAATCATAGAAACTCGCCCCATAAAATGGATTATAAGCAACAAGTCTAACCATATCCAAATCCGGTTCCAAACTAAATACCTAAAGTGAAAAAAACTTACGCATTATATGTATCAAACTTCCAATATGCATAAATTTTAACCAAACTTGCCACTTAACGGCCGTAAGATACAATACCGTGTTACGGACGTAAATTTGCGACTTGCAACAAACAAATGGATTTAGGGCATGGAAGATACAATTGGAGGTTAAGATTGGTGAGTGAATTGGAGCTAGTGAATTAAGGAGTGACTTGGTGAGTGAATGATGTGATTTAATGAACTGGAACTTGTGGGGTTCGATGGTATGGTGGTGCAATGGGATGGGGGAGATGGAACGTTGGACGAATAGGGTATCGGAAGCGGGAGTATTGTTTCTTTTCATTGGTGTTTGGTTTTAAGGGCGTAAATTGAGATATGCAACAAGAATGTAGTAGATGGGTGATAGATACTAGCTAGAGAGGTGCAACGAGAGACTGTATTTTGTAGGTAGGATCATGTGCTTGCGTGCTGAGTGTATGAATAACACTTGACGCCCGTTCAAACTGCCCATCCCCCGTCTGCAGCATAGACTGCACCCGTTACAAAAGAACTTTCCGAGCTCAACAAGAATACAATAACCGCAGCCATTTCTTCAGGTTGACCATTTCTTTTGATAGCCGTAGGCGTATCAACAAATAGATCAGGAATCATATCACGACATTGCTCCATCATTGGTGTTACGATCGCCCCAGGGGCTATCGCATTCACCCGAATGTTTCTATCTCCAACCTCCTTCGCCGCTGATCGAGTCAGCCCAATGACGCCATGTTTACTAGCCGTATATGCAGCGCCTTTTGGGAATCCTATAATCCACGGTCAAAACATAGATCCCAGAGAAGAAAATGAAATATAACTCACCAACAGTGCCCAGCAATGAGGAGACATTGACGATACTCCCACCATCCACAATATGTCGCAACTCCGCTCTCAAAGAATACATCATACCCGTCAAATTAACTGCCATGATTTTATCCCAGTCATCATCCTCTATTTCTTGAACCATCTTAATCCCATGATATTTCCCAGGAGTCCCGGCACAATTTGCCGCTCCATCCAATTTCCTATACTTTTTAACAATCGAATCAATCCATGTGTCAACTGATTGACGACTTGAAACATCGACTTCGGTGCACATAAAGAGGAGATTATTGGCGGAGAAGTATTCTGATGCAGAAGAGAGACTTTTTGTGTTGATGTCACCAATACAAACGGTTGCTCCGCGTGAACTGAGAAGCTTGGCTGTGGCCAGACCAATACCTGATGCCCCGCCTGTAATGGCAACGATCTTGCCTTGCATAGACATGATGAAATGAGCGATTGTTGCTAATGATTAATGTATAAAGATGTCACTTTGATTGTGGTTGCAATTTGAAACAATACATTGACAATGGATTTGGAGATGATCAAGTCGATGATATCGCAAATGAGGGGTAAATTTGATCGTGACTTGAGCTGAATCTGCTTGCTGGTTTAAGGAGGTTACTCAAACTGCGGGTGTGATTGATGGATTAATTACCTCTATCACGAGCTGGACAAGCCATCTTGGATCTCTCTGGGTATGTGTTGTGTAACAAAATATATAAATTGGTGTTCAAGATGGTTACATCGAGATTGTTGCATATGATTCATGTCTAGAACTATTGATATTAATAGTGATGGTATGGTGATGATTATTACTATGCACTATGTATTTAGATGTTTATGAATGTGCTATACGAGTAAATGCACTATGAATGGGCTACGAAATTAGCATAAAGTGTATAAAGATATGCATGCATAATTTACAAGCTAGCTTCATATGTAAACGCTAACCCCCGCATTTTCTCAACCTCGGAAAGTCTCATGACAACATACTAGAACAGGGGTAAGTACGATTTTCGGGCTGAGTTAGAGGTTAGTATCTGTTTCCAGTGTTTCAATGTTGGAACTTGGAAGCTTTTGATCTCATGATTGACATACTGGAACGAAAGTGTAAGCAAGAGAACCCATCCTCATTGTTATTTTCATTCACAATTTTTATTATATGTAGAGTTTTGTAAATAGATATCTTGGACAACAACATCGTTTCTATATATTTGATTCCATTTCCTCTTCTTTTGATTATACTATTCGACCAAATTGCATTTCAATGATACCTTGGCGATAATTCTTAACATACCCTGAACGACAACCATGCGTTGGACAAACTATCTTCATGCTGCCTCTGCCGTCGCAGCTACCGTAGCACAAGCTTCTTCATTAACACCACCAGTTATACCGTTGATTGTTCGCAATCCATATCTAAGTGCTTGGTTAGGAAATGCAAGAGATAAACCTTGGGAACATTGGCCGATATTTTGGACAGGTCAAGAGGTATGAAATCTAGGTGATTTCCCAGTTATTCAGATATAAATGCTAACATGTTCTTTGCAGATTGGATTCTCGGTACTAGCAGAAGTTCCAGATTCAAAGACTGTGTACCCATTATTGGGCAGACCACAAGATTCATTAAGCAAAACAGATGAGAAGTAAGATCTTTAAAGTCTGATGAGAACATAAGCTAACAAATCCATCAATTCACAGCTTCAATGTCTCGTATCCTATTTTCTCAGGTGCTACATTCGATGCCTCAACTACAAATCTTACCTATCAGATTCCTTCTCCATCCAAGTCCCAAGATCCACTGGAAGTGGTCCTCTCCTTCCTATCTCCAATTACTCCAACTTCGACTTTCCGACAATCTATACCTGCATCATACGTGACGGTACATGTTACAGGAGGATTCAACCTCAATGTTTATCTAGATGTAAATGGATTATGGGTTAGTGGTAATAGAGGCAACTCCATTGGTTGGACTTTTAGCCAGAACGAGCCTTCGAAAGGCAAGAAAAGTCCACCATTGAAGACATGGAAAGTCAAGAGAATTGTAGAACAATTGTTTACTGAGTACAATGACCGATCAGAATGGGGACAATTGCATTTTACAGGCCCTGCAGATGTGCAGCATGAAGCTGGCACGTCTGCTCTACTTCGCTCGAGATTTTCTCGCACTGGAACATTACAAAACATTGTAGATACAAATTTTCGGGGCATCATGGATGAAGAGCCGGTCTTTGCCTTCTCTAAATCGTTTAAACTTAATGGCACTTCTGCAGCAAGTGGCAATAAGACATACGATAGTGCTCTTTTTACCGTGGCACATGTTCAGGATCCCGTTATTCATTTTGCTGCAGCTCGAGGTTTGACGGAAATGCGTCCGCTATGGGCTTCATATTACTTAAATGCAGACGATCTTCTCGATTTTCATTACCACGACTTCAACAAGGCCTTTCAATTGGCAAGCAACTACTCAGACCAACTCGAGAAAGATGCTTTACAATCTGGATCCGAAGACTACAAAGACATTCTTGCTCTTAGTGCTCGTCAAGTATTAGGTGCAGCTAGTTTTTCTGGTACACCTGATGACCCTATTGTCTTTTTTAAAGAAATTTCATCGGATGGAAACATGAATACTATTGATGTTATCTACCCAGCTTTCCCCTTCTTCCTATACACAAATCCTCGATGGCTGGCATATATGCTGGAGCCACTACTCGAGCACATGCTCAGCGGCCAATATCCTAATGATTACGCCATGCATGATCTTGGATCATCTTTCCCTAATGCAACAGGTCATCCTGATGGAAGAGATGAGTATATGCCCGTGGAGGAGTGTGGTAACATGCTCATCATGGGTTTGGCTCTGGTTAATTCTCTCAAATATGATACTCAACCCGCAAGCGTTTGGTCAGACAATGGCGCACACGTGTCTGCTGATTCATCAGAAAACGCTTTCCCACTTTACATTGATGCAGATGGCATGGATGATACTGTTGGCGGACCGATTAATGCTAAGGGCGAGAAGCAAGCCAGAAAGTGGGTCCAGAGATCATACAAACTATGGAAGCAATGGACTGGTTATTTGGTCAGGGAAACACTTATTCCTAGTAATCAATTGTCCACGGATGATTTTGCTGGGTGGCTTGCAAACCAAACAAACCTTGCATTGAAAGGAATCATTGGAATTAAGGCTATGAGCGAGATTTCAAAGACAGTTGGTGCCACCGAGGATGCTAAATTCTATCGTAACATCTCCGAAACTTACATCAAAAGATGGGAAGAGGAGTTTGCATTGTCAAGAGATGGCACTCATGCCAAACTAGCTTATTCATGGTATGGATCGTGGACTATACTCTACAACCTATTTGCAGATTCATTACTTTGTTTCCACATTCCTACAAAATCCAGTCACACTCCCAGTATCGGTAAAGGTCAGAAACCGCTATTAGGTGACCACGGAGCCGAGATATCAAAGACAGGATTTGTCAGTGATAAAATTTACAAATTACAGAGTGACTGGTACCACTCAGTTAGACAGAAGTATGGATTACCTTTGGATAGTCGACATTTATACACCAAGAGTGATTGGGAATTCTTCGCAGTTTCAGTTGCTAGCAAGAAGGTCCGAGAGGAGATTGTTGATTCAATAGCATTATGGGTCAATGAGACCACAACTGGTATGTAGATATCTTCCAATACCTTCACCGATCAATACTAACCACATCACAGATAAACCACTTACAGATTTGTATGATACGGAGGGGACTGGAGGATTCCCTGGGATTGAATTTAAAGCTCGCCCAGTTGTTGGTGGTCATTTTGCTTTCTTAGCGTTGGAAAGAGCTTGTGATGGGAAAGCTGTTCCGGCTTTGGATTTTTTGAATGAGCAAGAGACCGAGAATTTAGAAGTTTTTGGCGATGATGGAGGAGAAGAAGAAGAAGAAGAAGAAGAAGAAGAAGCGGCACATGATGGAGAACTTTAGATTAGATTATGAACATTTATTAGTATTACCTACAGGAAGGCATTGAACTTGTTATAAGGAGATTTTCAGAGGCAACTGATTGGATTAGTTAGAGCATATGATTGATTATTAGATTAAGATCCATGTATCGCTTGTCGTATAGAGCTGTCACGGAGGGAAGGAGTTGAATTGGATAGATTGATGGTTGAATATCATCATACTTAACCACAGCAAATATATAAATGATTGTATGTATGTATTCTGATTCCTCTCTACTCATACTTTTCTCATACTGTACCTATACAACTGTTGGTTATAAGTACAAAAAATCCAACTGCAACTGTTTGCGGTCTGGATATTTTGTTTCAGCTTTACCGCCGGCCGCTGCATATGGATTAGCCGTTCTCGGTTAGCGTTGGATCCAATTTTAAATTCACGCGACAACTTCTTTTTACTTCGTACAATCCGAAAGAAAGTCGCCTTCTTCCTTTCAAAAAATTAACAACAACTCTCTCCCTTCAATTTTCCCATCTCTTTTTTTGATACCCATCATCTCAGAATCATCAAATACTTACATTGTGCAATAGCACCTTTACTCTTTCGTATCTATCTCTGTTCTTTGACAATTCTTGAGCATTAATACAGCTCAGGCCTTGTTTTTGCGACAGTTCCTTACACCAAATTTAACAACTCAACATTTTTTCTCATCTTTTCGTGTTTTTCTTTAACAACATTTGATTATCATGGCTTCCATGGATTACGAGAATGAGAACGGCACTCGCTACGAGGGTATGTAATTTCTACGATTACTCTATTACTATACCTAAAAATTAATTACTTGAAATTGTTGAAGCTGACATGTGTTTTCTTTGCGCATTTAGAGGAGCCCCGTTACGAGCGTGATCGTAGCGCATCCCCTCGCCCAACTCGTCGCAATGAGAGTCCTCGAGGTCCTCGCCGATCTGCTTCTCCAGATAGAAATGGTCGTGCTGATGATCGGTTAGTCCCTGGCAACTGCGAAAACTGAAACCTAATACAATATCATATCCTGACAAAGAAAATAGTGGTGCTAAGAACGATCGCGGTCCTGCTCCCCAAGATGATGGCGCAGTCAACCCAGGTTCCAACCTTTTCGTTACCGGTATCCATCCTCGTCTTCTTGAGGAGGAGGTTTCCCGCCTTTTCGAAAAATATGGTGATGTCGAGAAATGCCAAATCATGCGTGATCCTCACACCCGTGAATCTCGTGGCTTTGGTTTCGTCAAGATGATCACTTCTGACCAGGCTGATGCCGCCAAGGAGGGTTTGCAAGGTGAGGTCATCGAAGGCCGAACTTTGAGCATTGAGAAAGCTCGTCGTGCTCGTCCTCGCACTCCAACCCCTGGCAAGTACTTTGGTCCACCAAAGAGAGGCAAGTAATACCTGATTCCCCCCTTTTAACACAATTAACTAAAACACAGAAGATCCTCGTGGCCCTCCTCGTGGTGGATGGGGTGGAGACCGTTACGATGACCGTCGCCGTGGTGGTGGTGGTTACCGCTACGAACCATATGGCGGTGGACGTTACGGAGGTGGCCGAGATGATCGTGACAGAGGTTACAGCCGCCGTGATCGTGATGATTACAACGATGCTCCACGTGGAGTCGACCGTTATTCCGGACCTCGCGATGATCGCTACGGCAGCCGCGGAGGCGATGAGCGCCGTGGAGGAGGATACAATGATCGAGACCGTTACGATAGAGGTGGACGTGAAGATAGATCAGCTCGGGATGTGGCTCCTGCGGCCGGTTATGGTGATCCAGCTCCTCGTGGAGAGGCTCGAGAGCCATACGGAGGTAGAGGCTACGATGATGAGAGATACTCCCGCCGTGAATATTAATTGCTGACCATCCTAGGTGGTGAGCGCCCTGCTCGTTAATTCGCACGATCTCGACGAGCGCAAAACAAGAGCTTTGGATCTGCGGCTTTCATTGATGCGGGTGTTTATCCACTTGTGCTTCTCCTCTCGTTTGTATTGATCATGGTCCAAAGCTTCGAGCGACGGAAAATGCAAAAGCAATTGCGCAGGTTCTTTGCTACAACTTTCGGCGGATCGAAACAACACGGGTCTTTTTTTGACTTTTAAAAACGGTTGCTAGGATTTCTTTCATATTCTCTCTATTCAGGTTTTTTTTTCGGCACGACGTACGGTCATCTGGGCGGAGTTTACAGTATAGACGATCCCTTACTAGGGGTGCGTTCTTTTCCTGGAACAGATCACTGGCTATTCTTTTTCGATCAGCCTCTCAGCACCTTATGTTCCCCTTGTATCACTATTCAGCAGAGACTAAGCTGCACAACGAAAAGAATGTTACGGCTATAATTCCTCTAAGATCTTATCGACTTCGTCGTCATTTTAGTCGCCTTGACAAATCGAAGCAACTCAGCCTCATAACACTAAATACCATTTGACACCTACAAAAAAAGAACTATTCGCGAGACGTATTACATATTGACAGCAAGTTCCAACGTGCTTGTTAATCTACGAAGAGTATTTTTCGATCTACTCAAATTACAAACCCATTATGATAATTGCCAACCTGCCAGTGCTCGCCCCCTTCCGCCCTACTCACAATTGCAGCATACAAACAAAGAAACAAAGAGCCAAACAAAGCACCTTATTCACATTTCAATCATATCACCTCGTTCCCAATAAATTAGGCGACTAATCGTAAAAACGTGCCTATTCCATCTATCCAATTCACATCACTATCACATCACATTATATAACGAGTTCTATATCTGCTACGTACCTCACCGCCAGTAACCCGAATGTATTGCAACCAAGATGCCACACCGTACCTATTTTTTTCGTTCCATCATTCTTCATGCAAACGGCCAAAAGCGATAAAAACAAAAGATATATGTTCTTTGTTCCTTGTTCAAATCAATTGCAATGCCAATTATCTGAACAAAGAACAAAAGAAGTATTCAACCATAATATCAAAGATTTCAAGGTAGGGTGATTCCTAAAAAGGTAATTCCCTGATTATTCTAAGGTTTTATATTGCTGACAAAAGCTTTTCTTATCGATAATCAACTCCTTTATTTTGTGCTAATATTGTGCATGTATATGCACATTCGATGAAAGGGTCAGATTCTTATTCTAATTTATTTCTGGACATCCTTGAAGAATGTATTGATGCATTGGGATGGGCGGGAATGCATCCACCCGACTTTTGCATATTCTCTTCGGGTACACGCGGACGGACCAACGGACGGGTACGAGGTGAGTTTCTGTTCATTTATTTTCGGGCCGTGCTTTTGGTAGTTGTGGAAGTTGAGCTGAAGAAAAAGAAAAAGGTAAGCTGAATACGGATTGGAGTGAACTTGAACTCAACTATTAGCCATCTATTGAACGATGCCAATCACTGTTGTACTCGGCATGGTTACAGGCATTGGTGGCTGGGGCTGAAACAATGTTTCGGTATGTATTGTTGGTGTATATCTTTTTGTGCAGACTTATATTCGAGTTGTGCAGAACGATATTTGGATGAAAGTACCGGTAGATGAAGTACACAGGTAGGTACGTACATACTGTGACTAGATAGATAGATCGGTAGATGTATATACAATTCGAATTTATATCCATATCCTCATTAATATTACTGTTCATGTTCATGTCCACAGATGTAATGATCATATATCCAATAGCAACTCAAGCATCCAAGAATACTCAATCAATCACTACGATATACATACTACCGTCCATCTATTCGAGATTTATAGCAAGTAACTATCATATATACATTATAAACCTCGTAGTGCAATATTACTTGCTATCATAAATAGACATAAGGAGTGCAAGTAGCAAAAGGCTTCAGATGTCAGCAATAGTAGATAATTTCATCCCTTCTGCTTTCTTTGAATTGCAATGAATGAGCGAATGAATGGACGAACGAATAGGTAGGTAGGTGGTAGACATCAATCATCATCTATTTGAGCAAGCAAAGTGCCACTTTGTCTTCATTGGTTTGTTTGTTATATGTTGTCATGTATTGTATATCAATTGATAGAGACAGGTATCAATCATCCTCTACCATCCCCATCTCTTCTCCCATAGCTCTCACCTACCTGTGTATTCCCTCAACAATCCCCTTCCCCCTCCCTCACTCACCTATATCCCTATCCCCATCCCCATCCCCTCCATCCCGTTCTTCCACGCATCTCAGCCCCCCGCCTCCCCTACATCTCCCAAATCCAATCCAAACCCTTCTCCCTCCATCCAAAAAAAAAACCAAACCTCTTCTATCCTACCTGACAAATCAATTAGTTCCCATCCAACAGAACTTTATCAAACGATATGATACAAATGTATACATGAAGTGGAATAATCAGAGTCGCATTTCTGCAATTGGGTTTATCGTCACATAACGGTTCTTGAGGCCGTCTCGGTAACACGGACCAATGTTTGCTCATCATTTTGTTGTGCAGAGGGGGAGGGGAGAAGAGAGGAAATGGAGGTGCTTACTATATGTGGTTGATTGATTGGAGAAGGTTGATTTGTTGGGAGGTTGGAGGTTGGAGATTTGAGGATTGGAGATTGGAGATTGGTGATTGAGAAAAGAACAGAGAAAGGACATGAAGAAAAAAAAGAGCAAGAGATTTGTAATTATATCTCAATTTCAATCCATAATCTCAGCGCATCTCAATTCAATTCAATTCAATTCAACCGCATCACCTACCCATCATCAACAAATCCTTCCAAAACAATATCGAGCTTCATTCTGATCTTGGACAAAAAATGAAGTTGTTAAAACTTTTGCATGGAAAGATTTTTTTATTTTATAAGATGTACCCGGCGGGACCCACTTCAATATCATTTTTTTTTTTTCGCGACTGGTTGGCGGAGTGATGGGTGGGGATCCACTTATAGAGACAGAACGGGAGTGAGAGAAAGAGGGCGGAAGAGAACAGAAGAGGATAGAGGTTAGGTTGGTACAGTATTGAGAATTTTAGGTGTTTTCCCTTGTTTAATTGGTAATGATGTGTATGGGTAGTTGGCAATTTCGATGATTTTATGTACAGAGATCATGGATGAGGATGAATGCTCAAGAGGGATGGAGAATTGGTATAGACAAGACTGATTGAGAGCTTGGCTCTCGATGATAATTACACGTACACGTACAGTATTTACTATGCAAAATATTAGTTCATTGATCGTAAAGCGATGGATGGCCAACCATCCAACTAAAAGACATACCTTGGGTATCAAAATCCAGCATCCAATCAACAAAAGTACAGTTTCTATACAAGCAGCTCACAACCCAATCATACGCTCAACCCGATCCCAAATCCTCCCACTCATTATTCAAATAAAACTCCACAACATCCTCATCCATACCAATCTGATCCCTCTCATACCCCGTAACCCTCAACCCCTCCAACGTCGTCGCTCTCGAAAGCGCCACATAAAGCTGTCCACTCTCAAAAATATCCTTCCTCGAAACCTCCACCCACTCCATCGTCATCCCCTGACTCTTATGAATCGACAATGCCCACGCCAGCATAAGTGGGATCTGCGTTCTGCAAACCAAGTATCTATCCTCCGCGGTGCCCATTAGTGTTTCTGTGGGAACGGGCGCGATGGTTGCGGTGTTTCCGTTGGCGAATCGTACGACGGGTCGCCAGGGGTTTTTGGATACGTAGAGGTTTAGTTGTTCTTGGCGCCATTTGGAATGGTCGCCCGAGACTTCAGCGGGCCAATCTTTCGCGTTGACGAAGGCGACGATGGTTCCTTGTGATCCATTTACCAGGCCTCGTTTTTGGTTTTGATTGTGAAGGAGAACAACTTTAGCCCCAATTTTTAAAGTCAGCTGTTTAGGGAATCGATGGTATTCTGATATGGAATGTTTATATTCATCTATTTTGGATTGTATCTCAGAGCGACGGAGGTGATCATCCTCCCTTTCGAATAATGGACACGCATCATCACGGGCTTCCCATATTTTGGCTGGTAATTGTATAGAATCCAATTGAGATTTATTGAATCTCTCAACATCAAAGCGTTTGGACATGAGTCGAATGGGAAAAGCGGTAGGAGGGAGTTCCCGAGTTCTCACCAGATCTTCCCATTCCGTTACACTTAAGGAAATACCATTGCGAACTTTGTTCAACATGTCTTTGAACTTCTCATCTTTTTGACGATGGATTTGCTCCAATTTGACATGTTTGAAGTTGAGATCTTGCCATACCTTGGATTTGAATGCCCACTTGTCTCCTGGGCTGAAAGAAAGATTATCAGGCCGGTCTCTGCAGGACTTGCTTTTACAGACACGGTTCAGTATCCCAGACATTTCAGTTCCACAAATTAGACAATTTTCAAAAGGTTTCACGGGCGGAAGCTGATAAAAGTCACCGAGGAATATCACTTGTATACCCCCAAAAGCTCTCTTGCTGTCCAAGACTTCCCTTAGAAGAATATCTAGACGTTGAAGAAATTGATTTTCAACCATTGAAATTTCTTCTATAATAAGAACTTTAAGCCTTTTAAAAGCTTTAGCAGTACCCTTTTTTACGCTCTCCAGAAGCTTATGCAGTGGCTGCTTGAAAGAATGAGGTTTCCATCCAGCAAATGAATATGTAGTTTTTCCATTCAAAGGCAGAGCAGCCAATCCTGTAGGAGCAATGACCTGAACCATGGGGCGGTTTTCGTTCTCATCGCCATGCTTCTTCTTTAGACGTGCTATGATTTCTTTCAAAGTAACTGTCTTTCCACATCCCGCTGCGCCGGTAAGAAATATATTATCTCCTCTCATGGCCATTTTTACCACAGCTTCTTGTTCTGCCGTTAGTTGAACAGGCGGAGTGTCTTCGAATGACTTGATTACACTAGTTATATCCTTATCTGAATCGTCGAAATCCGATTCCCTGAACTCAACAGCGAAATATTTTGATGGCCCGCCATCTCCATATTTTAATCTTTTTGGGGCAGGAAATCTCTCATCATCGTCGGAAACTGTGAGGTCGATGAAATCGGAGGTAGACTCTGCAACAACTTCTACATTGTCGACAATTATGGGTTGTGGAGGAACAATTGAATTCTCTTGTTTTCGTTCGTGTGTAGGTGGTTGTTGTTCGTTGCTGAGCAAAGAATCTTCTTCAAATTTGCGTTTGTTCCTATCGCGCTGTTGTAAAACCTTAGTGCCATCTTGGACTTCGGTCGATCGTTGAACCGTCTCTATATTCGTAATTTCGATCTTGCTGTTCTGAGAATTTTGCTGTATGGCTGCATTGTCAATTTTAGCAAAACTATTTATCACGGCACCTTGTTCTGCGAGATGCTTCTGCCATGCGGCTTGCGCTTCTTCAAGAGTGTAAAAGCCTTCCTGGTTGTTATTTGAGAAACCTTCGACTTGCGTTTTACATTCTGCCCAAGAATCAAAGATCCCGGTTTTCCTCCCTCGACGAACCACGTAATAATTCTTTGGCTTTTTCTTCATGATTTCTCTAATGGCAGAACTCAGAATATGATTTTTCTCCTTTTCGCTCAACAGGTTGTTGTCGGAGTTGATTTAAATGGATCCCAATACTATTATTATTCACCATGGCAGACTTAGAGGATTTTTGTCATAATCTGCTGCACCCCCTTAGAAATTGCAATTATTGTGCATGCGATACACCGGGCATTCAAGTTCATAGTAGTCACGGTATGATATTTCAATTTTTTAAATTTATCAACAAAAGTCAATATGTTTAAGTATTTATAGTAATAGATTAAATAAAAATATATTTTAAATACAATTTATATATTTAAATAAATTGTTTACTAGTACTTAATAAATTTATTATTTTTTAAAATTGAATTTAGTTTTATATTCAAATAAAAATAATAAAAACACAGCTGTTACGCACACGTGATCGTATTCACTTAGTACTAGCTTAATATAGATTAGATTACTAGTAGCTCCGAGTCAGCTAGGGATCTCTTATCCTTCATTCCATTTCGGAACCCTTCAATAATACATCTTTTTATCCACCACTTTTACAACAGTGTTGGGATATTATAGATTATAAGATCCTAATATATGCGGGCGCGTTCGATAGTACTAGAAGATCTAGAGCTTGACAAATCAATTAATTTGTAATATGGTGGTCGAATAAAATTGTCAGCATCGCACCGCACCCCGAGTAAAGTTCCTCCTCTCCACCACATATTATAAACTGCACGTACCGTGTACTAGAATGTTTACATCCTCAAAATGTGTCTATGCAACTTATTGAAATACCTAACTAGGAAAAGTCTTGAATGTTCGAATATTTAAGTGACCATCATTGGTTACAATATCGTGTACCTGGTTGTACAATCTTGGAGGGTTTTATCAGTATTCCAAATACTAAAGTCGTAGTCGGTGGACTCGGTGGGGTGAGGAATGCTAGCTTGTCCGAACACTGCAGGTCAGCTCTATCAATTAATCTAGTGACGTTATGGCGGGGTAGTGAATAGAATAAATAGGTGTAGTTGCTGCCATTCTTCTCTCCATCTCCTTTGTTTTCGAATCATACAACTCACCTCAATCACATCTCATATAAAATATAATACGATACCATATCATATCATACCATATCATACCATCTACTCATCACTTTTTATACCACTTTAATATCGCAATCATGGTTAAGGTCGGAGATTCTATCCCAAGCGTCGAGCTTTTCGAGGGAAACCCAGAAAACAAGGTCAATCTTGCCTCTGAATTGGCTTCAGGATCCGGTATTATCATTGGTGTACCAGCAGCTTTCAGTCCAACATGTTCCGACTCGCATGTTCCAGGATATATCATGCACCCAAAGCTTAGCTCTGCCGGAAAGGTCTTCGTCATTTCTGTTAACGATGCTTTCGTGTAAGATCTTTTCATCGCATCTTAGATTCATAGTCTCCATTGCGAGTCTGAACTAATCGTCTTTTTCAATAGAATGAACGCATGGGGTAAATCCCTCGACCCAGAGAAGAAATCTGGTATTAGATTCCTTGGTGACCAGAGCGGCGACTTCACTCGAGCTTGGGATCTCGAATTCCCTGCTGCTCCTTTCTTAGGCACAAACCGCAGTAAGAGATATGCCATCGAGATTGAAGAAGGAAAAGTCAAGAGTGTAAACATTGAGCCAGATAACATTGGTACTGCTGGTATGTGAAGCTCTCGTCTATTATTTCAAATTCGTATTGACAGATGTTACAGTATCCACGGCGGACAAGATTCTCGGAGAGTAAGGGTTGAATAATTGATGAAAGCTTGGCGGATTGATTTGGTTTACATATTTGAATAGTTACACGAACATACGTGTCAGGTTTATAGGAACACTTTATGATATCAAAATATGATATGATAACTAGAATAAATTTGAATATTTTCTTTCGAGCAAGACTTGATTTCTTTAGTGCCAGTCAATCCTATGTTGACGCTGACAAATTGCTGTGTAATCCATGTAAGCATCTTCAGTAAGCAGCCATTCTCATTCAATTCTCATCGTCAACTAGAAATAATTAATACAACGGTTGCAAGACAATACAAACAGATGATTTTATCCCTCTGGACTTCCTATAATACAAACCTCAGCTGTGATAATCAAGCTAATTTCCTAACATCACAAATATATTCTCAAACAAAAAGATGACAACCTTCGAAACGCTTGTCCCAGATGTGAAGTATCTGATACTTCTTAATGTTCCGACAGTTCAATCTTTATGGTCCATTTCGCCATAAAGAATGATATTGGACCTGAAATTTCGGAGGATGCTCTGGCCGCATTGGATACTGTTGATTTCCATCGAACAAAATCCACAACGGATGATAAAGTCAGTGATTTCGTAGAGAAGCATTTATACTTTCAAAAAACACCCCGAAATGAGGACAACAAGGATGTCCTTGCGACTTGGTAATGCGTTGAAATTGCGGCAAATACATCGTGACATTACATGCATGGTCAAGCATTATGCGAAAGAAACTCTCCCACTATTTGAGACCTGGTAGGACATTTAAAGGGGCCTCGACAACCAATTCCTCATCTCTTCAATTCGGAGAAATCCAGAATTTATGGTTCATTGCACAGGTTACTGCTTGTTTGTCACGTTCAAAATCATTATCTACAATGGAATCATGATGATGATGACGACGATTCTCACAAATGGCGTATCATCGGGTCATCTTGATGATGAAACATACAGTGTTATGGAGAATTGTGATCCTTGGCAAATTGAGGCAATACACAGTACATATGAATTTCTCCGCCGTGCAATTAGTGCGAAATGGAAAGCAATTGAAAATGATTATTTCATTACTCTTTCCAAACCAATATGGAAGATTGGGACGTCAATTATGATCGTATAGCAGAAATGCGTACTGATTATGAAAAACATAAGACATTCTCCTGATGCGCACGAACTGTATGATACTCCTTTTCCCAATGGAATGGGTCCTTGGCACAAAAATGACATTGTTTTCTCTTATCAATTCCCCCGAGATGTGGACAACAATTTTCTGCCCCGCGGAGGTTTCCTAAAGAAAGGATTCGCGTTCTTGAGAAAAGTATTTACTCTAGAAGGCGAGCCGTTGAGACAACTGATGACGGATAGTCCAATTCCAGACGATCAAGTTTGGAACCATTGGCAAGAAATGCCCCGTAATCTATATAGTCAAGAAATTGACTTAGGTCGAGATTATAATAGGGGTCCAAACGGGGGCTGGCTTTGGGTATATACAAAAAAGGAGGATGCTAATTTTTGGGATAATTATGCCCGACGTTACCGCAAATTGAGGTCATTTGGTATTGTCTTCTGGGAATCAGTTCGACTCCAGGAGTCGACTGTGCTTAACTGCAGGAAACTCCCAATATTTCTTTCACTTCGCAGCAACCCTAACACTATCACAGCGCGGGGCTCATCACTGGCATTGCGAATTCAATAAGACTTTCCGAGCCTGTGAAATAACATACTGGTATTGGGAGAAGTGTTGAAGGTAGATTAGGGGGTTTGTATGCCAATTATAAATCTCGTGGACTCAAGAGTCCTGACGCAAAAGCGATGTACGAATCGCAGATGACATATTGAAGTTTTTATTTACTCGAAATCCACATCTTGGCCTTGATAATGACAAGGAGAAATAAAACCCTCTGGAGGAAATCATACGAGCAGCAGTCTTTTGGGAAACTTATACACAACTTGGATGCCCTGTAGTATTGAACCGAGTTTTAGACCTTCATTTGAAAGGACTGCTAAGTGTCCGAGTCTTATGCGTGTACAGACCCCAGCGACGTCCCAGCCAAGCATCAGGAGACTTCTAGATTAACTGTGGAAAGTATTCTAAATCGGTGTACGCAATATTTCCGGCACAACCCTTGAAGATTCTGTGGAGATTTCATCATGCGGTGTTTCTCACCATCTCATGTTTCCCCCTGAACCATCTCATCAACAAAGGATGGGCCATTCCCGACCCCAGATCGCTGAACCTCCTTGCTTATTTCCCGATGGATGTGGATATTTCACTCTATTTTTGTTTACATTGCCCTTAATCTTTTAATATCGAGGAAATGTGTAGAAATGTATAAATATATCCTCCTTTCTCAACGGTTCAAACTTCGTCCCATCATTCTCATTCTCTAAACAATTGTTCAATCTATCCAATCTTTACAATACCAATCTTCCAGTCATTACCATTCAAAATGCGTTTCTTCTCTACCATCTTGAGCATCGCTGCTTTCAGCGCCGTTGCAACCGCCACCCTTGACCCAGCTACCTCAAACACAAAGGGTTACTACCCCAAGAGCCCATCCTGCAAGCGTAAGTTCCTCCCCCATCATACCACCAAGCAAACAACCAACTAACCCACTTTCCCCCCCATACAGCCAGCAAAGTATCCAAAGCGATCCAAGCCGCCGAATGCGCCTACAACACCCGCGTCTCCGGCACCCAAACCTTCGCCGTCTTCGAAACCGACCACCAATACGATCGCAACCACGGTGCTCCATACGGAACTTGCTCCGCGTATACCTGCACCGCTCCTACATATAGCCAGTTGACCGCTGACACCGATTACTGGACTTTCTATTGGAGTAATGCCGGGAAGGGGAGCGGTGTTGGTACTGGCTGTATTAAGGATTCAAAAACGGGTATATGTGGGTGTGAGAACTCGGATGGTTCTTTTGTTCCGGGTTCGAGCTCTTGTACTTAGATGGATTTCGGGTATGGGTGTGTGCGAAATTTGATATTTTTACTGCGTGCTTGAGGTTGATTTCTTATGCCATTCAGTTGTGATTGATTGATTGATTTTCTAATTGTGATGTCTGAGCTATGGGTGATTGTAGTAGCTGCGAATCTTTCTATTTTCTCTTCTATATCAAGCAAGTGTGTTGATACCAGCCCGTCACTGATTATTCATCACATCTTGAGGTATTCTTCTCTATACTCTTCCTCGTCATAATATCATTGTGATAATCTTCCTCCGTCCTAATCCGATCCGGTTTTCAAGTATAAATTGCTGGGGTATACTTTATACCGGAGGAGACACCACCACATACATGGCTTCACTTCCGTTTCATTTCTTTCGTTTACCCGGATTGTCGAAATAAACAATGGAAATACTAGTTTAGTGATATTAATGGTCTTCGAATATCAGGCCCACTAAGGGAAAACCAGATACACGATCATCGGAATTTATCCTTGGGATTTACCAGACGGATGTATATGGGAACCTGAAACTTATCATTCCAGATACGTACCACAATACTCGCCATATACATATAAATTCGTTACCTTCTCAGATTATCCTCAATTTATCTTAATTCATGCTGTGAAATGGCTATTTGCTACATCCATCCATCCGGAGGCGTTGAAGAGGGGGGTTAATTGTGTTGCTGTTTTGGGGTTTGTTAGGGAATGATGGATAGATGGTTAGAGAAAAGAAGAAGAACATATAGGGAGATCTTATATCTTCTACCAACAAAAACAAGACGAAGAAAATAACTCACGTGGCACATTCAAAAACAAAAGTCTTCTCGGCCCTTTCCCATACAAAAGCTACACCTGTCCAAAATAACTATCCATAATAGCCGGCAAAACCGTCGTCGAAAAATTAGAAACATGATACGAATTTCCCACATCATTAACACCCATCCAAATACCAAAGAGATTATTAGAGGGAGAAGAAGAAGAAGAAGAAGAAGAAGAAGAAGAAGAAGAAGAAGAAGAAGAAGAAGAAGGGGGAAATACCCAGTTCAAACCCCCTGACGTAGGGTACCCAACCAAATTCGGGTTCTCGAGTGGGTTGCCAGCTGATGAAAAAGTGAACGTTGGATCGAATCCAGTTTGAGAGTAATAGTCGCCGCTGGATTTGGTGTTAATATTTATTATTCGTTGGAGAAAGGAGGAGAGAAAGAAAATAATACACACAAGGTTATGAAATATTCCATGCCGGTGGGAGTATATTTTGGGGCTGATTACGATGAATTAGTAAATTCGATTCTCGTTAGATAGAGAAGTAGAACTCACGTTTCGACGTGCTAGAAGTCGTGATGACTTTCGTCGTTATCGTAATACTGGACGTTTTTGGCATATTAGGGTTTGCACTAGTAGATGTAGTAGCTGTCCCCGGAAGACATTGACCTATTTATTCAACATCAGCTTTGAATATACAGAGTAGCTCATGATTGTCACTTACTATAGTATGGATTCTGGTACACGCATGTACTCCTAGATGCGCATGCAGTGGGGCCAGTCCATGTTAGTCCTCCACATTGCCCATAGACAATTTGTTGGGCACTGGCGAGTGTTGCGAAGAAGAGGAGCGGGAGGATCATGTTTGATTATGGGGGTTGGAAGGAACTAGCGAGGAGCCAAAACATAGAAGAGAAAAGGCAAGTTTCAGTTGATATCTGGAGAGTGATTAATTCATGTTATAACACGATTGATATAGATATTACTTTGAACTAAATAAGCAACAGAATTGCATGGAGAAAGATTCAACCTCCCGTACAGTATAATAAAATAGACCTGCGGGGTCATTAGCGACGGTCCGTCGGTCTCGTCTACCCGAATGATACAGATCAGCCAATAGAGAGCAACCTTCTTCAATAAGCCGGATAAATCACCCGGACGGACTGTCGTTCCTGCAGGAGACAACTGGCCAAGAATTTTGCCGAGCGAGACTTTAATCATGGGATTTTTGCTCTCGTGATGATATTGATGTCCACAAAATGCATTCCTGTGCTTGAGGGTTGATTCTAGGATGTTTGTTCCCCGCTGTTTGGTTTTAGTTCTGGCTTTTACTTTTACCCCGCAAAGTAGTTGATGTTGCAGTATGATTGGAGATCGTGTCTTCGATCGACTGTTGGAATAGTGTTTAAAGAGAAGACTACTTCTCAAGTGAATGTCCTGACTACTTTAGGGAAACAGAATTTATGAACTTTGTTGATCAGTCAGAACAGAAGATACATAACATAAATACGTTGTTCTGTTCAATTTCGGCCTTGTACTAGCAATAGGTTCATGACTTCATGAATCGAACATAGACTCTTGGACGTTTATGAGGTTAAGATGTTGGATACTGGCAACACTTGGCTGACATGAGTCTAATTCAGTGAGAAATCTAGTACCTACCAGTCATTTTTGGAGACCGTCTTCCTCGAAGATAGTTTGAAAAGACCTTTGATTCTTCTATGAAAGTTAGCCATCATGAGTGATCTTCAGCTTATTATTGTTCTCTTGTTATAATTCTTCGATTCCTAAAATTCTTTTCCAGAGAGCGAATAATATCGCGAAAACTAGAATATAGAAGCAAAATTAAATAGTCCATGACGATTCTATTGCAGCCAGTAGAAACCTCGTTCCTTTCATGCACATGAATCATTGCTCGTTATATCTATCATTCGTCGTTGCTACACCGTCTTGTGGTTCTGGTTCTTTCACCGAAAGTTACCTGATCTGAACGCAAATTGTCAATCAGATCCAATTCCCCTCCATCATCTTAATCTCAATCTCATCACTGACACGAGGCACGTCCTTTTGATGATATGTGTCCATGTGAATCCCTTCAATCGTATTGCCCTCAACGTTGATTGGTGACATGAGACTCTTCTCGATGTCTTCCGAGTCCCAAACTTTCGTTCGCCTTCTTTCTGGGGTATTCGCATTCTCCGAATCTACATCTGTAATCTCATTCACCACTATGGTAGATAAATCCTCCTTGTCTTCTGCATTCGGATCTGGAATCCACATATTTAGCTTAATTCTTGTATATTCAGGATCAATCTTAACAGGCGACGGAGTGCGGCACATCCACTCTGATTCGGTCAGTGAGAGTGTACCTGTATTGTTGTATTCCTCTTCAATACCCGCTTCATCATTCACAGTTTCATCAGATGAAACTACTCTGGGTGGAATTTGAAGTGGTGCTGGCTTGTTTGGGGATTTTTTATCCTTGCGAAATGTGACATTTGATAGAGAGTAAGATTCTGAGATTAGAGGAGTCGGCGTGGCCATTATGCCTTGTCTTTTCAACTGTTAGGAAGACTGATTAGTATTATTCTTGTATTTAGTAATGAAAAAATATAGCCGAAAAAATCTTTCAAGCAAAATTCTAGAAGATTACAATCATACGTTGGCAGCCTGTGGGGATAGCCCGTCAAGCTCATCGCAGACTAGTTTGTGACTTGCCAATGAATGACTTGAACTTTCCTCCTCATCGCTGAGAGAATTATCTTCAATCATACTGGTAGAACCGTCAATCGAAACCGCAACAGCGTTTCCAATGAAAGGATCAGGAGAGGGTTGATCTCTCTCTAAATAGGACATAAGAGAAGGGGTAACAGACGGTGCTCGTGAGGCGGCGGAACCAGGCCGGTTTTGACTTGTGGAAGGAGATCGACTTGGAGCTTCTGGTAGTGGCCTATTGTAGTCTTCAGCCAGCCAATCTTGTGTAGAAGCTGTACCATCGATAGATAACCCCGAAAAGTTGGATATGGAATATAAAGGATCGGCATCGGGAGGGACCACAAATGCATCTCGATTATCCTTTTTGTGCGAAGAACCTCGACGTTTACTAGTAGTATCAAAAACTCGTGACATCCATGGTCGTGTGTTGTCGGAAGAGTCAGAACCGCGCAATTCTTGTGCGGTTTGTACTGCATCATGAATCTCATCGCTAGTATATAGTTTACCTAGATATTTTTTTGGTGTGTGGTTCTCTGGAGTAATGACTGGTAACTGCATACTTGGTGTCTGGCTCATCAAAGTCCTGGGATGGCTCGCAGGTATGAGATTTAAAGAAGCTAAATTGACCCAGCTTCTGTAATGGAACTTGAAAGTAACATATGGATTATCTTTTGCATCTCTGAGGATGTAGTCGTAGTATCTCTCATCTTGAGGGTCATCCAGGAGCCCACCACTTGGCATACTAAGAAATGTCAGATTCGAGTGGTAGGCACATAAGGTATACAAATAAACGGGACAGCTCACATGATACCATAGTCATCTTGCGGTCTATAATATTCACGTTGTGGAGCTCTTCGTTTTCGACCACGGGCACGAAAGACCTTGACTTCGATTAGACCTCCATCATCTGCCGCACCTCGTCCCTCCTTATCTTTTTTGAAAAAGAAAGATCTTTGTTCTGTGCCAGGATTCTTGTAGATATTTTTGCCTTCCTTGTAGTCCCAAGACTCGTCAGGATTATAAAATGCTCTCATAACTTGTCCACCTGGTCGTGATTTCGAATTCGTTCCCCATGATGAAACATGACGTCCATTTAGATACAATTTGAAGTAAAACCATGCGCATTCTGATGCAGCTTCGATGACATTATATCGAATGAAGAATCGAGCCCCTAACGAAACAATTAGATAATGCTTAACCTGTATAAGAAGAAATGATGTTTATTACCTGAAACTGAGGGAATGTAAACAGAAATAATCGACGACTGTCTACCCAGCAAGCGATCTGCTTTACTGTCATTGGTTTTGGCAGCTGGAGAATATTCCTGATCTTCGTAGAAATGTTCTTGTTCGAGATCAGGAGTGCGATAAGTAAATTGAGAGCTTTCTGGATGTGGAAACTCCGGATGAACTTTCAATTCCCAATTCGAGATAACTGACAATTTAATACCTTTATGCACTGGCATCTTGAGTTGATGATCAAAAAAATCAACTTCAGTGTGGGGTTATTCTTCACCTAGTAAATAGAAGTAAATGTCAAAAAATTGAATAAAAAGATGGCCTCATTGCTTGAATTGATATTTGAAAATCTAGTGGTAATTATCTTTTCAATACCTTTCAAGTATATAATTGAAGAAGAAAAAGCCTTCCGACGGTGATACTGTCGACGACAGTAATAGAGGAAAAGAAAAAAGAAAAAAAAAAGAAAAAAGAAGAAGAAAACTTGGAGTAGATGAATTGAAAAGTTTGATCTCGTTTACTTATAAATTACTGGTTAAGAACTGAAAGTCACAGAATAGAATTGAATACTTGAGTAGGCAGTCGCGACTTCGCTTAAGGATATTCATATTCATTCATATTGACATATTGGCATATTGACATATTGACATTCTGATATTCTCACCTTCATATACCTAGATATCTACCATGTAGGTACTCCAGGCCTTTCCAAGGGTTCTACTCTCAAAATTGATTTCAAACCTTGGGTAATTGAATAAATAGATCATTTCATCTCATGGTACTGGCATTATTAGAGCCTAATGTACATCCATCTCTCTCTCTCTCTCTCTCTCTCTCTGGCCCCCATTCCAAAATATGTCTCCGTTCACCGTTCCTCACTTATAACCCAGTACAGCTTTACTATCCTCTTCCTTATCCAGTAGACCTAAATTCCTTACAACTCCTGCCTTCGGTGCATCATCTCGAGGGTTTGCTTGTTCGGCTTTACGGTATGCCATTTGAATTGCTTGTGTTCTCGCAGCCTGATCGATGCTGTTAGTCTCAATGCCATAATAGCTTCTGGGAAGGCTGCCATAGCTATGGCCTTGGATTACCGACCTCCTTCTTGTGGTGTAAACATTCATAATAATCTTCTAAAACTGGCGCACACTTTCGTTTTCCTGAATCATCTTCTGTGGATGTATTGACGACATAACAAGCTAGTACTTCTTGCCAGAAAGGAAAGCATCGAGATGGACCTATGTAATTGATTGTTAGCCATTGAGATTCGCGGAGTAGCTTCAATATTTGCCATGAAAATGTTGTTTCAACGCACCTCCATTAAGTCCGTAACCAGAAGCCATCTTGTACTTTCAATCTTGGTATATTGAGGGGGTCCTTGATTGAAGAGGTGAGGTTCAAACGAAACCACAAATCCATACTAGTAATGCATAGTAGCCTAAATTTTGCGGCACAAACATGATCATGATCAATTGACGAATTGTGGGGAAACTGGACAGCTATCCAAGGTTCTTTGACGTACCAAAATTAATCTTCCCATGTTCACAAACTTACGCCCCAAATGAAGTTATGGCAACTTCAAATTTGTCTCCCGCCAAAATCTTATTGTTGGCTGTGAAAGCAGCAACTACGGGAAATATATCAGTATTAAGAGTTTTAGTCTCACGATACCAAAAGGTCCTACGTTTTGACATCATCCTCCGCATTATCCTAACACACCTCCCCGAATATTTGGAAGCTTCGAATTATGTACCTTTTATACAGGATTTAGTTTCGGGGGGAATTGTGGGCGATCCTAAAGCTGGAATAGATTCGAGCGCGCTCAACGGACTCAGCGAGACAGAAGCAAATAAGAAAGCTCGGAAGCTACACCTTCTGCCATTGTACTGGGAAAATGCTCCCGATGACATCCCGGAGGACCCTCTCGTTTTGTTTCTGGTACAACGAGCTTTGAGAATTGATGAGAATACTGGTTTGCTGGACCGAATCCCAGAATTACTTGTGCCGTTTTTATCACACTCAGCATACTTGCGAACATGGATGATTTCAACCATTTTACCCCTCTTCCGCTTAAATTACGAATACCACCAGAATAATCAATCGAACCTTACCATTCTCGAGTTCGAAAAATTAAACGATCATAAAGGCATACAATTACTGTTGTCAAGTACTGGGAAGGATACAACTATGGACAAAGAAGACAGCTCTGTCGGACGAGATCTAAGAGGCTTAGTAGGACCTTGGCTGTACGGAGATAGTAGATGGAAGCGGAGGAAGATCGAAGCTCAAAAATTATGGAAACCAGAAGTGACAGAACCACTAGAGCAAGCAGGTCTTATCAATCACAAATATGCAGGTTGGGAGGAAGTATTTGCATGGCTTACATCAGAGGTAACAAGGTCATGGGAAATAGTCGTTGAAGCTATCGAACAATGGGACGGACCTGGTGATGTAGACTTGGGTGGTTATGATGATGGAACTGAATGGCTAGATGAAGAAGATCAGCTGCATTTAGAACAAAGATATGGGAGAGCAGCTCTTGCTTCTGCATATCTCATTCCCGACGGCTCCGTTGAGGCTTTGAATGGAGTCTATCGAATACTTTCACGAATAACAAGATTGCTTGATCTTGATCAAATGACCACATTGGAGGCTGCCGCGGCCATCTTGACTCCTGTTCCTAGCTTCGAGGATAGTAACCATCCGTCTTTAGATAACGCAACTCATCTCCGAAATGGTCATTTAGAGGAGCAAAATACTTTGACTAAACCAAACGAATCGTCCATTCATTTGATTCGTGCAATACTTGTTAGTGCATTTCTGCTTACAAGGAATGGAGTGAGCTGTCCTGTAAGAAAGGCAGGTGGGCTTGTCTTACTCCAGGAGGAGTATGAACAGAGAAACTTGTTTATTATATTTATCAATAATTATACAAGTCGCAAGAATGACGAAAGGTCTTTCATTAGGATGAGAAACGAGTTGCTATGGCTACGAAGTTGGGGCGCGGAAGAGCTTGAGGAAGGTACAATCTCTGAACATGGAAGGGGCGTCTTTGGACGGCTTTCAAGGGAATTTATTGAAACAGAAATTCTAAAAACTCTTGTGGAAAACAATCGTATGTTCAATTCATTTTACGTTTCTGAAATTCCATCTACTAACAATTTCCCTCGTCTAGAATACGCCCTTGCACGATCGATATATGAACTTTCCCCAGAACAGCCGTTATCTAAAGATCGTATGAGAAGTATAATACTCTCTGTAGCCATGAATGCATACGACAACGCCTCAAATACCAATAAGACAAGGGGTGGCATGAAGAGATGCGACGACATGTGAGTGCCTGCCTAATTTAATCTGAAGTTTCACGGATACTAATTTGTACTTCTAGTGTTCGTTCGTTCGAGGAATTATTACAAGATTATTTTCCAGCAGAACAGCTACGCTATCTCATTGATTCTACTCATGACCTTGGCCAATATAGATTAGTCTTAAAGCAAGGAGAACCTTTCGCACCAGTAAACCTTCGAAGACATGGCGATCCTATATCCCTTATTGGTAAAGTGTTTGATCAAAACCCAAAATCTTATACACAGGTCCACGAGCTCGTTCGTATTGGACAAGATATTGTCCGAGCTGGCCTGACGGTTCAATGTCTGCTAGAACGCTCATTACCGCGTGAACATATTGAGGAGATA
This sequence comes from Scleromitrula shiraiana, assembly GCA_028455995.1. NCBI lineage: Eukaryota > Fungi > Ascomycota > Leotiomycetes > Helotiales > Sclerotiniaceae > Scleromitrula > Scleromitrula shiraiana. The sequence continues at coordinate 1,151,963 of JABELC010000013.1, forward strand.
CTAGAAAAAGAATTAATTTTTGCTGAGACGCGTATCCTAAGTATGGCTATTGATGCTGCTTTAGCAGAAGATGATTTCGAAACTGCATACTCTTATGTCGTCACTCGGCTCAAAGACATCGCGGGCTTAGCAGAGATACAAACACCAGATATCGAAATCAAAGAAGTCGGGTTCTATGCTGAGGCTGAAGTCGAGATGGTTGACGATTGGTCATGGCGCGCGGCATTACAAGCTGGAAAATACCGACGAAATGCCCGTACAGTTCGAGCTACTCACCTCGGTAATACGAGCGGCAATCTCGAAATCCGCCATCTGGAACAACGTATAGAATGTTTATCACACGCTGTCCGGTTAGCACCTAAATCAATTCTACAAGATATCATAAACGTATTCCGCAGATGCGAAGAAGAACTCGAGACGCAAATGAGGCAAGAAGACGAAGAAGAAGAAGCCTGGGATTCAAAAGTTGACGAAAATGACATGCCCGGTGGTTTTGCATCTACACCTGCTAGGAACCTGCTCCCACCCACCGCAATCTCTCGTAATAAGAATGAAGAAGCTCCACTTTCGCTATTAGATCTTTCTAAAGAAAGTATGCAGCGCGCTCAAAGCGGTTTCTCGGCACTCAAGATGTTTAGGGGTCAATCGGATAGGGGTAATTCAATGGACAATACCACTTTACATGCGGAATCACCGGTAGAGAAACCATCGTCCAATCCACAGATGAGTGCTACGAGGCCATCGATTAGAAAGAGAGACCAGTTGAGGAATGTGGCGGTTGGGACGTTGGCTGGGGGTATTGGTTGGATGATTGGGGCGCCGGTGCCGGAGGCGACGATTAATGCTACGAGAACGGCCGAGAGACCGGTGACTGAGGTTGAACAAAAGCAGCAGGAGGAGGAGGATGATGAGGAAATGGACCCGTGGGATTAGTGTATTGGTTAGTTTGGAGGCAACGATTGAACTTATGGTTGGGAATGAGGAGTTAGGTTGGGCTGTAGTTTACGGCTGCAAATGCATAGGTATAAATATCACCAAATGGTAGGGCGTTCGGTATCTAGATCGGCCGAATCTGGCCTTGTATCAAAAAAACGAGTTTTGTTGTCAATAGTATGATTGAATAATAACATTTTGTATTTTATTGAAGAATTCACACTTGAAAGTGCACTTTTTGAATGTGCTTACTTGATATTCACAATCCTGTCTCCTTTGCTTATTTTAAATAGGTTGGCACGAAGTCGGATACATCGATTCCCTAATGCTCTTTCTTCCCACGCATGTTCACTATTGCAATTTCCTTTCTCCATCACAACTACATACACGATGCCCAGTCACATCAGATCATATCACATCACATCATCCCGCCTATCTCCCGACCGTCTCACATACATCAAACTCTAACTTATAATATACACCACCATATGAAACCATCAACCACGAATTTCCAAGGTTATTCCAGATGATTCTCCAACAACATAGATATGACGAAGTAAATGAGTGAATCATTAGAATCCCAGTTCCTGCTAGCAACTTGCTAGAAAGTGAACGATATTACTGATAGGCTAGTAATAGGCAGATATGTGAGTCAACTGCCTACATGTGACCATAGGGATTGGTATCCAGAGGTATCCAGAAATCAATGGATAGACTTAGCCAATGAGAATATGCGATAGTCAGGGAATGGGACGGGAGTTTCTTTTTCTAGGTAGATACTTAAGGTTGTCGTTCATCCATCTATCCGTTCAATTATTTTGCTATCAAAAATGCACCTGATTATTCAATACTCGAAATTCGACAGCAAGTACAGAAAAAGATACAGATACATAAAGAAAAACAAAAACGAGCACACATGGAAATAAAAAAGACGACAGCAAACGCAAATCCAAAACCAAATCAAAATCTATGCTGGCTCATCCAAGCAAAAGATAGAGATCCGAAGGCTGGGAAATGGATTGCGTTGGGGCATACATATGCAGAAGTAGTGGAGGGGATATTGGGTGAATTACCTGGTATCTCAAAATCTACCGAAAAAGATTTATGGGACTTTGAAAAGATGGTACGAGGATTAAATGAGAAGGAAAACAGTGGGAAGACAATAGAGGATCTGATTGGAAGATACTTTACCGCATTTAATAATCTCTTTTTCGGGGGGTATTTAAATGATAAGTGTGAAGTAAGATGGGAAGAAGGATTTCAAAAGATTAGAGGATGGACGAGGGATATGAGACAATTCGAGGAAGGGGTTTATGATTATGATTACGAAGAAGATGGCGAAGACGAAGAAGGAGAAGAAGACCACTCGCACAGAACCAACAAAAAGAAGCTGGAAACCCCAATACCCGACCCATCCTGTACACACCAAAACATCGCCACGATCATCACAATCTGGAAACGCCCTGATATACTAAATCCTGTTGAGCGATTACGCAGTTATCTCGAAACACTGCTGCACGAAATGATCCATGCATTTTTGAACATTTATACGTGTTTGTGTGCGGGATGTATAAAGGATATGGATATACCGCGGACAGTGGGATACACAGGTCATGGATTGGCGTGGTCTCGAATCGCGCAGGGTGTGGAGGAGGTGGTTGTGGGGACGTTGGGGTGCGAGTTGGATTTGAATCGGAAGGCTTGTTTGGCGGCGGAGATAAGGAGAAGTGGGTTGAGGAATGGGGATGTGATTAGGACGTATCAGCTTGGGGAGTTGAGGTTGGAGGCTTGTAGGGTTTTGGAGGGGTAGTTGAGCGGGATCATTGATAATTAGTTAAACTAGAATTGTATTACTAAGACTATTTCATAATACTTGATACATTCTTATTTCTTGGTATCGGCTTGCATGCTTGCTTGAACCCATTTCTTGAGTTCTTCGGCCTTTTGCTTTATGGCCTCGGGATTGTTTTTCAGATCTTTGATGCTGTGGCGGTCGGGTACGTGACGGCCTTTCTCGACTGCTGGTCTCTTTTCCATTCTTTCGTCCCAGGCTTTTAATGCTGGGAATTCATCGATTTCAACCCCAGCCCAGAAGGCAGATGTTACCCACTAGAATGTTGTTAGCAACTGTTTGTTACTTCTGTGGGAAGAGTTGAGGACATAAGGTATGTAGAATAGTAAAACGTTTTTTTGAGTACAAATATGAGAAACAACATTTAAGAACAAGATAAAACCGAATGATATCATGACCAAAGACAAATTACTTACACCCCAATGTGCAATATCAGCAATTGTGCACTTATCACCAACCAGGTAACCCGAGGTAGATTTCTCGAGTTGGGTATTGAGAACAGAATAGAGACGTCTGGTCTCATTCACATATCGGTTAACACCATATTCAATTGTCTCGGGAGCATATCGGCGAAAATGATTTGCTTGACCTTGCATAGGGCCTACACCAGCATTTAGGAAGAAAAGCTAAAAGTATGTTAGAATACAATATCAATTGAGTCAAATGTTCATAGAATCATTTATTTACCCAGTTGTTAACTTCATAATACTCTCTTGTTCCTCTTGGGTATGAGATTTTGTGTTCAGTGTCATATCTATCCACAAGATATTGTTGAATGCTACCACTCTCAAATAATCTGATTTGTTTCCCATCTGAGAATGTATCCGTGATAGCGGGGATTCTTCCATTGGGATTGATCTCAAGGAACCATGGCTCTTTTTGAGTGTTCTTGCTAATGTCGATCTTGTGAACAGTATAGGGAAGACCAAGTTCTTCTAAAGTAATGGAAATTTTGATTCCATTTGGTGTTTGGGTGGTGTAGAGATGGATTTCTGATTCAGCTGCCATTTTGATAGTAATGTGGTTGTTGAGTTGAGAGACGTTTTATCATTAGTGCAGGAGATGAGGTCTTTATATATGAGTAGGCTCTCTAGGGTTTGGGTTGAATGCCGGTGAGAACCAAATGTCCAAACTCAATTATGAATTTATAATCATATGGAGAAGATTTCAATTTGTAATCACATAGGAAAGATTAAGTTACTTGTTTCGAGAAAGTCAAGCACCTCACTTACGAAGATCCGTGAGTGATGGCATCATCTCCCAGTGAGAGTGCCAAGTTATAAGGACAGCGAATAGGAAAGAATTATATATGCGGGAAAGGGGGGCAAATACAAGGAAACCGCAACTAGAAAAGAGGCATTCTTATCACTACGGATTTCTCGTGCGAACTGAGGGGTGGGATGTGGTAACTTAGCCCCGCCCGCCGCAAAGGATGTCCTGACATACTCGAGAAAACTAAATCCCTAGCAATGCAAGTGCACACTAATAATGCATGTTCACATTCCTTAAACTACAAAGGAGAGGGATAAACCACGGCTCGGAACGGGAGAATGATATTCCTCAAAGTTCGGCTCAAGTTGCGCTAATCTAGTTTCGTAAGTATCTGCTAGCCGAGGAGCGCTAAAAGATGAGCTTTATTCCATCCCGCAAGATCCAGTATACACATTTGCCTTTTAAAATAACAACGGTATTATTCAATATCAATAATTTTAAACAAAATGTCGTGGCGACAACAAGGAAGTACCGGCTCGAATAATATTCCTCTGGGAAACAAACGACGCTTCCCTGGTGATGGCGCACCTTCTCGAGATGATAGCTTCAGTCCATCTCAATCTTCCAACAATTACGGAGATGGTGCTCCTAAGCGTGGTCGCAGTCCAGTAAGATGTAAGTTTAGTCTGCAAATTTCATTCCTATAAGATAACAATCTAACATATCTATAGCTGAGGAACCCGCTATCGATGGAGCTAGGCGTCGTAAGAAGAGAAATCGTTGGGGCGATGCGACCGAGAATAAGGCTGCTGGACTCATGGGACTTCCAACTGCGATTATGGCCAACATGACCAGTGAACAACTCGAGGTTTACACGTTACATTTCCGTATCGATGAAATTACTCAAAAGCTTAGGATCGATGATGTTGTTCCAGCAGATGGCGACAGGTAAGAAACCCTGATAATATATTTGAGATACATTCTAACAACACCCTCAGATCTCCTTCCCCTCCACCGCAATACGACAATTTTGGTCGCCGTGTCAACACTCGAGAATATAGATACCGAAAGAGGCTCGAAGATGAGCGACATAAATTGATTGACAAGGCCATGAAAGTCATTCCTAACTATCATCCACCACAAGACTATCGCCGTCCTACTAAGACACAGGAAAAAGTCTATGTGCCAGTCAATGACTATCCAGAAATTAACTTCAGTATGATTGCTAACCCTCTAACCTTTCTAAAATTTACTCCAATACCTCCCTGTTTATTCCATTTCATTTTCACATGTGTGACGTTGAATGCAGCATTTGTGAGGCAAATGCATAGCACAGTCATCACTAACCCGTTATACTCACTACATTTTGCTCAAAGCTTTTGATCTTATACTAACACCTAGCTTGCGCTTTACTAAAGTTGGTTTACTTATCGGTCCTCGTGGTAATACATTGAAGAAAATGGAGACAGAGTCTCAAGCTAAAATTGCCATCCGTGGAAAAGGATCCGTCAAAGAAGGAAAAGGTCGATCTGATGCAGCTCACACCAGTAACCAGGAGGAAGATCTCCATTGTTTGATTATGGCAGATACCGAGGAGAAAGTCAACAAAGCAAAGAAATTGATTCATAACATCATCGAAACGGTACGTTACATTCTGCTCCATTAATTAATCTACATCCAAAATATTAATACTTTTTTAGGCTGCGTCTATTCCCGAAGGTCAAAACGAGCTTAAGCGCAATCAACTTCGTGAACTTGCTGCTCTTAACGGTACACTTCGTGATGATGAAAACCAAGCTTGCCAGAATTGTGGTGAGATAGGACACAGAAAATACGATTGTCCTCAACAACGCAACTTTACCGCCAATATCATTTGTCGTGTTTGTGGCAATGCTGGTCACATGGCCAGAGATTGTCCAGACAGACCACGTGGTGCAAATTGGCGCAACGATGGTCCAGCTGGTACTCCTGGACAAGCCCGTATTGGTTCTGGCGATGCTGTTGACCGCGAATATGAGGTAAGTACAATCTCTTTTCATCACGATATTCAGCAAATGTTAACATTTATATAGCAACTCATGCAAGAACTTTCTGGCGGAGCTCCTGCTGGTCCAGATGCTCCTCGTCGTATCGAATCAGGCCCATCGGCTGGTTACGATCAAGGTCCCCCAACCAGTGGCCACGAAGATATTAAACCATGGCAACGAGGACCAACTAATGCTGCTGCTCCATGGCAAAGAGGAAATGATGCACGAGATGCTGCACCTTCCGGTCCCGCTCCATGGGCTAGAGGTAGAGGTGAAGACAGGGGAGGTTATCAAAACGGTTACAACGCTCCTCCTCCATCAGCTGGTGCTCCAGCCCCTTGGGCAAAGCAACAACCACCTGCCGCCCCATCTGCTTACCCACCAACCCAACCTGGTGGCTACGGCGCATATGCTCCTGGATATGGCTACCCACCTCAACAACAAATGGGTGCCCCTCCTGGTCTCAATATGCCTGGTGCTCCTCCTACAGGAGCCCCACCTGGAGGCCCACCTGGATTGAGCAATGCTAGCATTACTGCTCTCTTGCAACAATTCAGTAACAATTCCTCTCCACCTCCACCACCTCCCTCGAGCGCTGCTCCTCCTCCACCACCACCTCCTCCTGGAAATGCTCCTCCACCACCTCCACCAAGTGATCAACCACCGCCACCTCCCCCACCAGCAAACTAGGATCTAATGGAAAAGTTACTAATAACTTAGGTTTTTCTTTGCTTACAAAGAATGTTTTCCTTATAATGCTTCATGCATATTATAGTATCGAGTGGTTTTTTCTGCCTTCACTTACTTTAGCTTTTGACTTTGTTCATTTTTCTCACATAATTATGTAGTCATAGGAAAAAGTAAAAAAATATCATTTTTGTAGATTGACAAATGAACTAATTGGCTTGTATATTTTGCTTCGTGGTTTGTGAAGTGCACTGATAACGTATATTTCTGCATGCCCTTTTGCTTCAAGTGACAATCAACTGTCTCATCCTTGCATGACGATTCGGCCAATCTTTCTGGCGTTACACATCTCATAGCTAGACTGATGCATATTTTTGCTTCGTTAAAACACCCGAGAAGCAAGCGTGAAGAATTCACCTCTCATGACAACCGATATGTGATAGAGTAGTACTAATATGAATAAGATGTTTTGGTCACCAAGTGATTTAATGTAATTTGCGTAGATAAATAGATGCTTGATATTTATTATTTTAGATACGATGATACATACATTGAAAACCTACTTGAAGCTGCAGTCGAAAGACAAAAGTTCCATGAAGAAACAATAGAAAATTATCCACCTTGAAAGAAATATATTTTCCAGTACATTTTCCCATTTATCCACGTACATTGATTGATCCATCAATAGTAACAAAATACAGAAAAACAACCGAGTAAGTAAACTCCATTTTTTTTGTTTCGGTCTACCAAATCATATGATTTTTACCAAATCAAACATCACTCATTTTTTCTTCCCTTGCGCCGCCTTCCTCCCTCTCCCTCGCAGTCGGCTAGCCACACCACCCGGAGCCGGAGCAGGAGCCGGAGCAGGAGGAGGAACCGCGACCTCAATACTCTCCCCCTTCTCCTCCTCCCCCTCCTCCTCCTCCTCCTCCTCTTCAACAGGAGGCGTATACCCCTTATCCTCAAACCTCACCTTCGCTCTCCCTCCCACCCCCGCCGCAAGCGCACTCTTCTTCCTGGCCTCCCCAGCCACAGGCGCCATACTACTCTTCCTCCTCTTAGCATCCTTACCCGCAGGACCTGGACTTCGTCCCGGGCTCCTCGCTCCCGCCGCTCCCGCTACAGAACTCTTCTTTCTCTTTCTCCCCTTCCCATCATCCTCATAACTGCCCTCCTCTTCTACATCCTCCGGCGCGGGAACCCGCAGTAACTCCTCTGTGGACTCGGATATTCCTGCGCTGACGATGGGTTCGTCTTCGCTTTCGCTGCCGGGGATGAAATCGGGATCCGAGGAGCTGTGTCTGTAATCGGAGTCTGAATTGGTGGGTTTACGTTTTTTGGTGGGCGGGGCAGGGGCTTTGACGGTGCGGGTTGTGGTGGTTGTTTTGGGAACGGGAGTGGGCTTTTTGGTGGGGGCGAGGGGTTTGGGACGCGCGGCGCGGGCTTTGGGTTTGGTGATGGTGGGTGGGGGTTGCGTTTTGGTGATGTCGGTGGTGATGCGGGTGCGGAGGCGGCGGAAGGCTTGGAGCGGACTTTCTCCTATTACTATTTTTGGGTAAATGATCGGTTAGTGATGTGGTTTTGTTCATGCTTTTGGAAATAGTAGAGAGGAAAAGCAAAAGGAGGAAAAAGGGGTGGGGAAATAACATACAGCTATCACGTTCCGTAATTAGAGCATTCAAACGATTTTGAACTCGGGTGAAATCTAGATTCGCAGTCGCTAACGTTGCTCTAGCTTGATCTCTCTCGCGAATCAATACTCGGATTTGTTGTTGTAAGCCTTGAGTCCTGGCAAGTGCTTCTTGAACTTGTTGAGCCTGATTTCCCACTTCGGGAGGATGGCCTATCGACAAACAGTCGCTTAACTGTCTACGAGCATTATTCAGATCATTCTGTAAGGCAGCAACATCTTCATCAGTGGGACGCTTTGCCATTTGACCCTCCATGGTTCGAAGCATCCCTCGATATGATGTAATTAGTTTGTTGAGCTTGTCAATTCTTTTGACGTGTTCTTCGTTTTGATGATCATGGACTGTTTCTCCAGTTTTGTCTTTGACGGCCGGATCATCAAGAAGTGCTTGAGCATTTACGAGTTGAGATCTCAGCCGAGCGTTTTCTATTTGAAGATCTACGGTTTCTCTGTCTGCCGCCCCGCCCTGGGAAGACCCTTGACTTTGCATGTGCTGTTGGTGCTGTGTTGTTATATCGGCCAATGCTTGTCGGTCTTTACTCATATGTTGTTTATGCCTTTCAACCATGGCTGTCATTCGCTTAGTAATATCATCTCGATGCCTTTCACATTCTCTCAATCGTCTCTCAAGCTCAGCAATCCTCCTTTTGTCATCGTGGTCACCCGGCGGGCCTAGGCCACCGGCTCCAGGAAATCTTGCTCTGTACTCTTCAAATTCCTCTCGAAGACGATCTACTTCTTCACGCCAGTCTCGTCGGGCCTGTTCTAACTGATCGTTCGCTTCCCTCAATTCATCTGTCAATCTAACCTCCGTTGCTCTCATGCTGATTATTTCCTCTTCTGGCTCTTCAGCCCCAATAACATCTAACAATCTGTCCAGTTCCCCCCGAGCTATTGCCCATTCCAATCGATACCTGTTAAGTCCTATCTGCAACGTTTCTCTAGTAGGATGTGCTTGTGCTTGCTGAAGTCTCAGCTTTAATTCTCGAATCTGAATCTGTTCTGGGCTTTGATCTGGTGCCGGTGGTACCTCTGCTCTTGGCCTCGCAGGCTCCCCTCCTCCTTCCTCGGCCAGGGCAAGTCTCCGATTTAATTCCTGAACCTCGTCCCTCCGTTGTTCTTCTGCATGAGAAAGTCTATCTCTCAAAGTTTGAAGATCTCTCTCGTATGTTTCTTGATCCGAAGCAAGTCTGTCCCTCAATTGCTGCAACTCAACTTGGGAAGGTTCTGCTTGTGCTTGGGCAAGTCTGTCCTCTAGTTCTTGAATCTCAGCCTGAGTTCTTTGTGCTTGAGCAAGTTGGTCTCTCAAGGTTTGAACCTCGGCCTGAGCTGCTTCGGCTTGAGCGATTCTGTCCCTTAGATTCCGAACATCAGCCTGGTCGACTTCCGCCTGTGTGAGCCTGTCACTTAATCCCGCAATATCATTAAGGTCTACTCCTATAAGAACAAGCCTATCCCTTAATTCTTGATCGCCTGCTTCCGGCTGGGCAAGTCTTCTTCCCAACTCCTCAAACTCAGACTCATTCACTCCTGCCTGAGCTAGTCTATTTCTCAACCTCTCAAGCTCTACCCGGTTTTCTTCTGCCTGAGCAATTCTATCCCTTAATCCTTGAATATCAGCGGTATCTACTCCTGCTTGGGCAAGTCTATCTCTCAATTCCTGAAAATCAACCTGGTCTGCTTGTGCCTGGAGAAGTCTGTCCCTCACTTCCTGGAAATCATTTTGTGCTGCTTCGGCCTGAGCAAGTCTGTCCCTTAGCTCCTGAATCTCTGCTGCAGTTTCAGGTACTCCCCCTCCTCCTCCCCCTCCTCCTCCATCATCACCACCACCGCCTCCTCCTGGTCCTCTTCCTCCTGGTGCTCTTCCTCCTGGTCCTCCTCCTCCTGGTCCTCCTCCTCCTGGTCCTCCTCCTCCTGGTCCTCCTCCTCCTGGTCCTCCTCCTCCTCCTGGTCCTCCTCCTGGTCCTCCTTCCCCTGTTCTACGATTCCTCAACAGTTCTTCAAGCGCATCAATCTGATTTTGCATCTCTAATTCTCTAGCAACATTTTCATCCAACAGCTCCGCTTGTAGTGTCGCAAGCGCATGCAGATCCTCAATCTCCTGGCGACGCTCTTCGATCTCCAAATCCCTGCGCGAGTACTCTTCGAGGCGTAAAATTTGGTTCTCTAGTTCTCGAATTGTTCCCGTCATCTCCTCGGCTATGCGCGCGCTCCTGCTGGCTTCAGCCTGCTGGTCTTCTATCCTTTGCGTAGCCGCTGCTAGTTCATTCCTAACTCTCGTGATGTCTGCCGCGCTCGGAGCTCCATCCCTTGGCGCAACGCCTGCAGCAGTACCCTGTGCAGCACGGAGTTGGTTTTGGAGGTCTGTAATCTGTTCTTGCGTTGCTTGTATCGTTGCGGCATGACTAGTTAAAACTCTAGCCTGAGCTGCATGGTTATTTTGCAGCGTCGCGAGCTCTTGGTTAAGTCTGTTTATCTGGGCGTTATGTTCTATAGTCATCCGCTCACGATCCGCCTGGCAGTTATCGAGCCGGTCCTGGATTTCTCTACAGCGGTTTTCTCTCTCCCGTACGGTATCGGCATTTTCGTTGTCGCCTGGAACACCACTTGTAGCTCTCCTTAAAGCATCTTCTAGTTCAGTCATTCTCCTAAGGAGACCTGCCGTATCTGTATGATATTGATTAAAGTGCTCGATGGCTTGTCGTATGATGTCCTCGGCGGGAACAGCTTCAGGTTGACCTGTTCTCATAACCAGACTTTGACCTAACTCAGACTCACGGAGCATTGCATTTATATCTCTCGCTCGCTGTCTAGCATGGTCCCTTGCTTCTCGAGCGAGCTCGAGATCTTTTTCCAATTTCGTCACTTCGACTTTTTCCCTATCACAATACTGTTCGGGTGGAACTTCACCACGTGCTATAACAAAATTATGGATCTGCCTCTGCAGTCTCTCAACATCATTGTTCTTATTGCGGAGTTCGTTTTGTAGCGTCTGGATATGGAGTTCCTCAAGAGCTCCTGCTGCGGGTGCTCCTCCCACAGCAGAAGCATTTGTGAACGTCCTTGTCGCTGTACGAATTCTTTCCAGAAGAAAGTCATACGGATTTACAGCTGCTGCGTTGACCTCCATATCTGCTTGAACTGCATTATCGTCTGATGCTTTATCGATCGTATCAGCTACCGTTGCATTGGCTAAAATTACATTGATTTGCGTATTCAGGTCTTCTATCGCAGTATGCGTATCTGCAACGGCCGTTTGGAATGTAGCCGCATCCATACCCTGTCCTTGATTGGAAAAGTAAAACTGTGTTGCACGACGAAAGCTTTGAATGTATTTTTCAGCTCTATTTCGCTGATCTCTGTATTCATAACTTCGGGCCCGGTAGTTCCGCGCTCGAGCCCGGTAATTGTCAAAATATCTTCCAACAGCAGTGGCATATTCATCGAAAAGATTGATTATAGTTTGCGGTGATCTTTGCTCCGGTGGGGTTGCGAGGTGGACTCGGAGTCTCTCACGAAAGCCGGTAACAGCATTTTCAAAAGCTCTATCTTCATCTGCATTTGCATCAAAGCCACCAATTCTCCCCTCCGCACCACCTGTTGCAACAAGCTCAGCAAGGCGGGTCTCCACCGCCAATCTCCGCGCCTGCTCCTCCTGGAATAAATGGTCTCCAATCGTGGCTGCTGCCATGATCAGAATATAGCTTCACCGATTGATATTGTTGTCGTAGATGATTAGCCAGAGATAGATGAAATAAGTTAATAACTGTTTAAATAATATACGATCAATCTTCAGAATCAGCCAAAGTTCTAAAACAACAACATAATATGGGGCTTAATGCACTGCATACTTCTTTATTAACATGCCTGAATCTAGGCACCAAAACAGCGAAACTGGAAGAGCAAGAAACATAGCTCTTTGTTTGTCTTTGTAGAATAAATATTGCTTTGATCCTCATCCGGAAGAAACATTGATGGAATACAATTGCCCTTTGATAATACACTTCTTTCTATATGAAGAGTGAATAATGAAAGAACCTCTTACTTCAAGGGCGACGCAAACGGCAGGGGATCAGATGTATAATCTACAAGATTCGCCTATAATCTATAAGATTCGCCTAGCACAATAATGGTTACCACCCCCTTACACCAAGCAATAAATCGACTGATTGGATTATGTATACTGAAGGTTGACCGCCCATAATACATACAACACAATCCGATATCCCGAAAGAACAAATTGGCTTGTATAGGTTCAGAAACTCTATAAACCATTCATAATATATAATGAATAGGGAAATATCGACAAATTTATAATGATGTAAAAGTTATCATTGTAAAAGCTATGAACTCAACATACTACCAAACAATCCAAATCTACTCAAACAATCCAAAGTAGAACTTTCTACAATCTTTTACGCCTCACTTGAAGGCAGGGAGAGCTATTGTTCTCGTAATGGTAGATCAGATACTAATGAGGAATGATATAAAACCGAGCAGAATAGTGTGTATTCGTATAAAACCCATCTCCGACCCATCTATTGAAACCCGATTCCCAGAGTATATGTACCAAGACCACATCACAAGGTCATAAAATCCACCCATATTTACATGCCGGAGATAAATGGTATGTGAGATAGCCCATCTGGAACCTCATACCAAAACTAGCGACAGCCTTCATATCGTAGCATCAATGAACCACATCCCCATGATCCCCCTTACCAACCCCCTCACCATTCACCCTCAACACCCTCTCCTGCAACTCAAAACCCAATCCACAAACCTCCTTCCTCCTCCTCGCATACAGGTCATACAAACCCAACCAAACCCAGCGATCCCTACAATCCGTCGCGCCAAACCACTCACTCCTCCCACAACTCGGCATGTATCTATTCAGTTCCTCTTTCGCGGCCCGGATCCAAGGTTTCGGTACCGGCCAGTCGGAAAAATGCACGTATTTGGCCTCCTCTAAGATCTGCTCCGGGTCCCATGTTTCCCTCGTGTTTCCTAGATATTGCGGGTGCGATTTGCGGCGGAATTCTCCCGACAGGAGATTGTAGGGTCGTGATGCAATGGCGAGTATGTTTGGGGAGAACAGAGTGTGCAGGATATCCAAATCGTGTTCGTTGGGCCCGGCATGCTGGACTGCGGATTCGACTCGTTGGAAGAGGGCGCTGGACGGATGGAGAAGGAGCAATTGAGATGCGTAGGCCCAGTTTGTCGGGGGCCCAAAATATGTATATGGCATTGCGACCGGCGCGGATGGTAGGAGGAATAGTTCGTCCATGTTGTCGATGTAGAGCGCATCTGAATCCATATGTAGTACTCGATCGTACTGTGTGAGGTTGAATGCGAGGAGTTTGGTATATGAATCTGCCCATGTTGAGTGTTCCGTATGATTGTGATGTAGGACTTCTACCGGTTGTAATTTCACATAATAATCTTCCTCCGCTTGCCTTAATAATCGCGCAATAGGAGTGAGAGGTTTGGATGGGAGGGAATCGTCGGTTTCAGTAGGTGACCAGTGGGAAGGATATAACATTAATCGTCGAGCACGACTACCGATTGCTTCCACCTGGGACCATAACATAAGGGAATTGCAAAGGGATTCGGGCGAAGTTACATATTGAATATATGCGAATTTAGACCACTCAATCTTTGTATCGTCAACAGAAGTGACTGGTCCTGGCATAGGGGGTAATGGATCAGGATCATGATTGTGGAGGATAACGAATCGAGTTACTAAAATGATAAGTAGACATGATAGAAAGATTTGAATAGATTTCGCAGATAATACTAAACGTATTTTACGGATATAGAATCTTGTGCCTGCCATAGAAACAATACCTTTAAATTATAGGGAAAAATAGGGAAAAATAGAGAGAGAGAACATGATGTCCTTTTTTTTTTCTTTTTTTTTCTTTCTTTTTTCCATCCCTCATTTATATAGAAAAATGAAGCTTTTGATGTTTATAAAAGGTGACTGAATATGGTAAATACCAAGCCGCTAAATGAACAATTACCCTGGGACGCCTGGTAATATCGAATAGATAAATAATCCCGACCGTAGAATATACTCCGAGCTGCCGAGCTGGAATCCATCATCATCATCATACATACATACTATTCTGCACAAATCATGATCAATTATGAATACTTTCTTACTTCCGTACCGGTAACACAACATAATATCATCATATAACACGTCTCTTATTACGAATATATCTTCAATTCTCAATTCCCAATTCCCAATTCCCAATTCCGATCCAGACTCCAGATTATCTCCATGAACACTCGTCATACATACAATGTCCATCCATCCATCCATCCATCCATTCCAGTATTGATGGATGATATGAAATTGCATTCCTACCTATTTCCCAAATATTACTTCCCAGCTCCTACTATATATTATATAATATATATTATATAATTCGATTCCATTCGATTCAATTCGATTTGATTATGAACTGTTAAGATGATGTCGATATTATGCGTTGCGTGCGTTGCATAGTGCTGTTATATGAAAATGATGAGATGTATTATCATGTCGTATAATGTGGTATGAGTATAGTAGTAAATATATATATATATATATGTAATGTGACGTAATGTAACGTATTGTATAGATATAATATATAATATACAATATACAATATACAATATATATATTTTTCTATCTATCTATCTATCTTTCTAACCCCTGCCGTGTCAAACCGAACTCCTTAACTGTTCCTTATTTACTTTACTTTACTTTACTTTACTTTAATTTACTTTATCTACATATCCATTCCTTCTCTACCCACCCTCATTCCACCCCCTCCCCCCTCTATAACTCCTTAACCACCCTTTCCCTTTCCCTTTCCCTTTCCCTTCCCCCAATTCCCCCGCCCCCACCCGCACCCGCACCCGCACCCCCCTCCCGCCCATCCAAATCCCTCTCCACCATCTCAATACTACTCAAGCTCGGAAACCTCCTACTAAAATCCCTCAGATATTCCTCCCTCTCCCCCACACTCATATTAATCCCCACTCCTCCCACTCCACTTCCACTTCCACCCATAACCAACTGACTCCCGCCACCCCCCTGTCTCTGACTCAAATAACTCGAACTCGAACTCGATTTAGGCGGCGAATGCGAATACTGCATCCCTCCCACTCCACCAGCAGCAGCAGCAGCAGCACCAACACCAGTAAGATGACTACCCAGATGCACCGGTTTAGGCGGGGCACTCGGTCTCTGTCCTGCACCGCCTGTTTTATTCATCGGTAACCCCCCCGTCGTCGTCGAAGTGGAAGGAGAACCCAGTTGCTGTTGCTGCTGTTGCAGTCTCGGTTTATTGTAAATCATATCCGCATTCGGGGAGTTCTGGATAACATTCGTCGTCGTCGGTTTTCTCGCCCCAATGACCGGTTTAGGGTTAATATACGGATTACCCTGTGAAGTGGAAGAGGTTGCAGAACCCTGTCCCTGAGAAGAAGAAGAAGAATCCGTAAACCGTCCATACCCCTCCGCCGTCCTCTTCGTCGGACTTTTTTGACTTGAATTACTCTCATCCAGCAGATTCTTAACCTTAAGCTGTATACTCGCCGCTCTCGTAACACCACCTATACTTTTTGGCGGCGCCATCCCCCCACCACCACGTTCAGCTAATCTTTTTCTATATTCCGCCGCTGCATCCGCGACCCTCTTTTCCTCAATCGATAATCTTCTTCTCTCCACTTCTCTTCTCTGTTCCGGCGTCATCGTATCATCCATTCCGTTCCCATCATCGCTTCGACCATCCGTTGCTTCGGATCCGGCAATGGGTGTTAGATCTCTACGTTCGAGATCATGGAGGGGACTGGGGGTGCGGGGACCCGGTGGTACACTAGCGTTGTTTTCGAATCGTTTGAATGCGTCGCCGAATTTTCCAGCAAGTAGGGTTTTGGTTCCGGATAATGACATGGAGGGCATACTAGATCGCTTGGTTTGCTTTGATGCACTACTTCGACGTCGATCTTTTTTGGTATTTTCGCTATCTTCCATTGATTTTAGGAAATCAACATTTGATTCAATGTTATTGTCATCATCAGAATTTGGATCCGCCACAGCAGTTTCCTTAGAATATGATGATTGTCTCATCTCACTTGAAGGACGACCTTCCTTTTCGCGAAGGAAATCAATATTGGAATCCAAATATTGACTAGATGGACGTGGTCTACCCAAACTTGACTTAGTCCTAGGAATGGTTTCAAGAGTTTCATTGCTAGGTCTATTCGTCTCAAGAGATGGTCTAGATGATAATGATGATTGTCTTGCATGATTTGGTTGTGAATTAAATGATGAATTCCGAGGTAACCCAGGATGGACTGGTTGAAATTCTTGAGGTTGTAAAGTTGGCGTTCTAGCTGGTGTAATAATTTGATTTCGTGGAAGACTAGTGGAACGATGATGATCCATTGGATGAAGACGAGGTGAAGCAGTATATGCAGGTTGTGTATTAGATGGTGGAGGGGTTGGTGTTGTCATTGTTCCTTGTGATACGTATGTAGATCCTTTTGTACCTGGACGAGTAGGTGTAGGTTGATATACAATACTAGTCGGAACATCTGATGTTTGAAGTTCTAGAGAATGACTAGATAGGATTTGTTGAGCACGTGACACTGGAGGAGACTTTGCAGCTGTAGATGATGTTGCTGGACGAGATGGGATAGCAAAAGCATCGTCAGCCAATATATCAGTAACACGACTACTAACAGGTATTGTCGACTTCGGTGGTGAAGATGATCCAAAGTCAAACTTTCCACCATCGTGCAACAGTGAGAATTGATCTAAACTGGGGAAACGATTTGAAATCTCATCCACAACAGGAGCTGGATTTTTTGAGTCTAGAGCAGCAAAAGGATCACTGAGTGTGCCTCGCATTGGAGACGGACTCGGTTTTGTAGATTGTGGCTGTGACCCAGCCGTAGGTCTACCTCTTCGCATTGGGACAACATCAGGAATAACTGTTTGATGTTGTGTTGGCGGCGCAAATACAGCGCCTACAACTGGAGGCGAAGCGGGTGATTCCGTACTTGGTAATTGTTGATTTCTTCTTGATTCCGACTGCGTTCTACCCGCATAGATCTGAAACGGTGAGCTTTAGTTTTGGGTAGAGGTATAACAGGACATACATCTTTAATGGGAATTTCAATTCCCTGCATAAGACAAGCTTCACGTAAAACTTGGTATATATTAGGACGAGATGTGGGTTTCTCTTTCAACATGGATGCTAAACATGGTTAGTACAATCGTAAATGAAATTAGAAGATATTCTTTACCTATTAAATTTTTTAACGGATCAGAAAATATCGGATACGAAGGAAATTTGAAGCTTGCATTGAGTATAGCAAGTTGTCCCTGAGCCTCAAACGGTGTGGTATAGTAGCACAACTTATACAATAACACACCCAAAGCCCAAATATCCGACTTCTCATCAATCGGTTGTTTTCTGTATACATCTATCATTTCAGGACTCCTGTATTGTAATGTCGTATGTTTCTGAACATCATCTTCGATCAATCTGCATTCAGCAGCAGTAGTTGCAGCAGGACGAGGAGGAGCGGTAGACCCAAAGTCGCAGAGTTTAAATCTTCGAGAAGAACCGGTAGATGTTATGAGGACATTTTCGACTTTCAAATCTCGATGTAAAAGGGGCGGTTTAAGATAATGCATACATGCAACACCTTCCGCCACGTCTGAGAAGATCTTAAGAATTTCGGGTTCGGTCAATCGATTCTGTAATCGAGTATTCATGAAATCGATCAAACCACCACCATTACAAAATTCCATGAGCAGGAATACCTCATACCCTCCACCCTTCAATTGTGACGCATGTGAATCGTAGTACGTGACGATTGGTCGATGTCCTTTTAACTTCTTCATGGTTTCTACCTCGGTTCTCATATTTGCCAAGTTCTCTTTATCAGGTACAGCGACTCTCTTCAAAATAGCAATATCCGTGCCATCGATAGGTTGGGGCATTTTCACCAAATAGACGTGGGCGAATCCACCCTCGGAGAAATACTTCTGTATGACGACTTTATGACTTCCGACTTGGATCTTCGTTCCCGGTGCGAATGTTCCAGCTGGTGCTCCTGGATCTGCTACTGGTACTGGGCCCCCATAGACCGCAGGTCGAGGAGCGGTCGCAGACATGTTGTAGGAGGCCATGGCTTAGGTGGCAGATGGTGAGCAAGATTAGGGAGGTTGTTTGAAGCTAGAATTGCAAGTTGTCACCGCATTGAGGGAATAATGTAAGGGGGGGGGGGGGGTTTCTTAGATTCTATAATTCGCAGGAATGATTTGAAAAAAAGGAGACAGAGAGAAAGTTAACAGAAGAAAGATGTTAAAAGAGTAATTAGAAGTAGAAGAGTGAGTGGTAATAAGATCCAACGGTCAACGTTCAACGCTCAACGTTTATTCAAGCAATCGGCTGCATATACTGATGGAGCATATCCAGGCTGGCATTTGATACTAGGTATGATTTAGTAGAGTAGGCGGTGGCAGAATGGATTGAGCTAATGAATTTAACCAATTAGATGTAAGAGAGAGCTTGTCTCTGAATTAGTGAGGGTAGATCAGCTGGTGAGTGGATTTGAGGGATAGATATAAATTCATATTCATATTATCTTATTCTCAGACCCTTCTATGGTCGATTAACCTGTTATAACATATTCGAGGTCTGTAGTTTTGTATTACGTAAAGTAATTTCTTTTTTTTAACCAATAGGCGAAGAAGGCACGTGAGCCTCAGGTAAAAAATTAAAGATTATCATTGGTCAAAATATCTTTTATGTGGGGTAGTATATCGAAGGGTCTGAGGATGAGATAATATTCATATGATCATCCTTTGATACCTCATGCGCTTCAATGTTTGAAGATATAAAGATGGCAAGATTTTCTTACTGTACAGATTATCGAGTCACCGTTGTTCTAAATACAATAAAGTCCATTGGTTGTTTTACATATGATCCCATACTCTTTCATTGGATATGAATATGTTAATTTTATTCTATTGGTAGATATTATCATCGTCGTTACACGATATCCAAAAACTTGGACTGACTCGTCATTATTATATTAGATATTGCCTTACTCGCCAGCCTTGTCTAGAAAGCCTTGTATAGAAAGCCTTGTCTTCCAATCAATCATCTTACCTATTCTATTGTATGAGTCTTCATGAGAGAGGACAATACCGATATCATCGACATTGTCATCGATTTATCAGAATCAGAATAGACATTGGTTCTAAGGTCTGTGAATACGCAACCCATTGATCATTACCATGGAAAAGTAATAGGCATCAACTTCTTACTTGTCGTGCCTTGCGTTTGTACAAGGTTGCCCATATATATAAGTATGTTGAGGTTACACTCAGTTATATATGTATGCTATGTATATGTATGATAAATGTTGAAATGATGATGATGATGATGATGATACATTAATCGGTCGGTAGATGAATGGCTTTTGAATCAAATCCCGGACGTCCGATTTCTATTTTCGTACTTGGGCTTTTACTCGACTTGCAGATGAAGTTTCTTGACACCTTCGAAGATTCATGATCATTATGTTGAGGCTATAGCTATCAATCAAATCAATATCAGATTCATCATCATTCTGCTCATGAAATTGACATTTCGTTCATCATATTTCTTCTTTCATTCATCATAAAGTTCTCGTGTTGAGATTATTATCAGTCAAATATTATCGTCTAAGTACCTGCAATCTGTCCTTTCCGTCAAAAGTTTAGCAAAATGGCAAAAGTTTCCAAGTTGTTTGCTTTTTTTTTTTCTTTTTTTGAAGTTGTAAGCCAGCCTAATGAAGCTATGTGGAAAAGTGTTAGGTGTAGGTATGGAAAATTAATATCCGAATTTAACTAGAAGATCTCTTGAATGGAACCAAGAAAAAAAAGTATAAAAAGTATATTCATGGTACATGGTATGGTACATGGTACACAAGGGAAGGGGAAAGGGAATGTGAAGGGAAAGGAAGTAATAAAGAAGATGATTGGATCATACATCATGTATCTAAAATCAATCGAATGATGAAGTTATTGATAATGATAAAAGACATCGACAGGATGATGAGGTTGATAGAAATTCAATATCCAACCAGTAGAAAAATGATCCTTTTGAGATAATTTCCTCTTTAAAAGCTTCAACCAAGCTTCTTATAGCAATCTTTTTATTTTTTTTATCACCCTACAAAAAAGAATTGATCTCCAATTTAGTGAAGTAACCCGTAATTCGCTTATTCATTAGCGCCTCAATTGATCCCTGTATTGATTTTATTTTGAAAGTTGATTGAATACTTAAAGCTTAAAGGGAACCCAGGGGAACCCGTGGATCTTTAAAGACCGTTCGGTTTCCCACAACAACAAAAAAAAAGTCCCCGAGGGAAAAAAAAAAAAAAAAAATATTAGAAAAAAAGAGAAAGAAGAGCATAAGAGGAAGAACAGTCAGCTTTTTGCCTTACTTTAACATTTACCTTACCTTACCTTACCTTACTTTTTACTTTACTTTACCTTGGCCTTATACTACATACCAACTACATACCATACCATATACTACATACTATATACTACACACCACATACACACCATCAAATAATTATTCCCCCCCTTGTCTCTTTTTTTTTTTGATATTAAACCAATCAACCAACCAATCAACCAACCAACCAACCCGCATTCAAACTATCCATCATCTATCATCTATCATCTATCATCCATCATCCATCATCTATCTATATCATCTATCATCCATTATCCATCAATATTACCATCCATCATCCATCATCCACAAATTACTCATACAGTTACCGACAACCAAAGAAATCCCATATAAAGAAAAAAAAAATATATATATTTTAAAAAAAAAGAAAGGATATCCACAAAAGGGCAACAACCAATTAACGAGATCAACGAAACTAATCAAGCATAAGCAACAACCGAAGTTTATATCCATTCAGCCATCAGAATCAACCAAAACAGACTTCTTCCGTACCCGTACCCGTACCCATCCATACCCATACCCGTTAGAACTACCGTACCGCCCTACCTATTCCCTATTCCCTATTCCCTATTCCCTATTACCTATTACCTATTCTACTTTATTATTACTGTACCAGAAAATAATACAGTATCAACCTCGTTCTCAAGGCTGAAGATATCACGAAACGCAACAAAATTCTGGGGAAATCTTATCTCAATTTCTTTTGATTTATAGAAGAAAATAAATTCAATTTCTTCTTTTATAATAAATTACCTTGTTTTTTATATTAATAACGGCGACAACGACAACGACAACGACAACAACAACAACAATAATAACAACAAGTCATTGGATTTTTTCCTACGATCGTTCTTTTTTTCGTTATCAGCTACGCGCTAGTTCAACTCGTCATTACCCTTTTCGTTTTTCGCGATTTGGATGGTATGGGATTGAGATTGGGATTCGGATTCTCCTTCTATTTCTATTTCTATTTCTATTGACACCTTAAACGAATTTCACGATATCACGCCGCCATTTTTGATGGCGTTTTCTATTTAACACCTTTAGAATTACTACCTACCTACTTAACCAACCCCAACCCTCCATTACACTACAATCCATACAGAATACAGATACAGATAATGAAATACGCGTGTTAAGATATGGCATCGAGGTAATGTTTCACAATTTCTTTCCTTTCCTTGTCCTCCTTATTCTTAGATCGATCGTTTAGATCTTTTTGATCCTTCTGATCTTCTCTTTAAAGCAGCCATATCTTAAAGCAGCCATATCTTTGTGCATCGGAAAATAAATGCTGACATGATCATGTGAATTCTAGATTAGATCGACTTGTCACGTGAGTATCCATACATTTTCACTTTCAATCACTTTCAATCACTTTCAATCACTTTCAATCACTTTCAATCACTTCGTTAATGGTTTTCTTCATTACCATATTTATCTCTTATGTCATGAAATGCACTTGGTGTTGTACCATTGAATATTCCAGCATCATCAATACATTTCAATTTATCGAATTGCGAAGATCAATCCAATATTCTCTTCCCATCCTATTTCATTCATTATATTATCATTACCATCCAAACTGACAACTTAATCTAGGCTACTGGAAACAGGAAGCACCCCATTAATTAGGAACACTGCAGCTCAGCAATTAGCTGATGTTCAAAAAGCGCATCCAGAAGAACTTTTTAATTTACTAACAAGAGTTGTACCATATCTTCGTCATAAGACATGGGATACGAGAACAGCTGCTTCCAAAGCATTAGCTGGAATTGTTGATAATGCAGAGAGATACGATCCAAATGCTAGTGATGAACCAACGAAGGACGAAACGAAGAATGAGGAGAATGTAATCAAAAAGGAAGAAGAGGTCGAAGAAGTTCCTCTTGCAGAAGGACAATTAAGTCTTGATACACTTGATATTGTATCAATACTGAAGTATGGCAAAGAACTTGTTCGCGGTGGAGAAAAGGGACATGATTACGCCTTAGCTGCTCTCGATCCAAGTCAACGTCTCGCTCACCAGAAAAAGACACTCGCTGGAAGGTTGGGTCTACAGGGAGAGTATCATGAGGAGGAAATCGAATATGAACTTCCAGCTAGCACAAGTCATAATGGTTCAAGCACCCCAGTACGAGAAGATTCTAATGGCTTCTCAAGACAAGACAGCAACGGCAAAGCAGCTGTGGTACCTCCTGAAGAGAGTGGTCTTAGTGCGAGACAACTAAATCAATTGAAGCGCAAGCGGAAACGAGAAGCTCAACATGCAGGCAGTAAAAATAGATTGGTAGATCTATCAGTTCGACGTCCTACCAATGCTGCCGACAGCAGTGGCGATGTTTCCATGTCAGACGCGGGTGAGGATAACAAAAATGGTTTGGCTGATTATTTCTCGCTGGAAAGGTCTTCGGAAGTTGATGAAGACTCGAAGGTTGTCTCAGAGTTCAAGGGTCCGGTTATGCCTATCAAATCCGAGCTCGAAAGGGAAGGTGAAGCAGAAGGCATTGAATGGCCATATGAACGTTTATGTGAGTTTCTCGTGGTTGATCTGTTTGATCCCCAGTGGGAGACTCGCCATGGCGCGGCACTGGGACTTCGAGAGATCATCCGAGTTCATGGCGCAGGCGCAGGAAGGCAAAAAGGAAAGACTCGTGCGGAGAATACCATGCTAAACAAGAGATGGCTGGACGATCTCGCTTGTCGGCTTTGCTGTGTTTTCATACTGGATCGTTTTGGAGATTACGTATCTGATACAGTCGTGGCCCCCATCCGAGAGACTGTAGGTCAAACTCTTGGTGCTTTACTTACTCATTTGTCACCTTCTGCTGTTTATTCCGCCCATCGCATTTTATATCGCCTCGTCATGCAAGAAGATCTTGAACTGGACAAACCTGGATGGGCCATCTGCCATGGTGGTATGATAGGTCTTCGTTACCTAGTCGCAGTGCGAAATGATCTGCTGCTTCAGGATAGCGATATGATTGACGGAGTAATTCGTGCCGTCATGAAAGGTTTAGGTGATTGGGATGACGATGTTCGCTCAGTCAGTGCAGCAACGCTCATTCCCATCGCCAAAGAGTTTGTAAATTTGAGACCGGAAGCATTAGATGGTCTCATAAACATTGTATGGGAATGTTTATCAAATCTTGGCGATGACCTGAGTGCAAGTACGGGCCAGATAATGGATCTTCTTGCCAAACTTTGCAGTTTCCCTGAAGTTCTAGAAGCTATGAAGAAGAATGCCTCGCGAGATGCAGAGCAAGCATTCGGACTTTTAGTACCACGTCTTTATCCATTCCTCCGACATACCATTACATCAGTACGTTCTGCAGTATTGCGTGCACTGATGACATTTGTCAATATTGAAGGCGAGGGAACTAGAGACTGGATGGATGGCAAAATCCTTCGCTTGATATACCAAAACATCTTGGTTGAAAGGAACCAAGACACTTTAAACTTATCACTTCAAGTATGGAAATCATTGGTCATCTTCCTTGCGCAAAATCCAGATCATCTTTCTTCCGAATTTTCTGCACATATCGACCCTCTAATGCAACTAACACTACATCCCATCGGTGTATCGCGGCACCCTATACCTATGAACGCTACCTTATTCCAAAGACCATCTGGGAATGCCTACTCTCTACCAAGTGCCCCTACCAGTAATGCTAGGCCAACTACTCCATCAAGTGGTCCTGAGCCTCCCACGAAAAAGCGTCGGAAATCTGCCAAGGCTGTAGACCCAACCCCTACCACATCCTCACATGACGTTGATGGCCCAATGATGCAAGGTGATGTTGATTTGGTAGGAATGGATATCCTGATACGGTCGAGAGTAGCCGCTGCTAAAGCGATGGGCCTTATCATGTCTCTTGTACCAGCGCCAGCACTTGCAGCATATGATACTTTTATCATTCCTGGCATGAATGCACCACATTCATCTACCCAACTTACAGCATCTATTATCGTTGACGAATATGCCAAGAATTGTACATCGAAGGTCCACGCTCTACGTTTCCAAGAGAAGTTATTGAATATTATTGAAAACGATCGACCGTTATTCTATCGGGATTTGGTCAGCTATACACAATTGGTCCGTACGCAGTGCTCGCAGTTACTTAACACATTCCGTGATATTGGAAAGGTCTCTCAAGGTCGTCTTCCAGTACTTGCAGTTGTGGTAGCTGGTGAAGCCGAAGCCGGTCCTGATGCTTTCTCAATTCAGACTGCAGATAAATGTGTAAATGAAGATTATGACAGGCTGAAAAAGGCGCTTGCTCCTGGTCAGCGTTTAATCGCCACACAAGCTCTGGGTGAAGCCCGCGAAAATGTCATTGAGGCCATTAATAACGCCAAAGAGTTCAAAGAGCAGAGAGATGTTCGAATCAAATCTGCTGCCGCTAGTGCATTGGTTGCTATGAAGGTCTCACCTAGGAGACCAAGTCATATTATCAAGGCCATGATGGACAGTGTCAAGAGAGAAGAGAACTTAGAGCTGCAACAGCGTTCTGCTACTTCGATGGCCCGACTTATCGAATTATTTGCCGAGGGTGGTCGTACTGGTCCAGCACAGAAGGTTGTGTCCAACCTTGTCAAGTTTATGTGTATGGAAACATCAGAGACACCCGAATTCGAACCAAATGCAGCACTTACAACAGCCATTCTCTCGTTACGTAAGGAAGAAGACAGGAGGGATCATCCTGACGCAGCGAAGTTTGCTCGAGAAGCAAAAGCAGTTAGGATCACTAGAAGAGGTGCCAAGGAAGCTCTGGAGCAACTTTCTGGTATCTTTGGATCTGAACTTCTTAATGTTGTTCCAACTTTGAAATCTCTTATGGAAGATCCATTGCGACATGCATTTGCTACTCAACAACTTCCTGCTGATTGCAAGGATCCCGCACAGGAATTCGGCCAAGCAGCAGTTGATAGCATGTCATTAATACGTGCGCTGACCCCTACTTTGGACAAAGCATTACATCCTTTCGTTATGGAACTACTTCCTCTAGTCGTTGTAGCACTTCACTCCGAACTTTCAGTCTTCCGTTATATGGCCGCAAAATGTCTTGCCACAGTTTGCAGTGTTATTACTGTTGAAGCTATGACTTTACTTGTTGAGAAGGTCGTACCTTCTATTAGCAACCCACTCGATCTCAATTACCGTCAAGGAGTTATTGAATCCATTTACCATTTGATCCATGTTATGGGCGATAACATCCTTCCATACGTGATCTTCCTCATTGTGCCTGTTTTAGGTCGTATGAGCGATTCTGATAACGATGTTCGATTAATCGCCACAACCGCTTTCGCCACTCTAGTCAAACTTGTTCCTCTTGAAGCAGGTATTCCTGATCCTCCTGGATTGTCAGAAGAATTATTGAAGGGTCGTGATCGTGAACGTACTTTCATTGGTCAACTTCTGGATCCTCACAAGGTTGAACCATTTACAATTCCAGTTGCAATTAAAGCGGAACTTCGATCTTACCAACAAGAAGGTGTCAACTGGCTTAATTTCCTCAACAAGTACCATCTTCATGGAATTCTTTGTGATGACATGGGTCTTGGAAAGACATTACAGACATTATGTATTGTTGCCAGTGATCATCATCAGAGAGCTGAAGATTTCAAGAAGACTGGTTCTCCTGATGTGAGAAGGATGCCATCTCTCATCATTTGCCCTACTACTTTATCTGGTCATTGGCAACAAGAAATTAAGACTTACGCTCCATTCTTATCTTGTACTCCTTACATTGGACCTCCTACCGATCGAGCAAAGGTTAGAGATAAGCTTGGATCAACAGATATTGTCATCACATCATACGAGGTTTGCCGTAATGATATTGATGTTCTAGCTCCATTGAATTGGAATTATTGTGTCCTTGATGAAGGTCATTTGATCAAAAATCCCAAAGCAAAAGCTACCATTGCTATTAAACGTCTGCTTAGTAATCATCGACTTATTCTCTCAGGAACTCCAATTCAAAATAACGTTTTGGAGCTCTGGTCCCTATTCGATTTTCTTATGCCTGGATTCCTTGGAGCTGAAAAGGTTTTCCTGGATAGATTTGCCAAACCAATCGCAGCCAGTCGTTTTAGTAAATCTTCTTCGAAAGAACAAGAAGCTGGTGCTCTGGCTATCGAGGCTCTTCATAAACAAGTTTTACCTTTCCTTCTTCGTCGTCTCAAAGAAGAAGTATTGGACGACTTACCACCGAAGATCCTACAAAATTACTATTGTGATCTTAGTGATCTTCAGAAGAAACTCTTCGAAGATTTTAATAAGAAAACGGGTAAAGCAATCGCCGAAAAGGCCTCAACTGGTGATAAAGAATCTAAAACACATATTTTCCAAGCTCTTCAATATATGCGCAAACTTTGCAATTCCCCCGCAATGGTAATGAAAGAAGGCCATAAACAATATGAAGAGACCCAACGATTATTAGCCAAGCAAGGAACCAGTCTCCGAGATGCAATACACGCACCAAAATTAACCGCATTACGAGATCTCCTAGTTGACTGTGGGATTGGTACGGATCCATCCTCCGAAAATGATATCACAACCGAAACATCATACGTTTCCCCTCATCGTGCGCTCGTCTTCTGTCAAATGAAAGAAATGATCGATATGGTACAGACGGAAGTTTTCAAAAAGATGTTACCTTCGGTTCAATATCTCCGCATGGATGGATCAGTCGATGCATCGAAACGTCAGGATATTGTTAATAAATTTAATTCGGATCCGTCGTATGATGTGCTACTACTTACGACTAGTGTGGGGGGCTTGGGACTTAATTTGACGGGTGCTGATACGGTTATTTTTGTGGAACATGATTGGAATCCCCAGAAGGATTTACAGGCTATGGATCGCGCGCATAGGATTGGTCAGAAAAAGGTGGTTAATGTTTATAGAATTATCACTAGGGGGACTTTGGAAGAGAAGATCTTGAGGTATGTTTTTTTTTTCTTTTTTGCGCTCTTCTTTTTACCCCTTACATATAATCCCATATACCTCTCCCCTCCCCAACCCACCCAATCAAACAAACATACTAACCACCCATCTTCACAGTCTCCAACGTTTCAAAATAGACGTAGCATCCACAGTCGTCAACCAACAAAACGCCGGCCTAGGCACAATGGAAACAGATCAAATCCTCGATCTCTTCAACCTCGGCGATACAGGCGAAGTCCCCATGCCGGATCTTAATAATGGGGAGCAGGATCGGGATGAGGAGGATATGGTGGATGCGACGGGAGAGGTGAGGGAGAAGGGGAAGAAGGGGTGGTTGGATGATTTGGGGGAGCTGTGGGATGGGAGGGAGTATGAGGAGAGCTTTGATTTGGAGGAGTTTTTGAGGAGTATGAAATAGTGTAGGGGAGGGGAAGGAGTGGGGAAATGGGGGGAGTAAATGGATGGATGGATGGATTGATCGGATTGGATTTGATTTGATGGATAAATGGATGGGTTGGCGGGTAGCTTGGGGTCGTATAAAGATTGGTTAAATGGTTGGCTGAGTCATCTCATCTCATTTCAATTCATTTCATTTCTTTCATTGGGGGTGTTTGGAGTGAATGGATCAATGGATCAATGGATCAATGAACAATATATACGATACTAGTATGAATGATGGATTCATATCATTTATTTTTCCTTTTATTACCTCTTTTTTAACCTCTTTTTTAACCTCTTAACGTTTTAAAACCCCTCTTTTTTATAACCTCGCGTTTCTCATCTCGGCGTGCGTGGGGAATTTACGGCTGCAGGGCTGCAGGGCTGCTTGGCTGTCGGGCTGCTTGCCTTGTATCATTATATTGTGTGTCCGGTTTGAATTGAATTGAATTGAATTGACATGAATTGACATGAGATGACATGAGGTGAGATGGGATGATATGAGATGGGATGACATGAGATGGGATGCGGTATTAATCATGCGTTCAAGTTGGGACTACTAGTAGAGAGATGTGATGGGATGGGATGTGATGGGATGGGTGAGATACGAGATTGGGGAGAGGAGTGTTTGTGACTTGGAGTTGGTGATGGGATGGGAGGGGATGGGATAGGAGGGGAAAAATTGAAGTAGATATTTAGATGGATGGATGGATAGATGGATAGATGGATGGATATGATATGATGGTAGTAGATTAGATTCGGATATATATTACTAGTATACTGGCAATTTAATCGGTCTGTTGCTAGGGGCGATATTTAGTTGGTTGGTTGGTTGGTTGGTTATTTATTTATATATATATGTAGTATGTGTATGTGTATGTGTATGTGTATGCACGACATATATCATGATGTCAGTGATATAGATGAGCGCGGGGTACTATTGTAGTAGTATGATACTAGTAATAAAATATAATAAAAGGAAAGGAAAAGAGATTGTGATGCATGAATCGGTGCTAATTTGCTTGATATGATATGATATGATATGATATGATATGATATAATATGATATGATATCTATTAACAGTTTGAAGAAGTTTGGATTTCTTTCCTGATGCTTCAAGTTTACTTGGGGTTGTTTGTTTGTTTATTTGTTACTTGTTACTTGTTTGTGGGTGTGATGGTGTGATGGTGTGATGGTAATATGGTAAGATGGTAAGATGGTAAGATGGTAAGATGGTAAGATGGTAAGATGGTAATATGGTGGGTGTGTGGGATGGAGGAGGGGAGGGGACTGGAGAGGAGAGAAAATAGGATGGGATGGGATGGGATGGGATGGGATTGACTCGGATAGGGGTGAGGTTATGTTGATTTAATGGATGGATGGATGGATGGATGGATGAATGAATGAATGAATGAATGAATGAATGAATGGATGGATGGATGATGTTAAGTGCGGTTTGGTGAGTGTATGTGTATGTGTATATGTATATGTATATAGACTTGGGGCAGAGCGATGGTGATATAGTGGTTGGTTGGTTATTTTTGGAGTTCTGGAGTCGGGCAGTCATGACTTAGTGGGTGGATGGCGGGGGAATGGGGAGATTATACGTGTATGTATGGAGAGATTTGTTGTGGATGTTTTGGTATGTGATATTTATATGTATGTATGTTTATATATAGACGATTTGTATCTATTGTATGTAGTAGGTTTTGAGGGTGCAGAGATCTCTAAAAGTAATTATATATATACATACATATATACGCATAGAAATCGCCAGGATTGTATTAAATGAATGGGATAGAAGTTACATATATATATCTATGTAATCTGAAATGGGTAGTCTGTTTTATGTTTGCTGTGTGGATGGATAACCTTTGTTCAATATTTGTAATATGTGGGCCCTTCTGAATCGGAAACATACATACATTCGTATGATACCCGGGTAATGTACATACATGTGCATGACATGTATTCGTGGGGTAGAGTCAACAGAGTGGATGGAGTTGGAGAGGGTAGGTTAAAGTTGCATTGTCTGATCTAGGATCGAGGATGGGGAGGGGGGGGGGTTCTTTGCGCTTTAGTAGATTTGTGGTGCGTAAACAAACCTGCTTTTAGGCTTTGCAATGCAAGTTTTAAGTGGTGATGTTGATGTTGATGTTTGATGTTAAAATGGGGTTTTGAGAATTGGATGACTATTTGTATGGATTCTGCTTGGTTGATTCTAATATATATCGAAGCCTAACATAAACTATAAAACAAGTAAATGAAGGCAAGGAGCGCGGGGTAGAAGACCTGATGTCCTGATGTGGTACATGTAACATGTAGTATATTGTATGTAATGTGTATTACTACCCTGGGTGGGTCGTGGTTTAGAAAACCTGTGATCGTGAATATGGAGGTGGGATTTGTTGGTTATATAGATGGCTGGATATATCATGTTGAATGACCTGTTACTTGTGTTACTACGTACTATCACAGAAGCAAGTTATGAGTCTAGTATACCATGCCATAGAATTTCGTGCAACAACCTGATGTAGCACAAATAACAACCAGTTTGTATAACTACTGCAGGTGGCGTTTTGAGAAAGCTGCACATGTCGGTAGGGTTTTCTTGCTAGTTGCTTAGCTATATATATGCCAGCTACCCCGCTATTTACCATATTACTTACATGCTCGAATACTACTGAGGCTATAACATTGATGGATGATTATATTGATATGTGTTCTGGACACGGATATAATATGAAGTGTCATGGCAGTAATCCAAAGCACAGCATAGGAAAAGGAAACAACCTGCTCTTGCAATATATTGTACGAGAAAGAATGAGAGTTACTTGGCATCAGATTCCATAACCTGTATTCGAGTGAACGGTCACCTGAAGCATCATAAATGGAGATCAATTTGTTGGTAACTGAGGGAATGAGGGGTTTCATGGGAGCTGAAGAGAGGGGAAACAGATGTACATATGAACACACGGCATTGAGTTTAAGATCTTACTGAGGGGAAAGAAACCGAACGAGGGGTTTAACACGACAGTAAAGTAAAGTAAGGATTGATGGGCATGAGACGAATGGATAAATAGATAGATGGGCCCATGTTGAACAACGAACACAAACGAATAAACAGAAAATACATAAATAGCAACCTCAAATCCCTCACCCATCATCCATTTCCCTTTCCTTACCCTCCCTTATTTTCATCATCATCAATCAAACACAAACAAACTACAACATACAATCCAAACATCTAATTCCAACTTCGAATCACTCATCTCATAACATAACATCTCGGAAATGTCTGAATCTCAAGAAGTCTCTTGCGATCCCATCGTTTATCCCCATGATTTCGAAGATATTACCCCGTTGTCAACGGCTTGGGTATGTGACTCCCTTCTTCTATCTTTTCCTATATCCCCCCCCTCTCTTCCTCTCTCTTCCTCTCTTTTCTTTTCCCTCCCCCGAACACCAACCCAACCACTTCAACTCCAAACCCTTACTAACATCCCCTTCCAAACCATAGGTAAAGTGGGACGTAAAAGGCGGCGGAGATCGCACCCACGAACCCAACGTCAACACAAATTATCATCTTGAGGGATCCCCGTACGTTCTCCCCTTCCTACCTCAGCCTATTAACCCGATTTATATAATTATCTATTGAGATGCTGATTTGAAATTTTGAATAGAAATATCCAAGGTGTGGAAATAAAAGCCACCGTTAATGTTAGGTTGATTTGTTGGTCGTATGTTTACCCTTGCCCTCCCATTCCGATTTCCTTTCCTCTTACCAATCCACCAAAACACAAAATTCCACAAACTAATATCACCCATCCCACAGCGGATCCCCCGGAAACGGCTCCCCTAATGTAACAATCGATGGGCCCACCAACGGAAAACACAAGATTGATCCCCGTCGTCTTGGAGGCTACCGTGTTGAGATTCGATAGTTTGATTTATTCATCTCCCTCTATTCATTCACAGACAGTCCCATCCACAATACCATCCTCGGAATTTGATAAAATGCTTGCAATATCACGGAGCTAGATAAAAGGACATCTATATGAAATCTCAACATTTCATTTCATTTTAGCTCGTTGGGACGGGAGCGAGTTTGATGCGATTACTTTCAACGGTTTTTGCAAGGGTTTCGTGGTATTGGAATATATGGTATTGGTATTGTGGATGGTTAAGTAAGTGAGTAAGTGAGTGAATAAGGAAAAGATCGATCGATTGATTTGGAGAATTTTAGAGGGTGATGTGGACATTGGAGCTTGAAATAGTTGTTAGATATGAAGCCATTGTTGCAATGAAATTGTGTTATCTGTGATTTTGTGCTCAAGATGCTTCTTGTAAAATGATTAAATTTGAGATGAGAGATATACATTTGAATGTATTGAGTATTTTGGTGGTTTTAAGTATGCTGACACTAGAAAGTGGAATTAGTGAAGATATTCCTGTTTAATATGATAGATGTACATTTAACCGGTACACTCATTTGTCGAGTTTAGATATCTATAAGAGCTAATCGGGTGTTCATTTCTTCTTGGTACGTGGTGAGTGGGGTAATATGTTAGAGACTTCAAATGTCGACTTGATGATTTAAATACAAGCTTAGTACTACTTGTTTGTTCCTTTTTGTACACAAATAAAAGATTAATCTATATTCTCTTGGTTCTATCTATTAACTCCGAGTATTGTAATACTATACTCAAGCGCGCTAAATCCTTCTCCCCTTTCCTCATCTTAAATGCTCTGCCACTCGAATTCAGTAGCAAAGAAAGATCAAAATAGAAAACGAATGCATTACATCTCGACGAAATATGATAAATATTATGTATTCTACTCTGATACCATCTGGAACCTGACTCATAACATCCCACTATATTATATAAATCTACAAACCATCAATTCAAACCCACCATCACATCTCTCCCATCTTCCAATCCTCCCAAAATCATCCACACTCAATAACCAAATCCAAACAGCCCATCCTACCTCGCTCCCCCAATAACATTAAACTCACCACCACCACCAACCGGTCTCCCCTCCACCTCCGGCTCATCAATTACCATTCTATCGTTCATCTCATCACCCACCCCTGATTTTCCCATTTCTGTCGTGGTTTCTCCCATTACTATATCTCCACCTTCTCCTACGGCTCCGCCTTCAATAGTGGCTATTGCACTGCGAATCTTCAATATTTCTCGGAGTAGGAGACGGGGTGGGGGTCGGATACGAGAGTCTTGTGCTAGGGAGTGGAAGAGGAGTCGCTCGATTTGTCTGTCGTGATAGATTATGAATTAGTGAAGGAATTTATAGAATAGACGCAAAGGGAAGAAAACTTATAATAATAAAACCACGCCATACTCTCCCTTATATCTATCGTCTAACCTAAAGATAGAACACTCAAACAAGACAAAACGGTATCACATGATCCCCCATCCTCATATTCGAAAGGGAAAAAGCTGACTAAC
Organism: Scleromitrula shiraiana; assembly: GCA_028455995.1. Lineage (NCBI taxonomy): Eukaryota > Fungi > Ascomycota > Leotiomycetes > Helotiales > Sclerotiniaceae > Scleromitrula > Scleromitrula shiraiana. Next base: position 1,185,765 of record JABELC010000013.1, read on the forward strand.
TAACCTAGAATATAATCCACTCCCACTACATATCCTCATTAATTTCGGTCCATAACTCTTAAACGGGAGACCATTATTAATTCGCGGATCGAGTACGGTGTGGGTGGGTGAGGGGGACGTGTGGAAGTGACGGCCCCGGGCGAGGAGGAGGTACATGGTGTGTGCTAGTTGGTAGGTATTTAGGGGGGTTGAGAGGGGTTCTGATGTGATTAGTTTAGAGACTTGTGAGAGTTTGAGGATTATGTGGATTAGGGGTGGGAGAAGGTAGGTGTGGATGAAGGAAAGGGGTTGGGATGGGAAGCGAAGGGAGATGACGAGTATCTAACCATCATTGTTTTGATTAATTTGTTCAGGTGGTTGCCAATTCGTTGTACCGACGTGTTGTAATGCTTGTTTTTCGTCTGGGAGTGGATTTAAGTTTACTTCTCTGGCACATCCGAAATCTGCGAGCTATTCTAGGGAGGAAGAGCTTGCTTGTTAGTTGATTGTTTATTGATAGTTTTTGAAGAAGGAGTGAAAACGTATGATGATAATGAATGTGATGGAAGAAAATAGGGGGAATGTGAGATTGAAAACAAACCTTGAAGAGGGGAGCTTCGGTGTGCTCTATGTCTTTTGTGCTTAGTAGAACTAAACCGGGATTTTGTTAGTAAGTTCTTTTGATACATTTGAGTGATTAATCGATTAGACTCGTGAATACGAGCAGCGGAAAATATTGAATAGCCTAAAGGGGGAAAAGCCTTACTATTAGCAGGTTTAATATCTAAATGGATAATCTCCCTATCATTGTCCTTCCTCTCCTTATCTTCACTCAATTCATTCCCATACGCTAAAACACAAGCCGCTCTAGCCAAACACTCAAAAATGCTCCAAAGAAGCTTTTCCGGAATGGGATTCCTCGCCGAATAATCTTTATAAGATTTTTTAATAAATCTATCCATATCACCCCCATCACAATATTCCAAATAAATCCTACTAACCAACCCTCCGCCAGGATCTAAATCTAAAAAATCATCATCCCCAACCGCCGCATACTTCAATCTCTTCTCGATACTCCCCTGTCCCGTATCCAATTGAAAGATTCTCTTAATTCCTATAACATGTTTCGAGCGACTCTTCCCCAGAACATCCAAAATCCCACTCTCCCTCCTCAACGCCCGATCATTCCCTCCCGACTGTTTAACCACAACCCGATCCACCACTTCCCCATAAATACCAGCCGCTTTGGCTTTCTTTCCTATCCTCGTCTTTTCCCATAATCCGACGATCCCGAGACCACCAATTCCGAGGAGTTTAACGCCTTTCCAACGGAATCCGCGATCGGGTGTTGAGAGTGAGATGTATTCGGAATGATCATCTTCCCATCTTGAGGAGCTTTTTAACCAAGCTTCTTGTTCGGAGGGAGGAACTTCGAGACGACGCAAATCGGAGCCGGATTTTAGTTTTCCGCCGCCGGGGGTGGCCCAGAAGGGGACGGTGGTTGTGCTTGCGTTGTGGGTGGTGGTGTCTGTGGGGGATGAGTGGGGACGTGGGATTCTGGGTTGGGAGACGGGAGGGGGGTTTATTATTATTGGGTATTGGGGTTGGAGAGGAGGCTGCGGAGATTGTGTAAGGGGTGCTTCAAATTGGGATTGTGGTTGATTGGGGTCGTATACGGGACGGAGATTGATACCAGCACTGCTACCAGCAGTGCCGGTAAATCGGTTTGGATCGCGAGCAGGGTAAGGAATACCTGGTCTTTCTCCTCGACCGGTTCTTCTAAATGGTGGCATTTTCGTTTTCGTCTACTTGGTTTAAGAAGAAAAGGATTATACAGTGGAGACACAAAACAAATTAGGGGTTGATTGAGATATTGGCAGATATGAAAATGAATGCATAGATCTATTATAACCAGAAAATAACTTGAGAGACAGCGAATTAGGAATCAATAATTGAAAACTAAAAAGTATGTTCGATAGTTAGAAGTATCATCAAATTTAAATAGATAAGAAAAGCACCAGTTTTTTATCTATTTGTTTCCCAAACTTTCTTTCTTTCTTTGTTTAAACATCGCATGCAAAGGGAAATCCAACCAACCTAAACAATGGTAATAAAGATAAGAATCATGTACAAATCTGAATCTAGATAGGCGGACAAAGAATTGTATTTTCTTGAATGTATGATATAAATGATTGATGAATAGTCTTGGCAGCTCGTCATCGCTTGATGGTGGAGTTTGGGATGAAAGACACCTAAATAACTACAACAACTAATCCATATCTGAGTAGCAGAGTTTCTTCTTTTAGTGAAAATTATTGGAAGTTTAAATCTCATTACTTTAATTAACATGCTCTCCAATTGATTTTTTTACTCAAATACCAGACTAAATTAGAGATTTAATCGTATTATTTGTATGAGAGAATCTTGGTGGTAATATACTTGCTCACCTGATAGCTACAAGGAAATAGAGCCAGGAAGTCGGAGAGAGGAAGTTAATTTTTCTTACCATTGAGCAAGATAATGCTACATATGATCAACTATTAATTAAGGCAAATGTCACAATATTCACAATGAATCTCAATTGCAATAGTTACTAGCATATGAAGTGAAAGTCTGTATTAGTAAGGTATTTCCTCATTTATTCTGTCTGCAAGATCATCTCATGATCAGTAAACTAGCTAGATATGTTTTTGGCAGTATGCTATGTAGCCAATGAAAGGTTTCTTGCAAACGATATCAAGTGCTCGACAAAGTGATGGAGATAAATTAGACTGCGTCAAAAGCCAAAACTCCCAACTCCACAATCACTCTTTTATTTTCCCCATTTTCTTCATTCTCTATTATCTTCCCCGCTCAAAATACATTCAAAAGTAAGAAGCAAATTCTCCATCCTTTCTTTATCGCCCCCATAAATGACCTGATTTACTTCTCCCCAACAAAAGACTTATATCCAGTAAGATGCTTCTCCTCAATATTAGTCCAGCCCAAAATACGTCTCTTATCCTTGATCTGATCTTTGCGAAACTTCATAACATCCTCGGTATTAACAAGCTCCCAGTCATTAGGATTAGAGATAATCTCCCAAATGTCGTCGTTGATATCTGCACGGGCATCGGCAGCATCAATAGCAGCGGAATTGCCATCAGCAACGGCTTTGGCAATCGTCTTGTCGACTTGTTTGGAGTCTTCTAAGAGAGAGGTTGGTTAGCTGGTTTGGGAAAACAAAAAACTGGCGATGAATGGATGGATTATCTTACCAATAGAATCAGCTACAAGCTCGTCCAAGAGGTGACCTGCTGCATCAGCTTCAGTATCTTGGACAGTCAATCTATCGACCTCAGGAACGTCGAAATCCTCCACGGTGGAAGATGCGGTGAGAGATTTAGTCTCAGTTGTGCTGACCTGGGATTTAGAGCGCTCAGATCTGGCGTTTTTGATGAGTGCGCGGAGGTGCTCTGTTCTAACTGCAGCGACAGAATCGGATGCTTCCTTTGCAGGAGTAGCGGTTGGTAAAGTGGACTTAGAATTAGTAGAGAACATTATGAATGGTCTGACTAAGTATTTGTTTGTTGAAGTTGATGATTGAATATGTTCCGCGGGTGTTTGGGAAAATTTGTGATTTTAAGATGTTTGTTATGGTTTTGAAAAGAATGGGAGTTTGTATTGTAAAGAGGTAATGATGGGAAAGAAAATCTCGAGCTTAATATGTAAAATGGTTCACGGGAGAACTACAGGGGGTTGTTGATTTTCTAGTACTCCAGTACAAAAGTTTTAAGTGATTATTGCAAATTATGTTGGTTGAAGAATGAGGTTGTTGGTAGTTTTAAAGTTGTGCATGGTAGTCTACATAAGAATGTTAGATGAAGTTGATTTTTAGTGAATTTATAATAGATTCATATTGAATTGAAAATCCCAAATAAACCTACTACATCATGATACAACTCTAGTAAATCAGTGAATAGTATGATCAAAAACCAAAATATATAGTCATAATAAAAAGGAAAAAAATTTTCTTTCCAAAAACATCTACCTAGTTCGTTGTTCCTAATAATAGAATTATTGCTTTCTATGGGCATAACGCCACTTTAGAAGAAACTGAATATCAATCTTATTGATCAAGCAATTCAATTATCTTTAGGTAGTGAATTATGAATTAGGACTAAGAGAACGATGTTATTTGAAGTTTATAAGATAGAATTTAAAGAAAATAGATGCCTGTGTTCCAAGTTTTCCCATGAAATCTATTGACGTCGGCTGAATAATATGTGAGTCAGCAACGTAAAATATACAACCCACATCAACTCTTATATCACCGCCACTAGTATATGTAATTTATCATTGAATGGCATATCTAAAGGCTTGGAAATCAAGGAAGTCGAAGAGTTTTGAGTTCGCGGTTATGATTTCCGAATTACATATATGGAGGAGTTAGATTGTCATGTATATCCGAGTCGATTTCCGCTTTAGCACCGATACTGTTGGGATCACTCAGGTAAGTTGTTAAAAACGATAGTAAAAAACGTATATATTAATTGATGATCCTTTTCTTCGTACGAATACTTACTTCGTACGAAGAAAAGGATCATATATACTAACTAAAAGAGTGGCCGGGGTCATGGCCGAAAGGCCACGTAGAATATAAAGTAAGATAAGAGGCACGTGCCAACCACGTGCATCGTCAGATACATTAGTGGTAATGTACACTCGCGATTCAACACGAAAATGCTGTTCTAGATCGCATAAATATATTAACTAGGAAGCCTACAGAGCCCAAAGTCTCTCCACCACACAAGCATACAATTGGGAGCGAAATTTCTATTTCTACACTACGTCAACACCACCGACAGTGTAGAGCGAGCGCTTTTTGTGGTGAGATGACTACAATACTAATAAGCAATTATATGAATCTGATGGTAATGACTAATATGCATTCAAATACCCCAGCGCTCTATCTTAGATGCCTAGGTCAAAGAATGCTGCAACGATGCACCCATTCACCACCATCAATCTTGGATTAGACTGTCTACCCTACGACTTTTCCAATCCACATTACGATCACACTCCTCCAAACCTAAATTCCTTCCACCTCTACAACATCACCCTTCTCAACTCTTCCCACTACCCCATTTCCCTTCCTCTCCTCCTCACCATTTGGAGAAGGGCCCCAGAAGTCATCAAATAGTCAAAAATCCATCTCAAATGGTTGGTCTATATTATCAAAACAAAACAAAACATGGCACTAACTTCGACAGAATCACTTAACATCGCACAAACATTGAATATTGTGATGCATCATAAATTAATTAACGCTGGTGATTGTTTATTGTGTGCGCTATATACAATCATGATGACTATAATAACACTCCGTGTCACTATCGCTACCTTTTCAGTAAAATCCTAAGAACTTTGAAGTTTTCACAAACTACTACCTGACCCGTAGTAATCAATTATAAGGTATAGCAGGAGGCTGTGTAAAAAATGCCTTCATTGCATCTATCCTAGCCCTGGTAAATTCCGCCATTCGTCGATGATAATCTCTGCGGCCACGTCTTTGGTTATCGGTTTGATCATCTCTTACATCGTTATCTTGAGAATTTGTTGTGGAGTTCTGTGACTGAGGATTCTGAGGAGCCGTCTCACTTCCATCCTTTACTTGAAAGTTCTATGAGACGATGGTTAGGATCAGGAATTAAGAAGAGAAAACAAAACATACTTCATCGTTACTTTCATCAGACGTGTTCTGAGTGCTTCCACTGCTTTTACTGAAAACAGATTTCGATTTGCTAATTAGACTGGAAGCCATAGTGGAGGTTTTGCGCAGCCCACTTCCGATTCCACTAGACCACTTGCGATAAGAACTTTGATCTTGACGAGGATCTTCAACATCTTCTGATGAACCTGGGAAATTTTCTGGTCCCGACCAAAGAGATCCAAATGGACCACGATCAAATGACGGCCCCTGAAAATCATTTACTATAATCATAAGTTTGTGTTAGCTAGCCATTCATTTAACCAAAGTAAGGTATCAATTCGACTGAGAATCTTTACCTTGAGCTTGACCAGATGATTGTCTCGAATGTCCTTGATTCACAGATGGATTACCAGGTAAATTCGATTCCCGCATATAATCAGTTGTCCCAGTAACCGCCTCACTCGTAGAAGGAAGCTTTCCAGTAACTGCCTCACTCGTAGAAGGGAGCTTTCCAGCACCTGAAGCACGTCCTGTAGTGGCTCTTCTAGAGGCACGTTCTTCACGTTCTTGAGTTCTCAGAACATCATAGAGTTGCAAGACTGAAGCCGGAGATTGACTTCCAGTATTGGAAGTTTGATCAGAGTAGGCTTCATCCGGTGTAGGAATTATACTTAGAGATCGAGCCTCTGTATCTGTAGCATGAGCTATATTGGTTTCTTCAACATTGGGAATGGTAGGTGGAGGGGCAGAAGCACCACTTTTGTCAGAATCAAAATAATCTCGAGTTGGTTGAGGAGAGCCAGGTAGAGGATTTGTGGTATCGCGAGGACTTGTATTAGACATTTTGAAGTATCTATGTGATAAACTGAAGAGATTTGGTTGAATGACGTGGTAACAAAGCGATAATGTAACTATTGAATCGAATTGGATCAGTATTGTATCAGACAGGAACTCGTCTTCATAATTTGGTGACAGAAACGTGTTGTACAATACCTTTGTGTTATATTGAGTCGAAAAGAATGATGGTATTGATGTATGTTTGTAAAGAATGATTTTGGTAATTAATTAATGGTGAAAATGAATGACCAAAAACGATTGACGAATGCAATGGATGAAGATATTTTTTGGATGATGAGTTTTCAGAAAGATTCTCAGGAAGTAAATAAAAGAAGTAGTTTTTTGAGAGTTTCCTGGATTGAGATGGGAAGGTGTGAGTTGTTGGTCAATGAGTTTGAATTAAGGGAGGTGGGACTTTTGTTCATTAGATACGCAAACATATTCGAAAGGAAAGAATCATGTAGGTACAAGAAAAAGAACAGAAAGGGTAATGCAATCTTCGAATACTACAAATATTGGTTCCATCTCAAAGTCGCTAAGTTTCTTGGATCTTTCCTACAAATTTTGGTGATATTTTTTCGAGATTTTCTGATGTTGAACCTTCCTTCAGCCCAGACTTGAATTTCTTACAATCTGCATCTTCATATTTTTGCCATTCCCTTGCACTTTCCGCGTTAAAATTACTCCATAACTACTAGGAAGCCACGTTGAATCCGTCAAATCCCAAGCTCATTTCAATCCAAGTCTTCATTGCAGTTTTCACCACCATCGAAACCCTCCTTCCTTCTTCGAGTTCGCTCGCCTAAACCCTTCACAACAACCAATCTTCAACTATTATGTGAATTTATTGGAAGTTATTCCGAGAATATCTATTCGTAATTGTGAGAAAGCTGTAAGTGACTAATTTGGATGTGTACTACATCCTGTCAACCAAAAAACGTGGTCGTGGTGCTGCTCCAAGTAGATGAATGAAGATTTCAATACTACTCATTAAATCAACGTCGTTACATCCAACTTACCAAACCATGTACAAATGATTATTCTTTACCTCCCGTTTCCCAAATCCTAAGAACTAACTATTATTTCCTGTAGCCACTCCCCAAAAGAAGGCCACCCAAGATCCCAAAACCAACAAAACTAGTGCCCCAAAACAAATATTCGAGAGTTTTTTGTTCCTAGCTCCATTTTCGCCATGAAACTTCTCCTTAGCATCATTAATAAGAGTACCATTTGCAACTCTTTGCTTGCGTGTCCACTGTAAACTTCTTAAATCTACAGATCGGAATGATATACCCAGTATGATGTATGCTACTACTGCGGAACAGGAAGCATCCGCAACGTAGAGAATGGTTACTTTGTCATAGGAATTGTTGTCGGCATCCTGAATTACTCCTGCAACGATACGTACGATAATCGCCATACTGTTTCGTGATTAGTAAAAAATTAAATATGGACAAATTGGATGAGAAAATCTTACGCATTATTCATGGTGATTTTGATGGCACATGCCGTTCCAAATACTGATTGATCCCACATTGATGTTCGAATACTATCGATGATGGTGGTGAGACCAAAGCAATAGGCAAATGCATAGAGTCCAAATGCTGCCTCTGTTCCTTTAACAGAAGGGGTCCAGTTTACAATAGCCATGGATATGAATACAAGAGTACCGGTAAATACCACTATTAATGTTAAGATGATCCTTTACCAAGCAGAATGGTTGGGCTTACTTAGAGAAATTCGATTTCCAAATATATCAATGAAAACACCCAGCAATGGAACGAGAAAGAATCCTGAGCAAGTTAATACCTCGATATAACTCATATATGAATGTTCACAGAATGACTTGCCTCCATACTGAATAGCCGAAGTATACCATCCAGCCGCGATTGAGTCAACACCCAACTGCATCTCAGCCATCTCAGTAGCATTACTTGTGAAAAGAGCCGCCGTAGATGTTTCAAACAGAGAAAACGCCATAATACACCAGAACGTCCATGGCATATCAAAAACCTTACTCCACTGAAACCTTTTGTTACTTTCGGTGAGTTTCTCTCCGGTAGCTGGGTCTGCAATGCCTATGAACTTTTTATTGGCGTAGCGATTGAAATAATAAAATCCAGCAGTCATTAAATTTGTAAATACGCTCATGCCGACAGATACCCAATAAACATTGGAAAAATCTCCGGTGTTTTTAGCGATAATATTCGCGGAGGATTTCCCGACAAACGCGCCAATTTTCCCAATTCCCAATTCCAATGCGAGAGTTGAAGCAAAGCCATGATTTGGTGGAAACCATGATGAGAAGATTTTGTATCTAGTCGTTGAAGTTAGACGTATGTTTTAAGATAATAAACGGACACATTACTGTGCGATCTGGGTAGCAATATCTCCAAAAGCCTGGATGACAGTTCCACCAAGCATGAAGTGGTAGTTCCTAACATACGTAGCCGCAGCAATTAAAATAGAACCTATCGTGAAGATGATGTTGCCATAGAATATTGCACCTTGAACTCATTAGTAGGGATAAAAGGGCAAAGGGGGATGATTTTTACCTGCTCCTCCTATTCTATCTGTTACTACCCCACTAACCAACATCAAAGCTGTAACCATGAAGTCTTCACTGGCGCTCAGTAAAGCGAACTCAGTGTTATTAATCTTCAGCTCTTTTTTAATGGTAGATTTCATAGCCCCAGTGATTCCACTACTCCAATGTGATCCAAATCCAATTGCAGAGACCATAAGTACCGAAGCCAATTTCCATCTCATAGGAACTGGAACGTTTTCTGATTTATTTTCGCTTGAACTCGATGAATTATTTTGATCGCTCGCACTGTCAAATCCTGTAGAAATAATAACCTCCCCTTTGCTAGCCGCATTGCTATTAAATATCATTGTATCTGAGTGTAGGCCCCCATCCTGATTGACTGAAGTATTGGCCATTGTCAACACTTGACAACCTTTGATTTCTTTTCGCAGTGAAAAAGTTCAAGATTAAACCAAGAAGAATACGTAGAAGCAAACAATAGAAGGAGGAGAGTTGTAGTGAGTTTCTTGGCGGAGAAGAGATTTTATCAGATTGTCCAAAATACAAGGATTTAGATCTGATAGAGGGATCCACTGCTGTACATGACACACTAGTCAGCCGGACAATCTATTCTAATTAATGAGCAATAAATCACTATAAATTTGTATTAATATTTTATAATAAAAGAATATCATATTGATCATTATTAAAGCTTATACTAGTAATTACAATATGATATAACTTAACTTATAAATTTTAAATTAGTACTTATTATATGATATAAAGCGTTCTCCGATTAGATTAGATTGACCGATTAACCAGTATGTCCAGTTCAGCAGTGGATCCTTCTAAATAGCCTTGGCATCTCATGAAGCCCACCTCGCAGCGATTCCCACCAATTCCGATGCCGCAAACTCACGAAGAGTTTTCCTCATTTCCTTAGTTAAAGTCTCGGGACCGAAGTGTTGCATCAAAAATTAATATATACTTCATCATTCCATCTTTGAAGTCAAGGTATGCTCGTCGAATCTATTCTTGGAGACTGGGTATTGACCGTTGCGCTCAGCTTTCGTTTCGATAACTAGATTCATTATCGGGCCATTAAAAGCACGTCCACATGCAGTTTTTATAATTGAAGCTATGCACAAGAATCCACGATGATGCTCTATTGGAGAGTCGAGAAGATATTGAAGTGAAGTCACATGACGTTTCACCCGAAATGTAACCGGAAGAGTGTTGGAAGGAATGGTCTATCGAGACTAGAGAATCTGGTGGTATTGGTTCTTATACTAGAACTACTAGATCTTAGAGCCCGACACGGCAATGAGATTGTGTTCGTTCATAGTGATGACGGGAAGAATTTATTTAATTAATGCAATTCTCATTGCATGGTGTGCTAATAATTGAGCATCCTTAATCCTAGTCAGATAAGAAGCAATTCAAATCTAAAGAACATAAAAATACTTTTGAGGAGTACGAAAATCAAGCCATAGTATCAAATTCGGATGCCATGTAGAAGATGAAAATGAACCCGAGAATGGTGCGCAAGATGTATGGTTCGGAGGCACATTCTCAATCCTTTAAAGAATGTGGAATATATCGACCTTCAGATATCGTCAGGTATAGGAATTGGTGCAGATGTTGAATCACTCATGAGGTCTTGATTTTTGACATCTCAACCAAATATAAAACGTCTATGATATTTCTTGCTATGTTGGAAGATAGTCAAACAGGCTAAGTCTTTCAAAGAATTGAAAATTGTTTCCGTCTTCTCCAAAAACGAAACAAATAGGTAGTATAACGCGAATGAAGTCATGGATAGCAATAATCTATGAAGGGACAAAGCATCAAACATTGAAATTCGAGTGAATTGGATCGTTACATGATCTTCAACTTTCGATACTAGCTTAGCATGTTTTAACCAATTGCTTCAATTTCAATCACATCAAGGTCTGTACATTGAGGGATATGGTGCCAGATTGCACTTGATGTTGAACAATGATTCATGATTTAATATATCAGAAACATCATAGCGACATCTTTGACCAAAACAAGTGCTACTGGGCATATAAATAAAATATTAGGTTGGAATATTGAAGTAGCTGATTGCTATGAGACTCATATATCAGGATAGTAAAGAAAGTTTCAATACATCTAGATCCATATACGATATGTGATAGGTATGCACTTTGATTAACGCGCTGTAGATTCAGATCTTTCCCCAAGAAACCCCCTCATGCCAACTAACTAAGGTTCGGAACACAATGTGACAATGCTTCCCTCCCAGATCACCAACAGATATATTCTTCGACTTCGGAGTGTTGGTGATCACAATTAGATTAAGCAAAGAGGAGAAACAATGCTTGTTTCCGAACATTACAATAAATATGTGTGTTGTGGGCGTATTGACTTGTTGGTAAAAGAATGATTGCACTTGCAATAAGCTCATTGACCCACCTCGATACGGAATCCACTTCCCCGCCCATCTGCTACTCCACACTTTATCTTCTCATGCTCATGATTGGGATGTTTTCACCGGCTGTGTATGATTTGAAGAGTCAAGATGTTGTAAGATTTCTCGAGGTAGTCGAGAGACTTTCCTATGGAGGTGGTCAGTTTGTTGTTTAATGTTGATACGAGCATTGAAGATAGTATAGCTTACTCTAGATACTGATGGACTCCCTAGGATGTGGATAGCCATATAAATCCAATGTCGACATATGGGGTCTTCATGAAATAGATTAAAAGAAACAGCAAATGCAAATTGGCGCTATGCCATTGCCTGGAGATGACGATGTTAATGATAAGGAAGCTATTCAAACACTCATTTGAACTACCGGGGAACTTTACTCGGTATGTTGGAAATATTCCAATTGAATGATACAAAATGTATATTTATAGTCCTGGATGCCCTATTTATTTCCAAAATATGGACTGGACATTGCGATTGTAAATGATAGATTTGCCACCACATACCGTATAAAAGTAAATTGCTCCCGCCACCACACAGCAACTAACACAACCAAACAATCAACCATCAACCATAACAATTATAATATAAACAAGACTCACCAACTCAAATCTCATTTGCACATTATCATCTCACCAACATCCAAAACCGCAGCAATCATTCAACAACAAAAGGGCGGCTAGGCTAGTGGAGATCCTCGGATACGACAATGGGGTTACCGAGATCCATGGATCGCAATCATAAATAATCAACGCCATCACCGAGGACCGAGGATGAGAAACAAGAAGTGCAACAAAACTTTTCATCGCGCCTATTCAAGGTAAGGCGTAGACTATGTAGTTAAACGACAAGGAAGTGAGAAATGCAACAGAAAATTGATATGATGATCGCGGCATAAAGTGGTGGTTATTGAGAAAAGTCCCCCAAATCAAGTCTGCGATTGATGTCTGCACAGCAAGTAATTATCGTATTCAAAACGATTATATTGTAGTCACTGGTAACAATAAGATGTTAATCAGTATAAAGGCATACAGATGACTTTCGATTGCAAAAGATGAGGAAAGTAAATTCATCGTCACCAATCTCCTGTTGGATGCTTAGGTAGGTACACAATACAAAGATTTTTCCTATACACTTGCCGATGAATCATATTCATGGAATATAGTCACATTCCTTAACATATAGATTGGGTGCGAAGGGAGAAAAATATTTATTTTTATCTACTAAAAATTGATCTAAATGAATTTATAAGCTCAATTGAATACATATCACCAGTCTTTATCTCATCTACTACCTAGGTAGTTGTCACTCCCAGCAATCGCAACCCATCAATAATCCAAGCCTATATCCTTATTTAAAATCATGATTAAGTTGCATCTCTTCTAAATTTTAACTTCCCTTCACAAATAGTTTATTTCTCTGTTTATCCTGTTATTAGTAATTACCTCGCAGGATATAACATATGACACTCACAGGAAGAAACAGCGATAAAATCAAAGTTAAAGCCCCCGCGGCAATAACAATAATATAAGTTTTACTAATGGCATTCACAATGACAGCCGCAACCTTCTCTTTAGTGTCCAAGTCGAGTGATTGGTAATAGGCGCTGTCAGTTCCAGCAACCATACCACCAATATTAGCAGGACTAAGTGTAGGTAGGAGTTTGGAGAGGCTCTTGATTGCTTGGTTTTGGAATATCGTCCCATCGATTGCGAGGGCTAGAACAATGGCGGTGGATTGTCCTGGATTGGTTTAGCTTGTATAAGGATTCTTTTGGTGTAGGGTAAGGTGATAATTAGTATAAGGAAAGGTAAAATAGGTAGTTTTGGACGCACCGAAACATTGAAATCCTACTACATCAGGTATTTCCTCAGGCAGCACTAGAGCCTGTGATACGGCAAAAGAGGCTTGAGCGAATGCACCAGCTCCGAATCCGATGAGGATTGTGTATCCATAGATTGCTGGGATAGATGTGGCAAGTGAGGCTGTATCTTCACGGTGCGGGAATTATTGTTAGCTTTTGGTTTATAGATATATTTCCTGTTAGGTTATGTATGTGGGAGAGCAGAACTAACAAATCAAAGCAGAGCCAATAATAACGAGAGTGCCGCCACTGGATAAGTTGAACTGTTAGCTATGCACGTCTATCTTTGGGAAGCCGCATGGGTCGTTGCAAAGAAAAGATTCATACAAAAGATACCAAGGCATATAGTACCCTAATGCAGTCATGAGTGCACCATTCAGAAGAGTACCTGTCACGCCCATACTGATAAATGGTAGCAATCTCACTCCAGCTTTCAACGGCGAGTTACCCTGTTGAATGTTAGTATCCGATAACAACCTGAATATTGACCGGAACTATCTACTCTTGTGAATTGAAAATACAATGGAATGTAGTATGTGGGCACCTATTTTAATCAGCATCTTCGAGAACCAACGTCGATTCGATATCAACTTACAAAGATACATACAAATCCACAAAAGCTCAAGATCTGCAAGTTCAAATGGACCGGTCTCCTAATAAGCCAAGTAGGATATAACTTTGATCTTTCAGTAACAAAAGGATGGTAAATCTGAGATACGCAGAACGCAGCAAGTAGTACTGCTCTTACAATCCACAATGATATTTCACTACCGGAATTCCACGCATATTGAGTCCCCCCGTAAGTGATTGCCATAGTCAAACAGCTACAAGTTCCAGCTAGGAAAACAATACCTATCTAGTCGATTT